>JALIGW010000001.1:32526358-33146358 GCA_023053685.1 Diadophis punctatus similis | reverse complement strand
AAAGTGGAAAAATAAATAAAAATTAAAAAAAATATGGCGGCGCACATGGAATGGCATCGACAGTGACGTCATGAGCGGGTTGCTACCGGTTCGGGCGATCCGGTCCAAACTAGGATGAACTCACCCCTGATTACAGGGAACTCTGATATTATACTGCATGCCGTAGTATTCAGAGAAAGTTCTATATACCCCTACCAAATTGTTACTAAAAAGCTTCTCATAAATTTTTCCAACATAATTTAACTTGGGGGAAAGTCAATTCAGTTTTGATCAACTTAAGGAAAGGGATCAGAAGCATCAATGCTTTTCTAGTCTGTAGCTGGATTTCAAGTAAAACAAAAATCAAAATGTATCAGCATGCATTTGTTCACAAGGAGTGGTAGTTTTGGAAAAAGTCAAAAGAACTTCTATGAAAGTAATAACATTAATATTGATACTATTGCTGGGTCAATTCTTTTATTTATTTTTTATCTTTATATTTCCATGTGATAAAAAATAAAATACTTTGCTTTTATTTATGTGTATGTGTGTGCACTTTAATTATGAGATGGTCAAGAGGTATATATGAATAGTTTTTATATGTATATGTGTGTGTTTGTGTTTTCTCAATTAAATTGCAAAAGTTATATCATGAGGAAATTTATCTTATGGAAATTAGTAACCAGAGGCACCCATGGAAACTACAAGAGAGATGGAGAAATCAATAATAAGCAAGTAATGGTAAAAACACAGCCAATAGATATAATTAAGTTGCAAAATTCTTGCTGGTTAGTGTAGATAATAGTGGACTAGCTGGGCCAGTGTTCTGATTGGGGGGAAAATAATTTATTAGAGGTTTTCTGATGTCTTTTTTAAGCTGCCAAAAGAACAACCCATCTACTGACAACACAGAAGCTATGTCATATCTAACCTGACATATGGTCTTTCTTGCCTTGGCATTTTTCCAGAGAAAGAAAAACTAGATGTTCCTTTGAAATTCATAAAGTCATTGGTATTGTTAAAACATCAGGAATAGCACTATAACACCTGCAATCAATCATGAATAATAGGACCTCTGTTCATTCACAACCTGTTCATGATCAAATGAATTAAGTGCAGGACCTAGGAGCAGGCGCAAAGACATTCATCTATTGGTGAACTTGGAGAGTGAACGCTGAATGGCTAACTTTCCAGCAAGTTATAGAAACACAGCATTAAAGACATGACCATAATTAGATATTTAAAAGAGGGAAAGGCAGCTTGAAAGTATTCCAATTTCATTTAAACTTCTGTCACAGAGGGTTAGGGAATGGATGGTCTGGAAATCTTCAACTGAGAAGATTAAAAAGTACCATTTAACCCCTTTTACATGTATATTCTGAATTTGACATGAACTCATGTCCTAGGGAAACTTTTGAGGTTGTGTATGATGTTCGTCCATCATATTCGATGAGGACCTTGACACCTATCATAGATGGGGGATGTCAAGACTTGCGCGTGAATTGGATTAAAGTGAGGGAGAGGTGCGCATAGTCAGCCTCACTCTCTCTTCCCAGATTCCATCTTGCTCCAAATAGCAGGACAAGAGTCGAGACAGTTGGAGATGGGCTGGGCGCAGTGGTTGACCAGGGCGTCTTTCGTGTCTTGCCGTACTCTTAGCATACCACGTCACTTGCAGAGACTGCCTTCATGACCGTTGTCCTATTCTAGTAGATTTCATCCGCTCAATCGGCCGGAATCTGTCTTCACATGCTCGGGATAGACAAATCCCAATCTCACTGAAGGTCAATGACCCAGCGGCTACTCTCAACCTGGTTTGGCCAGCCTGTCGAAGCTGTTGCCCGGGGTGTGACCGCTGCACATGCTACAGCTGATAGGAGCCACAGGTGAGAGCTGAGTGACAGGTGGGGACCAAAGGTGAACGAGCTGCCCTAAAAGCTGCCCTAAAATGAGCTGCCATAAAAGGACACGACATGCCCCTACACCAGAGCTGCTACTCCTCCCTGAACACCCCATACACCCCTGAGGTTGTGTATAAGGACAACTTGTATAGCAAATCGGTCTCACAGGAGTCTTTTTCTGTCTATTTTTAGAACACATGGTTAAATTTCATGTTACAGATCCTTTGTATTTCCATGATTACAAGTGGTATTACTTTGCCTAGTCTGTGTCAAAGCATTATACATATAGACAAACCAAATGTTATTTTCTGTTAACAAAAATTTGAAATGATTACAGATATTTTTCACAATTTCAGAATGGATCCATAAGCCATAAAAGCCATAAAAAAGCTTCATGAACCCTGAGCAGAATGTACCTTCATGGTGGGGGAGACATAAATAAAAACATCTTTGTTGGTATCTAAATTCCAAAGCACTAATATATCTGAGTATCACACATTGTCTGTTAATTTTCAATACTGGGCTATTTAAAATACAATCACTGTAGAATGGCACAGCAAATGATTTGAAGGCAGACAACCTCAGGCTTAATAGACAGCAGTGCTGTTTCCTTTTGCAAGACGATTCCAGAACACAGTGTGGCACCTTTAATACTGGAAAAAAGAGGCCATCTGCAGCCTCTTCTCACCTGTATAATATCACTTGTAATCATAGAAATATGGAGAGACAGTAACATTGAACTTAACCATTTCTTCTGAAAACAGATCTCCCCTCAAAAAAAAGACTCTTGTATGACAACTTCTCCCTTTACACAACTTCAATGGTTCTTCTGAAAATTTTCTCCTAGGACCTGAGTCCATGTCAAATTCAGAAAATAAAAGCATTTTTATCTGTAATCTACCGTATTTTTCGGAGTATAAGACGCACCTTTTTCCTCCCTAAAAGTGGCTGAAAATTTGGGTGCGTCTTATACTTCGAATGTAGCTTTTTTTTTCCAGCCCTAACTAGGTGCTAACAGATCTTCCCAGCTCTTACCTTGCAGGCTTTTTCATTGTTACTCTCTCCAAAGAATGTTTTTCCAGCCCTAAGTCTTTGCAGGTTTTTTTTTCATTGCTCTACTTGCTCCGAATAAGTTTTTTTCTAGCCCTAACCAGGTGCTTACCTTGCAGGCTCTTTCATTGCTATTTTCATTGCTCTACTTGCTCTGAATAAGTTTTTTTCTAGCCCTAACTAGGTGCTAACGATCTTCCCAGCTCTTACTGGCTTGCAGGCTCTTTCATTGTTACTCTGTCAGAAGAAGGTTTTTTTAAGTCCTAACCAGGAGATAAAATAATGTGCTGAAGCTGACCAGACTAAGGATGCTAGCCAGATGAATACCTGGTAGGCAGATTGTTTTCCCCTATTTTCCTCCCCCAAAACTAAGGTGCGTCTTATACTCCGGTGCGTCTTATACTCTGAAAAATATGGTATATTGTTGTACTGTCATTTCCTTAATGAAAGAAACTGGTAATGTAAAACTGAAAACTGCCACGTATAAACCAAGGAATGAGCAGGTTTGCTAATATGTAGAAATTCGGTTGCAAAAAATATGACAGATATATAAGGGGAGAAAGTGACAGAAAATCAACCAAAGCAGACTGAATGGGTGTGTATGTGGGAAAGATGAATCCAAGCTGAACAATCCCACAACAGTTATAATTTTAATCTGATTCTAAAAAGAGATCTCTTCACAAAATAACTATGCTTTTCAACCTTCAGGGAATGAAGCCAAAATCATTAATAAACCCGTAATACTTGTGACATTGGGTGTAAAAATACAGAAAATAATGTGTTCCAACAAAGAATTGAAAATGCTAAGAATAAATTGAGATAACTGCTTTCAAAGGAATATGCGAACTTTAAAATTTCTCTATTACATTCAGAGATACCCTCTTTAGTTACATAAAATTATATTCTCAAGGCTGATAGGTCAAGATATCTTTGATCAGTCAAAATGATTGTATTTCTTTCTTTTTACAGGGGTGAATGAAGTGGGTGAAACATTGATGCAATGAGGAGGTTTGTCATTCAAACTTTATCATTCATTAATACATATATTAACAATTCTTGGTCAGTGATTTGTATACTATGATTCCACATGGTGATGAAAAAGTTGATATTTGGAGTAAAAATATTCTTTATTCCAATACTTAGCAATCAACTTGCCAATATTTAGGGGGACAGAAAAATTAGCTGCAAGGAACTGCACATTCTCATCTGGATTTGACAAACAGAATGTTTTAATTTTTCTAGAACAGTGGTTCTCAACCTTCTAATGCTGCGACCCGCGACCTGCCCCCTCGCCCCCACCGTGACCCATCCCGCTGCCGTGCCCGCCGCCGTGACCCCCGCCCCGCCACTGCCATTTGGGTTCTTTTATTCTCTGCGCATGCGCAAAGTGTTCTGCGCATGCGCAGGGTAAAAGAATCCAAATGGTGGCATCTGGGCGAAGTCTCCCGAACCCTGTGAAAGGGTCGTTTGACCCCCAAAGGGGTCGTGACCCCCCAGGTTGAGAACTGCTGTTCTAGAAGTACTTGCCTATATTGTCAGCTTTCATACATACCTTTCTAATCTATCTTTCCCTTCATTTCTCACCTTTTTACTTATGCTATTTATAATGTTTAGTATTCATATTATACATTAAAAAGTCTCCACTATTTCCCCTCTCATTTCCACAGCTTCCTTTTTGTTTCTCAATCTAGTCTCTTTCCTCTGTGAGATTATATTTTCTCATTATTTTTTCACTGAGGTACATTCTTGATTTTACAATTTACACTAGTTGACTATATATTGCTGGGTTGGTTATAGAGGCAGGAGGAACAAAACATACATGCTGTTGGCTGTATTTGCCTGAAACTTTATTAAAAATGGTAATATAAAGAAGAGAGAATAGCTTTCCAATTCCCCCCCAAAAATAATGAAATTGTTGACAAATGTATAGGACAATTTAAAGACAAAAAGATGCAAGACACATTACAAAATAATTAAAAAATAATCACCTCTTAGGATGTGAAATTAATGTGAAACAAGAAAGTAGAGAGAAATTATTATTACCCTCCTCCGCCTCCTCCTCCTCCTCCTCCTCCTCCTCCTCCTCCGCCTCCTCCTCCTCCTCCTCCTCCTCCTCCTCCTTATGTAAAAAGATAGCCATTCTGGAGACCCTTGAAGACAATATGAGCTTAGATGGCAAACAAACATCCTGAATAGGTAAACCAAGAAACTGTTGTGCATTCAGACTCCTACGGGTCTGGGTATTGAACTGAAAGACAGATTCAGGGAATTTCAACTATCTTCTACAAGATATGCCACTGAGAGAAATGTAAGTGCTCCAATTTTAAGGCAGCACAACAACAGGAATATTATTTTTTTCAGAAACCACTGGTATTATCTTTGTGGAAAGACAAAAATGGATGGAGTACTGAGCAAAACAGTGAAACATAATGAAGAAACAAATAATATGACATATGAAGAACAAGCATAAAACAGAGAAAAAATCAGATTACATTAAACTATAATGAGGTAAGCTTTCAGCAAGCAACAAGCTCTTCACTATTGTAATGCTAGGAGCAGGTTCTCAGCCCTAATATATTAACTGAAAGCCTCGCCCGTCAATGTTTGCAAAATATAAATAAGCATCCATTGAGTTAAATGTAGCTGCTGTTTAAGGAGTTTAGAAATCTATTATATCTTTCTTAAGGCTAAGGGAGATGGATCTCCAAATTAACATTAATGAAGTCTCGTGTTAAAGCAAACAAAGGGAGAAACAACAATCAAAACTTTTGAATTTTGTACTATTTGTACCAATCAAATCTGTTTTAAAGTGCTGCAGATCCTTGAATGTTAACATTGTCAACTTCTACATCTACAGAAAATAAGAACCATGACTGATTTTTGTTTAAAATGTCCAGAGTATATTTTATTATTTTGCATAGAAATTGCAGTTCCTGTTTCCAGATAATTCTTGCTGCTCTCCAGAACAGCATCAAACATATATGAGAGTTTAATTATTTTTGAGAAAGAGACCTCAATATAGACCTTTTTTAAATAGTTAGCTAGTTCCTTAGCTAGGTTTGTAGTATTTCAAGACATTTGAGCAGATATCATTTCTCATATTTTCTTCCATACTGCTAATATTCTCCACTTGTATCATTACTGAAGTCTCTTCTTTGCAGTTCCCTCAGATTTAAAAAAGAAAGAAAGAAAGAAAGAGAGAGAGAGAAAGAAAGAAAGAAAGAAAGAAAGAAAGAGAAAGAAAGAAAGAAAGAAAGAAAGAAAGAAAGAAAGAAAGAAAGAAAGAAAGAAAGAAAGAAAGAAAGAAAGAGAGAAACCTCAGATTTCTGGCTAACTGCATACTAGTCAAATTTTTTAGATATCTCCACCTACTTATGCCAGGAATTAATTCCATCTTAGCACTTCATAGATTCAATACTCAGGCAGAGTTCTGCTATTGTTTTCTTCTATAAAGCTGCCACAATTGTCCCTAATCACACTTATTCTATATTTTTATACAGCCACAACAGCATGTTTCACAGTCAGGATTATTCTCCACATTGTTGTCTGCAGTCAAAGTCACTCAAAGAATCCTTATGGTCCTAGGCTAAACATATATAACAGCTTCCTTACAATAATGACTGAGAATCCCAGCATTTCTCGCCTAACATAAGTAGTTAAAATAGGATAGGTTTTGTGTGTGTGTGTGTGTGTGAAAAAAGTTGAAATAAAACTTTTTTAAAAGTTCAAGTGAGAAATGGGGAAAAGGTTGAAAAGGACTCCCCTACCGTCTAACAATATTAAAGTCAGCCTCAAATTTACAAGCATACTCAGCCACATCAAACACGCTAGCTTCAAACACATGGACCGGCTTCAAACCCGACAACTTCAAACCCGGAAGCTTCAAACACACGCGGCAGCTTCAAATGTGGCAGCTTCAAACATCCATATGGCAGCCATTTTGCTCACGCTCAAAAGAGCATAACCTTAGACACCTTAGGCAGACACCTTTTCCACTAGGCTACACAGAGTCTTTGTTATAAGAAAAGAATTATTGGAATTTGTCGACGTTAAATTAGCCCATAGAGGGAGCTCACATCGTCCCACAAATGTACAATAATTGGAACATACTGTAATTTAAAACATATTTCTATTAAGATCTCTATAGAGAGGCTATGAGAGGTCAACACTGAGAATTTCTTACTTCATATCAACCTCTGAATGCCCATAAAATTTAATTCAAATTAGATCCCATTGGCCATGTACTTTGTAGTTTCATCCAGAAGTAGAGAATTTGGTTACATATACCTCAAGATAAATCTCAATTCTTATCATTATTATTTGCATGTAATGCTGAAACATGCAAACTCCAATGAGAATAAAGTTATAGTAATTGGGATTGCCATGACAATGCTCTTGATCCATTGTTAAAGTTTCTCTAGCACAGCTCTTTCTACAGCTTTCCTGGTCTAGCTATTTTATCTTGCCATGTCCTATATTGCATGCTGAGCTTTATATATATATAAATTAATGTAACGAATGCAATGTTTTTTTACAGAACCTGCAGACACCATAATCCTGAAGATACATGAGAATCACAGCAGCATAGGAGACAAAATATAGCACCAGAACAATAGAAGTTCTTAAACAAAAGTTTAAATAACAACTAAATAAATTAAAATAGGTAATAACATGAAATATTTAAAATAGTTAATAAACAAAAGAAATGAAATAAAAATATAATTCCATACAAAGCATTTTATGCTCATCTGAAAATTATTATGGCATGCATAATAATTCCATTTTGTGGTTAGGGTAAAGAAAATCACAAGCACCTCTGTTTATATCTTTATGGAGATGGAATGATTTCCTGTAATGACACATATCACATTAAAACAGCACTATAAATTTGAACTATTTATGCATTGCCAAGTGCCTTCTATCTCTTTTCCCCACCCTTTCAGTAGAAATGGCTTTCTGCACCTTTATTTCCCACATCTATATGATTATTTGAATTTGGGTTGGAAGTATCTCAATGTGTCACAAGAATAAATGACATTTGAATATATGGGGAATATGAAGGGTGAATGTTTCCAAAAGTAAAAGGTGCTATAGGGATTGACCTTCAAATCTATTAACAATAAAAAGTAAGTAAAAAAAGGGGGGGGGGGTTGAACACACAAAGAACTTCTTGGTTTAATATGATATAAAATGTCAAAGTCAAAAGTGTAGTCACCAGATATAAGAAACACACTGTTTCAGTCTTATGAATACTGCTGCTTACTTTAGGAGTACACAAAATTTCACAGTTTTTCTCCCTTTTGCAATTCTTTTTTCCTATGTCTTTAACTACATTATTTCAAAAACTCGATATTTGATCGCTTTAAAGTTCTGCATTCAAGTCAACATACCTGATGGCCATGGTTTTTCATTTTCATATATTTTCCCTAATCTGGGCTGGTACTATAGTCCCAATTTTCTACTTTGCTCTCACAGCTTTCTGCCTCTTTTGTCCCCATCAGTGTTTAATTTGATTTTATTTACAGATGTAGCAGCATTCTTAGTGCCACAAAATAGACATATTACCATCCTTTTTCTTGTGAGACCATTATTTCAAAATAATCCAGTTATCAATTCTATATATCATTTTCCAGTAATAGAAATAATAATTGCTTTTAAAGTTTTTATTGGGAAAAGAAAATAGACTAAGAATAAAATAAATTAAAATAGTAAAAATGAATAAAATTTTCTCAATGTTGTTTATTTTGCAACAGTTTAAAGTAATCTTCCTTCCTTCCTATTTTTAAAGTCAAAATGGAAGAGGCATAAAGACAAAACTTTAAAAATCAGGATAGTAGGTAAAATATTCTCTTATTGGATTTTAATGAGTAATTCCTTTTTTATTCTTGTTTAAAGATCCTAGATATTTAGATGTTCAAATTTAAAGAAACCTGTTTAAATTTCTGTCCTTTTTTCTGTTTGTGACATGTTGTTTTTCTATTTGGGCAAATTATTGGAAGACAAATAACATTACTACTATGATTACCAACATCATCACCAACATTACCTAAAAGATATAGCAATTTGGAATCTAGGAAATATGATATAAAAGAAATGGATGTTATAGAAAGAGAATGATTGAGAAATTCAAAAATGGTTGATTGGCTACAGGAGCAATATGTTCTGGGAGAAAATATCACAGTGACAATTCTTAAACAAGGTAATAAAAGAAGTCATATAATTTCACCTTTCCTATTGATTAGTAGTTGTCACTGGAATAGATGATATCAGATCCTAATGATGTCCTGCTAGTATTTAAATAGGCCAAGGATAATATTAGTTGCATATATGTTAGAATTTCCCAATCAGATCTTCCCATAAAATTTGTTTGTTTACTATGTTTCTATTATAGCATAGTAATATTCTAGTTCTAGTATTTATTACTAAATGAAGATCTAAGGATGACCACATTTATTCTTGAGTAAGCAGGTGTTTAAGCATACAATAACAAGATTTTTGAATGGTTAGGATTGCACTAACATGTTGCTACCAAAATTATACGGTACATGGTGAAATGAAAAAATCCCTGAAATTGTACTAGGCATTATTTTAATATTACGTTATCTTTCCAATTTCAAATGAAGTTGACATTTTTCAGTTTTAGTTTTAATTTTGTTCGGATTGCTGGAATGGGTGGAATGGGCTTTCTCTACATATATTTGTGTATGTTTATAACTTCATGGTTTTGCATAAAGTTATATCAAAGCAGCAATATTGATACAGTTCCAAGGTCACAATGAACAACAGGACAAAAGGAATTGGAAGTTAATTAATCAACAAGGCTTATCCTGTAATTATAGACAGAAATGTTTGTTGGGCATTCTCATTACACTATTGTTTAATGTTACATAAGTGCTGCCTACATTCTTTAAAAATAATATATGCATCCAGAGCAAACCATAGACTCTACATTCAGAATGCCATGAAATAAGAACAAGAAAAAAAAACCTCTTCACTCTCAGGGACATATTAAGAGCCCCTCTCCATTTATTTTTTTGAAGTGTCAGATGGAATCCAGTTTCAAAATAAATTCAGTTTTACTAGTTATTTATTTTGTAATACAGCCATGTAAATTAATTCATTTTGTGATCCAGCCATGTAAATCTGAACATCAGAATTCACGAGAAGGAATCCTTATTTCTCCATTCTCAGGATTTCCATACAATTCTCCTTCCCTTTTTTTTATTTCTAACCATTTGTTGAGATGTGTGGCTATAGAAATCAAAGAATGAATGAATGAATGAATGAATGAATGAATGAATGAATGAATGAATGAATGATAAATCCCTCCTCCTCTGAGCTTCCTATTTCATGCTTTCCTTTGTGATATTGTAGAGTTCCTTGCTTCATTCCTTCTGACTATTCAGCTTCAAATATAATTCCGATGATCAATTTTCTTTAATCAATGTGCTTAGTACTTTAGGTGTTTCATTATTCTAAGACTATACCTATGGAACACTTGGAAAAGAATTAACTAAAGGGCTTCAGGGAGAATTGTCTATTTCTCAAGAAGAGCCATCTTCAGATCCACAAAGATAGGCAAGTTAAAAATGCTTATCCCTTCATCCTCTGAAGCATCTTTAAATGTGCCATTTAATCTTTCCCTTTATTCCTTGGAGAAAGGATATCATTTTATGGAATGGTGCTTGCAGAGTTTTTGTACGCAATCTTCAGATCTTATTTCATTAAAACAATCAGTAAAATCTTTTACACATTTTCCTGAGTTCTGTCAGAAATTTTTATCACACTAAAAATAGAAAGCTCTGTAGAAAGTGATGAAATATTGATGCCTGTGCAACATATCTCCTTAGAATTAAAAACAAAAGTAAACAAACTATGGATATAAAAATCTAAATGTGTAACTAAATAGCAAAGCTGCAACGCTTTGGTCCTCATGCATTTGAAATTACTGGCTAATCCTGAATATTGGTAATGGTATGTGGAAAAGACCTTGGGAGACAGGGCAAAAAGATGCTGCCTAGAGAATGGACAGATAACAGACGGCATAGCCTGCAGCTGCATAATGGGAGGAGCAAGAGGTCTCTCAGACTGTAAAGAAGATGGTGGGAGATTTCAGACTGATTCTGTTAATGTAGCCTTACAATAAAGTAGCATGACCTCATCTGCTTGTGTTTCCTCTCTGGTCAACCTGGTAAAACTGATAATACTTTAGCTTTTTAAGTCTGCAGGCCTCTAAAGTTTTATTTGGGTGTAAGTTTAACTGGAGTTTATACAACAGATTATTTTTATGTTACTGCTTTGTAAGCAGAGCTATGTGAAAACATCTTCTTATAACTTTTAAGATAGAAGAGGAGTTGGAGGAAGAGGAAGAGGGGAAAATGTTCCTTGGGAATTGCTTTCAGTTCAGCCATAGAAATACTGTATCCAAACATCTTTTTAATATGTCCCAAAGATGCATACTTTTGTCCTTTTTGTATATCGTAATGCACATACCGAACAGGGAGAACTTGCGACACAACAGTGTAACTCTGCTTTTCATCGTTTTTCTCCTTGTCCATCCTCCACAGATGCCCTGTGATTATTTTAATGGAGTGAGTAGTAGAACAGACTGCATGTTTTAAAACAAGACAGGTCAATGGTCTCGGTTCATCTCGGTCATAATGGGAAGAGGCAGATATGGCGGGAGCAGAGGGGTGGGCCGCTCTCGGGGAATAAGACCTCGCTGTCTACAAGCGATCCCTTGTTCTGGCCCCTCTGATTCGGTTCCATCTTGCTCAACCCGGACACCTGGCAACCAGGGTTCTCAGGGCCCTGGGTTCAGGATGCTGCTGCTTAACGCCAGGTCAATTACCAACAAAGCCCCCCTGATATGTGATTTAATCACGGAGGAGGGGGCAGACCTGGTATGCGTTACCGAGACCTGGCTGGGTCAGGAGGGGGGAGTAGCTCTCTCTGAAATATGCCCACCTGGTTTCTCGGTGCAGCACCATTCGCGACCCCAGGGAAGGGGGGGAGGAGTGGCAATAATAACGCGCGGAAGTCTGTACCCTCGGAGGATCCCTGCCCTGGAGATTGTTGGGTGTGAGACGCTCCTTTTGAAGTTGGACTTAGGGGTACAGGTGGGCCTTTTCTTAACGTACCTGCCTCCCAGCTGCGTAAGCAAGGCCCTGCCTGAGCTACTTGAGGCAGTAGCCGGCTTGGCAGTTGAGTTCCCTAGGCTTATGGTCCTGGGGGATTTCAACTTGCCATCGGCTGGCGAAACCTCCGGGGTGGCTCAGGAGTTCATGGATTCCATGACAACCATGGACCTGACCCAAGTAATCTAGGGTCCGACTCATGAGGGCAGTCACACGCTCGACCTAGTCTTTCTTTCGGGGCAGTGGAGAGATGATCTGAAGATCAGGGATATAGTCATCACCCCACTGTCATGGTCAGATCATTTCCTACTGAGGTTGGATTTCGCAGCCCCACTCCTCCCCTGCAGGGAGGCGGGACCGACTAGGTGGTTCCACCCCAGGCGCCTAATGGAACCGGAAGGATTCCAGAGGGAGCTTGGGGAAATACCTGAAACCCTGGTACACAACTCGGCTGACTCCCTGGTGGCTGCTTGGAACACCGCAGCATCAGGGGCGTTAGACCGAATTGCGCCTAAGCGACCTCTCCGCGGCAGTGGATCCCGGAAAGCTCCCTGGTTTACCGAGGAGCTCCGGGAGATGAAACGCCAGAAGAGACGTCTAGAACGCCGCTGGAGAGCCAGCAAAACCGAGTCTAATCGAACACTATTAAGAATTTACATCAGATCTTATTTAGTGGCGATAAGGGCGGCAAAACGATCTTATTTTTCCGCTCTTATTGCGTCCGTGGATTCTCGTCCGGCCGCCTTGTTTAGGGTGACTCGCTCCCTCCTTGCCAAAGGGGGGGGGCGAGGAACACTTACAAGGCAGAGCTGAGGAATTTGCTGAGTTTCTGTCGGATAAAGTCGCTCAGATTCGGTCAAACCTGGACTCTAGCTGGGCAGAGTCCATAGAGGTGACAGGGGCTAGTCTTAGTTCACCATTATGGGAAGAGTTTGGGCCGGTTTCTCCCGAAGATGTGGACAGAGCGGTGGGGGCGATGGGTACCTCCACCTGTTTATTGGACCCGTGCCCCTCCTGGTTGGTTTCGGCCAGCAGAGAGGTGGCATGCAGCTGGATCCGGGTGGTGGTCACCGCTTCTCTGAGGGAGGGATCCGTACTGCAGTCATTAAAAACTGCGGTGGTGAGACCCCTCCTGAAGAAGCCTTCCCTGGATCCAGCTGACTTGAAGAACTATCGTCCGGTCTCCAACTTGCCCTTTCTTGGGAATGTTGTTGAGAGGGTGGTGGTTACTCAGCTTCTGCAGCTTCTGGATGAAACAGATCATCTAGATCCTTATCAGTCGGGTTTCAGGCGCGGCTACAGTACAGAAACTGCCTTGGTCGCTCTGATGGATGATCTCTGGCGGGCCCGGGATGGGGGTAATTCCTCCATCCTGGTGCTACTTGACCTCTCAGCGGTGTTCGATACCATCGACCATGGTATCCTTCTGCATCGTCTCGGCGAGTTGGGGGTGGGAGGCACCGTTTTACGGTGGTTCTCCTCTTATCTCGCCGACAGGATGCAGTCGGTGTTGACAGGAGGACAGAGATCGTCCCCTAGGCCCCTATCTGGTGGGGTGCCTCAGGGGTTGGTTCTCTCGCCCATCCTGTTTAACATTTACATGAAACCGCTGGGGGAGATCATCCGCAGACATGGGGTGCGTTACCACCAGTACGCTGATGACACCCAGCTGTACATCACCACCCCGTCTGATTTCAGGGAGGCAGTCGATGTAATGTGCCGATGCCTGGCCGACATTAGGATCTGGATGGGGAGGAACAGACTCAGACTTAATCCCGACAAGACTGAGTGTCTTTGGATATTGCCTCCTAAGGACCACGACAATTGTCCCTCCTTGATGTTCGAGGGAGCGAAACTGACTCCCTCAGATCAGGTCCGCAACTTGGGGGTCCTCCTAGATCCACAGCTAAAATTGGATCACCATCTTTCCGCTGTGGCTAGGGGGGCCTTTGCACAGGTTGGCCTGGTGCACCAGTTGCGGCCATACCTGGAGAAGGAGGCTCTACCCACGGTCACTCATGCCCTTGTCACCTCCCGTCTGGACTACTGCAACACGCTCTACATGGGGCTACCCTTGAAGAGTATCCGGAGACTTCAGTTGGTGCAAAATGCGGCTGCGTGTGCTGTGGTGGGTGTGCCAAGGTACACCCACGTGACACCTGTACTCCGCCAGCTGCATTGGTTGCCCATCGGTCTCCGGGTCCGATTCAAGGTGTTGATCACCATCTTTAAAGCCCTTCATGGCTTAGGACCAGGTTATCTCCGGGACCGCATTCTGCCTCACACTTCCCTTCGACCGGTTAAGGCCCACAGAGTTGGCCTCCTCCAGGTCCCGTCAGCCAAGCAATGCCGGCTGGCAGGCCCTAGGGGGAGAGCCTTCTCTGTGGCCGGCCCAGTGCTCTGGAACCAACTTCCCCCAGAGACGCGAACTATCCCCACTCTGCTGGCCTTCCGCAAGGCTGTTAAGACATGGCTCTTCCTGCAGGCTGAGGGTAGAGCATAACCCATTGAGCTCACCCCAAGTATGTATGATTGTTGAATGGTTATTGTATACTTTAATATTACCGTTTTAATTTTTATATTTGTTTTTAAATGCATATTTATTATTGGTTTCTTGTATTTTTTGCTGTTGTACGCCGCCCGGAGTCCTCAGGGAGTTGGGCGGCATATAAGAATGCCAAATAAATAAATAAATAATAAAATAAATTCCTGAACATGTTATTTCCTTTACAAACACCAAGATCAAAGGTGATTGTGCTATTTTCAGATTTCAAACTTTATGTATTTCATTGGCAAGAAAGAGATGCCTCCCTCCCAGTTATTCTTCTACCTACTGCATGTCACACCTTCCTCCTTCTCCCCAAGGGTGTACTTTTATCCACTCTTATTCTCTGTTAATTTATTGAAAATCTATTTAGAATATCAATCTAAGTATTTCATGACTGAAAATATAATGTTTTTGTTTCTTATGGGGAGTTGGCCTCAAAAAGTAGCATTGAATGACATACCCAATTAACCTGAACATCCCAAATTCTTCCCAGCTTATAACAGGCCATTACCTAACTTTCACAGGGTCTTGTGATTTCTTGCCAGTTCATAAAAGATGTTGAGACTCCAGAAAGAGTGCAGAGAAGAGCAACAAAGATGATTAGGGGACTGGAGGCTAAAACATATGAAGAACGGTTGCAGGAACTTGATAAGTCTAGTTTAATGAAAAGAAGGACCAGGGGAGACATGATAACAGTGTTCCAATATCTCAGGGTCTGCCACAAAGAAGAGGGAGTCAAGCCAGAGGTGGGTTCCTGCCAGAGCTGCCCAGTGCACAGCTCCGGTAGGGAGCGGCCGATTGGGCAATTTGTGCGCGACCGCTCCGGAGCCCTCTCTGCCAGTTCAATGCGTGCGTCACCATTTTTTCCTGTGAATTTTTGGCCGATTTTGCTTCCGCGCATGCGCGGAAGCAAAATCGCGCTGAAATCTCGCGAGGGGATGCACTCGCAAGAGAGATTTTGGCAAGATTTTGCTTCTGAGCATGCTCGGAAGCAAAATCGCACTGAAATCTCATGCGCGCGTGTGTCCGCTCGCGAGATTTCAGCGCAGTTTTGCTTCTGCGCATGTGCAGAAGCAAAATCATGCGAGGGGGCGCACGCACGTAGTGAGTGCACGCGCGCCCAAAGTATGGAGATACGCGCGCAGCGCACCGGCACCGGTAAGGGAGCAACCTGCCGCTGAGTCAAGCTATTCTCCAAAGCACCTGAGAGTAGGACAAGAAGCAATGAGTGGAAACTAATCAAGGAGAGAAGCAACTTAGAACTAAGGAGAAATTTCCGACAGTTAGAACAATTAATCAGTGGAACAGCTTGCCTCCAGAAGTTGTGAATGCTCCAACACTGGAAGTTTTTAAGAAGAGATTGGACAACCATTTGTCTGAAGTGGTGTATGGTTTCTTGCCTAGGCAGGGGGTTGGACTAGAAGACCTCCAAGGTCGGTTCCAACTCTGTTATTCTATTCTATATCTCATCCAGTTATAGGTGATGAAAGAGTTCAGGCTCACACCAATTTACACATGCAGTGAAAATTGCATGTGTACCAGTATGTCACATGCACTAAAGTGCAGAGAAGCTCAGTGTCACAAAGTGGCTTCTTTGCAGGAATTATGCAACAGTTAAGATGACCTTTTTCTTTAAAAAAAAATGTTTGCCCTAAATGAAATTTGGAAAACAAATAACTTTGCATCTCTTTTTGAACACTTAGTGCCAGCTGTGGTTACAGTTACATCTTTGAGCTCTGTGAAATCTGTTTCCTGAAATACTAGCTGATCACAATGAATAACTATGAAGCCCTTGCTTTACCATGCTAAGTAAAATGGCATAATTTGCCAATACAGTTTTCTCTCTCTCTCTCTCTCTATATATATATATAGATTTCAGATTGCCCTCATAATCTCTTGTGCTAAAACCTGCATTTTCTTATGTCAATTTTCTTGTCCTACATACAGCTCCTAGTGTGAAGGGTTCAGTACTTACAATCTAGTTGCAGACTGTGTAAAATAAGAGATAGAAGATGAGGTACAAAAGACATGGTGACCTTGACAGATCTTACTGTTATTAAGAAGCATTTCCTAGTGAAAAAAGATTTAAGGGTGAAAGAAACTTGAATTTCTGACTTTTTTTTGCAGCTTTTGTTCTTTTATGTAGCCTTTAAAAAAAGCATCTTCCTGTATATATCAACCTACTTACTGATCAATTGACTATTTTAATTCTTTATTAAATGGCAAATGACAGACACATAGGATTTACTTATACCTGAAATCTCAAGCACCAATTTCATCTGACAAAGTGGATTTTTAATACAGTATGATCTCCCTCAGGGTGTTCGTTCATATTAAAAGCTGTTGTGGGAAACAGGGTCAGAGCATAAGTTTCTTTAAGGTGATTTTGTGGGACCGTGTAATAACAGTTTTTATCTGAGGCAGATTTTATTGTTATTTAATGTCACTTGTTGTCTTTGGAAGGTGAATATCATGAAAAGTAGGAAAACGGTCTATTAAATAAAATGATAGCAATAAATGTTTACTATTGTTTTCCCTTCCATAGACTATTTTAGGCTTTAATAATATCGAAAACAATACAAGTGAAAGGAGAAATACAGTCACACCCACCAATTCTTCTCTTAATGCTGGCCGTTCATTCTACCCCATATTCAATATCTTTGCACTAAATAGATTATCTCAATATATTTAGAAGTGTGTAGAGGAATACCATCCTCCCCAAGCTTCTGCCCTCCAAATGTGACTAGCTATTCTAAGAATGGTACACTCAACCCAGTTGGGCAATGGAGAAAGGGTAGTATAACTAGGAGCCCCAAACTTAGAATTTTGATTAGCATGGAAAAGGTTTGCATCCACCTGTCCATCCCTTCTGACAGTAGTGGGTTCCACTTACCTTTGCTACCGGTTCAGGAATGGGAGCATGCGGGTGCACGCGCAATGCTTCTGCGCATGCACAGAAGCTCTATGCATGCGCAGAGTGTTTTTGATGGCGTCCGGGTGGGTGGGCGTAGCCTCCCACCACCGCCGCTACCAGTTCGCTGAACCGGTGAGAACCAGTAGCAACCCACCACTGCTTTCTGTGTTGTTCCACCCAGTGCACAAATTTTGGCACTTGGTTTTGCCAGTATCGGAAACAAAACAGAAGCAATCCTGCTCCTCGCAGCTAAGAGAGAGAAGTTCAAACAGTCAGTTTATCTGAACTGCAAAAATAAAGGTGTCTGCTTCTCCTCCCACATCATCACTTTCACCAATTTAGAGAATGTATTAAGTGGGCCCAAGTGTACAGTAATCAAGTGCAGAGGAACAAAATGATGTGCATGCATATATGAACGAATGCTCAGACAAGTTGTTCATTCTAATTCCTGATTGGGAAATGTTTCATTTAATGAGACAACCGTTTATGTATCTGCAGCTGCTAATGTTATGACAGGCAAGGAATTCTCAATAACCAGGAGGCATAGCTTGAACTATAGCTGACCAAGCCAAATGCTTCAACTTCCATGGAAACCAATGAACTTGAAGAATTTCTTTTCCCCTCTACTAACTCGCCTTCTCGGTGTCTTCATTTTCAGACTGCTATTCCTCCAGGATTAATTATAAATAGTTATCTACTGATATCTACAATAATACATATTGCTTCCAAGCATGCATCACTGAGTTCTGTAATAGCTTGTGTATATACTCAAAATGTAAAACAATATATTCATTGATAAAGCTCATGCTATACATTTCTGTGCTTGTTCTTAGATTTAATGATGCAATTGGACAGAAGTACAGCAAATGGGAGATAATGGATTCACACTGAATATTAAAATCAAGGCTGAAAGCAAGCTTGTAACTCTTTGGGTTAAGAATGGGGTTTTTTTAAAAAAAAATCTACCCCACAATATTATCCATTTTCCTACTTCTTGATTAAATTCATTTGTGAAAGATAAGTAGATATATTTGCCTTTTCCACTCTATACCAAGAGAATAAAACTTAAACCCATCTCTTTTTACTTCCCTTGATACTTGAGAATACAATAGAAAATCTTTCAGCCTCTTGGGACTGTTGAAACCTCTTTCTTTTCCGCTTTTAGTATAAGAAAGATGCTCTCGATACTCACTGGACCTTTTTCTCTTTAGATCTCCTATTGCCATCTCAACCCCAATTCTCCCTCTCTGTTCACCAAAGGACAGTCCTGTTTATAAAGTGAGCTTGAAAATAATTGGTAGCTTGAAATTACTTGGGTGGGAGACCACCAGGAAATACCAGAGTTGAGATTCTTGGCAAGTAAAGTCTTAACATCTTAGAAGGAGGCAATCCCAATCCTCTTTCTATTGTTGCCAAGAAAATTGCATGGACATTCCATGAAGTCACCAGGAATTAAATTTACTTTAAAGACACCATTTTTTTAAATTAAAGCAAGAGATTGAACAATTTAATAAATTTAAAATATCTGGTTAGAACAAATTAATGTTTGTTAATATTAGTAATATTATTAACTAATATTTATGCCAGTGATGGCGAACCTTTTTGTCACCGAGTGCCAAAAAGGACGTGCGGAAACGTCTCTTCTGCGCGCGCTCGTCGGGGCTGCGCTTCGGAAAAGTCGAACTTCCAGGTTCTGTTGCACATGCACACCCAACAATCAGCTGCCTGGCAGCAGGATATAAATAAAAGAAATAATAAAAATAAGTTTTATTTTATTTTTAAAAAAACTACTGGAGTTACCATCCTTTTTTTGAACCTAGGACAGTGATGGTGAACCTTTTTTTGCTCGGGTGCCAAAAGGGTGCGCATGCGCATGTGCCCACACCCATAATGCAATGCCCCCCCCATCATGCGCACACAACTTCTCCTGTGCTGCCCCCCTGCACATGCGCGCAGGACTCACTGAAGCCTCCAGAGTTTGTGGATGGCAAAAACTGGATTCCAGCTGATTTTCGGCCTTCTGGAGGCTGGGAGGCAGGTCGTTTTCATCTTCCCCAGGCTTCAGGAAAACCTCCTAAAGCCTGGGGAGGGTGAAAAATGGCCCAATGGCCCAACCGGAAGTTCAGAAATGAACTTCCGGTTGGGCCGTTGGGTCTGTTTTTCACCATCCACAGACTCTGGAGGCTTACCTGAAGCCTGGGGAAGGCAAAAATGACCTCCCCCGCCCTCTGGAAGGCAAAAATCAGCTGGCCAGCATGCACATGCTCGCTGGAGCTGACATAGGGCAACACCTCACGTGCTCTCAAATATGGCTCCTATGGTACCATAGGTTCGCCATCACTGACCTAGGACATGGAAAATGCTCTTTTAAGTATGAATTCTATTCTAGTGATCATGCCTTTTAATATTTTGTCTATGGGACAAATCAGCTTCAGATACTGTACCTACTCACCCTATTTCTATCCACTTCTGTTTCTTCCTCTTGAATATGCAAATATCTTCTCATTTTTTTTAATCTTTCAAAACCTTTCAATTGCCTCCAGATTCAACTGGGTATGCTATCAATCCACCTGCCTGTTAGAAATTCTGTATATAGCACTACAGATCAGACAGTCCACAGTCCACATGTGTTTTTCTGCTTAACTGCAACAAGGAAGCAGGAAACTTTATACAGAGAAAAGACATAGAGTATATCATAGATGCAACTACAAACTGATAAACTGCCATCTACTGGATATTGCTGTAGTTTCTGTACTAAATACATGAACAATGTATTCTAACACTGCCTTTATCCAAAGTATTTTTTTGTCAAAATCTTGATTTTCTGATTCTGTTTTAGTTATTTAAGGCAGCTGATCTTGAGCAGTAAAAATGAGTAGAAAATATTGAAATGACAGGAAGTGAAGGAGGGCTTTGTGAAATTTTCTGCATCAGGTATATAAAAAAAATGACAATGCCCCTTTTTATATTGACACATGAGACAATAGATGAGATAAATAGATATTTTGCCTAGACAATAAAGAATGTCTGGAGATTTTTATATTGTTTCCCTCATTGCATCTCCCTACATTAGTTCTGGTTTGCAGGTATTTCACAACATCAGGATCCTTCTTGATGGCTCTGACAGGCTTGGGGATTGAATTTCATATAAGGCATGCAAATATTTGTCCATTTGATCATTTTAAATATCAAAGCATACCAGTGGTGGGTTGCTCCCGGTTTGCATCGGTTTGGGAGACCCGGGTAGCAGTAATTTGGCCAGGATCACCGAATCAGTAGCAACTGCTGGCTGGCCACGGCCCTGAACCGGGCCCCGCTCCAACGCTCACCCTCCCTTACCTTTGCCATGTGCATCCACAGAACTGCCTCCTCCTGCCTACACACAGGTAAGCATTCGCTCTAGCCTTCCACCCCTTCCCGCCAGGCCAGAATCTCCTGAAGCCGCCACCATTGTAGTCATGGCGGGGATGGGGAGGAGCCCAGCAAGCTTCTCAGCCACGTGGCTATGAACATTGCCAGGCTGGGTGACCACTCCCCGCCTTCCAGCATCTCCCGAAGCGACCGTCATTGTAGCTGTGGCAGGGATGTGGGGGCAGCCTGGCAAACTTCGCAGCCACGTGGCTATGAAGCTTGCCAGGCTGGGTGACCCTCTCCCTGCCTTCCATCATCTCCTGAAGCCAGTGCCACAGCCGCCCCTCTCAGCCCCAGTGCAGCGATTGCAGCGTCTCCACGAAGGGCTGCCAGCTGTCAACCTTTCCTTCAGAGGCGCATGGAAGACTTCTAAGGTAAGGCCGACGCTGGTGGCAGGGGAGGGAGACCCACTGTGCTTGGCCGAAGAGCCGCTTCACTCATCTTTTGGGCCTGGCATACTTAGCCTCAGGGGGACACGCCGCTTTGTTCCTTCTCACGCTGCTGCTGCTCTAGAGCTCACCAGATCACTTCGTCCCAGACCAGGTGTGTGTGTGTGTGTGTGTGTGTGTGTGTGTGTGTGTGTGTGTGTGTGTGTGAGAGAGAGAGAGAGAGAGAGAGAGAGAGAGAGAGAGAGAGAGAGAGAGAGAGAGAGAGAGAGAGAGAGAGAGAGAGAGAGAGAGAGAGAGAGAGAACTCTGTGCTATTATTTTTAATTGTTCCATTATTTATCATGTATTAATATTTTACACTGTCCCTACACCTAGACTGCCTTTCTTTTGCCCAGGGCTACCACATATTTTTCAGGGATTTACATGCATTCAATGTCTATAGTCCAGAGCATAAATATGTGTGTGTTTATTTTGTACATCAGGTTGCATAAGTCCATCTTAATATGCTATTCCTGGTATGTGATGTTTTGTATGCATACAGAGAAAGAAGCACTCTTGTGACCTTTGACTTTTAGGCTTGCTGTCAAACATCAGCCATAATGCTAATTACTGTTTTGAACAATATGCAGGTTGTATTACATGAATGGCTATTTTATATGTGAAATTATGACTGAAATATTTCTGCACCTATATTGGTTCTCACTGTCAGGAAGTTTCTCCTTAGTTTTAGGTTGCTTCTCTCTTTGTTCAGTTTTCATACATTGCTTCTTGTTTTGCCTTCTGGTGCTTTGGAAAATACATTGCCCCGCTTCTTTCTGGCAGCCCCTTAAAAGCCTGTTGTCTATCACACTCTTGGGCAAAGCATGTGAGTCCTTTCCTCCTTTCAGTGGTCCATGAAAGTACATCTATAGTTGTTGTGGCCAGGTCGAGTCCAGGGCAATTAGCAGCTGATCCTGAGGATTCAGAGGTAGTGAGGGTGCAGTACAGAAGACCGGTGTTCCTGGCACCAGAGACGGAGAGTGAAGAGGACGTGAGGTCAGAGGCTGGCGAACAATTAGAACCTGATGCATCTCCTGAGATTAGTGACTCAGGAGATGAGGAGGAGGCTCTTCTGGATGCCAGAGCACGCAGGTTCTCAAAGAGACATGAGTGGCTAATCAGGAGGAGGCTTCCTTGTGAGTAGTAATGCAGGGCTTGACCATGCCCTGAGGGTATTTAAGGGTCTGTCACGAGGGGCTTCGTTGCAGAGAACAACCCCATTCTGTGGTTTCAGCATTTTGTTCTTGTACCTGCATTTCGGATTATCAACAGTTAACATTTTTCCTGTGATTAATGAGAGCTTGGATTTCTGCCAAAACCTCCATGAGGTGAGATAAGACTCCTTAATTGCTCTTTCAGACTCTAGCCAAATACTGGAAAGACTTTGTGAATGAATGATATTCTTTTCAAAAAACTCAACTCTGCCTAAGAATTTATTTGCAGTAAAACCATATTGTTTTCAATTCCTTCTTGTGCATCTCATTTTGGGGTCATACCCGTGGGGACAGAACAATAGTATGTAGTTAATAAAGTTGAAAAAAGGTGAACAACGTTTTTACAGAACTATAGATACAGCCGAGGTGGCGCAGTGGTTAAAAGAAGCACTGCAACCTACTAGTTCAGCTGTTCAGCTGTTAAAATTTCACCGGCTCAAGGTTGACTCAGCCTTCCATCCTTCTGAGGTGGGTAAAATGAGGACCCAGATTGTTGGGGGCAGTATGCTGAACTCTGTAAACCGCTTAGAGAGGGCTGTAAAGCACTATGAAGCGGTATATAAGTCTAAGTGCTATTGCTATTGAGGCTGGGTGTGACAAGAAATGGCTGTGAGGGGAGGGGAGGGGCCAGGTGAGGCACCCCTTGATGTGAGTGACATTGAGTTGGCCATACCCACCCATCCACATGACCAGCGAGCTACACCCACCCAGTCACATGACCATGAAGCCACACCCGCTGAGTCACGTGACTATGAAGCCACGCCAACTGTCACATGACCATCAAGCCACACCCACAAAATAAGCCACACCCACAGAACCAGCAGTTTAAAAATTTGGAACCCACCCCTGAAGCCTACATAAGCTCTCATCCATATGTGAATCCCTGGAACCATTTGCTTCCCTTGCCCAGTGTACAATGCTCCTGAAGCTTTAATCCACAAGGAGCCCTTGGGCTTATTTCTGTTAGTGTGGGGCCTTCAAGATAGCCCAGGATGAAGAAAGTTAACATGGAACATATTAATTTTGAAGTGATTTGTTAACACTCTCTACAAGGCAGAAATACGTTTATTCAGTTGTAGAATGCCTGAAAAACCACAAGAAAATTAGAAAGTTGTCCTTCATTTACTTTCTGGTTGATTACGTGCCACCAAATTAGTATTGACTTTTTGCAACTATAGCTATTGATCTTTTCCAGGATGTACTGTCCTCAACCTAGCCCTTCAGATCTTCCAGTGGTACATCCATCATCTCTGTTGAGTCCATCCACTTTGCTGCTGGTTGTCTTCTGTTTACTTTCACTTTCCCCAACATTATGGATTCCTTAACAGTGTAATGTTTCCAAAATATGACAATTTAAGTCTTAAGTAGGAATTGTTTGATTTGTTCTACAGTTATTTCTACTACCCTAGTCATTTGTGTTATTATAATTTAGTTGTTATTTATCAAGTAACTTGACATTTGCTATCAAGGCTAATTGTTCCAGCCTATCAGGATTAGTCAGGGGCTACACTGATATTTTTAATTAAAGCTACAAAAGTTGCTTTTCTTACAGCCACAACTAACGTTAGGTCTTGGGTTTTGGTGAAAAATGAATTAGCAGGGGTAAAGGACATTCTAGAAGGGCTAGCAGGACTAAACCTGCAGTGCCTTGATTGGATTTAATTCCTTAAAAAGAGAACACACATTTTTTAAATTTTATTTATCATATTTATATAGCCCCCTATCATCTGACGTGACTCCAGGCAGCCTACAAAAAGATTAAAAGATCCTTATGCACATATAAAGAGTACAAACATATATAATTATGAAAAGGCTAAGGGAGAGGATCATTGAGATCACCTCATCGGATCAGTATTCCCTTGCAACCCTCAGGTCTGCTGATGCAAGCAGGTTTTAAGGGACCTCTGGAAGTTCAGCAAAAATGGGGCTAATCTTA
This sequence comes from Diadophis punctatus similis, assembly GCA_023053685.1. Classification (NCBI taxonomy): domain Eukaryota; kingdom Metazoa; phylum Chordata; class Lepidosauria; order Squamata; family Dipsadidae; genus Diadophis; species Diadophis punctatus. The sequence continues at coordinate 33,121,841 of JALIGW010000001.1, read as the reverse complement.
CCTTAGATTAGCAATTGTAGAAGACTGTGATTCTTTCATGTTATATTTTTCATAACACTCTAATCAGAAAACTGCCATTAATTTCCACAACCAGTCACAGTTCTTGTTGGACTAGACTTGTTGCAATATGGTAGGTGAATTGTGATCTTTTCCCTCTATAACCATTGTGTCCTTGCTGACCTTCCTCAGATTGAAGCTGTCTCTGTGGACAGGCTTTCAGGACAGGCTGCTCTGACATTTTTTTAAAAAAATTACCTCATCACAGCAGCCAAAACTAATCACAAGAATATTACCTGATGACAGGTGCATTTATTCTGTCAATTAAATCAGATGGTGAGATCGAAATGTGCCCCAAATCTCCCTTGTTTGCATTATCCATATTGGCATTTCTTGGCTGGGGTTGGCTGCCAATTGGAAGTCATCCCGGCCCAGTAGTGTCACTTTGCAAGATAAGACTAGCAAGTTTCCATGTGTTACAGCAACCGTCACAGGGAGACTGGAACAGGGTGACCCTCCAGGAACCTTACAGGACCATGTTAAAATGTATTAAATGAAAATAAAAAGAAGGCATGAGGAATAGGGTTGCATTTAATTTTCTATTTTTTTTATTTAATAGAAAAGCTACATCATGTTGAGGTGTAGAAGTGCAGCTGCCAAAGCAGAGAGGTAGCATGAGGAAAAATATTTTTTAATAGTCTTCCAATTGTACTAAATATGCATGAGACACAAAATGCAGAGACCTGCCCTCGTTATAAGGCTCTTTTGTATAAAAGAGTTTCTCTAATGTAAAATAAAAAAGAGGCTCTGATTATAATTATTCACTCCATCTGCTTCCCCCAGTTTTAATTATGAAGAACAAACAGGGCAAGGGGGTAGAAAGGTGTCATGAACCGATTACAACCAGAGGCTGCAAAGAGGCGGCTGAAGGCTAATTAATATGTGTGTGGGAGGGCCGGCACCAGTCAAGCTAAGGGCTGCAATGAATCACTGAAATTATCTGGAAAAAAAAAAAAACGGGAGAAGGAGGGTAGTTTGATGGGTGCAATTTTGTACCCTTTTCTAATACTTTTCTGCCATCCCTTTCAGTAGAGTCTTCTCAAAATAGATGATTTCATGGGTCTGCATTACACAATTAGAATTCCAAACCAGCAGGTCTGTTTTGGGGATTTGTAATTCAAAACTGAAGAGGACCAACATCTAGAAGGTTGGTTAAATATTCTAAATGACCACATGAATGGAAGTTGCATTTGAAAATGCTGGAAAACAAAGACTAACTATTTATTTTAACAGATTTGTTGCTATTTTAACAGAGTAAAATATTGATTTAAAAAAGAACAAATGTTTTATATCTTCATTCCCACCTTCAGCATACTAACACCATTATGGCAAACTTTTAATACATTTGCAATTGCAAATAGTACTTCGAAGCATATATTACCTGAAAATAATGCAGTAGAAAGTGTGAGGTTTTTTGCAAATAAATTCAAATTATTAATTTATTACTATTTATTACTCTTGTACCCACCCTTTTCCCAAGGAATTCAGGGAGGTTCCCCTGACCTTTAGAAAACATGTCATTCTCTAAAGAACTTTATAATATCTTGTAGATAGGACATGGGGACTAAATCAAAGTCACTCTACTTATGGCCCTAGGGTAGTGATGGCGAACCTTTTAGACACTGAGTGCCCAAACCACATGCACACATGCCCATACTGAAAGGTGCTCACACATGCACAAACATGCGCATATGCAAACATGTGTGAATGTGTGCATACGTGGACATGAGCAAACATGCATCTGCACAGACATGTGCGTGCACATGCGCGGACATGCACGCTTGCACAGCAGAAACTGAAGACCATCTGGCCGGCAGGGCATCCCAACACTGGCAGCATGGCAAGAGGTAAGATCTTTTTCTTTCATGAGCATCTGTTTCGTTGTTTGCACGGAAACAAAGCTCACAAAAGAAACGCCACGGAGCTCTAACCTGAGGTAACGGCGTGCGTACCAGCAGAGAAGGCTCTGCATGCCACCTCTGACATGCGTGCCATAGGTTCGCCATCACGGCCTAGGGTGATTGTAGTTGAAAATAGCTTCTGTTTAAGAATATGGCAACAAGGTTAAATTAACCCAGTAAAGCATGGGAAAGGACACTACAACATTTCAACTGCATTTTTTGACCAGGTTACCTTCGGGACCGCATTCTGCCTCATACTTCCCTCCGACCAGTTAGGGCCCACAGAGTGGGCCTCCTCCAGGTCCCGTCAGCTAAACAATGCCAGCTGGCGGGCCCTAGGGGGAGGGCCTTCTCTGTGGGGGGGGCGTGCTCTGGAACCAACTTCCCCCAGAGACCCGAACCATCACCACCCTGCTGGCCTTCCGAAAAGCCGTCAAGACATGGCTCTTCCTGCAGGCAGGGGGTGAGCCTAGTTCCACCTGAGCTCTCACCTGGTATGGCTGATGGTGAACATTTTTAATCTTTTTGTAATTTTTAATTGTTGTTTTTAACTGTTGTTTATTATTAGTGTTCTTGTATAATTTGCTGTACGCCGCCCTGAGTCCCTTGGGAGTAGGGCGGCATAGAAGAACCAATAATAAATAAATAAATAAATAAATAAATAAATAAACAAACAAATAAATAAATAAATAAATAAATAAATAAATAAATAAATAAATAAATAAATAAATAAATTTTATCATTACCATTATTTCATTGAATAGAAACCAAATTATATATATAAATCGCATATATTGAGACTAATACATATTTGTATGTTTCTCTATATATAATATATATGTGTGTATATATACATATAGATACATATAAACACATAAGTATATATTAGAATATTACATCATATAAAGATTACATGGAGATAATATGCTTCCAACAAAGAAATTATGTAAATTTTCCAGTCAATTTACATAATCTCCAACAGACCTAGAAAATAAGTGAACCATTTTTTTATATTCTTCAATAGGATTACACTGTTTGTGTAATATGTGTAGCCTTTAAAATTATGCCTTTAGTGTCTGTCTCTACTTTTAAGGTGGATAATGTACTCACAGCCATACAGGATGTGGTCTAATTTTATGATTAGTGATGTAGATATCATCTGGTTTTCATATAACCCCAAATTATAATGAGTTCTTTAAAATGAATTAATTGAACCTTATATAATCACAGTTTCCACACTTACGTGCACACAATATAAGCTGTATTTGTCAATGAAGATATTGAAATGGTAGGTAGCTTCTGCCTTTTAGGATCAATCATTGATAGCAAAGGAATCAGTAGTCAAGAAATACAATGCAAACTAACATTTGTAGAGTAGCAATGAAGGCCTTGGAAAAGCTATTCAGATCTGTGATATGTCTACACCGACAAAAACCAGAATCAGTAAGGAACAGTTTTCACTGTGACACTCCATTAGAAACAAAAGTTTGATTTAAACAAAAGTTAGGAGCAGTTTAGAAAGAGCATTGGTGGTTTTGAATTTTAATATTGGAGAACACTTGAGAATAGCCAAGAAAATAAACAACGTATCATAAAACAAACCAATCCAGAGTTCCCCCAGAAGAAATGACCAGCCTCAAAGTGTCATATTCTGGACACATTATGCAAAAGATTCAGTTCTCTTGAAAAGTCCATAATGCTGGGAAAAGTGGAAAGAAAGAAAAGAGGAGTAGCGGGGAAGATGAACTTGATTGGAAGTTCTGTACTATTGGAAGACCTGAGAAGGCAGATTATGAACTGATCATCTTGGAGAAGAACCAGGAACAACTTTATGACACATAATCAAAATAAACTCCCTATGCAATATGAACATAAATATAATTTAATGCTAATGTGAACTACTTATACTAATGAAAGAATGTATTCATGTTATATATTCATATTATATTGTGCTTCCTTATTTATTTTTTTAAGTGTTTGAAAACTTTACCCTTGGAAGATCTTTGCACTATGACAATAGAAGAGAGGAATCATTCAACAATTCCCATCCTCCTGTCTTCTCTAAGGTACAAAAAAGCTATGAAAACCTCTGATAATTTATACAGTATCTTATATCCTTAGCATACGGTAAGTTTACGAATAAGCCAATTTAAAAAGCAATCACTCCGTATGATATTATTCCCTTTTAAATGTACAAAGAGTGCATATAATTATATTTTAGTTTTCTTTAGTAGTTAACTAGAACAATTGTCTAGTTAATAATAGATTTATATATTTATCCTTTTTTAAAAAATATAACAAAATCTGCATTGTGGCGAAAATACTACCATCTTTTTTTAAAAAAAGAGGAAAGAAAATAAAACTATAAATAACATTCTCATTTTTTTGGGTGTCTTCTATATTTTCCTAATTTGCTGGCAGAACAAATATCTTTGTAAGCGAATGTGTTTTGGGACAACTTTCTGGCAGTTCTAAACAAGACAAATAAATGGTTTTTCATCTTCTTGCTTTGCTGTTTGCAAACTGCTCTTCTCCCCTGGTACAACAGCTCACTCTTTTGGCTACAACAGCATTCCTAATGGTCTTTTCCACCACCACCACCACCACCTCCTCCTCCTCCTCCTCCTCCTCCTCCTCCTCCTCCTCCTCCTCCTCCTCCTCCTCCTCCTCTGCATACAAGCCAAGTTTCAGAGTGTGATACTTGTTTCTGTCACTAGGATCAGCAACTTTCATATTCTTCAGATGCAATTCATAGAGGTAATTTTTAAAAATGCAATTTCCAGAAGACAGTGTCCTTTTGATTCACTGTAGAAAGCCAATGATGTGGTTTTGTGACCTTTCATTAGTTGCCTATTTTTACTATAATATAGACGTACATGTATTAAAACTCATCATTTGTAAAAGCTGATAGGGTGCTGCAAGACTGTTACATTTATAGCATTATAGCACTTAGCACTTAGACTTATATACCGCTTCATAGTGCTTTACAGCCCTCTCTAAGCTGTTTACAGAGTTCAGCATATTGCCCCCAACAATCTGGGTCCTCATTTTACCGACCTCGGAAGGATGGAAGGCTGAGTCAACCTTGAGCCGGTGAGATTTGAACAGCTGAACTGCTGAACTAGCAGTAGCCTGCAGTGCTGCATTTAACCACTGCACCAACTCGGCTCTTATTTATAGTATCTAAACAGGGATAGGCTAGTACTACCATTGAGATATTCTGGATGACAATTCTCGCTATCCTTCATCATTGGCCATACCTGGATAGAGCTTTTGGTTGATGTAATGAAAAATATTTGGAAGGAGTCTGGTTGCACTGGTAATTAAGGATGAACAATAGAGACCGATTCTTGTCCATAGCTGTTTTACATTACTACACACTGTACTGTACTATTTTTAAATCCATGCAGGCTTCTGAAAGGTGAAAATACCTTTTTTTTCCTGAAATGCCTTTTGGAATTGATTCTGAAACATTAATGTCAAACTACAATCTAATAACTGAAACACATCTGCAATGCATATAAAAAGGGACAGGGTTTTTAATTGTACAATCACAATGCCAACTTGACTTTTTGGACATACCCACAAACACATTCTGGAGTCATCGATGTAATAGCTGCACAGTTGCTTTGCCCCAGTTATCTTCTGCTGAATCCCTGCCCGAGAGGTTAGGGATTAGGTGGTTAGGTGATCCCAATCTGCTTTTGGAAGATCGTAGAGACCTGATTCAGTTAAAAAGTATTGGGAGAAAGATTTGTGACTTCCTCCCTGTTGAGAAGAGGCTATGTATGACCTGCAGGTCCATGTGTTTATGTTGTATTTTTGATGTTTAACATTGAATTGCATTTTTCTATTTTACCTTTTTACTGTGCCTGGAATTTAACCTCTTGGAGTCACTTTAATTCTCGTTTTACAACAAACAAATGAAAAATTACCTAGGTAGGAAAACCATGCAAAGCATAGCTCCCACAATTATTTTCATCACCTTTAGCAGCAGTGGCATAAGAAATCTCTGTGTTGTACTCTGTGTAATTTATTTATTTATTTATTTATTTATTTATTTATTTATTTTATTTTGGTATTCTTATATGCCACCCAACTCCCGAAGGACTCAGGGCGGCGTACAACAGAGAAAAATACAAGAATAAACCAAATATTAAATATTAATTAAAAGCAAATACAAAATTTAAAAACACAATATAAAAAACATCGACAACCATTCAACAACCATACATACTTGGGGGTGAGCTCGAGTGGATTAAGCTCTACCCCCAGCCTGCAGGAAAAGCCATGTCTTAACGGCTTTTCGGAAGGCCAGCAGAGTGGGGATAGTTCGGGTCTCTGGGGGAAGTTGGTTCCAGAGCGCGGGGCCGGCCACAGAGAAGGCTCTCCCCCTAGGGCCCGCCAGCCGGCATTGCTTGGCCGACGGGACCTGGAGGAGGCCAACTCTGTGGGCCCTAACCGGTCGGAGGGAAGTATGAGGCAGAATGCAGTCCCGAAGATAGCCTGGTCCTAAGCCATGAAGGGCTTTAAAGATGATGATCAACACCTTGAATTGGACCCGGAGACCGATGGGCAACCAATGCAGCTGGCGAAGTATAGGTGTCACGTGGGTGTATCTTGGTAATGGAGTAACATAGTATGTATGTTGGAGAGGAGCATTGTATCTCTATTGATTAATTAGGATAATAAACAAAGGGCAGGGGGCCAATGACAAAACATAGACCACACACAAGCATCCAGGACTTACATTATGTCACAATGTATGTTTCATCATTGTGTTTTGTACTGGATGGCTACAATCAGAATGTGTGCATATGGTAGGTAGATGTGTGTGTCTGTAGGAATCTGATCAGAACACATGCATATTACTTCTGTGGGTTTCTTCTCTGCCCTCACATTGTTTCTCCATGTATTTGTAGACATATATAAGGCAGAATGCAAAAGGTAGACTGTATGCATGAGTATGCGTGTGATGCTTTTCCTTATGGAGGATTTAAATGAGATAAAAATGAGAATGTTGCAGGAGAGAGAGAGAGAGAGAGAGAGAGAGAGAGAGAGAGAGAGAGAGAGAGAGAGAGAGAGAGAGAGAGAGAGAGAGAGAGAGAGAGAGACCTTGATGTTTGATAGTTGTAATAACCTGCCAAGTGTTCTAATGGCTCAGGGATCAGGTGCAGAGCTACAGCAATAACAAGTGCTGAATAATTATCCCAGCCATATTCTACTAAACCAACCCCCCAAAGTATGAGCCATATAAGGAGACTTCTGCTGCCTTGCTGAGATTCCCTGAAATGTTAAATCACTGGATTGGGAGCACTTCCAACATTAGTACTGCCCAGTTAGAAAGAAATAAAGCCCAGAATCCTCCAGTGGCAGTTCTAATGTCTTTGTTAATTATGAATTATGGGTAAACATACTGACTCACAGAGGTCATTCCTGTCAGCAACAATACTTTTCAAGAAAGGTTTTTTTTTTTAATCAGGGTCTTTTTCATTCTGTTGCAATGTATTTCATATATACATACATAACAACGTAGCCTCACATACAGTTCCAGAAAGTGTGTTTTGACAAGAATTATATTGATTTTGTTCTGGGTTCCTCGCCTTCCTTTCCTGCCCCCCCTTTCTTGTTTCTAGAACAGAAACAAGCAATATGATCTTATAGGCTAGTCAAAATGTGTAGGAGAATAGCTAGTATGTAGGCCAATCACCTCTCACAAGCCCCAAGATGTTGATGGCTGGATAAGACCTGCTTAATTTATTCCACTTATGTGACAACTGCCAAACTGAAATCTGTCCTGGCAGCTCATATAAAGAGAATGGAAATAATATGTGTGGATATGACCTAATGATCTCATTGGCACAACATTGTTTTGATTAGGCAGTCATGGTTGCTATACGTTGAACTATTGGCACTGCTCTGCACTTTCCTTTAGTCCTCCTCTCCTTCCTTCAATATTGTCTCCTTGAAAATGTTCTGTAGACTCTGTATCAATGTGATCAGAAAGATAAAGGGGGTCTGATTGGTGCAGAGAAACTAAAATGTGTAGTCAAAATGTAGTCAATATATTCTTTTATTCCTCTTTTGGGAATGTATGTAGGGGTACCTTGGTTATATCATTATATGATCTTAAAGAGTTTTGTATCCCTTCATTGTATCAGTTAGTGTATTTTGGAGTGTAAAAGTCAAGGTGAAGTCTGCAATCTTAGATATATTTACTTGAGGAAGAATTCCACTGTATACACTGAAGCTTACTTTTGGGTAAATTTTTCACAAAATTGGGAGGATAATTTTACAATCTGAATGTGCAAAATCCTAATTTTATTTTCTTAAATTTGTGAAAAACAAAATCCAAAATATTTGTATTAGCGTACCACTGGGCAAAAACATCTGGGTGTTTGCAACTTTCTCATGTGCACATTTTTTTCTGGGGGTGGTTTGGTTATTTCCTCTGGTTGTTTTACTAAATAATTGAATCAAAAGGCATAGGAAACTCACATTCCTATCCATCTGGTTCTTATTTTTTCATAGTTTGTTTACTTGGAAAATGAGAGACACTGAACAGGCTGGACTGCTGGCCAAGAAGACTATAAATTTGGTGCAGCATCTTTTACCATTTGATGGTTTTAAAAAATTGCATGAAAATTATCCTTGTTCTGAATTTGCAAACATAATACCTTTGCTGGTGATTTTTCAAGACAAAACTTCTAATTATTCAGTTTGACTTGTAATAAATGAGCACTTTGTAAGTGACCATGTCCACCCCATGGCAACCATTTTGTGAGAACAAATAAAATCTGTTCCACAACACCAAACATGAATACCCTCTCTTAAAGGTTCCTTATCTTTGTCTTAGAGCAGAACTCTCTAAATTGATGTACTCTGGATGCATAACATAACAACTCCCTGAGTTTGCAGCCATCATGTTCTCTAGCCTAGAAACCACAAGAGATGGAATTATGTATTATTTTATTTTATTTTATTTATTTTTATTTATTTATTTTATTGTTAACAGGTACGGGATTTGATAGGGCACTCCCTATTTTGACCACTTGTTGTCTGTTTGACAGGAATGCAGTTATCTAGTCATGAAGGGGTCCAGAGATGCCGTAGGATTTCACCTGGAGAGCATGAAATTAGCCAATGCTTCTTTAGATCACCGTTTCTAATCAGAATACACAATACTGAGATAAATTAGTCAATAATTTGAACTGGCATCATGGATCTAGACTCTAACTGTATTTAGTGTAAGGCAGAATAGGAGATACTTGAGTGTACTCATATTTACTCATATTTTCCTTAGGTCAGAAACAAGAAAAGTTAGGACATTTAAGATTACTTCTTTTATTGGACCACCATTTACTTAGTGGCTCTGGGGGGAAAGAAGGTACATGGGAAGAAGTGCAGGGCACTGAAGCAATTGGCTTTACAACAGGAGACTGAAAATAAGTGGCCTGATAGGAGGAGTAGAATATACAGTCTAATCAACCAATGTCAAAGAACAAAGTAAAATGTTGGGGTCCAATTTATAGCAGTGGGATGCTAGATTCAGACTGCATGTACTTAAACATAAAAGCATGAACTGAGAACTATAGATGTAGGGTTTAATGATAGCAGCAGAACAAAAAGATAATAAAGGAAAAGATACCCTCCCTCAAACAACAAGGAGGCTATGTGACATACATTAAAGATAATTATTACTTGTTAGGAGATAACCACCCATAGTCTTTATTAAGATCACAAAATAACCATGTTGGCTGTGTTAATGAGCCACAATTCAGCAGCCACATGTTTGGTGCAGTAAACTTATTTTCTTTCTTATTTGGGAGTATTCCAAGGTCAGAAGTGGAATTCTAGAGGGATGGATGTGTTTGGTTATATATATGTACAGTACATGAGTTCTCTGTGTCCACATAGGGATAATCTTATGTTAGCAATGATCTGTTTGGTCTTTTCTTGTGAAAAGGCAAATATTTTTGTAAAGAAGGATGATGCCTGTGAAAAGGCACTGATCACAAGGGACAACCAAGATGACATTAGACAAGGAGATCTTTTGAACGGAAATATAATTAATTACATCAGATGTGTGTTTTTTCTTTCAGGAGTTCTCTGAGGATCTCACAACATTTATTATCACTACAACACTAAAGTTTTAAAAAATATGTTTTCTAGAGGGGGGGAAATGGATCACGAAGAAAAATACAGGGAAAGGAAGGGAGGGATTGAGGAAAGAAGGAAGACAACATAATAAAATACTGAACAACTAAACAAACACAGAAAAAAAATAAGCAAAACATTACACTTGCTTGAAAAAGATTGACTTTCTCTAAATATGAGTCAAAGATATAGAAAGTCAAACTGATGTGGAGCACAAATAGAAGCAAATGCCTCTAAGATATCTATCTGGTTCTGCTCTTTCTGCTCTCTGGCTCTCCCTTGAAGACACATGAAGACACATGAATGTGCTACTGAAAGCCAGCTGCCCCAGGAACAGGAATGGTCCATGTTGTCACCTGAATGCTGCTTTCTCCCTTCTGGTTATCAAAAATATGCAGATTGATCAATATTACATATCTGCTGATGGTGAACCAGAAGAACTAGAACTTTGGGTTGAAACCAATAGCTGGAATTCATGTTCCTTCCAAATAACTTGCATAAACTGGAGGAGGCTATTATGTAATGAGAAGATTTCTCCCTGTCCTCCTACTCTTTATGCTTTTATTATAGTGCTTTATGCAGCTTTTCCTTCCTTTACTTGGGGAGAGCCTCATTTAACAGCTATGTTCCTCTGGTCCTGTTCTTTTATTGTTTCCTTTCCTACATCTCTGTGTTTATTGCTGTTCCCTTTGCTGTTCATACTTTAGTCTTTGCTACAGCAGCATCTGCAGGTGAAGGCAAAGCTCACCCCCCCCCACATGCTTTGCAGGAGTTGAAGAGGCAAGTAATCACTTGACAAGTGGTGAAGTGCTATTTCTCTGCTTCCCATGATCAAATTGCCACTTCTGACCTGCCCAACCACCCCCCAGTCTGCACAGGTGTGTAACCTGCATCTATGAGCATCAGGGAAAAGTTCTGTTGATTTTTTTTTAAATGCTGCTGTTGGCTCATATCACACCTCCTGTCTACTCTGATTTCACACATAGTCACAAAATTTCATCAGGAGCATAACAGAAAATGACACAATTTCGGCTTAGTTTTTGCTCTTCTGCTAATGTCACGCAATAGGATCGTGTAAGGCAAACTATTTAGGATTTCCAGAATCTCTACTTTCAATTAAACTCCACAAGTTTCTAGCTCTTAAGTTTGTTACTGGATATTCATCTGCACAATTTATACAGATTATGTGATTTAGTTTTATTTAGTGCAAGGGTGTACAGCTTTGCAGATGGGGAAGACCATTCAGATAACAATTAGCTTGGCATGTATTGATCTTTAGACTGGCTCAGAAACACCCATTATCCTGGCACTGACCTTAAGGGCCATTTTGATTTTGGCAGCAGGAGAGACAAGTTCTTTCTAACTGAAATCTTCCTTATACCTTCTAGAAGTCTGAACTGGTTCCATAGATCAGCTTGAATACCAGCAATAGCACTGGGGAGGGAGGGGCACAGAACTTTGCTGTTTTACAATCTAATCCTTCCTGTATCTGTCAGCTGCTCCTTGGGCTAATTTTGAACATAGATTTAACACTCTTCTGGAATAGCGTTAAATCTGGGTTCTGTTCCCTTGGACACAGGATTAGTCCTCCTTTTGAAGTAGTGCAAACCCCTATTCCAAAGAAGTCTCACTATTCACCAAAGACAACTGACAGGCTCCTTTTGAACAGATTTGTAGAAAACCTTAGAACAAAAACCAGAATACACGGCTGAACCCACCAGTGTAACTAGCCTCATCCCACATTGAGAAGAGCAATTGGTAACTACAAAACTATAAAATTCCCTGTCGGCTGGCAAATTTTGGGAAGAAAGGAAAGCAACAGCAGATGAATCCCCCAGTCCCTCTCCTTAATGTACAAAAATTGATGGACATCTGGATTGATATTGTTCCAGTGGCAAGGAAGCAATTACCAGGGCACAATTGTACATATTTCTGCCAGGTGAAAAACAATCTCTTTTTAAAATTTAAGAGAAAGCACTTCTCTTTAGGTGCTATGATGGAGGACAGTAACAGAATGGCCTCTGGGGTCTTCTTTTTAATCCAGAGTAGCCATTGACAATATATATACCTCCAGATATTGACCACACAATGACTTGTTTGATGGTGTATATTAAGCTCAAAAGAGGTTGTTCATTGTTTACTCTGGTTTTGCAAGTTGTGCAAACCCCATCATTGTTGACCGTAAAGTCATAATTTAGAAATTATGTGTGATGGGTAACTAGCCAATTGTGGTTTACTCAGCAAAGTATGGTGAATCAGATCACTATCTGGGATGCCAGCTGTTTGCCTATTGAAAAGTAAGAGACATATTCTAATCAGATCAACAGTTCTGAAGAAGGAAGTATTGATTGCTATTTTTTCCTAGAACATGTCTATAAAGAAGAATATCCTCAGAAAAAAGTACCAATCTGCTGAAAAGATTTCCTGTATTGTTGTAAAAAGCTAGTAAGTTTTTGATACTTTTTAAAATTGAATTTGAAGTCACGTTCAACAAAACAAGAATGTTTGGTTATTTATTTATTTATTTGCCATATGTTTATATTCACCTGATCAGATGATTCAGAACAATGTACAAGAGAATAAACCAAACTTGGGGGAGGGGCAGTTTATGCCATGCTGTACAAGTCACTAATAAATCTCGGCCAGATACTCACCTTGAATGTAGACAAGATTCTTAGCATTGCTCTCTGGGCAGGTTAATTACTGCAAGCCTTTGCTTTAACATTGATTGCTTTATGTCTATGAGAACCAGCACTTTGCATTGGACCCAGGAGTCGAATAGAATAGAATAGAATAGAACAGAACAGAACAGAACAGAACAGAACAGAACAGAACAGAACAGAATAGAATAGAATAGAATAGAATAGAATAGAATAGAATAGAATAGAATAGAATAGAATAGAATTCTTTATTGGCCAAGTGTGATTGGACACACAAGGAATTTGTCTTTGGTGCATATGCTCTCAGTGTACATAAAAGAAAAGATACATTTGTCAAGAATCATGAGGTGCAACACTTAATGATTGTCATAGGGTACAAATAAGCAATCAGGAACAATCAATATTAATATACATCGTAAGGATACAAGCAACAAGTTACAGTCATACAGTCATAAGTGGGAGGAGATGGGTGATAGGAATGATGAGAAGACTAATAGTAATAGTAATGCAGCCTTAGTGAATAGTTTAACAGTGGTGATGGTGTTCGGGAAAAAACTGTTCTTGTGTCTAGTTGTCTTGGTTTGCAGTGTTCTATAGCGTCGTTTTGAGGGTAGGAGTTGAAACAATTTATGTCCAGGATGCGAGGGGTCAGTAAATATTTTCACAGCCCTCTTTTTGACTCGTGCAGTGTTCAGGTCCTCAATGGAAGGCAGGTTGGCAGTAATTGTTTTTTCTGCAGTTCTGATGGCATGTAGTATTGGGACTGCAAAATAAGTGATATGTGAAAGCAGAACTTATCTGCCCCGGCCTGGCTGTTACGTTCTTTATTAGATAAAGCTTAAAGATCATCCTTAAAGCAATGCAAAATGTAGACGTTTTATATAATCCGATCAGGGGCCAAGTCATATTGAAAATTTCACTCTAAATGGTAAAAAAAACTTCCAAAAATTTTGGAAGGAATCCCAAAGTTCCCTAAAATTGCAAACAAACAAACAAAAATCTCAGTGTTTATTCAAGCTGTGTCATTGGATTTTTTCTAAATTTCTAGCTTTGTAATTAGGACAGATATCCTCTAGGAAGGAAAGAAACAGCCAACCAAGCAAAGAAGATCATGAGAATTTCAATATTTCCGTATATTCAATTTCAAAAGCACAATTGTAAAAAAAAAAGTGCATTCGTAGGATTGGGAAGGACAGATGATGAGGCTATTTTGTCCAAGCTTAACTATTTTATTCAACACAAACATTTCATCATGCTTTTTCAAGCTCCATTGCGATTCCATATATCTATAAGTGAAATTAACATATGTTGCTTTTCCCCCTGCTTGATAATTGCTTAATTTTTCATTTTGGTAGGTTTTCATTGATGCAAATGGATAGATTTGTGGGGTTTTTTTAAATGTTTTTAAAATGCTACATTTCCACTTTTTAAGGACATAGGGGGGAAAAAAGAAAGAAGGAAATCAGAACCAAAACCTGTAATTATGTTTGTGACAGCAAGCTAATTGCATGCCACACTGAAAGCTAGCCCAGTGGGGGAAATAATTTTACCCAATTATGGAAAGTTTTAATAAAAGACTTATATGTAAAGTTTTGCATTTTTAATGCATTCTGTAGGCACTTGAGTGCCATTTTGCCTGTTCTTTTGCTTATCATTAAAATTGTGTGAGAAAGGGATGTGAATAAAACTGCATGAGAAAGGAGGAACTTACTCTGCTTGAATTGATTGGCAAAAATATTGCTCTTTGTGCACATGCACAAACACACACACAAATGAGAAACCATTTCATGGATTTTAATGTCTGCCCTTTAATCATAACATTCATGTGTATTTAATGTCATTTCTCCTTACTTATCAGAACCACACATTTCAATGTGTAACACAGCCAAACTTACTTTTTATTTTTAAAAAAATTAAAGTTCAGTGAGACATTTTAAATTTCGGTGCAATATTTTTAAACACCTTCACTTAAGAGTGTGTAAATGAATGTGTGAATGGGTATGTCTAGAATGTCTACAAGTATAAATAATATATGTAGGAATAAAATTAACAGGGTGTTCAAATGTATCCAATGTAGTTTAGTGTTATGTATGAACTAAGACAACTTGATTTCAAGGGCATCAGGATGGGGAAAGCTGTTATGATATATTTCAGAGAGTTCATCATATAGATATGAAAAATATTCCAGTCTTGAAACAATCATTCCTGCAATAAAAAAAATAGCAGCTTGCCCCCTTCCCTCCCTCCCTCCCTCCCTCCTCAAAACAAATCACAAAAGAACAAATATTGTTGCTTTTGCTGGGTGTGGCAGCCTTTCCACACACAGAGACCTAAAAATGCAAACCTATTCCTTGTCTCGGTATCAGAAAATGATCAAAGGACATTTTTAAAACATCAACATATTAATTGGAGAAAATATGCTAATTGCAAAGCATGTTAAAGAAATAATATTTTCCCTATTAACTGCTTGCTGAATAATCCAGATGTTTTATTTGAATTGTGCAAAACCTCTGTCTGTTCTGCACCTTTTGGATAACAGCGTCTAATATAAATTTTTGGAATAAGTCAGAGCAAAGCCTTCCTATGCCTTCACCTGCCTTCCTATGAAGATTTATTTTTTATTTTTAAAAGTGTGTAATTTGCAAACAATCCCAATAGCCAAATTTCCTTACATTTGGATGCCAGATAACATTTAGAATGATAACAACTGATGTGCTTCTGTGGCCCTGAGATGAAAAACAAGGAAATGCCACTAGATTCAGACTTGTATTGTTTCATTTGGCCAAACACATGGCATGTTTATATATTTGTTTCAACAGAACATTTAAGCCAAATTCTGATGGAATACTTGATGTGTTGTTGTTTGTTCTGGCTCAAAATATTCTTTGTGTTGTGTATATCTCTAATCTCAGCTCTGAACTCTGATTCATTTGTTCTGGCTTTAATCCTCAGCCTGATAGCTGGCTTTACTTCCCTAGCATTAAATCCCAGGTCTGGTTCTTAGATCCTATTTCCATTTTGATTAATGCCTTATGCAGCTCTGATACCACGCTGTAAAGCTACTGAGTCAGTTATCATGCATATATAGCTACTATATGATTACTTATTTTCATTCTTTTCTTTTACTGAAAGGTTTCCAATGAAATTCACAGTATTGTTGTGATATGCTTCATGTTGTGTGTGTGTGTGTGCGTGCGTGTGTGTGTGTGTGTGTGTGAGAGAGAGAGAGAGAGAGAGAGAGAGGTGTTCTCCAAGTTTCATGTTTTCAGTAACACTGAGCAATTATCAAGAGACTTAGTAAACACTATATCCTTTAGGAAATTTAACTTATCAATTCATAGAATATAGAATGATAGCTACCAGCTTTGATTGGATTAAAGGACTAATCTAATAGACTTTATCTGTGAACGGTCAAATACTTCAATAACTAAATGAAGTTTTCTAATGCAATATATCTGAATCCCTTTTCTTGAATTCCAGTTTTTGTTCTCTAAGAGTTAGAAAAGGCCTTTATAATCTGCTCACAGATTTTCCAAAAACTTCTGACTGAACAATTTTTCTTCTGGTTGATACCTGTTCCAGCTCTTAGAAAAATGTGTTTTGGCTTCTCTGGAAGCTGTTCAGATACCCCACCTGGGAAGATACCTTTCAGTTCACTTTAAAATTTACTTTGAGCAGAGTTTCAACAGTAAGTTTAGACAGCCAGAAACTTCAGCCTGAAGGCAACATTCTTAGCCACAATGTTCTTGTGTTCATGGTCTTTTAAAATAAGTTTATTCCCCAAGGTAAATAAATCCTCTAAACTGCTTGGAAATTCCGTTTCTCTGCTCTCCCCTACAATGACTTTCTGGGCAGATTCCCTGTTTCTGCATTCAGACTGTAACTATTTATATATTTATATTCAAACAGAAAAACATCCAGTGCAGTGAAATTGGCAGAAAGCAGCTGCGTGGCAAACATTCCCAAACAGGGTTTCAGGTGAAGATTGCTCTTTAATGTCATTTTCATAATCTCACTCTTTCCCACCCCCATCCCAGATAGAAAGTTTTAAATGTGGCACATCGAAGTGGGGGGGGTGTCAGGGGGATTTAGGCACATGCACACTTAGTTTGTCTCTGTAGCCAGCAAGGTTTTAACTCCCTTTTAGAGAAATGTGATTTGTTGTTGTTGTTGTTGTTGTTGTTGTTGTTGTTGTTGTTGTTGTTGTTGTTGTTGTTGTTGTTGCATTGTTTTTCATCTCACACGTTGGCAGAAAGCTTCCATATTGATGTCAGTCAAAATTTAAAAACTATTTAAAAAATTTAAAATGGCATGGGGGAAAGGAATGGGAGAGGCCAAACAAAGTACATGTAAGACAAGAAGCAGAGAAGGCAAAGCCACCTGATAACTAACACAAAATGAAGAACAACAAACCAATTTACCATAAGCTTTCAAACAAGGACATCTACAGCCTGAGAGGGGGGATAATTCACAGAGAGAGAGAGGGAGAAGGGAAAAAAGAGAGAGGGAAGAGAGTGAAAAGCTTCATCTAGCAATCACTGCACCGAGTCCTGGAAAGAGCTCTGGGAAGTGGTCACAGGTGATTGTCATGTGTGATAATTATTATTACTGTACACCTGCTCCTCCGCACTAATTAACTTTGGATATGCAAATCAACCCTATTGCATCATGCCCCTGTTCTCCTCCCCTACAGATAAGAAGATGTTCAGCTGCTGGGTTTAATTAGGATAATGAACGGCAGGCCCACTGTGGCTTGGCAGGGGAGGAAAGGGAGGGGAGCTTGTGGCTGACCTTTTCTCCCCAAACGGTGACATTTTCTATAGCTCCAGAGCTCTCTGAGTCACTCCTGTGGCTGGGACGTTGATAGGAGTGGATTGATGAGGTGTCATTAGAAAAGAGATGCCTCGGCCCCGGTGTTTGCTGGGAGCGTAGAGCAGGTGTTCTGACAAGGACACGAGGCTAGCACCGGAAGATGCCAAACAATTCTCTGGGTTCAGAAAAGTCAGCCATGCCAGAGTTTCCTCCAGAAAGCAAAACAAGATTGTCTTCCAGGCTCACCAGGGCTAGAGAGGCTGTCCCTACATTCTATTTGGAGTTATTCTTTGCCTGCCACCCACAGATTACAACTTCATACCCTTCCTCTTGTCCACCACTATTTGCTGGACACACAAAGGCAAATAGCATCAAGGATTTTCTTTCCCCTAAGCGTTTATTTGTTCTATCAGTTCCTGGGACAACATGGAGGTAGAAGACAACAGTTCCTAGGACAATGTGGAGGTAGAAGACAGACAAACAAGACAGAAAAATGAGTGTGTGTACTGGTATATGGGTAACTTTTTTTGCCACTAATGTACTAAATTCAACTACTATTGAAAAAGAATGAAGTGAAGTTGCAGAAACTCTGTCTCCTTCCTTTACACCCAGAATTCCAGATCCAGTGGTTTCATGTTGATAAGCAGGTGCAAATTGGTTCAGGGGTGAAATGCTACCGGTTCGTCCCGGTCCGGGCATACCGGTAGCGGCGGCCGCCAGTGGTTCAGAGAAGCAGTGGCAGTGCGAGGCTCCGCCCACCCACCCGGACGTTGCCATTTTCTCGTGTTTAACCCTCTGCGCATGCGCAAAGCCTTCTGCGCATGCGCAGAGGGTGAAAAAGCATGAGCTTCCGAACCGGTAGGGAAGGTAAGTAGATTTAACTGCTGGATTGCTTCTAACTGGAAATATCAATTTGCTTCAGATAAGTTCAATCCAATGTGACTGTTGAATCAGTGCAGAAAATCAGTTTACAGTTTTGTAGAAATAATCAGTGAGATAGAAAAAAATCAACTGGATTAAGAGATTCAAATTTTTGTGTAGCCTCAGATTTTGTAAACTCTTTATGGAATTTCTCTTTCAAATAGAACTTCGAAAGATTTTCTAAACATTCTGTATCTTCTAATAGATACAGTACTTGGGAATTTGAATTATGTTTGTACTGCATGCAGTTTGATTCTGTAGATGTTTTATCAGGGGGATGCACACTCTGTTCACTGCTGCTTTAGGTTTTGAGTCATTGAGAACTTCATTCTTTGTGAATTGATCAGATCCATACTAACATAGAATTCAGGATCTATTTGAATTCTGCAAGTCAGTTTAAAACAAAACTTAAAATGTCAGTTTAAAACAAAACTTAAAATGTCAGTTTAAAACAAAACTTAAAATGTAAGAATATACATATTTTAGTACAGCACAGATTTAGAAATATGAAGAAATGCATGAGAAGAGCAAATTTGAAAACACATAGTGAAATACAATTTTTCATTTAGATAAATTAGGTGCACATAACTATATGTCCAAAACTACTCCTAATGTGCACTAGATTTTCTTGCCTGTCTGACTTTTCTTTCTTCCATTCTTTTAAAGATGAAAAGCTGTCTATTAAAAGCCTCTGGGCTCACAAAAGCATCCTTTAAAATAATTTTAAAAATAACATGAGAAATATTTGTGACATACTACTTTCTATTTTCCTGTGCAAAAATTGAATTATAATCAGAACTACAACATTAGCTTAATTAGAATCCATAGCAAGAGTAAAAATGGCCAAAGTGTTGCTTGGAATATAGATTCTAATAATATTCTGCAGTGCTGTGTTAACATTATATTAGAATATACCATAGTTTTAAAACTGGTAGATTGATCTCATTTAAAACTGATAAACTGAACATAAAAGTTTGATACAGTTTTTATTTGAGTAAGTCAATTAACTTCTAGAAAATATCAGAAATACTAAATTGGATACTTGCCGATTTTGATCTGGAGAAGATGGGATAATAATATTATTTCTAGGACTCTCATGATTTATGTTACCACAAGTTGTCCATGCCTTTTTGGGATAAGAGATTTAAGAATTACTAATTGTCAGAGATTATGGGAGATATTATCCAAAACATCTGAGTGGCAGCAGCCATCATCATCATCATCATCATCATCATCATCATCATCATCATCATCATCATCATCATCATCATCATAATTGGTGGGAACACAAGCCTGAAAAAGTTACTGAAAATCAGATGGTCAAGATCTTGTGGGATTTTCATATACAAATGGACAAGGTACTGGCACATAATACACCAGACATCACGCTGGTCGAGAAAAACAGGGTGACTATCATCGACATCACAATACCAGGGGATAGCAAGGTCGATGAAAAGGAACACGAAAAAATTGCAAAATACCAGGACTTAAAAATCGAAATTCAACTATTATGGCACAAACCAGCAGTGGTAATTGCAGTGGTGATTGGAACACTGGGTGCTTTCCCAAAAGCACTGGAATTACATTTAAAACAGCTCAAAATCGACAAAATCACCATCAGTCAAATGCAGAAAGCCGCACTGCTCGGTTCTGCACATATGCTTCGAAAATATATTACGACGTCCTAGGTCCCTGGATGGGGCTCGACTAGTAATTAATGGTGAAACAACTGGCCGCTGTGATATAACAACAACAACAACAACAACAACAACAACAACAACAACAACAACAACAACAACAACAACAACAATAATAATAATAATAATAATAATAATAATAATAATAATAATAATAATAATAATAATAATAATGGCAAGGCAAGGCAAGGCAAGGCAAGGCAAGGCAAGGCAAGGCAAGGCAAGGCAAGGCAGGTAAAAGGATGTATCTGTTTGTCTGCTTGTTTGTTTTGAGTGTTTCCAGTTCTCCTAAAAGTTCTCATTTCCTGTTTGAGCTTACACATTTATTAAAACTGTTTTTCTATTATGTATAGTTAAAACAGGCTCATTTGAATTTAAAATTCAGATACAAGCCAATAAAACTGATATAGCATAACAGCAGTGGCAATGCTGTTGTGTGTGTGTGTTTCTCTCTTCTTTCTCTAATTATTTGCTTGAATCTAACCATCTGTGCATTAGACACTTTCTGTACTTCCCATTTTCAAAGTGTGGCTTGATGAAGTCATAAAATAATGCTCTGTTCTTGTTCTTTTGAACAGGGTAAGATGGGAACAGGGAGAGAAAACTTTCTGCCACATTAAAGCAGCAGTTGTTTAATAACCTTGAAAATATAACAGGATTCCTACCTCCACTCCATTAAAAAAAAAAGATTTAAAAAGTAGTACCTAATTACACATTGTCTACATTATCATGATTTTTTCCCCCAAAAAAGTGGGGGGGAGTTGGTAAGGAAATGGATCTAGAATTAGCACAATAGTTCTACTTCTAAGATTCTGGAGAATCCCTTTCTCAACATGATCCTTTCCAAGCATACACCCAGCTGGGAAATCTGAAAGTTGCAGTCTCAATATGTAAAATAGCAATAGCATTTAGATTTATATACCGCTTCACAGTGCTTTACAGCCCTCTCTAAGTGGTTTACAGAGTCAGCATATTGCCCCCAACAATCTGGGTCCTCATTTTATCGACCTCGGAAACAGGGAAACCTGAGTCAACCTTGAGCTGGTGAGACTCGAACTGCCAAATTGCTGGCAGTCAGCAGTAACTAGTTGGCAGAATTAACCTACAATACCACATTCTACTGTGCCAGCATGGCTCTTGTATCCTCTTGCCAGTTCAAGAGTAGCCCCCTTTCCTATGGGAAAATAATTTTAAAAAACTATTTTCTCTCTCTTTTTATACTACCTCCTACTTATCATCTAAAAAGAACAATATTCTTGGCTGGGTACATAACATTCAACCCAAAGTCTCACAGATGTTTAACCTTTAGCATAGAAAAATAATTAAACACCCTGTACTGAATTCAAAATCAACCATGAGGTCTAGCACCACTTTAGGCATGAAAAGGGAGCCTTCGTAGTGTAGTCATTTGACTCAGACTTCCATCCTTCCGAGGTCAGTAAAATGGGGACCCAGATTGTTGGGGAACAATATGTTGACTTTGCCCAGAGAGTGCCCAGAGAATGCTGTAAAGCATTATGGGATGGTATATAAGTCTAAGTGTTATTGCTAAAAACTGGCTGGATGAGTTTGGGCCAGGGCTGTGGTTGAATGAAAAGTAGGAGGAGGACTATACAGAAGGTAATGATGAGATTGGCAGAGCTAGTGAGTTCATCTCTCTCAGATACTTAAGGTTCTTATTGTATTAGAAAAATTAACATTTGAAGAGAATTTGCACTATGTCCATTTAGTCTTCCTTTTCTGTTGCACCTTTGTTCCATTCTGTTACAATGTTACACCTACTTATCAATGAAAGCAAAATAAATTTAACAGAATATTGTTGCACAAGAACCTAAGTGACTTTTCACTACATCGGAAAAAGAAGGGTTTCTATATTTTGATTTGATTTTAATATTAAGTTTACTTAACCTCTCAGTCCATTCCTTCTGGATTCTTATTAACTGATAATTTCTAAACTGACTTTTCAAAGTAGAACATGTCTGTAGTTGGAACTTGAGCAAAAAATTTTTTTTATTAAATTTCACCATTCATGTGATTGCTTCAAGACTCCTACATGTTCTTGCCAAATACAACCTTTGTAAAATCCTGCATTAAAAAAATAAAAATGCAGCTAAAAGTGTAAGTTCACATTTCTTCTTTTCCTTTTCCTTTCCTGTACACTGGAGCAGGAGCATTTATCAATGCAAACCGCATATGAATGCTAATGCATCAAAATGCTGTTGTGTTTTATTGATGTAGAAAGCAAAAGATAAGAAGACACTGAAAGTTATTCTGTTATAGATGTAGCACAGCCCTTTTGATGTTATCAATTCCAAATGTATTAGACTTCAATTCCTGCAATTCCAAGAGATATAAACTTCACCATGCACCATGTTCTCTGAAAAGGATGGGAGTTAAAGAGACACATGTTTGGAGATCAGTCTATGGAAGAGTGGCAAGCAAAGTATAGAAATAAAAGATAAGAATGGGAGAAAATTCAAAACGTACCAATTTGACTTCAGAAGCAAAAGCAGATCGTTTGGAACTGCAATATTTATTTGGTGACAATTTTGTACAAGGAGACTGTCAAATACACATCTACTGAAAGTACAGAGTAGAAATGTTATGAAAATACTATCACTTTTTAGGACCCTAATATTTAACACTGTTAAATGTAATAAAATTCTATTTTAAAATATGAATTAATTTCAAAGCTATACTTACTCTTTCCTTTACTAATGTTCAACAATTTATCAGCTTAAGAGAAAAATGGAGGAAAGTTACCTTTGGCTCAAGATATGTTATTGTCTCCAATGTTCCCAACAGCTGAGCTCTAGATCTTTTTTTTAAAAAGGCTCAAACCAAAAGACAAAACCAACTCTCTCCTCCCCCTCCCCCCTACACACATATACACATCTATTTGACTAAAGAGCTATAAGGAGACTATAAAAATTATGGATCACAGAAATAAGCAATTAGTGTTATCTTCAATTGCTTTATTGGCAGTATTCACTCGTTAGAATAGAGGCGGCCATAAAACAGATTGCAACACACTGTATAATGGCATATGGGGTTTTACATTGTAATGGCCATTCTCTGCCAAAGTCATATTTTCATTTGACTGCATGGAACATCATCGCTGAGTTTCCAAAAACAGAAGTGGATAACTCTGTTGCTTCTCTTCTCCTTTTTCTCTTCCCTTTTGACTATCATGTAGATCTTGAGGTCCTTAGCAGATGAAAAGAACATCACAACATAAGAACAACAAGGCTCCTTGACCTTTATTAAATTGGGGAATGCCCCAGATCAACAAAATAATAGAAGATAATATTTGAACATTGACTGATTCTGAACCTATAGTTGTAGTAATCTGAATGTTCAAGGTGAGAAAAAGGAATACAGTTGACTCTTTCAGTCACCACAAATAAACCATTCATATATTCCATGTATAAAAATGTCTGGAGAGAAAATGCTACTCCCATGACCTCCTTTTGTAGAAGAGGAACATCAGAACTGAATATCTATCCATCTTTACCTAAAAAATCAGAACATGTCAAGTTTTCAGAACAAATAAGTTACATGTATCCTTTCAGGTGCACGAATAAGCGAAGACAGTTTATACCTCATAGGAAGGTAGTGCACTTTGTGTAGAGGTGGTCTCCTGCAACAGAATCAATACATTCTACCCAATCAAGTTTGGGATTCATATGAAATGTGATTCCTATGAGTATCTTGGAAATCAGTTTGAATTTTGATTGGTTCCCAAAAGGATGAACCCAAGAAAGAGAGACTCAACTAACTTTTCAGCCACAACCAACCAAAGCACCTGGAGGCTTCCTTATTAACACACATATTTTGGAATGCTGGGAAACCAGACTGATACAGAAAACCCATTTAAAATGTGTAGTGCTGTACCTTTAAACTATGGCAGGAAAATTCAGCTGGGTGCATTTAACTACTATTGTAGCCTATTTTTTTAAAAAAATAGAAGCCTACACATTACAAAGTCTTATTGGCACCAAGCTGAGCTTTCTTGTCTGTGTTAGGTTCCAGGCTCAAGGGACAGTATGTTTTGAAAATGTCATGGTGCTCTTTTGTAACAGAAAGGGATCTTGCTAAGTCAGGTGACAAAAGGCAACAGAAGATAACAGGAGAGAGACGGGGGAAAAAAGCCTTGTACCTCTTTCTTTCTTTAGCTAACCATTAATGTTATTCTTATTAATCATTGCTGCAATACCGTATACTGACATACATAAAGAGGATAGAGGATTTGAATAATAGAAAGAAAGGGAGAGTTTGAAATATACACACATAAAATGCTTTCTAGTCTCATGTTAGAAGAAGGGTGTAGATTTCAGACAGCATCCCTGACTTAGCAACTGGCAAATACTTTCCTTAAATATTGTGCAATGTGGTTCTGTGGACGGATTTCCCAGAACATGCCTACTTTTGCATTATGATATAATGGAAGATAACCTGGCTTTTGCAGTAGGGTTAGATGGATTTCTTTTCTAAGAGACATAGAAAGGAAAGATTGTGACTGAGCAGGTTAATTATCTGAATGGGAGACATTCCTCCTGTGTCAGTACCAAGAATAAACATGTGCACTTGTTCACATTTATTCCCAGGTGACCTTGGTTGTTTCCCAAAGCTAAATCTTGACAAATATGGTAGGTACTTGGAAGAGAAACTACTAAGAACTCTCAAGTCTAAAGGTTAAGCTAGAACATTAACTCACACACATCTGGGAAGAAAGTGGTGACAAATCAGTACTACATTACTGCCAAGAAAACTAAATAGATGTGACTATGTAGACGCAGAAGTCAAGCCTGATTCAAGGGAAGCCTTACAAACTAGCTACGTTTTTTTCTTCTGTCCCTTTTGCCTGTCTCAGGTTTGACCATCCATGTTCTCTAAATGAGAATTAGAAACATGTTAGGGACAGGAAGAGAAGCGTTTATAATTCCTATGAAGCTATACAATACAATCTGTATTTTATATATTTATATTACTGCAACACACTTTACATGAGGCTGCCCTTGAAGAGTATTCAGAAGCTTTAGTTGGTGCAAAATACAACAGCTCATGAGGTTATGGGTGCCAATCATTTGGCATATGTGACATCTCTGCTCCATGAGCCTCATTGGCTACTAAGATGCTTCTGTGTGCAATTTAAGTTGCTAGTGATTACCTTTAAACTAAAGCCTTCCATGATTTAGATTTAGAATAACAGAGTTGGAAGGGCCCTTGGAGGTCTTCTAGTCTAACCCCCTGCTTAAGCAGAAAACCCTACACCACTTCAGACAAATGGTTATCCAACATCTTTTTAAAAACTTCCAGTGTTGGAGCATTCACAACTTCTGGAGGCAAGCTGTTCCACTGATTAATTGTTCTAACTGCCAGGAAATTTCTCCTTAGTTCTAAGTTGCTTCTCTCCTTGATTAGTTTCCACCCATTGCTTCTTGTCCTACCCTCAGGTGCTTTGGAGAATAGCTTGACTCCCTCTTCTTTGTGGCAGCCCCTGAGATATTGGAACATTGCTATCATGTCTCCCTAGTCCAGGGGTCAGCAACCTGCGGCTCTGGAGCCGTATGTGGCTCTTTCATCCCTCTGCTGCAGCTCCCTGTCGCTCAAAATATGCGTCACAACCGCCAATGTGTGATACCCGCCGGCATGCGATTTATTGAGCTTTTCGATCCCTGTTAGGCCAACCATGGATAAATCCAAGAAAAGAAAAGTTTCAGAAGAAAACAGAATGTTTAATTCAACTACATATGCTAGTTCTGTGGCCGCTCAGGAAATAGTCAGGCACGGGAAGGGTTTTGTGGCTCCTGGTGTTTTCTTTTCTGTGGGAAACGGGTCCAAATGGCTCTTTCAGTATTTAAGGTTTCCGACCCCTGCCCTAGCCCTTCTTTTCATTAAACTAGACATACCCAGTTCCTGCAACCGTTCTTCATATGTTTTAGCCTCCAGTCCCCTACTCATCTTTGTTGCTCTTCTCTGCACTCTTTCTAGAGTCTCAACATCTTTTTTATATCGTGGCAACCAAAACTGGATGCAGTATTCCAAGTGTGGTCTTACCAAGGCATTATAAAGTGGTATTAACACTTCACATGATCTTGATTCTATCCCTCTGTTTATGCAGCCTAGAACTGTGTTGGCTTTTTTGGCAGCTGCTGCACACTGCTGGCTCATATTTAAATAGTTGTCCACTAAGACTCCAAGATCCCTCTCACAGTTACTACTATTGAGCAAAGTACCACATATACTGTACCTGTGCATTTTGTTTTTCTTGCCTAAATGTAGATCCTTACTTTTTTCACCACTGAATTTCATTTTGTTAGATAGTGCCCAATGTTCAAGTCTGTCGAGATCCTTCTGTATCTTAAGCCTATCTTCTGGAGTGTTGGCTATTCCTGCCAGATTGGTGTCATCTGCAAATTTGATGAGTTCCCCATCTATCCCCTCGTCCAAATCATTGATGAAGATGTTGAAGAGTACTGGGCCTAAAACAGAGCCTTGGAGTACTCCACTGCATACTTCCCTCCATGAAGATGCAGTTCCATTGAGGACTACATGTTGAGTGCAGTTGGTCAGCCAGTTCCGAATCCATCTGGTGGTGATGCTGTCTAATCCACATTTTCTACTTTATCTAGTAGTAGGTTATGGTCTACTTTATCAAATTTGGGAATGGGTTACTTAGGGGATCATCTGTCCCTAGTGGTGCCTACCCAATTGGTCATTGTCTTCTTCCAAATGTGTGTGAGTTTATGTTTTAGTTAACCTACAGCCTTCAGATATTTTAGTAGACTGTCTTCCAAGTACCTCCTATATTTAAACAGTAGTAGGCTAATCTGGAAGGACAAACATGCTCTGGATTCTGAGATATTACTATGAAATGTAGTTTCTGTTTCAAATAGAATAGGTTTTTTATTTTGTTTTGCAAAATTAGTGGTGTCAAGTCCCAAAAGCTTAAAAATCCTCAATATTTGGCAAAATTTTTTGGGTATTTGGTAAGAGTTCCTATTATCAATACAACAATCATTTTTCTTCTCCATAATCTTTCAGTCCCAATCTATCAATCCTGATAGTTTGCTATAGTTTACTACATCCCTGTAGTAGAGCTTTTTCTGATAAACCTCCATAAGCAGAATCTATTATTTCCTTATTGTAATTGTTTAAACTATTTTTCTTTTTCTGCAGGTTTTTTCCTTTCATTTGCAATAGTTGTCTGCCACCTTTGTTGCAGAGTACATATAATCTATGAATGCCACTTCTTGAGTGAAGTGCATAATATCTGTTAATTAGTTTTCTTGTGTTTTTTAAAATTAGAAATGTCCAATTCCATTCAATTATCCCCACTGCATAGCAAACTACAGGCAATGCCCGGTGTATTTATTGTTTTAACAATATTTCTGCCACTTAGTTTAATTTAATTTGTTTTTACTCATTTAATATAATTTAAACTAGGAATATTTTTCATTCAGTCATGAAACAAATCAGAAGTTCCCTTAACCTCCAAACTTTGGGTTCTTTAGATGCCATGTGATATTTACATTCATTAACTATTGCCCACCAACTATAATCTTGCCTTCTTTAATTGCCAAATAGCACATTTGTTCAGGTAAAATGTAACTCCTCTGTCTTTGTTAAATTTGTGGATAGAGTCCAACAGAGACAATTTCAGCTTGTGATCTGCCATGTAATTTTAGATCACACAAAAGACAACAGATTGTTCATTTTTGGCTTTATTTTCTGACTAGGTATCCACAATGACTTTATTCCGAATACTGGTGAGTGAAACATTGCCAGGACAAGAGTAATATGGTACTGAGTCTTCTTAGAACAAATCTTGTTTTACTCTTACTTTACCCAAGGTTTCCTCGTTCCCCATTTCTCCTTCACTGAAACCTTCTCCACAAGGTTGATTTTCCATAACATTTCCAATAATCTTCTATTATTTCTCTTACTCCAAAAATTTTCAAGCATTTTTAAATCTTCAAAGATGTATGGAGGATTTAGTCAAGTGACTTTTTATTGTCTATCCAGGCTATTAAAAAGTTAGTTTATTATAGTTTTCAAGGATTAGTTTGTCAATTAGTAGCCTTTCCTGTGTCCAATGTGAAGTTTTGCAAAACCTCTTTTGTCCCACTGGGGAAATTATTTATTTTCATAAGCATATTTTAGATTGACTATAACGCCAGTAAACAACTTCAGTACTGTGGACAACAAGTTATATGTCTGTTGTTGTTGTTGTTGTTGTTGTTGTCGTCGTCATCGTCATTGTCATTATTCTCATCATCATAATCCTTACATTGTTTTAATAATGTATGAGAAATTTGGACAACCATTCTTTTTCTAGTTACTCAGATCAAAGCTCTCTTCCTGTCTTCATTTCTGCCATTTTATCATCCTGGACATATGATCCTGAACTCAAAATATCCAAGAGGGAATATTACAGGATCCAATCTGGGTTGGTCACCAGAACCAGAGGCTTTGTCTTCCAAACTTTTGGACTCATACTGGAGCCCACTTGTGCTGCTAGAACTTCTCTAAAGAGTGTGTGCTGTCCTGTGTGTGATATTTATATTGCCTGTCGTATGTGGCTTTTTAGATGTTGATTGGGGTGTGTTGCTGGCTGGGTTTTAAGTCATTAGCTGTCGTTTGCTTATGTTGCCTAGCCCTCGCCTTCTAAGTACTTGATAGACTTATGGTAAATCAGCACTCCTGTTTCCCAGGTTTCAATCACTTTCCTGGCTGTTTTTGTGCCTGCTCGTTCAACAATCTTAGTAGCTACAAAACTGAATGTGTGTCCTTTTCATTGCAGTGTGAGGCTACCAATGAGTTCAGGTCTCCTCATCTGACTACTTGCTTGTGTTCTTGCAAGAGCTCTGAAGACAAAACATCTGGTCCCAGTGACTGATCCAGATTGGATCCTGCAACATTATCCTGGGACATGTATATTTGCCTTCATTTGTGAATATTGCTTTCCTTCCATATTTTTAGACAGTGAAATTATGTCATATAGTGTCAATGCCTAGGATTAATAGACCTGTATAACAAGAAGGCTTTTAAAACTTTATTTTTGTTAGGAAGGAAAAGGACTCAAAGTAAAATACAAAACTCACATTATGCTCTATATTTGGGAAACATGATAAATCCCAGGAAGGTACCACATTCATTATGGAGCAATAATCTTTATGTCTCATTCATGAGAACAAAGTTGGGCATTGTAACTCTGTGGAAATATCTCTACCTTTCACAAAAAAGTCCCCCAGTTTGGTTCCTAGATTATTAGATACAAATGGGACAAAAACACATCACATTTGTTTGCTTTATTATTTAGATACTCTCCCAAACTGACTCTGAGTAGTGTACAAAAAAGAGCACTCCTCCAATCCCTCAAAATATGCAGAATATCCCAAAACATTTTAAAACAACTCCAGTAATCAGCAATCATAATGATGATAGAAATAAATGGGCAGCCATGTTCAGGCTGGGCTCAAAGGCCCTTTGAAAGAAGAAAAACCTTTCTGAATGAGATGAGGGTAGGAACCCTGTAGCTTATGTGTGGGCCATTAGTGATATCCCAGAGTGGACTTCAACTCCCAGAATTCTCTTTAGCTGGGAGTTGAAATCCACATTCTTAAAGTTGCCAAGGTTGAGAAACATTTTTATTTATTTTTATTTATTTATTTTATTTGTCAAGTACGTGTTAGTAATATACATAGATATAACATTGTTTATATACATAAGATGGGTGCTGATAAGAGGGAACATTAGGACAGGGATGGTAGGCACGCTGGTGCACTTATGCATGCCCCTTACTGACCTCTTAGGAATCGGATGAGGTCAACAGTGGACAGTCTTAAGGATAACATTTTGGGGGTTTGGTGACGAAACCACAGAGTCAGGTGGTGACTTCCAGGCATTTACCACTCTGTTTCACTTGACTTTACAGGGGATGGGGTAGAATCTCTAGCAAATTTTCTAAGAGGTTCAGACGGCACAGATGGACTCATCCATGGGAAGGCTGTCCCTGATGTATACTGGTGCCATGCTATACATGGCTTTACATGGCTTTACCTCAAGAAATGTACCATTCTTCAATGATTGGTTTCTCCAGCTAGGACTCCAGCCACCTTATTTTGCACTGTCTGCCAGAATAATATTATAGCCACCCAGAGTCCCTTGGGAGTTGGGCGGCATACAAATCTATTAAAATAAATAAATAAATAAATAAATAAATAAATAAATAAATAAATAAATAAATAAATAAATAAATAAATAAATAAATAAATAAATAAATAAATAAATAAATAAATAAATAAATATCACAAGGGTAGCATTGTCTACTGTCTTTAAGGGTAATATTACATCATTGAAGCAGAGATTGTATTTCTTATAACAGTATGATAAATCTATCATGTGTCTACCTAGAAGTATATATGGAGGTATATTGTCTGTGTATAGACATAACCTTTGAAGCCTGAATGGATTCTTTCAGAAAGCAAATGATTGCTCATTTCTAATTGTGTAATCTCTTGCGGCACATAAAGTTAAATCCCATTACAGCAATTGAAAATTACAGAGTGATGTTCAGTGGGATGAGGCCAAAAATTTCAGTACTGCCTTTTCTGAGTTTGAGACATAAAATTATTCAGTCTGAACTGCCCCACTAATTATTTGTAGCATGCTTTTCCTGGATGCTGAATCAAAATATGCTGTAGAAAACATAGCAGCTAAGTTAATGACCCCAAAACATCCCATACATAAATACAGACATACTCACCCTAAAGAAAAAAGTCTGTTGAAAGTGCAGGCTCAGAAGTGCAGTGTTTGCTTACAATAGAAACTTTCTGAGAGTAGAGATACTTTTTCCAGTTTGTCAACTGTCAATAAATGGCATAATGTGGGGTTTAGATTCAGTTTTGAATGTAAGCCTCACATTATTTCCCAACTTCCGATGCTGTACAGACAGTCAAGGTTTTGGCACTGTTGATAACTAACATGGTTCTGCCTTGATGTAAACCTCATATTTCTGAACAGAGTTTTGTCACACTTTGGAAATCATTTAGAAAAATGTTTAAGTTTCTTTGTAACTTTATGTTTTCTGGATAGCTGCGCTCTGCAAATATATTTGTGGGGTGAAGCACCTTTTTTAATTGTAGCATTGCACATCCCCATTCCTAAACTTTGCCCTGGATAACCACTTGTAATGCAATCCTTTTAGTCGGTTGTCTTAGACTCTTTTGTTTTCTTCATTCTCCAAAACTATCTAGAAATAGTTTCCTTATTATGTTTCTAAGTGCTTGATTTTTGTTATGTCTCTGTCAAACGGTTTCTAGAAACTATTTTATTGCTGTCTTTAGCCATAAAACAAGACAACTGGAACTGTTACATAGGAGTGGGGGAGAGCTTATCCCTTCTCTTCTCTTCTGTGACCCCATCATAAATCTATACTGATATAGCTATGAAGTTTAATCAACAATATTGCCAGCAGGAATTGAAGCCAGCAGGAATTTTGAACTCCTGAACAGAGTGGCTGAAATGAATATAAAAGAAGAAGACAAACCCTCCTTCCATATATATTATATTTCTAATACCTCACTTCCCCTCTATCCAAACAGATCTAATTATAAATGCATGCTATGTACATTATGCATTTGGCTCTCACAAATATTTGACTGAATTATTATCTGAGAGGCAGACATGTTTGGACTACAACTCCTGCATCTTGTTCCATTGCCTATGCTAGGAGGGACTGATAATAAGGGAGATCAAAAACATTGGAAGGGTTCCCAATTGCCTACTTCTGTGCTTAGCTTTTCCTAATACGTATAATATAGGTCTTAATAGGATGCCAGTAGTATTTATCTGTTTAAAATTGTATGCAGACTCGCCGTCTTTTTTGCTACAATTCAAAACAGCATCCATAATACTTTGTAGTGATATTTCCCTCACAACAACTATCTTGTGAAGTGGGTTGGGTTGAAAGAAAGTGCCTGAACCTGGGTCACCCAACAAGCCTTTGTGGATAAGGAAAGACATCACCTAGTTTCTGGTCCAGCATCTTAACCCCTACACCAAACTGACTCTCTGATATGTGCTTTAATCTCATATATATATATATATATGTGTGTGTGGGGGGGGTGTGTGTGTGGGGGGGTGGGTGGGGGGGGTGTTTTTCTGTCATGTTATCCTGGTGTACCCAAATATGGGAGAGAAAGCATCACAGCTTCCATTTTTGCCTTTCAGCCCCTCACTGGGACCGTCCAGGCAGTTTTTTACATAGCCGACACACTAATCTATATGTGTAGGATTTTTTGCTGATAAATAAAATAAAGTCTCCCTTTATTTTCATTTATCAGCAAAAAATACATACATACATACATACACACAAGGTATGGAAGTAGACAAAGTTCTTAAACATTGGCAGCTGATTGTTCAGATGTTTTAACTGTAAAACCGCCTAAACTTTCCAATGCTTTAGTTCAAAATGTGCAGAAAAATGGCTCCAGCCAAACATCATCACCTAGATCTTTGATGTCTAAACATCAACATGACAGCCTGGCCCCTTTGACAATAGTAATATACTGTTGCTAACATGTATATAATGGTGAGTTGACAGCAAGACAGTGATGAGCAAGGATTGGCCTAGGCAAGTGCCAAATCCTGATGTTTTGAACAATGTAATGTCCTCTGCAAATCAAAGGCAGGAAATATATAAGCTGCAACAAGTGAGGATATTTCACACGAAATACATTTTGGATAAACTCGTGCTGAAAACAGTAGTGTTTGACACTCACACAAACACACAGAGAACGTTAGCAAAACATGTACAGTTTAAGATCTCATTATTTAGATAGCAAAAAAAGGAACAGTGAGGAAGAGACTAAGAGGCAGTACAATTGGCATGATTTCACATTAATGTTATAAATTAGCAATAGGTTATGTGGACATACTGTATAAATATTAGTGGCTGGAATAAAATAGAATACATTAGTGTCTCCTTCAGGCCCCTCTCATATATTTGGTCTCATTAATGCTTAAGAGTATTTCCTTTTTTCTCATTTCTTTTAATAGAAATGAAACAATCAACTTCAAGGTGGTTTTTTTTTTCTAATTTCCACGACCTTACAAGTCAATTTAGAGAAATTGCTGATGTTTTCAAATTGTTTGTAGTTCTTTAAATGATGGCTATTTAACCAAAATTGAAACAGTTTTGTCACATGGAAACTTCCCTGTAATCATAGGAAAAAACTTGCCCTGGCAACCATTTTTTCTGCAGTGTTCCCATAAATTGTCCTGTTCATGTCATCTTCAGTCAATGTATGCAGTAAGATAGGCTTAGTAATTTCATCTGTTCCAGTGTTAAAGTAATGTTTTCCCACTTGTGGCAGTTCTGAGATATGGGAAGCTGGTTTTCACATGGTCAGAAGAAATCAGCCTAAAACAAGATCAATTTTTATTTTACCAATGCAAGAAATATCTGGAAAACCATATCTCCCACGAAAGAGAAAAACCTTCAAGCCAGTTTACACCATCAGATAAAAAGGTGTAAGAATTAAAATCTTTGATTTTATTATAAATACACATTTGAAGCATGGCACTCAATTGTCTTCTTTCATAATGGCTTTATTAACTTTATCAAAAAGTCATATTTTTAATCTCCATTGTCAGGAGAAACTGATATAAAATCTGGTGCAAATCTGGTGCAAAAATATTGATTGTTTTGTCAGCAGCAGTCAGCTAACCTATAGGAGACGGAATCAGCCCAATCCTCTCTTTGCAAGTCCACAGCATTCTTCTTCTTCATCATCATAATTTTTTCTTGTTGTTGTTTGTGTTTTCCCCATTATGGAACACACTGGATCTGGTGCTATGTTCAAAATATTTGAGGAGGTAGTAAGAATGTGACAAAGCAGGAAAGAGCAGGTCTCCCCATCTGTCAACATTTGTCATTTCAGTGGAGCATATGGGGTTTTTTAAGAAGAAAAGCCAATGGGTGGCTTCTCTGGAGGAAGAGAAGCAAAGTCCTAGACAAACAGAATCTTCACCCAAGACAGGAAGAAGGAATGCTTTTATTTATCACAACCGAAATACTTGTAATCTGGACATCATCGTTCTGCAACAAACTGAACAAAAAATAGTAGTAGATTCAGAACAGGAGTTGGCAGTGGAAATAATAATAATAATAATAATAATAATAATAATAATAATAATAATAATAATAATAATAATAATAATAATAATAATAATAATAATAATAATAATAATAATAATAGAGTTGGAAGGGACATTGGAGGTATTCTAGTCCAACCCCCTGCTTAGGCAGGAAACCCTACATCACTTCAGACAAATGGTTATCCAACATCTTCTTAAAAACTTCCAGTGTTGGAGCATTCACAACTTCTGGAGGCAAGCTGTTCCACTGATTAATTGTTCTGACTGTCAGGTAATTTCTCCTTAGTTCCAAGTTGCTTCTCTCCTTGTTTAGTTTCCACCCATTGCTTCTCGTTCTACCGTCAGATGCTTTGGATAATAGCTTGACTTCCTCTTCTTTGTGGCAGCCCCTGAGATATTGGAACACTGTTATCATGTCTCCCCTAGTCCTTCTTTTCATTAAACTAGACATACCCAGTTCCTGCAACCGTTCTTCGTATGTTTTAGCCTCCAGGCCCCTAATCATCTTTGTTGCTCTTCTCTGCACTCTTTCTAGAGGCTCAACATCCTTTTTACATCGTCAACATCCTTTTTACATGTTACATTGAAAAAGACTTCTGCTAATCTACTAACTAAAGGATTCGGATAGCACTTTCAATTTTGCACTGGGGAAAAGCTTTAAAGGTTTTCAGCACTTGCCATCATTAATTAGAGATACTTGCTAGCCCTTAGATTAACTGTTTTGTTAGTCCTGGAACAGCACAGATTTCAAGATCTCCCTATTGTCCAAAACAGATTTTTAGGGGATACAGTGGCTTCAAAGAAAGGAATTGGATGAAAACTCCTAGCGGAAATCAGTGCTTGGTGGAAATCATCAATAGATACAAAGAGCTTTTCTCTTGACAAAAAATGCAAGATCTGGACATCAACCATTAATCTAAAATAACGATGTCTTTTAAAAGGTATTCATTATAAATAAAGGAGAATATTAGTAGCTCAGGGATGAAATGAGTGGTCCTTGGTGCTCTCTGAGCTTGCTTGTTTTCTTGCAGATGTTTCATTACCCTAACTAGGTAACATCATCAATGCCAGTAAGGAGTGCTGTTTGCTGTCAGTTTATATTCTGGTGTCTTGCCTGTCTGTGTGGGTGAGGGCGGTCTTAGGGATTCTTTGGTTGGGCTGTTTACTGATGGCTCTTTGGAGGTTTTTTGATTGGGGTATTTCTTACTTGATTGTTGGTCTGAAGTTAACCTTGGAGTTAATCTACGCCAATCTGAGTGCTGATTACTGGTGGAGAAGTGCTGGAGTCTTTTTCTCTTGTGGGCTGATTGATTGCCTCTTTTGCATAGTCTATAGATGTTGTTAATGTCTCTGTGTCTGTTGATGGCTGATTTGTGAGAATGCCAGGCTTCTAGAAATTCTCTAGCATTTTTGGACTCAGGCCAGTCTAGGATTGTCACATTTTCCCAATTGAAACTATGGTTAAATCTGTCTATGTGTTGTGAAATTAAAGAATTTTTATCATGTCTTCTGACTGCCAGTTGGTGTTCATAGATGCTTTCTGCCAGTCTTCTGCTTGTTTGTCCTACATAGTGGTTGTTGCAGTTCTTACATTGTATGTTGTATTCACCATATTTATACTTAACCTGTCCTCCAGGAATGAAGCATGGCCTACATAAAACTCTTCTCCAATTTCTTCGTCACACAGCAGTTCTGCTATGGGGATATATTGAACTGAAATAATGCCTGAATGATCCACATTGCCTAGTGATCTACCATACATGAGGTAGATCTCCTCTGAACCAGTCTCCTCTGTCTTAATACAATATGATAGCAACTACTCTATAGTTAATCCTTGTTCCTTATTGCTGTAAAGGGCCATTGGTCATAATAGTTAGGGCAGGGGTCCCCAAACTTGGCAACTTTAAGACTTGTGGACTTCAACTCCCAGAATTCTCCAGCCAGCATGCTGGCTGGAGAATTCTGGGAGTTGAAGTCCACAAGTCATAAAGTTGCCAAGTTTGAAGACCTCTGAGTTAGGACTATTGTACACTTCAAAAGTGATTAGGAAGAGGTTTTATGAATGTATGGAAAGCACAGCACTTATCTGCTCTTTATTAAGGCAGCCTTTTTCAGATTTCCCCATGAGCTTGGGAAAAGGTACTGCTTCAAATTATTTTTGAAGCATGCACAGTCCTTTCGATAATGCAACACTTGTGACACCACTGATATTATTTTCATCGAGCATTTTAACTGCAGAATATTTGTTACTGTATTAGTAGATGTTGCTGCTTTCTTTAAACAAAGGATTTCAGGGACAAGTATAATTTTCAGCTTTGAAATGTTACTCATACTAAACAAGGGTTGCCATCGTGAAAAAAGGAAGGTGTTGCTTTGTATGTGTGTTGGTATATGTGTAGCAAAATTCTGTATTGATTCCAAGCCTTCATAGTAGTTCTGGTTCACAATTCCAAATTATGACGAGAAGCACCCAAGTTGTCACAGTGCCAAACATGAAAACAAAAGGGCACCATCTTAAACTAATTAAAGGCCAGGCATCAAAGAAAATTAAGCAGAATTTCTTTGCATAGAGAATCAGTAGTAGATTTTTAAAAAATTATCAATGTGCAATTAACATAGAAATTGCTGTAAAAGAGAAACCCATGAATGATTTATGTTGAAACAGTGTCTTGTTTGTAATAGTAGCCAGTACTAGATATTTTAACAAAAAAAGCACTGCACTTCCCCCACCCTTATAATGTACTTAATTGCATGGTACAATGCCAGGGGGCTGTGGGGGGGAAGCATTCTCACACCCCAGCTGTTGAATGGTTTACAATATGAAGTGTGCAAATAATGATAGTACTTAGTATTTCAGCGGGGGCAAACTGTGGAAGCAAGCATGCCTACACATAGGTTATCCAACAGGGAACTTTTCTGTATCTCTTTGCTCTTTGTTGTTCAAATGTAGCCTTACCTATCCCAGGTAGCCTTACCTATATAAAAAGTTATGATGTTAATCCAAAGGAACCTCATATTTTTTTGAGTGAACTATGCCCATGAAGCTGTCTTGAATGAAAGAAACAGGCTCTCATTCTACAAACATAAGTCTGAAGGAACTGAACATCAGATTTTGACAGGGTATACAGGAGCCAGAGGTGAGAGTAAATGAAATGTATATATGTGCACATACAGGTGCACACTCAGTGACACAGACACACACATTTATGCATTGTCTGTTTCTGTTTTAGGAGAAAAGTGTGAAAAACAATAAAGAAAACATACAGCAAAGAAATTTAAGGCCTGAGAGAGGAAAAGGAAATATGATTAAGTCTGGATTATAACAATACTGTTCAGTAAACCAGCCAATACATTTGTGTCTTTGCAAATTAGAAGAATAGAGTAACAGTTAGAAAGGACCTTGGTCCAACCCCCTGCTCAAGCAGGAAATCCTATACCAGTGGTGGCGAACCTTTTTCGGCTCGCGTGCCGAAAAAGGGGGGGGCGTGCTTGCGCGTGCTCGCGTGCCCACACCCATTCCCTCCCCCCCACGCATGCGCACAACACCCCCCCATGCTGCCCCCTGCGCATGCGCACACCCCCCCCCACCCCCGCACAGGCCCA
Source organism: Diadophis punctatus similis (assembly GCA_023053685.1). Classification (NCBI taxonomy): domain Eukaryota; kingdom Metazoa; phylum Chordata; class Lepidosauria; order Squamata; family Dipsadidae; genus Diadophis; species Diadophis punctatus. The sequence goes on along the minus strand of JALIGW010000001.1, from coordinate 33,083,867 downwards.
CTTACCGGAGCCTGGAACGACGAAACGGAGCCTGGAACGACGAAACCGGCAAACCGGAAGTGCGAAAAAACGCACTTCCGGTTTGCCGGTATGCTGTTTTTTGCACTCCGGAGGGTTCAGGGAAGCTCCATGAAGCTCCGGAATGCAAAAAACTACAAAACGGACAAACCGGAAGTGCGGAAAAGTGCACTTCCGGTTTGTCCGTTTTGTAGTTTTTTGCATTCCGGAGCTTCAGGGAGCCTCCCTGAACCCTCCGGAGTGCAAAAAACAGCACACCGGCAAACCGGAAGTGCGTTTTTTCGCACTTCCGGTTTGCCGGTGGGAACCCTCGCGTGCCGGCTTCTATGGCTCCGCGTGCCAGAGCTGGCACGCGTGCCATAGGTTCGCCACCACGGTCCTATACCATTCCAGACAAGTGGATGTTCAGTCTCTTCTTAAAAGCCTCCAGTGATGAAGCAACCACAACACTGCTACCATGTCTCCCCTAGTTCTTCCTTTCACTAAACTAGACACACCCAATTCCTGAAACCGTTCTTCATATGTTTTAGCCTCCAGCCACCAATCATCTTTGTTGCTCTTTTCTGCACTCTTTCCAGAGTCTCAAAATCTTTTTTAAAATGTGATGACCAAAACTGGATGCAATATTCTAAGTGTAGTCTTACTATGGCTTTATAAAGCGGTCCTAACACTTCACGTGATCTTGATTCTATCCCTCTGTTAATGCAACCTAGGATTGCATTAACATTGTCATCCTTGTTTTCATTACTTCAACACACTGATTCATACATGTCTTTCATTCTCACCTCTCTCTTTTTGAAAAAGTCCATCCATAATGTTTTGGGTCTTCCTTTTCTTCTCCATCCATTCATGTTTCCCTTATATAGTTGTTTTGAGTCCATTATCATTAATTTTCTTTGTTTGATATTTCAAGATGCTTTATTTGTACTGCCCATCTATTATTTCATTCAGACCTTCAACAGTCTTCTATTTATGAAAACTTTCCATTGTTCCTTATATCCTGTGCTTTCTCTAAACAAACTTTCTCACACTGATACTTTTCAAGGAACCAATAAAAGCAACACTAATTTTCTACTTTAATTTTCACACATTCCATCCATAAAGTGCACAGTACTTCTCAAATTTTGTTCACTGTACTCTTGTACCTTTCAATCATCTCAATTCTGGCATCTTTCCAGAAATACTTAACAAAGTAATCTCCTAATATATTTTGTTTTCATACTTATTACCTAATAATGGGATTCTTCCACTTGTAAGGCACAGAAATAGTTTTAGTACGCATGTTAAACTACCCTGTTTCCCCCAAAATAAGACATCCCCTGATAATAAGCCCAATTGGGCTTTTGAGTGCATGGCAATAAGGCCAAGCACTTATTTCAGGGTTCAAAAAAATATAAGACAGGGTCTTATTTTCAGGGAAACACGGTACTTGCACAATGACTCCATCAGCATACCATATCCATATTTTACTGAATCTACACTTGCAGCATTTATGACTTTCTTGTCATTATTTTTTCTTGGATCTTAACTCATTAGCATTTATTTGAGGTCCATTCTTCAATATATTATTCCCATGCAAACCCCTAAAATATTATTAGCAGCATTCTCTCACTTCTGTTCCATTTCAAATAAGTTCATCACTTTTCTTTTTCATTCAATTCAACTTGATGGAAGCTCCTTTTTAGACCTTTCACATACTTCCAAACCAATTTTTATTTCCACTAAAACTATTCCATTTTGCTGCTTCTTGTAATTTTAATTATTTTGTGTTATCTCTGACTACTTTTACAACTACTTTTTTTATACATGCATTATAGGATATATTTATCTCATCCTTATTTTTCTAGCAATCCACAGCCTCTTTCACTTCATCACACATACACCCCCAAGCATTCTTTTTCATGCTACCTGTTTGTATAACTTTGTACACTTCTCTGGCCTCCTGTAATATATTTCTTTTCAAAGAATTCCATATTCTCTTTCCTAACATTCATTTTCCACTCATTCTGTTGAAAAATTAAGTTATCATTTAATGCAGTGTAACACAAGTTTCATCTTAACTCTTCCTGCAATTATTCTACTTTTATTTCTTTCACAACTTTTCTTTCCTGCCATGTCCATGTTACTGTAGCTGTCTGTTTGTTTAAAATGCAATTTATATGCCACTCAATTCCCAAAAAGGATTTTCTCCCCAAAATCTACTTTTGACACTATTAAAAAATAGACAGAAACCGTGATCACCCTTGTATTCTTCACTTAGTATTTTAGTCTTTCATAATAAACGAGTCACCTTAAGGCAAGATGGGCTGCAAATAAATCTAATAAATAAGTGAATAAATAAGTAATCATACTTTGGTTAAGTGTTCTTTTTTATGTCTTGTACATGTCTCTTTATCATTTCAGCATTTTAGGGAGCTGAGTGTGTATCCATGCTGGCCTCTTCAGATTTCTCCCATGTTTTTGCCTTTTATCTCATTTCGTATTATTTATCATACTTCTTGAATATTAGTCTCCTTCAGGACTTCAATCCACTGAATTTAACCTGTCTTTCTTTGAGATGAATCAGAATATATTTTTTCCTGATTAATTTAACCCATGTTAGATTAGTGCCCAATATGGAGGTCTGACTAACTTCTTCCTCTGAACATCACATGTTTAAGGAAGAATTTGAAATGAACACAATCATTTCCCCCAGTGCAGGGCCACTGAGAGGATTATTAAGTGCTGGAACAAGACTAATATGGGCCCCTGCTGCTTTTTTCCTCTTCCTCCTACTCCTCCTTCTCCTCAGTCTCATCGGCATCAACTTACTTTGTTTGTTTGTTTGTTTGTTTGTTTGTTTCTTTGTTTGTTTGTTTCTTTGTTTCTTTGTTTGTTTGTTTGTTTGTTTGTTTGTTTATTTATTTATTTATTTATTTATTTATTTATTTATTCATTCATTCATTCATTTATTTATTCATTTATTTATTTATTTATTTATTTATTTATTTATTTATTTATTTATTTATTTATTTATTTATTTATTTATTTATTTATTTATTTATTTATTTATTTATTATTAGGTTCTTCTATGCCGCCCTACTCCCTAAGGACTCAGGGCGGCATACAACATTTTAAGAGAACACTAAACAATAAACTTATTTAAAAACAGTTTTAAAAAGTTAAAAAAAGACGTCCAACAACATACATACAGGGGGAGATCTCGGATATAAGATTGTCTCAGACTCCTGCCTGCAGGAAGAGCCATGTCTTAATGGCTTTTCGGAAGGCCAACAGGGTGGGGATAATTCGGATCTCTGGGGGAAGTTGGTTCCAGAGCACCGGGCCCCCCACAGAGAAGGCCCTCCCCCTAGGGCCCACCAGTCGACATTGTTTGGCTGACGGGACCTGGAGGAGACCCACTCTGTGGGACCTAACCGGTCGGAGGGAGATATGAGGCAGAATGGGTTTTCCATCCGGTTGGGGCTCTGGCTGGGCCTCCTGTCCCTCAGGCAACTCCACCGGTGGCCATTTGGCCTCTGAGTCGCTGCTGTTACTGCTGCTTCCTCCTCCTCAGCCTCCGGACACCTCTGCATCAGCAGAAAGGGTGTTGGAAGGGGAGGTCGCTGCCGCCGCCAGGCTTTCTTCGGTCTCCTGCATGGAAAATTCGGGGGGAGGTTGCACGGCCTTTCCCGCTTGCCTCACACATGCTGCTTGGAGAGGCCTCAGCTGAAAAGGAAGGGTGGGTGCATGTGCGTGCGCACACATGCATGCACGCTTGGAAGAAGCGCCCCCACCCACCCCAGCCAGGCCATGTATGGGAGAGCATCGCCGCTACATTTAATGCCAAATTGAAAAAGCATTTGTTGACACTTTTTATTAATCTCATCACTTTTCTGTTTTTCCTTGCGTTTTTGAGCTCCAGATTTTTGAGATGACATTTCATAACCATTCATAAACTGAAATGAAATATAAAATATATTCATAAACAAAGAAACTGCTTTTCTTTTTAAAAATTTGGTTTTGTAAAAAAAATTTTTTAAAAAAATCCCCTTCATGGGCCCCCTTTGAGCTCCATGGGCCCCGGAACAATGTACCAGCTGCAACCCCCCTCTCCTGAGGCCTGCCCCAGTGTGCCAGTCACTTTCACTCATTTAACCAATTCCTCCCTCTTGGTGAGAATTGGATCTCCAATAGCAGACCTTCTTTCTTCTATCTTTCTGATAAATGCAGTTGTCAGCAATAGAAGACAAGAATTTGTTGAACCTCTGACCCTTGGCAGAGGTAGAGTTTCACTAGATGGCAAGATAATTGAAATCTCCCATTATCACTCTTCCATCTGTCCACTACAGTATTCCCAGCACTTTATCTTAATTGGGTGAACCCTATCATTTTCCTACACCTTATTTCTCAGAGTTTACACCTAAATTATGTTAGTAGACACTAATTTTGAAATTGAATTCTGTTTCCTCCATATAGTATGCTAGTATGAATCTTTTTGAATCTGGCACAGTCCACTGTCTTCCCTATTATGGACCTATCCTGTTTAGCTGCTTATTTCACAGAATCTTAGTTTTTGAAGGGGCCATTTAGGACATTGATTCCAACCACCTACTAAGTTCAAGGATTCAAATTTAAAGCATCTCTGACAGAAGGCTCTCTAGCCTCTACCTTGATGCATTTGGTGAAATGGAATCCATCATTTCTCTGGGCAATTGGTTCCACTGTTCAGCTACTCTTACTCTAAGGAAGGTTTTTCCTTCTGCTAACATTTGATTGGAATCTGCTTTCCTGTTGCTTAAATCCATTATTATGTATTCTGCACTTTGGAAGGAGAGAGAACAAGTTGCAGCTTTTGATAGGGCAATCATTTAGACCAGCGGTTCTCAACCTGTGGGTCACGACCCCTTTGGGGGTCGAACGACCCTTTCACAGGGGTCGCCTCAAACCATTGGAAAACACTTATTTTCGATGGTCTTAGGAACCGAGACACTGCTCCTCTATCCGTCTCCAGGCTGGTCCACCCACATGCAAATAGACTACTGCAAAAAAAAAATCTGTACCATGGGAACTTCTGAGCATGCGCAGAAGCCGAATTTCCAGCACTGCGCATGCGTTGCCATCTTGTTTTCAGCTTTTTTTTGCAATTTTTTTTTAAAAATTCTACACTGCGCATACGTTCGCATGCAAAGCGCATGCGCGCCCACGAGGCACGGCCACGCAGCGCAGGAGGAAGCGAACCTGCAGCGAGGTAAGTTAGAACCCATCTCTGAGTTTCCTAATAATTTTATTATTTTATGGTTGGGGGTCACCACAACATGAGGAACTGTATTAAAGGGTCGCAGCATTAGGAAGTTTGAGAACAACTGATTTAGACATTTGAAGAGCGCCTCTGCTGTTTTCTCCTAAATATTTATTTTGTTCAAATTCTGTTCCTACCATGGCTCTATGCCTTAAAAATATCCAATATCTTTTTCTTCCATCTCTTTTTTCCCGTTTTAAAATCTTATTTATATGCTTTCTTTTCTTCAAGGAACTACAGGGACATATTATTCCTATTTTACTTCCATAAGAATCCTAGGTGGATAGGTTAGACTGAGAAACATTGGTAGGCCCAAGGCTATCTAATGAACTTCAAGGTGAGAAAGGCTTTGAATCTGAACCTCCCTGTTCAAAGTTCAACTACTGCACCAAATATCTCACTCCAGGACATCTTTAACATAGCCTCTTTGTCTTTCCTCTTAACAGAATTCAAGTCTATATACAGTATGTGTAAACGTATCAATTTGCTTCCAGTTTTTAATTACCTTTCCTATTTCTTCCTATGCTGCACCATTAAATTTCACAACTGAGTCATAAGATTTTGCTAGTAGTAAAATCAGCATTTTCCAATTCATCATGAAAACAGCACTGCCATTATTGCTTTACATAGAGGTTCTGCAAAGGCCATGAGGAAGTAAGAGAAAAAGATACCTGACTTTCCTATGTACCCAATTGACAGTAAAAAAAATCTTGATAAATTACAGAAGATCCCGTAACTATTATTTATTTATATATTTGATTTTTATTTCATCACAATCACATGCTTCTTGACAGTGCATCAGAAAACAAAACATCCACACAAAATGCACACCATGGGAACAGTAAAACAAGGAAACATAAAGAAATTAATAAGCCTACAACATTCCTATGGTATTATCTAACTACTGTAGTTTAAAAAGCCCTGTGGAGAAGTTCCACTATAATTTGCTTCTAGAAGTCAATATTGTTGGGACAAGTGTTATTTCCAGCATTGAGTGTTACCTAAACTGTGATTTCCACATATGCACGTATGCCCATATATCATATAACACAGATGGGAAGTTACAATTGGCCAATTAAGAAGATGGAAGAAACGGAGGTATGGCTTAGCAGGAGTTGGAGGACTAAGTATAACACGAAAATGTCAAACATTCCACAGGATGTCAAGCATTGGCAGAGGATGATCTATAAAATAAAGACTTAGGTGGGTCTCACATGTCATGTTTGTAGAAAATGATAGCAGATGAAAGCCATTTTGGAACTCTGCAAAGAGAGTTATCTGCCTCACTACCACATCTGCTCCTCATTAACCCTGTTTGGATATAAAGAGAGATAAAGAGAGAGGAAGGGAGGGAGGGAAGAAGGGAGGGACGGACTGACTGACTGACTGACTGACTGACCGACCGACCGACCGACCGACCGACCGACCGACCGACCGACCGACTGACCGACCGACCGACCGACCGACCGACCATAGTCATCCATGTGTGAGAAGGTGGCAATAGTTCAGGGACTTTTGGTTCAATCCAGTAGAAAGACCCTGGCAATCCTTGCTGTACCTTTAGCAATTAGTCAGGAACTGGCTGTCAATATAAAATACCAAAAAGCCAGTGAAATGCATTGTTCTGGAGACATTTGCCCATTCTTCCTGAGCTGGTTCATTATTGTATCTTGGAAAACTATCCAGTATTATTTCTTCTTCCTGACAACAGGGCTGGGAACTGATATTTAACAATATTTGGACAGACCATTGCTCCTTATACCTGCTTTAATGTTTTGTGTAGTTAGAATACCAATATCTAAAGGATTTTGTATTTTTACAAGAATTGGGCTTTTTGCTTGCATGCATGTACTGTATAGCTAAACAACTTTCATGAAGAACTCAAGAAGCTTCTTGGATGAGAAGCAAAACTTCTTCAAAAATAAACTAAGTCCAGTTGCCTTTTGAAAAAGTACGTTTTGGGACAATCGTGACCTGGATGACTGAGAACCTCCATATGCATGAAGACATGGCTGTTTTTTCAAGCATTTGGATTGGTTGATAAGATGAGCTCTGCAGTTGACAATGTTTTGTTTTTGTTTTACTGGAAGTAGGGTTATTGTTATCTTCGAGTGCTCGAGGTTATAAATTGTGTGCATTTTTAATCTTTGTAAGCCACTCAGATTTATTTGTAGGCAATGGGTAACTCTATACAATAAATATGCAAAACTTATCCACCCTGTTGATTTGGTGGAATATGCAGAAATACTTGGAGACAAGCCATCTCACAAATAATGTGTGCTCTATAGCTTTTATAGGTAATAACCAACCCCTTAAATTGTGCCCAGTAGCTTACCAGGAGCCTGTGGAGTGGTGACACTAGATAAATGTACCATGACTCACTCAAACCTGCCCATGTTGCTGCATTCTAGCTGACTTGCAGTTTCTCAATGCTTTTCAAAGGCAGCTCTATGAAGAACAAACTATAACAGGAAGCATGAATGATTCTGAGTAGAGCCTCCTGATCCAGAAATGGATACAACTGGCACACAAGGTAGATTTGTGCTAAGGCCTTCTTGGGTTTTGCTAGTTGTAGAAGACCTTCTTTAAATACCTCACTAGCCATTAGTGGCCAAATGGCTGGAGAGAACCATAGGAAATCGGGGAGCTTCTATTAGAACAATCCTGTCTTTGTCCTAAAATATTTTCATTTACACATGTGATCTGATAATCTTTCTTGTAAAGCCCAGGTTTTGAGTGTTTGTGTTTCACTGTTGCTGCTGTTTCAGAGCTTTTAAGTTTTATGGGCAATTTTAACTGCTATCTTATTGCCTGCAGTTGTTTTAATTATTTTGTTAGGATGTAAGAATGTTCATTCTTTTTTTCTTTTTTTTTCTTCCCTGTATCATTTTTTGAACCACTTTGGACGAATTGTATAGACATATATTTTTGGGGGGAGGGGTACTTTATTATAAAACTAGGACTTGCAAGTTTTAATTAAATAATTTAAAATTTTGGTTTAAATATAAATCAAAGTGCTAATTTTCTTCACTCTGTTTCTAAAAGATTCAAGATGCAAGGGACAGAAGTGGTTGATAGGATGATGTAGGGAAGAATGGATCTTTGACAATTCGCTGTGGCCAACTTGCCACAGCCAATTGCCTGGAGGACAACTCGCCACGGCCAACTCTCCATGGGACAAGTTGTTGTAGCATAAGAGTTATTCTAATGGTGGAATAAAATCATTAAAGGGGGCAAAAGGAGGGACAGAATGAAATATTAATGAAAAAAAATAAAATAATTTTTATTCATTTTAAATAATTAAATATAATTATTAAATTGTCCTGTGGAAAGTTGTCACGTGGAAACTTGGCTGTGACAATCTGTCCTGCTGCATTTTGGCCATAGTGAGTTGGCGTCAGCAAATTGACCATGGCAAGTTGGCTACTCCTACTGTGAGTTGGCTGTGACAAGTTGTCCCATTCTGGGGAAGAACAGAATGTGTAAAAAAACTCTCTCCGGAATCAGACCAAAGCTCTCTGTAGTTCCATGCTTTTTCTCATAGTGGTCATTTGAAACTCTAGAAAGAGTGCAGAGAAGAGCAACAAAGATGATTAGGGGACTGGAGGCTAAAACATATGAAGAACAGTTGCAGGAACTGGGTATGTCTAGTTTAATGAAAAGAAGGACTAGGGGAGACATGATAGCAATGTTCCAATATCTCAGGGATTGCCACAAAGAAGAGGGAGTCAAACTATTCTCCAAAGCACCTGAAGGTAGGACGAGAAGCAATGGGTGGAAACTAATCAAGGAGAGAGGCAACTTAGAACTAAGGAGAAATTTCCTGACAGAACAATTAATCAGTGGAACAGCTTGCCTCCAGAAGTTGTGAATGCTCCAACACTGGAAGTTTTTAAGAAGATGTTGGATAACCATTTGTCTGAAGTGGTGTAGGGTTTCCTGCCTAAGCAGGGGGTTGGACTAGAAGACCTCCAAGATCCCTTCCAACTCTGTTATTATTATTATAAACCCCACAATAAAAATATGAATGCTTTGGCCTTTTTGTTCATGACCTTCAGAAGTTAGCATTGAAAGGCATTATTCCTTTAAACTGGAAATATAAGAACAATCATTAACATGAGTGGCTTTAAGCATCACACTAAACTAGGCCATTGTTTATTTCCTTTTTATTTAGCCAGATTCATGAACTCAGCCACTGCAGTTTGTAAATTATGGTTTATGGCTTAGTTTTACATGTGAAGCAGACTATTGCATTCTTAGCCTATCAACTGTGGTTTACACAAACTTTAGCTTTTGTTTTGAATCTGGCTAATGTTTTTAGAGTTATCCAAGTTGATATTAACCGCATTATTTTCAGTTCATTTCTTAATGTTTCCCCTCAATGGATTGAGCATTTTTACAGCAGCTGCATCCAGGATTGAAAATTTCATCAACCCGTTTTTGTTATTATTGTTACTATCAAATAATAGGAAGGCAAGTATTTATTTAGGGATTTCTTTTCTGAATGACATTTCTCTTTTGCCATAGGTATGGCCCTCCAGATATTATGTAATCCATTAGTTTAATGAACAATACAAAATACAAAATAAGTAATAATATACGGTATATTCTAAAATCAGAAACTATAACCATCACATGGAATAATGATATAATTAAAAGTTAACAAAAAGAATTGTCCTCACCACACTTCAAAGAGGTGAGAATAGGGGAAGGTGGATAAAAAAGTCACTTAATTTTTTTTCCCTAGTGCCTAATAATCCTGTACATTAGATAGGCTTTATATGTTAAATATCTCATTCAGAATAAACTACTCACTCTGGCTTTGGTATATCTCTGCCCATTTCTATTGGCAAAAATCATGTTCAACAGATGCCTACAGATAGCCATCCACTCCTGTATAAATGTATACAAGTAGTCCTTGACTTATAACCATTTGTTTAAAGACCTTTTGAAGTTACAAGGGCACTTGTAAGTCACTTATGACCATTGCAGCCTCCCCATGGTCACCTGATCAAAATTCAAGTGCTTGGCAACTGGCATGTATTTATGACAGTTGCACTGTCCTAGGGTCATGTGATTACCTTTTTGTAACCTTCCCACCTGGCTTGTGACAAGCAAAATCAATGGGAGAAAGCCAGATTAGCTTAACGATCACCTGATTTGCTTAACAACTGCAGTAAAATGAGGCAAAACTCACTTAACAACTGCCTTGCTTGGCAATGGAAATTTGGGACTCAGTTGTGGCCATAGGTTGAGAGCTACCCGCATATGGGATTGCTTTCTTTGACTGATTCTATGAGTGGAAGTCCTTATTGTATGGAGCACTTATATAGGCACAGGTATTGATATGAACATTTTGAACTCAAAATGCATTGCATTTAAATAAATAATTTCAAGCTTCAAGCAACTGTTCCAGTGGTGGGTTAACAGATTAACAGAGTTGGAAGGGGGTTCCTACCAGTGCGGTCCACTCTGCTGTTCCGGTAGGAGCCCGCCGATTGCGCAACGGCTCTGGTGCTTTCTTTGCTGGTCTTTGCATGCTGCCATCTTTTGGGGGAGAATTTTTCGTGGATTTTGGCTCTCTGCGCATACGCGAAAGTACAATTGTCCTTCTGCGCATGCGCAGATAGCTGAAATCGCACGAGAGGGCATGCACTCGCACACATCGTCGCAATGCGCACCGGTAGGAGAAGGTAAGAGAAACCCGCCCCTGAGCTGTTCCAACTTTTCAAGAAATATGCCAAGGCTGCTGTGACCATTCACAAAATGTTCTAAGCTCCAGAACCCTTCTCAAATGATCAGAATGATTCCAGCAAGGTTTGAACAACTTTTCTGGGTGTTTCCTGCTGAGAACAGAGCGTTGTGGATTCACATTACTTCAAAATCAAAGTTTGTTCCACAGAAACTACATTGTGTCAGACCTGCAGAAATAACCCTTTACAGTTGTCACACTAAAGATATCTATCACTAGAATGTAAGTAGCACCACTTGGGATTAAAAGACATATCCAGTGATCCTCATCTCCTTTGCCCAAAAACACCCTGAAAGAAAATGTGCGAAGAGAGTTCAAATCTCATTCCTTTTTTCCTGTCCATTTTGCTCCTGGAAAATAGTGAGTCTAAACCCTAAAAGGAAAAAAAAACACCTACTTTTGGTGGAATTGCCCAGATTTGCTCTTTTTCTATTCCTGGGATTCATATGTCATGCAGACATAGTCTTATGTACTCATTATTATGTACTCTATTGGCTGTAAAAACTGAGGAATTCATATGTACAATATATAAAAACACTAGCATTCCTCACTGAATCAAGTCAAAGACCATTATATTGGCACTTCTGAGCAAGATAGCTTATCCCTAATAACTGGGAATCTGCTTCTGAAAGTGGAGACAAAAATTCTCAGGTATTTTGATTAGCAACCCGAAGAAATATAGTCTTTCTTTTGAAAAAACGTCTACACTATAATATCCATCCTTTCTAAATGGCTTCTGAATAAATTTGGTGAAAAAGAACATGCACAATTTTGCGTGCTAGAATTGAAGGTAGTTAAGATCTGAAAAGTTTCATGTTTATTACCTTAATATACTCAGGCCTTTGTGGTGTGCCTTGTTTTCTTAGAGCTCTCCAGACCTATAGCTGACCTCAGCTTGGTGCCCTCCCAGCCTTCCATAACTCGATGCTCGTTGGGAATGATGGGAATCAAAGTCCAACACATCTGGAGGGTAACAGTTGGAGAAAGCTAATTAGCCTGACCTGTTAGTCACTTTCACCCCTGTTTCTGCAGGTGATGGCTCTACTGAATTTTAAAGTTTTTCAAAAACTTATTTTACTGCTTCTCTGCATCCTCTGGAGCGTTCTCACGTGACTGGTATAATGACAATCTGTCTCTCTGCTAACATTTCTCTCCTTTGGTTATTTGTTTGATAAAGTGAGGAGCTTCCCTTTTGTTGCCCTTCACCAGAGCTTAATGTCTTTACTTTGGGATCAATATACTTTATGAATAATTTTATTTCCTTCTATTTTTATGGTCTTTTCTCCCTCATTATCATACTGAGTTTATTAGCTAGTGCTGTCAGTATCTTTACCCTGTCATATGTTCCTGAGGTACAGTAAATATCACTTGTGTTGTAATTAATATGCACACCCTCTGCAGTAATTAAAGCACAGACCCCTTCAACCAGCTGAGCTTCCTACACTAATTCCACCTTATCTTCATAATGAACTTATTGCAAGCTGAAACTACTGGTGAATATTGTTCGGTAAGGATAGAAGAATGAAATCTAATGAGACGCAATAATATTTGTGAACATGGTTAATATGGGGGGGATGAATTTAATTATCCCTAAATCTAATTAAATTGCCTCAGTAGTCAGAATCTTCCCCTTTCGTTCCTTGGGTGGGGGGGAGGAAGATACTTCTATTGCCCCATCAAAAAACATTCAAAAAATAAATGGCCAAGATGTCTGACTCTTTGCCCTACTGGGACCAGTGGTGGGTTCCTACCGGTGCGGTCCACTCTATAGCACCGGTAGCGGCCCGCTGGTGACATCACAGTACCGGTGCGGTCGGTTGCCGGTGCCTGGGCGCCGCGATTAAAAAAAATTTTTTTAAAATTTTTTTTAAAAAAATTTATTCTGCGCATGCCCAGAAGCTGAACTTCAGGCACTGTGCATGCGCTGCCTTCCTACCCCACAGTGAGTCCAAGCAGGGGAGGATGGCTGAGGGAGCGCATGAGACGCTGAAAGAACGGGCAGCAGGAGCTATCTCCATTCCCCTCCCTTCAGCAGTCCGAGAAACCACAAACGTGCAGTGATGATTCTAGGCATTTTCGCACATTTGAGGCTTCTCGAGCTGCTGAGGGGAGGGGGAATGGGTGGCAGGACCTATCTCAGTTCCCCTCCCTTCAGCAGTCCGAGAAGCCACGCCCACCCGGTCACATGGCCGGCAAGCCACGCCCACCTGGTCACATGGCCGGCAAGCCACACCCACAAAATAAGCCACGCCCACAGAGTGGTAGTAAAAAAATTAGGAACCCGCCCCTGACTGGGACTGTGTATATTTGTTTCCTCAACAACTTTCTTCCAAATGAGTTGTGATGTTCTCATACTAGGTGGTAGAACTGGATTGTAGGTAACAGCAAGGGTGAGATTGATGCCAAATGCTATGGGATAAGAGTTGGAATCAAAGGAATAGACAACTAGAGTCTGGATGAAAGCAGTAAGCCAAACTTCTCATTAACCTGTAGGAAAACTCTCAGGGAAAAAAATGTTGCTTCAGGTAGGCATCCCTGATATTAGAATTCCCCAGTGACAATCAAGAGAGGTGAAGATAGTCCAGAAGATTAGTCTCTAAGAATAGGATCCTGTATTTTCATAGATTAATCCATGGGAAAACATTTATTGGCTCAGCAGTTCCTGGCACAAGCGAAAGATAAGCTGGGGCATGGACAATCAAATTCAAATCCAGGGCTGAACACTGCATTATTTTGAGTCAGAAAGGCTTTGTAGCTAGGAATAGATCATTCAAACTAGGTCCTCAATGTGGTATCCAAGACCCACAATTTGCCTCTTTGAGGCCTGCCAAACTGCCTGTCTGACTTAATTTTACTTCTTAAAAATTCATTTAATTTTTTAAAAAGGTGTCTGTGAAAATGTGCGTGCTGCACACTAGCAATATTTATATATAATGCCTCTGAGTCCACGTAAGCCCTGGAAGTATCCTTAGAAAATAAAAGAATGGATAGCCACAGCATGTTCTTCCTTTGTCTTCTGCCAAGCCCACCATGACAATCAAAGTGGGAGAAGTCTTCATGAGCTCTCAATATACCAAACATTGCAATTGGCTCAAAAGGTTTAGCCACCGCAGGGCTAGATCTTAAGTTGAGGGAACATAAGCTTTCACAGGCTTGTCCCTGCCCATGGAGCTCATTGTTGCTGGATGTCACGAGTGGAATGGGACTTTTCGGCTCGAACCCTTCGCCCTTCCTGTTTCTCCTCCAGGTTTTCGCCTCCACGTTATTAGCCACAAGCTTTTCTCCTTGGCTGGCACTCTCCCATCGTTTTGCCCCAGCACATGGGCCATGGCCACTCCATCCCAGTCTCTTCGCTGTGGCCCATTCATTGAAGTACAGTTTGGGTCGGGCGTTTGGGCGCCCAGGACAGTTCGCAGCCAGCCAATTGGTGCAGGGGCTCGAGGGCTTTGGGAGAGGTGCTGCTTGGGGAGAGGTGCTGTAGGAAGGGGAGGGGGTGGAAGAGCAGGGGTGGGGTAAGCACAGCTGCAGCACAGCTGCAGTTCAGAGGGAGCTGAAGCACAGCTGCAGCACAGCTGCAGCACAGCTGTAGTTCAGAGCCACCAATATCCCCCCTTTGTCCAAAGTGCCTGGTTCTCATCTCAAATATTTGCTGTGAGCCCAGCTGAGAGGGAATGAAGAGGTGGGGATGGGGGTTAGAGGAGAGCATGGCTCTTGGGACAGGTGGGTCTTCAGAAACCAGAAGGAAAAGCAAAATATCAGGCCAGCCATTCCCACCAGCTGGTTGCAAAAGCTCAGCGCCAGTCCCAACCTCTGGCCCCTGAAGAGGATCCCCAGCCGGGGTCCTTTGCAGGATGCTGGGGATGGAACATAGAATCCTAGCGATGGAAGGGACCTTGGAGTTCTTCTAGTCCAACCCCTGCTTGAGCAGGAGACCATACACCATTCCAGACAACCCCTTCTTCCAGTGATGGAGCACCCACAGATTCTGGAGGCAGCTGTTGCACCGGTTCATGGTTCTCACTGTGGAAGGGAGGGGCACCTTGCCCCCCCCCCTTGCCAGCTCTGAGGGAAAAGGCAGAGCAACTCAAGGAGCTCTGGGGCCCTGGCAGCAGCAGCCTGGTTCAGCCCGCCCTGCGGCTCCCTTCGCCCCCCAAATCATCTCCAGTTGCGACAGGAAAGACATCTGGCCCGGCATGAAGGGGCAGTGGGGCTGCCTGATGCCCCCAACAGACTGCAGAAGCAGAGGGGATGGGGTGGTGGGGAGGGTGCGCCAGCCCGTGTGCAGGACTCGCAACTCTCCTGCAACCATTCCCTGGTAAGGCCGCTATGAGCCGCAGTCTCTTGCTGTAGTGGGCCGGCTCTTGCGGACGAAATGCTGATGGCACGGAGTGGGGAGGGCTCCTCCTGCATGCTGCTGCCCAAGAGGAGCCACTGGGATCCTGTGCTGCTCTCGAAATATCTTTGCCCCCTCCCAGCCCCCTCTTCCACAGGGAGAGCCCTGGGAACCCCACCTGATGGATCTCTCACCCTCTACAGCCCCCCTTCCCCACACGCTGCTCTCGGCCGCCTCGGGAGGCTCCGACCTGACAGGTGAAGGGCTCGTGGCAGGGCGGGGGGGCAGAACCCCACCTGATGGATCCCTCGCCCTATACAGCCCTCCTCCCCCCATCTTTTGTGGCAAAAAGATGAGAACCAACCCTTGTCTCAGGCACTTTGGACAAAGGGGAGGGGGTTGGTGGCCCTCCTGAGCCTCCCTCTGAACTGCAGCTGTGCTTACCCCACTCCCGCTCTTCCACCCCCTCCCCTTCCCACAGCACCTTCCCTCAAGCAACACCTCTCCCAAAGCCCCCGAGCCCCTGCACCGATTGGTTGGCTGCGAACTGTCCTGGGCGCCCAAACACCCAAAATGAACTGTACTTCGATGAATGGGCCACAGCGAAGGGACTGGGACAGAGGGGCTGTGGCCCATGTGCCAGGGCGAAACGATGGGGGAGGGCCAGCCGAGGAGAAACGCTTGTGGCTAATAATGCAGAGGCGAAAACCTGGAGGAGAAACAGGCAGGGCAAAGGGTTTGAGCCGAAAAGTCCTAGACCCTACAAGGGTGGGAAGAGCCAGGGCAAAACAAAATCTGGTATAATAGTATAGGCATTATGATTACTGCCTATAGAACTGTTTTCCTTAAAATAGCAGTCTGGCACATCCAAAGCTTGGTAGGGCCACATTCAATTGATTGGACATCCCTGCTTTAAGCCACAAAATTCTAACACAGTTTTGATTGATAGAACTGTCAATCTGGGTTACAAAAATCTGGATGACCACTAGAGGGCAGCAAGGCTATATAAAAACAAATTCTTTTCTCCCTGTATTTTTGCAGTCTAGATCTAGTAGCCTGAGTGAATTGGGTTTCTTGACCCTGTTCTGTAACTAATAATACTGATCTTGGGGACCTGGCAGAAGAGTAAAAAACCCAGCATATTATAATCAAAGTTGTCATAGCAAATTAAATGTAGTTGAGTTGTTTAATGCAAATTAAGTCATGCTAAAATTGCTGGAGCAAATTAGAGAAGCCCGAACTTCCAAAACAGGGTTTTGAAGTCAAAGTTCCAAAACTGAACCAATTAAAATTGCTTAAAAACAGCCATATAGTTTTGCCCTTTGTCTATGCACATGAAGTGACTAGCAGCTGTCCTGGGCTAAGGGCCAAGTATTTGGCTATGTTGAAAAATGGGTGTGTGTGCTTTCTTCTGACCATTCACTTTTAAGGGGTAGTGATGGTCGAGAGTCACAAATAGTGCTTGATATGGGTTGGAGACTACTCAGGCATACCAATATGGAAACATTCAGATCCCAAAGGTGCTTTTCCAAAAGGCAAGTGGACATTCTTAGTTTTTTCTTTGAAGACATTTCACTTCTCATCCAAAAGTTTTTCAATTCTGACTGAATGGTGGGGAATGGAAGGATTTATATTCTTTGCAATCATATGGTCGTTAGCACTCTGAAGGTTGGTTGTCTTCAAGGAAAGAAACAAAAACATCCACTTGCCTTTTGGAAAAGCACCTTTGGGACAACCATGAACTGGATCAGAGGTCGGCAACCTTAAACACTCAGAGAGCCATTTGGACCCATTTCCCACAGAAAAGAAAACACCGGGAGCCACAAAACTCTTCCCGTGCCTGACTATTTCCTGAGCGGCCACAGAACTAGCATATATAGTGGAATTAAAGATTCTGTTTTCTTCTGAAACTTTTCTTTTTTTTTGGATTTACCATGGTTGGCTTACTGGGGGTTGAAAAGCTCAATAAATTGTGTGCCGGCGGGTGTTGCACATTGGCAGTTGTGACACATATTTTGAGTGACAGGGAGCCACAGCAGAGAGATGAAATAGCCACATGCGGCTCCAGAGCCGCAGGTTGCTGACCCTTGATCTGGATCAAGGGTGTCAAACTCATGACGTCATGGCGACGTCACGTGACGTATCAGGATTTTTTAATCTTTTGCTAAACTGGATGGGGGCAGGGCCAACACGTGATGCATCCGGCCCGCGGCCAAGTGTTTGACACCCCTGATCTGGATGATTGAAATTTTCCATAGATACTGAAGTACTACTTCTCTCTACTTGGGAGACAAAATTCTGTAGCTTTGGACATGTGGTTGTTAAAGATCATCAGTGTGTGATTCACAAATGACTACCTCACTGGGGCAGCATACTGTGTTTTCCCATATGCCAAATTCTTTGGGGAAATGGCAAATAGAATTATTATTGTTTTATATGTTCCCAGAGGAAGGGGAGTTAGGTTTACTGTGCCCCAGTGATCTTAGTAAATTTCTCTGGGGAAGAGGGCAAGAGGCTTACTTGTCACCACAGCCACTACCATTATAAAAAAGATTGTTTCCTAGTTAAGAAGTGGGTAAACAGGTTTGATAATGTTCATTACTGATGCCTCCCAGTGATCCTTGATTCATTGGTTCTCTGTTAAGCAAAAAGGTAGAAGTGATCTAGATAAGGACCATGACCTTCGGGGAACAAGTAACATTGTGCAGTTGATGACATAACTTGTGTCATGATGCATGATGAAGTCATAGTAAGTAATGAAGTCATGGCATCAGTGATATTGGTTTGTGCTACAGTATGTCTTTACAGTTATTCTTTACTCCTTATCTGTACTTTATTCTTAATTGACCTGATTGTTCAGGGTAAAGTGCTAACAAAACTCCATCATAGCAACTCAAGTAATGCCAAATTGTTAACACATGAGCCATGACTTTATTGTGCAAATAATGTGGTTATGCAGTTTGTGCCATATTATGTCATTTGCCACTATAGGACATTTGGGCAATAATGTCCGAGTCTTATATTGCCATCTGATTTGTTCATGTTTACAATAACCCATCCCGTATTTATATCACTGTTTATGAGAATCACTGTTTCTAAGGCTGTGGATGACATCTGTACTACAGAGACTTTTTGGTAAATAATGCTGTTTACTAATTATCTTGGCCTGGTCATGGAAGCAATCTCAGTAAATTATCAATTCAGGGAGAGGGGATGGTAGTTCAAACTAAATTTGTCATTCTAGATAGTCAGGAGAATTTATTGTACCTACCAGTGGCTCACTCTGAGGTAACTTTGAAGATGTTGATGGTTTGCTAGTATACTGTTTATTTTCATCATATACCGGTAAATATTCCTCATGTTTTAAACAGTTAAACAAAAGGGTTTTTATCATTATATAATGATATTATGCGTAGAAACTCCATGAAAAATAACAGATATTTCTGCTTGATTTGTATATAGTAAATAGATCAATAAGTGATAGTAGAAATTCTCAGTCATTTGAGGAGTTCATGGTGGAAAAGAAGAATAGAACTCAACTCATACAATCTTCTGACTGTTTTTATAAAATTTGAAAAAATCCACTATATATATACACATGGATGTTTCTTCCCCATTCAATGCCAGACTTGTAGAGAGATCTATGCACACACTGTCTTTTCCACATCATATAATGGAAGGGCATCAAACAGCTACAGTACATGGTCATAAAATAAACAAGCCATTGCCTTATTTTAAAGTTACTTTATATGGCATTATTTTAGTGTTTTGTAAATATATTTACATTTAATTTGTCACATACCTCTGGATTATTGTGAATATGATGGAAAGATGGGGTATACATTTCTTTAATAATAAATAACAATAAAGTAGTATCTCTTCCATTTGTTTTTGCTTGCTTTTGAATTCTGCTCTCTAACCAAAATGACTGCTAGAGTAACTCATAAATATCAGTATAGGGACTGATCAACCTTGTAATCTAAAATAAATGACAGGAAAAGGATGAGGAGGGAGAGAGAGAGAGAGAGAGAGAGAGAGAGAGAGAGAGAGAGAGAGAGAGAGAGAGAGAGAGAGAGAGGGAGGGAGGGAGGGAGGGAGGGAGGGAGGGAGGGAGAGAGAGAGAGAGAAAGCAAAGCATAGGTTCCAGCTCCCTTTGTGACAAGCAGGAATGAAAGTAGTTCAGATGTCATAATGGAAAACAGAAACCAAGGCTGATTTGAATGTGGAAAAATGGATTTAAAATGTCAAGCTACAAGAATGATGTGGGAAACAATGATACACTGGATTTATTTATTTATTTAATGCCTATCTTACATCTCAGACAAATGGAAAATTATAAAAACAATTACAATTTAGTATAAAATAAATATATGGCAATCAAGAAAAAATATCATCATAGGTGTTGATATAACCAGGAGATAGACCCTTCACACATCCAGGGCTCCATGCTTTGGCATATAACCAGGTCTTCAAGGCCTTATAAAAAGCCAACAGGATTGGGGTTATCCTAATCTCTGAAGGGAGAATGTTCCAGAGGGCAGGGGCTATAGCCTGATAGGATTGTAACCTGCCACACAAAATTAAACAGACAGAAACAGAAGAATATGTCACCATCTATGACATACTAGAATGCTCCAACCAAGACCCCCATTTTAAGCACATATACTCAGTACCATGATGGGGGGGAATATAATTTACAAATGAAACTATCTGGTGTCTTAATCATTAAATGGGACATTCAAATAATAATCTAGAATAGTGATTTTGTTAGCTTTCTTATCTTGGACTCAGAAAAGAGACATGTTAAACTTGTGAAGAACTTTCTGAAAGTAAGCAAAGAGAAAATGATAAGAAATCAACTTGTAGGATACTATTTGAAAGCATTAAAGTTCAAAATTCATAAAAAAGGAAATGGAAAGAATAGACATTGAATTTATTTGATCAAACTATATATATGCATGTGTGTTTTTGTTTCTGGTAGCTCCTAATGGACTTGGGCTGATTAGGACTGAATGACAAGGCTTTATAATGTGTTTATTAATAAGAGATGACACATGGGAAGAAGAAATCAGAGAGGGTGATAAGTAGTTTATAAAGGAAAGTCATTTCTTTATTTATTCCTTTTTATTTGTTTTTTCTCTGCACTTTTTATTTTTTACTTTTTATATTTGCCTTAGTTTATATTAGACTTTTTTTCTCTTTGTATTTGTAAACTTCAATAAAAAATATTTTTAAAAGATGGAGAGTGTCCTAAGCTCTCCATGGAGTCACTTTCAACAGAGGCAATGGAACTGTCCCTTTTTTAATTAATTCAAACTGTTTATGATGAGCTTCTTTTGCCAACAGATTCAGAAGTAGTTTACAATGAAAACTGCAAGAAAAGAAAAAAACAACAACAAATAGAATTCTTGAAGGACAACTGTGATATAGTTATTATTAGCTAACCTACGATAATTGACCTACCAAAGCATCATGTGAATATGTTTTGATGTCAGCAGAGCTGTATTTGCATATCAGCCTATATCTATTTTGGCCTAAGAGATTCTTGCTTTGACCCATAGGAGGAGGTTCTAGCCTGGTGACTTGGCTTTTGCCTTCAATCCAAATCAAAGAGAGACATTGTTGTAAGACTACCCTGAGCTCCACTTTGCTGCATTGCTGTCAAAGATGGAAGTGAATATCTTCTGAGTGTAAGGAGTTACAGGCTTAGTTGGACTGCTATTATAGTAACCGACTCTAAATGCAACTGAGTTTTGAATGCCCCAAATTAATTGCTTATTGATATGAATACAGAAGATAGAATCGGGCTTCAGCCCTTGGTTTCACTGTCTGGGTTTCCAGAGAGATGAGGGGAGGGAGTGGGGGGGGGAGAGAGGCTGAGAGAAAGAGAATTGTCTTTAGGCACTCTGCCAAAAGATGTAGAGTGCTTTTCAAAAGACTAGAGAAGGGTCAGCAATTAAAAAAATGGCTGTGTATGTATAATAAATAGGCAAAGATGGGATGGGGAAAGAATGGAAAATAATCTGGAAAATCTATGTGTGAATTTTTCCTGCAAGGGGTAGTTAGTTTTACCTTTAAGTACTTGCTCCTCTGATTAGCTACTGTCTCACTAGCATTGTATTGACTTCTGAAGCAAAGCATTGGTGTCCCTTTAGCTAGGTCCTCAAATGGAAAAGGAGTACAAGTATCTCAAATCCTAAGAGAAGTTTTCAGTCAACCAAGACACACGTGTATCCATCCTCACAGTGAAAACTCTGTTCACAGTTACCAACTTTGAGATGAGACATGCTGGCTGGGGAATTCTGGAAAATGAAATCCAAACATCTTAAAGTTTGCTAAGATTGAAAAACCCTGACTTAGGCACCACAAAAATCCTCTGCCTTTATGCTTGCTTCTTTTTAAAACAAAAATCCAAATAACTATAAAGAATGAAAAAATACAGAATGTTGGAAAAAACAAAGAACAATCATAACTATGGCAAAAGAAAAAAAAGATATGATTGGATTCTATTCTGAAATTGAGCAATACAAAGGATAAATTTGCTCTGATTTACAGCAGGTGGCAACATCTTGCTTCATCTCAGTGGCTGAGGCAAAGTTGGATTGGACCTGGTCATTATTTGGATAGGAAACCATCAAGAAACGAGGACATTGGGGATTTGAAAACAAATCTGGGAAGTATGCAGTCAATGGAAAACCACTTTGTTGTAAAAGGAAAGATTCCTCAGTTTTATTACTGCCAGAGTTCTACAAGTCACAAATATTAAAAGCAACACCAAATTCCACATTTCTCTATACCAAATCACTTTTACTATTCTCTATACCAAATCACTATTTTTGGCATGAATCTGACCCAAATGTATTTTATTTTTATTTGGGGGGGCATGTGGTTGCTGACTCAGGTCTGGGATCTGGGGCAGAAATATCAGGGAGTAATAAGGATCATCATCCATTACAGAACTATGAAGCCAGCTGTTCCTCAGACATGTTAGCAGGATTTCTGTACTACAGTTCAATACTTTATGGAAAGGGAACAAACAATTGTTGCAAATGACAGGGAAGCAGATCAGTTTCCTGATATATTGCCAAGTTCATATCATAAATCATTAAAGCAGCACACAAAGCATATTCCAAGCATTTACGTTGTGTTCAGCTAGTCACTGATAAAATCCTGAAGGTCCACAGATCTAACAAGGAGGTGACATAAATGTTTCTGGAAAGGTCAAATTAGACAGTCTGAATATGAAAGTTGCAACACACTTTCCATCTCCAGAGGACCTTCTTCCATGAGATGAGGGCGGGGGGTGGGGAGAGAGATCAAATCAGGTGCTGCCACTGAGAAAGCATGATTCCACAAGATGATATTATCTAATAGAAGGGCCTTAGAGCATGCCGTCTCTACTAGACTGGTGAGGCTGGAAGAAACCATAAGAGAAAGGTAGTCCTGTAATACCCTGTAGGTTTTATAGGTGATGACCACCACAGGATAGACTCTCCTGTGACATAGAAAATGTTCTATCCCTGGCACCAATCTAGGGAACTCCACTGCCAACCAGATTCTAAATGTCTGTGGAGATTCTCAGTCATCCAGGTCATGGTTGTCCCAAAGGTGCTTTTTCAAGAGGCAACTGGACTTTCTGTTTTTTCTTTGAACACATTTCACTTCTCATCCAAGAAGCTGAAGAAGCTTCTTGGATGTGAAGCAAAATGTCTTCAAAGGAAAACCACAAAGTCCAGTTGCCTCTTGAAAAAGCACCTTTGGGACATCCAGATTCTAGCATTTTTAGCAGGAAGGATCCTATGCAACAGGAAAGCTAGTACAGGAGCAACAGTTCTTTCTAATCCCAACTTCACAAACAAGGTTTCACACCCAGCAATCTGTGAAGCAGGGGCCCTGAAGGCCACAAAGATTTTTCAGATGATAGTTGCTATACCTCAACCTCCAATAAAACCTAGTTTGGCACCTTTGTTTGCATAACCAGATGAGTCAGAGCTAGCCAGGTTTTGGTTATGCAAACAAAATTAGCCTATCATTCATGATTAAATTGTGGATGAGGCAAGTCTTATTACAGACTGGCCATGCATTAATTAGTAGCAGCTAGGAGCAGAATCAGCGGTGGGTTGCTCCCGGTTCGGCCCAGTTCTTAGAACCGGTAGTGCCGGTGGCAGGAGGCTCCGCCCACCCTTCCGGAACGCTTCTGTGCAGAAGTGTTGTGCAGAACCAGCAGTAAAGGGTTTTAGAACCCACTACTGAGCAGAATCTCTGGTTCTCTGATTCCCAGGCCTTGGGGTGGAACACAGGGGACTGGAAGGCAACATCAATACTAAACATCAAGGTAGCCTAACCCAAAATGAGAACAGAATTAGACATTCCATTAACCAACTAGTAATATATAGATATTTCAACATTTCTTAAATATGAGTGTATGATAGAGCAGACACTCTAGGTCACTAGCAATAAACAGCAATTTCCCTTTGATTTAGAATTGATCAGTATTTATATTTTGCTGCAATGCAAATTGCTTTTATCTGCCATTAAATTCTCACTTCCTTTTTAGTCCTTCCTTTATAATCACTGTTTATTGACCTATATTCACCTGTACTTTTACTTTATTCTCTCACATAAGTTATTTTGGCAATTTTGATTCAAGAATTGTATAGAAATGTATTATCATGATTATCATTTTATCCTTATTATTTTTAATTATGCAAACATGGTGTATCTTTCTGGTACCAGTTGGGCGTTTTAATGTTTTGAAGATTGTAAACTGTTTTCAGCTGCAACTGGTAAGTGGAGAGGCTTTATTTAAAAGTGATTTTATAAATCAAACAAATGTTTCTTTAGCATGGTAGTAGGAAGACCCAGAAGTGTCCACAGATGGATCAAAAGAATCAAGATAGCAGCCATGATCACATAATTGTGATGTACAGCAGAGAGTGAGCAATGAATCAAGAAGTGCTTAATTTGCATCTCACTCTAATTAGCTAGATTCATGCATCAAGATAAGCCATAATGATTTGTTTAGTTGGCCTCAGTGTGTTGTCTGAATCCAACCAATAATCAATAGGTTAAGCAATGCTTTCTTAGCTATACTTTCTTGTCTTCAATTGCCTTATCTACACAATGGGGAATACAGATAGTGATATGTTTTACAATGATAAGATTTATCTTTTGCACAAATATGCATGTGAGGATCCATCTCACATTTTTAGTCATGGTGTCTATTTAAAGCTTCCTTTAAATTGCTGGAAGAACAACCCAATAATGTCTGGATTGGTTGAGGAATGCAGAATATTTCACAATGAATATGAGAAATGTTGAGATGATGATGAATTAGAGTACCACTGTTATTGAATGGAGGGTTATTTATTTCTCTTCCTTAGTTCTGTCAGCACCATATTTACTAAAAAAAATCTCTTCTGTGATAGAACAATATGGAAGATTAGGATTATTGGGGTGGGGATGAGGATTTGCCCATGCCTTCCTGCAGTCTCTTCTTAATCCAGGTTTCTTCTACTCACAAAATAATAGACTCTGGATCTAAACTGGAATAATCAACAAAATGGGGGGGGGGTTAAAAAACTGTAGGAGGCCAAGTTGAGTATATTTACACAAAGTTATTGACAAACTTCACTGATTGCAGTCTGACAACCTTTGCCTTCTTAGAGATGCAAGTCATCCATATAAGGATGGTGATTTTTTTTTAAACAAAAGCAGTATATGTCTAATTCCCTGGTCGTCATATTTGGCTTTATTTCTGGATAAACAGCCACAGACACCCGTCCTTTTCCTCATCCATTTTAAATTAAGCAAATATTAAAGCAATATTCAAGGACATGCAATCCCATTGCAGGGCACTGCCTTTGAGTATAGATACTGTGATATTCTATCCTGAAGTATAAAAACAATTTCTCTTAATCAGGGCAAGAAATGGAATTCTGGGCAATATTTGTAAAAAGGCCTCCTAAGGGTCGCTCTCATTTCAATGGGATTCATAGTTGGAAGAGTATCCAGTTCATTTAGCAAGCTGCCGTAGCATTCCAGGCTGCCTAATGCTTAAAAAAATAAATATTATTTTTAAAAAATGAGTAACACCCTTCTGTCCCAATGTCACATTTAACTGTAGCAGCCAAACCAGGGAGGGAAGAGAGGGATTTTTACGTATGTGTCTGAAAAAAAGATTCTCGCTCACTGATAAGTAAGATTGACAGTAATTAAAATGGTTATCATTTATACTGTTAGCACCCAGCTCCCCAAGAAAGGCTATTTTGAAAGTTTCAGGTAAGCATGGTTTGACTGTAGTTTAAGCATAAACAATATCACAGAAGAAAGAGAATGCTAGCTGGAATGACAATCTTTCCTTTTGCCACTAGTCTATGCTGTTGTATAAAGATGAGGATGTTAGCTTCACTTCTAATGCCAAATGCAATTCAGCTGGGATTTCCTTAATTTTGGCATTCTGTTCTATGAAACAGAAGAGTAGCTATGCTGTATTAGATCAAAGGTCCATCCTGTCCACCATTCTATCCAGTGGACTTTAGGCTGATTACAAAAAGTAGCTTGACCATAACTTTTTGTCGTCAGCTTCTATAACCCAGGACATTATTGCTTCCAACACAGGACCTCAATACATTATAATTATGGATCTTTTTTGTTTTTTAATTAGAAGCATTTTTCTTTAACATAAATTTATTTGATCATTACTTTTATTTAGTTGTTTTTCATCCCAATTTTATTGTTTGTCAGCTAAAGGTGACAACCTCAAAGTCCCATCCTTTGGAACATTGTAAGCCCAGGATAATATCCGCACTCTTGACCTTCCATAAGGGCTGAAGACCTGGCTATCCCAGTTGGTCTTGGGCCCCAACAGGAGTGCACCACTCTGGAGGGGGCTATTGGATTAAGGGAAGTCCCCACCTTCCCCGTGTACTTCATGTTCCCAATTGTAAATTGTTGTTGTTGTTATTTACTGTTTTATCATTTTAATGTTTACTGGTTTTTAATGTTTGTAAGCTGTTCAGAGTCACACCTAGGTGAAATGAGTGGTATACACAAATCTAATAAAAATACTGCCCAAAACAATAAACAATTATGCAAACGATAAATATATAGAATTCAGTGAGATTGGTTCCCAAATAAAACATCTGTAAAACACTAAGACATCATTAACATGTGTTAACATTATGCAAACAATAAACATATAGAATTTAAAATCAAGGGAAACATATTAAGAAATTCTAAATCTACGAATTTGTCTGAAAATTTTTACTTTTTTCCAATTAAAATTAAAATTATTATACTCAGCATTATCTCTTAAAGCCTTAAATACATTGAGCTGTTGCCAGTTAGGACATGTAGATAAGTAAAATTCTTCGGAATTCTAATAATTCTTCCTTCAGCTATTTTCTCGCCATTAATTTATAATGTTTATAATGTCAGACAACCTTCATTGTAGCAATACAAAGTCTGTCTTCATTACCAGATGGATGAGTGATGCTTTAAGTGACTAGAAATCCCTGGTGAGGTAATTGACTTATTCCATATAGGCAGCAGGAGCAGCTAAACAAATCAGAGAATCTTTCCCTGGCTTGTTCACAATTTCATCTCACAGACCAGAATGTAAAGCCAAAAGTTGTTCCAAAAGGCTTAAGAATCTGGCTTGCTAGGATTGGAAACTAACTAGTCATAATTCCTCATACAGATAAGTAATCCCCTGAGAATTTATTCAGCTTATTGAAATCCTTTAATCAGGCAAATAATCATCTATCTATCTATCTATCTATCTATCTATCTATCTATCTATCTATCTATCTATCTATCTATCTATCTATCTATCTATCTCTATTGTTCCTAATATTACAAATAAGATAGTGAAATATTTGAATTTAAAAGAAGGGACAATCTTATTAGCTAATAAGATAATAATTCCCAAAATCTGTATCCAACTGAGCCACAATCCATTATAATTATATTTTGCAAATAAATTTTAGATTTTAAATCCTGCCAAATACTGGTACAAGGTCAAGGTATAATAATATAAATATTTTTCCCAAGTAGGTCCTCTTCATGCGTTGGATTTCATCATCCAGAAATCATAGCAATGGTGAGATAAGAAATGTCTAGTTTTCTTATTGTACTTTAAAAGATTGATAGGGCTTAAGTAGTTTCTAGATCATAAAAGGACTAAAGGCATCAAAGAATTTATATACCCAATGATTCTGTTAGGGAAAGATGCTTATTCACAAGGCCCCTTCTATTGAAACAGAAACTAAATTCCAGAAGTATAACAAAGTGCTAATAAGCTTTGAGATTGTGAATATTGGAAATGAGATGCAAACAGATAATAGGATAATCCAATTCAATTTTACTCCAAACCAATTTCAATATTTCGATAAACAAAGATCCAAGAACATCTACAGGGAGGAGGGGAAAAGTCAAGATGGTAATGGTGAATGTACAATGAAAGCCCTGCCACTTTTTACATGTGTAACTAATGAAACTTATAAAAATGTGTATGGCTTTAATTATGCCACTGTGGCCACCATCTTGATTTTTACTCATACAAACACACTGATCTCTGGGATTTGGCTTCTTTCTACTGCCAGCTTTTCATATTACTACCTTGAAATTGACTTCCTCAACTCCAGATATCCCGGGACTGCAACTTCTAGAATGGCCCTATGATAAATATAGTTCCAAGATGGGTAGAAGTAGCAGGCTAGGAAAGTCTGAGTTAAAATGAACTGTGCATGTCAGTTCCATATATCAACTAAGCAGAGTCAATCTGGTTCCTGCGCATGAATTTCCCACCAAGCCCAAAGCTATAAGGACAAGATCCTGCATCCTTTCATGAAATCAATGTGCCTTTTGGATTCTGTATTTGGTTTTGAAGAAGCAGGATAAGAAGATTATTGATGCTTTTGAATTTTGGTGTTGGAGAAGCTCCTGAGAATTCCATGGACAAATGCATCATTGGATCAATCAACCACAAATTCTCACTCAAGATCCAAACAACCAGTATAAATTATACTACTTTGAACACATTATATGGAGACTTTGCTCTCTAGAAAAGGCACTAATGTGGGAAAGATGAAGGGAAAGAGAAGAAGAGGGTGACCAGCAGCAAGGTGGATGGACTCCATTACTGTAATAATGTCTGCACTATTGGAATACCTGAAGGGACAGATCATCATGGGGAAAAATCTATGTGGTCACTAATAGTCAACATTGATCTGATGGCCTGTAATCAATCTTTTTAATGAGATTTTTGTATGTGCTGTGTACTTTGAATAGAAATTCATTCATTTACCATTAGATTGAGATGACAACCCTATTTACTAAAAGTTGTACATTTCATTTCAGTGCATGGAAGTAGAGAAACAGAGAGAGAGACATTGCTCTAACTTTTACCAAATGTCATGAAAGACTTCTCACTTGAGCTGGCTGAGTGGTGCTATAATATCCATATCCACATCCAGTGTGTGGTTGATATTACTTCCTGCAGACAACATAATTTCCTGTTGCTAAATTCCTAGATTCCTTTCAAGCAATTATTCATCACCATTGTCAAGTTAAGCCCAAGAAGGATTTAGAACAATCCAGCCAGAGTTCAGTTCTTTATTTGCTTACACACAATGAACAGACTCTTGCCAGACTAAACCCCTACTATTCTCACCCTAATGCAATCTCTCACCCTGGGAGATTCTAGGGAGTGGGTATCCTTGCTCTCTTCCCCTTACTCCTATCCAGCTATGGGCTGTGCTGCTTCTTGCCCCCCTCCTTTCTGCTCCCTAAACTGCTGCTTCACTGTAATCCATCACACCAGCTCCCCTTCCGTAGGAAACATCTCTTACACCGTTCAGCAAAAGAATTAACTGAATGATGTTTACTACTTACTATTTTTATCTTTCTGTTTTTCCCCCTAACTTGGTAACCTTCTGAGAATTATTAGGCAGATTAGAAGTATAAAGATGACAGTGATGATAGTGGTAGTGATAGTTTTTCTGGTATCACAAGGGCTATTTTAACAGTGCATATATTATTCTATTTTTACGCTGAAATAGTAGCTGTCTTTTTGCATTGGAAAAAAAAACTATCAAAAGCTTACATGCAGGGAGGAGGATGCTGGAAGACTGATATACTGATACTCTCTCCTATTCCCATTCTTGCTGCCCTCCTTGTGCACTGAGTCTCCATGTGCATCTAGCAATACAGAATGTCCTTTATCTATGGATTTAAAACTGTGATTAAAGATCTCTCTATAGCAGCCTCAGCAACTGCATGCATGATTTGATGAACATCTGTTGGCGTCAAAAGATCTTCAGACAAGCATCAAAAACAACAAGAAAACACCTTTGCTCATCCCCACTCAATGGTTAAAATGATTTTCTCCAAATATTTTTCTCTATCCTCCCCCCTAAACCACACTTGGTGGTTGAACTAAAAAGAAAATGATTTTCTTATCAAAATCTGCTTTTTTCCCTCATACCCATGAACACCTGCTGTTTGGTTATTGTAAGGTTGCTTATGAGAGTGTCTAAATTGATTTTTCCTTTCTTATTTGAGAATAACACTACTGTGTGTGTATTTTTGATCTTAGACCATCTCACTAAGACAGTAAAGTTCATTCTGGACTGTACCATTTCAGACTTCAATCGCTGAAATCGTTCTATTAAAAAAAACACCAAAATGAAAATCCATGTACTTTAAAACACATGCACATCTACAACACCAGTTTGTCAAACACTGCCTAAATGCATTATTTAAGACAAGAAACTATTCACATGCAGAGAAGAATTGTGGATATTATTGCATTCCCCTTGAAAATTAAATTTGTAATTTGGGGATATTTCTGGATTCCTTGTTAGACCTGGAAATGTGCTGTTTTTAAACATTGTATTAAGTGTTTTTTAGATTTGTAGTATACTATAATGTTATGAATTTAATCATCAGACAACAGGCAGCCTGTTCTCATCAATTGTTGTTTAGAAAGGTTTTATGGGTTGTTAAGAAGCTCTTGGAGCTGCATGTGACTCATCCTCCCAACCGTATCTCAATATCCAAGAAGGGGAAGGCCTAACCCTGAGTAACTTCTGCAAATCTGTATCGCATGCTGCTATTCCATGTTGAGACCACTGTTCTACATGCTTCCTGATGATATGGAAAGATCTTCTCATATAGCTTTATGAATGGAGGCCCATTTCGTATTCATGAAGGACACAGAGTGAGACAATGTGATATGTGTAGGATGACAGTCCATGTATCTAACCTATGCATTTATGTCAATAGTCTAAACATCACTGAGTATGTCTTCCATGCTGAAAACATCTGATATATATTTTGCAGAACTTGCCCAGACTTTGCATTTTTATTGTTTGCTCCTTGATAACTTTCTTATATAAATATTTATCTAAGTAGCCAGTGTAATTTTCTATGCTACTTTGAGTTTTAATTGTGTTTTAACTGAGCACTGTTTTAACATGCTATTTGCACATGCGCCTTTGAATGTTAGGAGGCTTTATATTGATTATTCTGTTATTTTTTATGTTAGGTTGGGAATATTTTACAATCAGATGGAGTACAAATGTGTTAAATATTTAAGCTGCTAGCTTAACCACATGGAAACCCTAAAACCTGAAGCAGTAGCATCCAAGTATAGGTTGACTGGATATAACATTTATATGCTAACAGTAGGTGAAGTGAATAGTAAAATGGTTTCAAATGGTAGTAAACTAGCTCTTCTACTGTATAGTATGTTTAGAAATCCTCTTATTCAGTCAGCTGAGCTGGGCTCTAGATCTCTAAAGTTTTCCCCTGATGGCAATTCTTGAGAACAAGTCTAATGGAGAAATGTATGTACTGTTCAAGGAGTATCATTTCTTTTTTTCTAGCCTAGTGGTATGAGGAGGCTTTCATGCCTGCTAAGATTGGTCAAAATGCAGTTCCTATCAGCATGCTGGCTGCAGAATTCTGGGAATTGAACTGACATCTTAAAATTGCTTTGTTTGAAAAAACAGTCATCAAAATCACTTAGAGGGCACAACTCTTTTATGGCCTCTTGTACTTTGCATCCTGCACCTGGGTTACAAAGCAGCAGTGCAGAGCTGTACCCTACAATTAAAGATAAGTAAACTCTGCTGGGATTTACTGCCACCTAGAGCTGTGCAAAACTTTTCTTTAAAAGCACAATTAGCAATGTTTCTCCAAGAAAATGTTTGCCAATTTGTAAAATTATCCCTTCAATTTTTTTACTGACCTGTCTCTTTAGCACATTAAGCCAATGCATCACTATGAATCGCCTTCTCTCTCTAATTATTATTAAGTGCTACTTATTCTCCCTTAACCAGAACCAACTTTCACTTCCACAAATTAATCATAGTTCAGAATAAATCTATGAGGAGAAAAGGGGTACTGATTTAGATTTCTCCCATCCATTTCAACTGGTGTTATATGTGCCCTTTATGTATTGGAAGAGAATATTTATCTAGTACCACACACCCTGGGGCTAATATTTAAAATCCCACATGCCAGCAATATATAAGAATGAAACAAAAAGAAAGCAAGATCTTTCCATTTTCAGATTCATGCACATCAGTTTACAGCAATTATTCATATCTACATGCAGGCACACACTAACACACACATATATAGCATGTTATGTCCCCTCATCATACAAGCCTTTGTATTTACACGTATTAACCTACAGCCAACTCTATTACAACAAGGTTTTCCAGTGTTGCTTTGGTGACCTTGTTTTTAGAGCACTTTCTTTGGAGTCCTAAATGTTTCAAAATAGATTATATAAATTCTGACATTTTTAATGTAATCTTGGGGGGGGGGGCGGAAGGAGAAGAGAAGCATATAGTTAGAATTCTCTATCCTGATGTACCGATGTTTGGAAGTGTTCTTTAATCTGAAAGCAATGCTGAATGTTTCTTGACTATTTGTTTACAATCCAGAGGGCTCTTTAAAGGAAAAATCTTTTTAAAAATGATCACATTATCTTGCTTGAAGTTTGATATACTCTAATTCAACATTCAGGTTCCCTAATTAACCCTCTTAATAATATGTGGATTGACTCCTGTGTAGAAGTGGTTTGTTGGTTTATTTGTGTCAGAAGCATCACAATTAAAATAAGGCATATTATATGCCATAAAATATAAAATACAAGATTAAAATTACCAGATCTTGCATGAACTAGCAATATTAATTGTATTCTGTTGTGTTGCCATTAAGTCCTCAAGCGTACACTGACCGGAACACAAAGACAGATATATATGTGTGTGTGTTGTTGCCCGCATGTCACCACAATCACAAAGCGCAGAAGCAACCCGATAGCTCCATTTGTTTAGAGTGTCTCTGGATCAGGGGTGGGTTCCTACCGGTGTGCACCACTACTTGCGCACCAGTAGCAGCCCGCTGGTGATGTAATTTTTATCGGAATTTTTGGCGATTTTTTCGGGTTTGGATGGCTTCTCCTCGTCCTCTGCTTTGGGAAAAAGCCCTCCCGCCCGCCCTCGGGTTAATACCAACCTTTATTTCTTCATCTGAAGCATAGTTGAGCAGCTCCTCAGCTGTGTTTCGGGCTGAAACATCCTTCTGAGCATGCACGGAAGTAAAATCGCTCAATGGGATGCACGTGCGATGCGCACTGGTAGCAAAGGTAACTGGAACCCTTCCCTGCTCTTGATCTTGTACCTGTGCGCAGTCTATTAAATGATTTCCATACTTCCTAGTTTTTGTCGGACACAGGTGCCAGCTCCTCCATTGGTTCCATCCAGTGTTGGTTCTTTGTTCTTTGTTGGAACATGAAAGGAGTCTCCCAGAAGAATGTGTGCTGTTAACACATTTGCGCATCTCCTGGACAACATCTTATAGCTAGCTAATCCTTTCAATCCAGAAGTATCCAAAGCATAGTGAGGTGTTCACTTCTACCTGTAGAAGTGGTAAAATAACAACAGTTAATAAAAATTCTATGAAATATTTACACTGAATCTTAAGTCCTGGGACTAGTTGCCTGGACTCTCACAAAATACTGCAAGTAGTTGATGAGCAATTCATTGGCAATATTTTTGGCTCAAGACCCACACATTTCTTATTTAAGATTTTATTTTGTTCATATTACAGCACAGTCTTTTTTCATTTCACTGTAAACCATTGAAAATCCAAGCATTTTTTAAAAAAGCTGAATGAAACATAAGAGTATTTTACTTAAGGTCAGAGAAATTATAGCAACAACAACAGGCGCATGTATTCATTAATAAAAGTATAATATGTGTCTGGCCCCCTCTCAAAGAGGAGTGAGAAAATTACAGATTATATCTGCAGGGGGGAAAAACAGCTACTCTATAAGTTAAATGCTCTATTATTAAAAATGTCATCCTGTATGAATTTCATAAATAGCAAAGCCAAGAATGAAGTAACCATTTTAAAAAGTCTAGAGAGAATTCCATAACAACATTTAAATGCATTACTCCTCAAACAATTTGATTGGATTATAAAATATTTAAAAACTACAGCTGTACTTGCAGTGTTTAATATCGGCTGTTTTGATTTCTGGAGCATCTTCCCTAACTTTGCTAGTTATCTTATTTGAATATAAATATATATCCAACTGCCTGACATATTAAAGCTTATGATATTGACTTTTAATTTATAATGTTCATATACAAAGGCCAAGATAAGGAGAGTTAAAGGGAAATATGGTATGAAAATAAACTGGGGAAATCAAAGCAGTCACTTAGATTGATGGTTCCCATAAGTCCCTTTCTGGCATTCAAATATTCTGCCACAGATGATCCCCTCACTGAGTCTGCTGCTAGAGTATAAGGCGGCAGCATCTTATATCTTATGCTCTGTACCAAGAGTAGATAAACTTTTTCAATGAATTACCGAGTTGGAAATTTGAGAGAATGTCACAGAATGGCTATTGGGGGCAGACGGAGACAAGTTCCCCATTCAAAATGAGCTGCCATAATGAACAAGCCAAGTCATTATTTTCTCCTATCTACCAAAAAGTAAATTAATGAGATTGTTTCATGCCTTCCTTTAGTCAGCTCCAAAATATCTCCCCATTAACCCAATTTTGCCTTAATGTTTTTCTGGCAAATTGCTGTTATTTCACTAAAAGATCTGTGATTCATTGGCATTCATGGACATAAGATGACACAGGCACTAGATCATAAGCCATTGTTGTAAAGAGTTTAAATTTAGAATACCTAGACAGCAGAATATGTACTCTTGTATAATTCCATTCATTGCTGGGTTCAGAGGCAGGGTGACAAGGAGGGCAAATGACATCTTCATTGCCATGATGTTAACATTCATTTGATGTGAAGTGTATGGTTTGTGTAATTTAAGCAATCACATCATGATACATATATAATGTTGTATTTTCTATCAGATGCTTTTGATTGGGTTCATATAACATATATAACTAGGAACAAAGTTGGAAAGTCAGTCAGCAGTGAGGTAAGGATTAGTTTAACAGAAAACAGTGTTGGGTGACTTCAACCATCCTATGTTGAGAATTGGATCAGCAAAGGTTAGGGAAGTAATCATCACCATGGTGAGCACAGGCCGAGATGGCGCAGTGGTTAAATGCAGCACTGCAGGCTACTGCTAGTTCAGCTGTTCAAATCTCACCGGCTCAAGGTTGACTCAGCCTTCCATCCTTCTGAGGTCGGTAAAATGAGGACCCAGATTGTTGGGGGCAATATGCTGAACTCTGTAAACCGCTTAGAGAGGGCTATAAAGCACTATGAAGTGGTATATAAGTCTAAGTGCTATTGCTATCTGTGGTCTCATGTATGCAGGGAAATTCAGTTTGAACCTTGCTTTTTCCCCTAAGAAATTGTGCTATGGTCAGATCACTTCTTGGTCCAATCGAAAACCACCACTGAATTATTGGATCAATTAGAATGATTCACTTTAGGTTCCTCATGGATCTTAAAAGTTTCTGAAAGGCACTGGGGAGTTTCCAAAATATCTGGCAGGCTGCTCCATTGATTGCCTGGCTGCTCATTAGCAATAGAAGAGACTTAGAGCTTTGACAAGATTGCTCCCAAGTGGTTTCTGACTAATCCTAAGGTGCTCTTTCATTTACTTGGGAACACTGGGGTGTCATGCAGAAGAGATTACATACTGGTGGAGAAAATCTAGAAATGAATCTGACTGAGCTCATTGTAAAGACAACATTGTGGCGAGAAGAGAAGTGAAGTAGCTCTATTTCTCTTATTGCATTGTCAGATTGTTGGCCAGTAGCCTCCTTTAAGGTCCCTAATTCCCTGGTTTGCCAATAAAGACACTAAGATATAGCAAAGTCTTGACATTCATGAAGTCCAGTAATGTGCAAGAGCCAATTGTTAAATTTTCTGGAATTTTGTGAGCCAGTTGACAGAAGGTGCTTCAGTGACCAGCAGATCAATCAAGTGTTCTGTGGCTAAGGGAAGAGCAGGACAGCAGCAGTGGAGCTGGCAGAACTGGTTCTTAAACATTTAGCAGCACACCATGGGTGAGGTCCAATATGACTGGACCATAAACTGGACATATTGTTTATTTATTTATTTATTTATTTTATTTATTTATTTTAGTCAAGCATATATGATTATAAGCAAAGTAAAAACAAATATAGACATGATTGTGTGTGTGTGTGTGTGTGTGTGTGTGTGTGTGTGTGTGTGTGTGTGTGTGTGTGTGTATATATATATATATATATATATATATATATATATATATATATATATATATATATATATATATATATATATATATATATATATATATATATATATATTAGTACAAGCATGATTAAGAGTACAAGAAGTATGAATATATGGGTACATCAGGACAGGAACAGTAGGCACAATTGTGCGCTTATGCACACCCCTTATAGACCTCTTAGGAATGGGGGTGAGGTCGATGGTCTGAGCGTCCTTTCGACCTTTGGACTCTGATAAAATAGACAGAGCACTCTCCAGGATCACCTCCGTCATATGTAAGCTTGGATCTGTGAGGCCTCTGTTGAGGATAAGGTGTTGTTAGCACCTTTGAAGAAAGCTCTGGTATGTCCCGACTTAAAAAATACCCTAACTGGAGATACTGTGGGGTCATTGTCCTGGTGACTGAAAGCAGTTAGGAATGTGAAAAACAGGCTTAAAAAACCAGGGGCAGAAATGCTGTTTGTTCATTGTAGTTGTGTGTCAGCTTCTCAGGCATCTCGTGAAGGAGAAGCATTGCCCCTGAGGGAGCAAGTTAATGATTGGGGGGAGGGATAATACAAAGGGGAAAATGCTATTGCAATATAGGTTGTCCCTTTTGTACCTGGATAACAAACATCATAATGAACTCATACTGACTGATCTCTGTAGTGAAATAGCTGAGTATATGCTTATTAACAAAATACAGTATCAACACAAGAGCTCCCTATGAATCTAGTGTGAATTCCAGTATTGTGCCCATTAGCACATCAAACAAATAATTTGGCTGTCATTCCTAGTGTACTATATTCTTCAGGTTCTTCAAGATTTTCTATTTTTAGGATAAGGTTTTCTCATTTGCTTAAGAATTCGACCATTCACAAAAGGATCCCATCAGAAAATAATACATAAAACACATTATGTATGTGTTTTATGTATTAAAAAAGATAACATTTTCACCTGATTAAAATGTTATACCATTAAAGATCTTCAATTTTGGTTGCTATTATAACCAGAAGACGGTGAGTTTTAGTCCCACCTTAGGCATGAAGTTAACTGGGTGACTTTAGGCCAGACACTCTCTCTCAACTCTAGAAAGGAGGCAATGGCAAATCACTTATGAAAATCTTTGCAAAGAAAACTTCAGGGGCTAGTCCAGGCAGTCACCAACAGTCAAAATTGGCTTGAAGGCATGAAACACATATGCTAGTCATAGACAATCTACATACAGCAAATAAGAAATTGCGGGACTAGGGCAATGGACAACCTTCACTGCTCATCTTAGAGCAGTCTTCCTCCAATGTAGTGGGGTTGGGCTGTTTAGATGTTTGTGGACTGCTACTGTCAGAACCTGGATTGCGAATCCTGGGATTTATACATTCAATGCCATCGCAAGGATGCCACACTGGGAAAGGTTGTGGTAGTGTTCCTTGATCTGTTAATCTTGCCTCCTTGTTGTCTTCCCGACTGTACATAAATCGCTCTTTTGATTCTCTAAAATGAAGCCAAAAAAGGGAGCCAGTCAAGACAGCAGTTTCTGTGCCTCAAGCTCATATTAAAAGGGAGTGATTACAGAAGACTTGAGGTGAATTATACTTTTGATGTTAAATCTAAGACATTTGCCATTAGATCTTGACTGTTTTTATTTATGCCACTTCTGTTATTTTATGAGTTCTTTGAAGATAATGATAATGATTTGTTATAGCTATTTTGACTTTTTTTTCCAGGAGCTCGAGGCACTGTATGCAGAATTCAATCTCTAGCTTTCCCCACAAGAAACATTGTGGTAGCCTGAGCTGACACAAAGAGACAGGCTGCCCCAAAGTCACTCAAGGATTTAAATGCAGAGGTCTCCAACCTTGGCAACTTTATGAGGTGTGGACTTCAATTCCCAGAATTCCTCAGCCAGCTATGCTGGCTGAGGACTTCTGGGAATTGAAGTCCACACCTCATAAAGTTGCCAAGGTTGGAGACCTCTGATTTAAAGTACTTCGTCCTGGGTCTCCCTAACCCTAGACCTCATCAAACTGTTTAATTTTTTTTAATCTTGTGGTAAAAATCTAAAAAAATAAACCAACTTATCAATCAATCTCTATAAACTACCTATAATCCAGTATCTCTTCTGTGTACAGCAATATCCCTCTGACTGTATCATTTCTCTCCTGTTCCTCCTCACCTTTTCACAGTATTTGACTTTTGTGAAAATAGCATGATTATATTGATTACTGAAGATGGTATTGAATAAAATTGTATTGCTGGAGTGAGGAATTAGCGTTCTTGTTTAGCAAAAGCAAAACATTCTTATCTGCCTTTTGTACTGCCTTTGGTTTATTTATTAAAAAATAAAGAAAAATGATTATATGCTGAGATAAATTTGATTTTATTAAACAGTGTTTGTAACATTGGAGATAAATAGGAAAGCTTTTTAAGGGAAAAATGGTTCTTCAGTATTAGCACTGGGTTGTCCAACCTCCTCCTAAAGCTTAGGTGATACAAAGACAGATGCATTATGTTTACTAATATTTGTCTCAATGTAGAAAATATGAGCAGTCAAGGAGATCACAGAAGAAGACAACAGAGTATAACTTGACAATAATTGGTGGACTGCTTCTATCACTTTTGGCTGACACTCAAATGCTTTATCTAAATATAAGGGTGGTTTAGAGGAACTTTGTTGGTCTAAAGCTTTGAGCAAGCTATACTCATTTTGCAGGGAAAATTCTGAGGTAACCCAAGTTAACATTTTTCCATTTATTCACTGAAAACTATTATTGTACTGAAGGCAAAGAATGTAGATGTACTGTAACTTAAATCAAGTTCATTAGAAATATTGAAGGAAATATGTTAATGTCCAAAAAAACTCTACAGATAAACCTTGTTAAGGAAGTTGCATGCATTGATAGAAAGACTGCATCTCTAAACATTCTCTCCTCTTGAAGAAAAAGAAAAGAAAGAAGTTGCAGCAACAAAGCTTTCCGGTTAACATTCTAAGTTACCGAGTATGTTTACTCCTTGGGTAGAGAGTGCCTCCATGTGTTTTTATCTTTTTTAATACTTCTATGGAACCCTCAATGAGATTAGTTGTTTATTTGTAGGCATTTTGTAGGCACTGATGTCTTCAGTGCTAGACGAACATCCATACCGGTGTTTTTTCAAACTTGGCAATGTTAAGAGATGTGGATTTCAATTCCCAGATTTCTCCAGCAAGCCAGAATTCTGAGAGTTGAAGTCCATACATCTAAATGTTGCCAAGTTAGAAAAGCATTAATCTATACAAAGACAAGCCTGAACATTTAGTGGTTTCTCCAAGCGTGCCTCTCACTGTTTGCAGCTACAATCTTCCTCAATTTACTGTTCAAAGCAAGCAGTTTAGTTTATATATCACATCTGTGACAGAATGCCCTATTTTTAGACCCTCTGTGGTCTTTGGCACATCTGTTGCTTGTAGGAAGTAGTTGAATTTGCTTTTCTCCCTCCAATTTTCCCTTCCTTTTTTTCAGGTGTCATAGACATTGCTGAGAAGTCTAAGGTGGATGGAAAATATAACAATTACTGGTGCCAAAAGTTGGCCAGAAGCTTCTTTAAAAAATCAATGGAGAGGGGGGGATGAAAATAAAAACAAATTAAAACAACAGCTTTTATTTGCTTCTCATTCATGTCTTTTAAAATATGTAATTAATTTTCTATGTCATACAATGTTAATTCATATTCAATTTTATTCAAATGAATGGAGTTTAGATAGCATATTTTTTGATATTCAAATGAATGGAGTCTAGATATCATCGTATTTTTTTATATTGTCCGTTATAATCACTGCCTGAGGAGCCCCTCACAACATCAAGAGCCTGAGCCGAGTTTGGTCATCAAATTTAACTATGTTTTAATTAAGGAGAACTGGCAAAGCTATTTTTATACCCCAAAATTATTCTCATCAATTGCAATAGGAAATGCCCAAGAAAATGTCTTCTCAGATGCTGCTTTAAATCTGTGTTCAGACAATTTTACCTGTATTACTTTTTGGTGCTTCTCTTTTTCTTTTTAGTCACAGAAAACATCATAATAAACTTGTATAGCCTAATTGAGTAATGTTTTGTGTCATTAATAACCAATTGAAAACAAATTGTTAGAAGGAAAGCTTTTTAAAAAAAAAAGAAAGAAAGAAACTGGAACACATATATCTTAAAAGAGAGCACATTATCTCGACGGGTTCCCAGGCTGAAGTTAAAAAATCTGAAAATGATTTTCATTCATTTCTCATTAATATGTAAAAATATTTAAATGTGGCAGTAATTAACCATCTACTCAGTAGAAAACCTTTTCATGATAATTTATGATAAACTCAGTTGCAGCTTTGATTGAGACTGAGATGCTGGTGTGCATACAAAAAGGCACCTGAAAAAAATATTTTTAAACACCTAACTTACTGCTCAGCTAATTACATGGTAACCATGTTCGCAGTTTATTTCAAAGACAGGCCTATGGGCTAAAAGAATGCAGGCATACCTTCTTTTTGAGCCTGTCCTACATTTTAACAGAGAGCTCCGGTTTCATTTGCATTTCCCTGCGCAGGCTTCATCAACAGAGAGGGAAGCGCACAGAGGCTCAGCAATGGGTTTCTCTAGCTCCATCTTTTTGCATTGAGGCTTGTAATGGCATCGGCTAGTCAAACTATTGTGCTACCATAAATTAAAATGAAACCCACCCTCACAAACCATTGCCTATGGGGGATGAAATTATGCTCCTTTTTTCATGTTTCTGCAAATAAAGATTTATCCCCTTCCCCAATATATTTCATACTGTTACAGAGTAAAGGAAATGGAGTGTGTGTGTGTACACACACACACACACACACACACATATACACACTGAGAGAGAGATTGACTTATACACACATACGCAAGTACAGAGATGCATAAACATTTTTTCATCAGTTTTTGCCTCCGATAGCAGTTCTGATCTGTGACAGCATAACAAATAAAGTCCCATGCTTCCTGATGCAGCTGTTTCTCTACTGCTGGCAGTAATGAAGAAACCAGCATCTAGTCTTGGGTGGCTGGGAGAGATAAAGTTTCCTTCTAGTGCAGTGATGGCGAACCTTTTTTGGTTCGCGTGCCAAAAGGGGGGGGAATGCGGGGGATCACGTGTGTGCGTGCCCACACTCATAATTCCATGCACCCCCGCACATGCACGCATGACACCCCTGCTCCCAGCATGCAATGGCACGCCCATTTTTTGCTCTCCCCAGGCTCCAGAGCCTTTCTAGGAGCCTGGGGAGGGCGAGAACAGCCTTCCCCACCCCCTCTGGAGGCTGGAAACAGCCTGTTTCCCGACTCCCAGTGGGCCCAGAAGGCCCGAAAATCAGCCGGCTGGTGCACACATGCACGTCGGACCTGAGCTCGCGTGCCCACCGATATGGCTCCGCGTGCCACTTGTGGCACCCGTGCCATAGGTTCGCCATCACGGTTCTAGTGCATCCCCAAAACTTTTCTATCTTTATATATGTATCTGTGTGCATAGATGTGTAGACAGCTATCAGCCATGTTAAACATACTGGATGCGGCTCTTAGAGTTCAAAAAATTGTCAATGCTACAATTCACATCTACAGCATATGAGCGTAAATTCTATTGAATAAAACACTTTTAATTGGATAATTGTTCTTTGGGAACTTTGGAGAAAACCTTTTGTCAGATATTCTAGATTTTCCAACTCAGAATGCCTATATCTTCCTAGACATTCAACAGGTTCCCTGCCTCATTCAACTTTTCATACCTTTTGAAAAATCCTTCAAATTAACTTTCTGGATGGATAATGAAGGTTGGCTACCATTCATCTACTATGTGGAAATAAGTCCACCTGCTAAAAAAAGGGGGGGGGGATGAAAATAGACACAGACTTAAGAGAGTGTCATGTAAGAGTGGGGGGTAAAGGAGGCATTAGAATGACAGCACCTAAACCAATCTTGGTTAATTTCATGAAGCTTTGCAACCACAGGCTTGGTAATACCTGGACTGGAAACATCAGGAAATCCCAGGGTTACAGTGATATTTTTAAGAACATGGGTGTCAAACTCACGGTGTCACGTTGCTGCCACGTGATGTATTGCAACATTTTCCCCTTTGCTGAGCTGGGGTGGGGGGTGGCCTGAGCATGACACATTCGGTCTGCGGGCTGCCAGTTTGACACCCCTGTCATAGAAGGTTGTAGCAAAGATTTTCAATAATATTGACTTTAAAAATGCATGATTAGTCACCAGGAGTTAATCTTAAAGTAAAGGAAATTACAACAAAAATAATGTCATTCTTTCCATCAAATGAATGATACTATGCCAGGCTTCCTTAGGTGAACATTTCTGAATGGACAGTTTGGGGAATGAGAAGTTACTGGATCTTCTCCAAGAGAGAAGAACCATCCATCTTTTGGGACCCACCACAATAGAATAGAACAGAAACAAGAGTGATTCTATTCACAAGGGGGTTATGACTATTATGACTTGATTATGATTGTTTTGCAACATCCAGTTAAACCATTTGGATGTTCTATTTATTAGCCTATCTGTGAAGAGTGTGAAGGCTCTCCTATTGATTTCGAGTATAGGATTCAGAATTCTTGGCGGTGTAGTTTAATGGGAAGTTTTGAAAACCTTCACTGGTTGCTGATTTTCTTTTGAGCAGATCTGACAGACCTTAATGTGTCTTACTTGAGTGTGTATCAGCTTGCTCTATTGTTAAAATAATCCATTGGTACTGTTATTATAGCACCCCTGCATTAGAGATAAGGAAAGTGGAAATTAAGGAGAGGGTTTTTTTCTTCATATGTGATACCCAAAGAAGTCCATTTGCTGCCCACTTTGTTTGCTTTAATGTACCATGTTAAGCTTTGGTATTTTAGAATTTGTAGATGGATTATTAGAAGTTGTCTTTTCATTCTTTCATTTCACAGATTTTTTTTTAGTTTCATTATTCATTCTACTTTCTACTATATTTTAAAATTGTAGTGCAGAACTATCATTTAATAAGATTAAAGAAATTACATAAACCAACCTTGTCTCACTACAACCATAGACCTACAAGGTGTAGGTCACTTCTTGCTAACCCCTTCATCAATTATAGTAGAAAAACACTTAACACAAATATATCCCAAAGTCTTGGGTAGAAAGATTATTTTATAATAGCTTGCTCTTTTAATTAGTGTTTCAGTGTTTCCAAAGTTTAATTGAAAACATATTGAACTAAGAGGATATTATTTTTCATAAAAATGATGCATGTGTGGAGAAAACCTGTGGCATCAGTAAAACCAAATAGTAGGAGAAATGCATCTTCATATTCTGAAATTTACTGTCACAAACTAGATTGATGGTCAACAATGGGAGGGGGCACCAGAGTAATGTGGGATTATCAATAGCAACTACTCATGGTAGCTGTATTATCTCACAGATCAGAAGCAAAAAAGGAAATTTGAATGGGAGGTTATCATCATTACTTGCCATGTCTCATTTGTGGGCTTCCTAGAAAGTGGCAGCCATTGTAATGAAATATTTCCTGAAAAGAAGATTCAGTATAGCCCACTACAGATGATCTTATGTATTTAACTCTGAAAGATTTAACTAAAACTTACTTAGTTCTTATATTTATTTTATTTATTTATTTATTTTTGTCAAGTACATGTTGGTAATATACATAGATATAACATTGTTTATATACATAAGATGGGTACTGATAAGAGGGAACATTAGGACAGGGACGGTAGGCACGCTGGTGCACTTATGCACGCCCCTTACTGACCTCTTAGGAATCGGGT
This sequence comes from Diadophis punctatus similis, assembly GCA_023053685.1. Lineage (NCBI taxonomy): Eukaryota > Metazoa > Chordata > Lepidosauria > Squamata > Dipsadidae > Diadophis > Diadophis punctatus. The sequence continues at coordinate 33,039,989 of JALIGW010000001.1, read as the reverse complement.
GAGGTCAACAGTGGACAGTCTTAGGGTAAAGTTTTGGGGGGTTGGTGATGATACCACAGAGTCAGGTAGTGAGTTCCAGGCATTAATCACTCTGTTGCTAAAGTCGTAGTTTCTACAGTCAAGTTTGGAGCGGTTCACTTTGAATTTGTATCTGTTATGTGCTCGTGTATTGTTGTGGTTGAAGCTGAAGTAGTCATTGACAGGAAGGACGTTGTAGCGGATAATTTTATAATGCTGGGCAATATATTACTGTATAACAGGTCCAGTGTAGCTCAAATCTACTGCCTCAACTGAGCCCGGCCAAATCACTCTTATAACTCAGGGATCCTATTTCATTAGCTGTATTCATATAATATGTTTAATCAGGTTAGTCAAAGACCTAGCAACTACAATTGCATAATATGCTAAACTTGGTTAGTTTGAATCATAGTGGTATTTCAACTAGGCATAACCAAGTCCATTTACTTAATGTTTGATTCAGTTGATATCTGAACTGAGAAATGAGTTACCTTAATAAAGACATTCAGTGTATTCTGTGAACAGTCGCTGACTAGCTCCAGAATTTTGAGATAAATTTTCATAGGATGAAAACACTGAACTACTTATCAAAGATCTCCTTAAAGTATCTAAGAAAGGCAATCTCCTTTTACAGTTTGCTTAGACAGCTTCTTTAGTTGCTAAACTGGGATCAAAGTGAAGAATGTGGATTTTCTTTGTTCTCTTCTGCCTAATCTTCCACCTAAATCTACCTCCCTATAATTTAATGCCATTGTTTGTTTTCTTTTATCTTGGCCTTCATCTATTAAAAGTCATTGTTATTAGGCATTTATCTTGTTTTTGTCTCTTTGGGAGAATAACCTGACATGAACTATACAAATGGCATCCAAATTTCTATGCTCATTTTTTTCACACTTGCCCCATTGTTTCGGCAGTGGCCTCATAACAAAGCTTTGCATCATTTCCCCTCCCACCCTCCCCTAATCAGTGCGCCGTGTAATTGTTTTGTTTAGGAAAATATTCCCCAGATCGGCGTCTTGTTCCAAACAATTCTGCTCTTCCATGCTGCATTTGCCATCTACTGATCTAATACCTATACTTACAATCTGAATCTTTTGAAACTGATTCCATTGTTCGCCATTATTTATTATGCTTCCTATTGTTTCCAGATGGTGCAAAGGAACAATAGATTCATTCAATTCTTTGAAAAAATGAACTGAAATTAATGGCAATATTGGGCTCTTCTCTTCCCCATGAGGGAGTTGTAAAAGTTTTGCACTTCCTTTTCTTTTGTATCTGCATGGAATACAACAAGTTGCTTTATCAACAATACACCTGCCAGGCTACAAACCACCAAATTCAAAATTAATTTCCGTGTTCCTATTGAAAGCACTTAGATCATTATCAGATTCTTATTTCATGCTATTCAGGAGGCGTAGTGATGGTGATGTAAGCTTCTGTCTATGAAGTTGTCTTTTGCTGAATGCAATCATTTGGTCCAGAACTATCTTATCTGGTAGCCCTTCCCCAGCCTCTTAGGCAGAGTTATTTCCTAGCTGAAATCCATTAGAAAAGGCATTCTGAGACTTGTTCTTGTCAACACCTTCATAATCTGAGTCACAATTTGCAATGTCTACATTCCAACAGCCAAAGCATCCAGATACAGATGTGTCACCTTTCTTTTGCCCAGTATCCAAGAAGTAAAATGGCAGAAAAGACATTTTCTATCACTCATATTCCTTTGTCAGTGTAAGATGCCCTGCATTTGTTTCTGAAGCTGGGAGAAAAAGCAGTACAGACTAAATTAATGTTGCCAATAAGATGAACAGTAGTATGGCCTGGGGAGAAAACAACATAGCCTCAGGAGTTGGTCCAGGTTGTAAGAAAGGTTTGCAGATCTAGAACGAGAAATGTAGAAGATCACATTTTGTCCACAAAGCAGATGTTTCCCATCCATGTTTTCATCAGAGATGCGACAAAACTGAACTTGACACTAAAATATTTAAAGAATTTGATCTCTGATATTTACAATATGCTCAGTTCTAATCTACACTTTCTAAGACAGCCTCCCTCTATTTAGCCATGTTTGCAAAGGATGAATTTCAAGCTCAAGCTCAACCCCGACAAGACTGAGTGGCTCTGGATATTGCCCCCTAAGGACCATGTCGACTGTCCCTCCTTGGTTCTTAAGGGAGAAAAATTAACTCCCTCGGAACGGGTTCACAATTTGGGAGTTCTCCTAGATCCACAGCTAAAATTAGAACAACACCTCGCAGCTGTGGCTAGGGGAGCCTTTGCACAGGTTCACCTAGTGCACCAATTGCGACCATACTTGGAGAAGGAGGCTCTACTCACGGTCACTCATGCCCTTGTCACTTCTCAATTGGACTACTGTAATGCGCTCTACATGGGGCTACTCTTGAAGAGTATCCGGAGACTTCAACTGGTGCAAAATGCGGCTGCACATGCTGTGGTGGGTGTTTCAAGATACACCCACGTAACACCTATACTCCGCCAGCTGCATTGGCTGCCCATCGGTCTCCGGGTACAATTCAAGGTGTTGATTATCATCTTTAAAGCCCTACATGGCTTAGGACCAGGTTACCTCTGGGACCGCATTCTACCTCATACTTTCCTTCGACCGGTCAGGTCCCACAGAGTGGGTCTCCTCCAGGTCCCATCAACCAAACAATGTCGGCTGGCGGGTCCTAGGGGGAGGGCCTTCTCTGTAGGGGCCCCTGCTCTCTGGAACCAACTCCTCCCAGAGATACGAATTGTCCCCACTTTGCTGGCCTTCCGAAAAGCCGTGAAGACATGGCTCTTCCTGCAGGCGGGGTTCTGAGACAACTTCATCTTGCTCTCCCCCATGTATGTTTGATTTTGTATGCTTTTTAAAATGTATTTTAAATTGTTTTAAATTATATTGTTTAGTGGTTCTTCAAATGTTGTACGCCGCCCTGAGTCCCCAGGGAGTAGGGCGGCATATAAGAATCCTAAATAAATAAATAAATAAATAAATAAATCTCCCAAAACTTCCGTAGCAACATGACTACTGCTCAGAATTCTGGGAATTAAAGTTAATATATCAATGTATCTGGAGATCCTCAAATTATAGAAGGCTATCCTACTCTAAATCTGACTCTTCTATAATTTTTAGAAGGACATGCTGGCTGGGAATTCAGAGATATATAGCCCAAAAGACTGGAAATTGAGAATACTGTAGCCCTGGTGCATCTGGTGCCTCAGGTTCTGGTATAAACTTGAAATTAAATTTCTATTGGATTTCTCACTTTATGAATTTTGATGGAGTTTTTTGTTTTTCTAAAAAAACCAAAGTGTGTGTGTGTGTATTTCCATTAAGAAAAAGATTTTGAGAGAATAAATTCAATATATATATATATATATATATATATATATATATATATATATATATATATATATATATATATGTGTGTGTGTGTGTGTGTGTGTGTGTGTGTGTGTGTGTGTGTGTGTGTGTGTGTGTGTGTGTGTGTGTGTGTGTGTGTGTGTGTGTGTGTGTGTGTGTGTGTGTGTGTGAATTTTCCTGAAGTTTTTGTTATGAGGTGGTGGTGATGGCATGGTTTACTGGACAAAAAGAACTGAATTTATTCACTCATGAACACATGTTAACATGATATGAACCAGCAACTGGCTACTTTTCCTAGTCATCCTTAGAACTAAATAAGCTGCATTTGATTCCTAATTAAATAGTGTGTATGGGCATGACAATTGCAAGCAAGCCATTGGTGATATAAACATGATGTTTTAATGTATAAGGCACAGACATTTATCCCTTTTAGTGTGAGGAAAATATAAAATAGTTAAAAATATAGAAGACATAAAACATGGGATATAGGCAAGGAATGCTGAAGTACCTTGCTTTCCCCTTCCTTTATTATAAAGTCATCTTTTTTTTTAGATCACCTTTCTGACACATTTGTCCATATTGATTAGATGCTTTTACAATGACATTGTCTGACCTGTCGAAATCCATCAATTTCTCTTCAGCTGATGCTTGATTCCCAAGCTCCTGGAACTTCTAACAGTGAAGGATAACTATTATTCATGAAAGCTTCTCTTTCTCTCTCTGTCTTTCTCCCTCCCCCCCCCGATCAATATTCATATGCATATTAAATCTGTATTAGTGATACTTTTCAGTGTGTTCTTTTAAATGGCCTCTGTAACTTTATTTTCTCCTCCCTTTTTCACAGCACTGAATATATATATAAGTATTATTTCAAGCTTGCATATCTGATACCCTATTTCCTGTTTGCGTGGGTAAAATAATAGGCATTTGTTGCATGTTAAGATAAATGCATATTCCCAATAGCTTTCAATATGTTTCCACTTGGTATACCAAAAATTCAACTGTTAAATATGCTTTAACCACTTAGTACCAGGGGTGGGTTCCTCCCGGTTCGGACCGGTTCGCCCGAACTGGTAGCGACCCACTGGTGATGTCATGATGATGTCACCGAACCGGATCGTTCGGTGCCGGTCCGTGGGCGCCACCATCTTTTTTTAAAAAAATTTTAATTTAATTTTTTTTCCTTCTGAGCATGCACAGAAACCGAGTTCTGACACTATGCATGCGGTCACCATCTTTTTTTCTGCTTAGGTTTTTTCCCAGATTTTTTGTTACTGCGCATGCACGTGCCCACGAGGCACGCCAATGTGGCAAGGAAGGGAGGAAGCGAACCGGCAGTGAGGTAAGTTGGAACTCACCCCTGCTTAGTACTTTAAAAAAAGAACAACCTGTTTGTTGGGAAAAGGATATCTCAATTGTTCCCAAGACATTGATAATCCATTTCTGATGGACATTGGGTTAAACTAATAGGCAAGAAAGCTACAACTAAATTGGACTGGGTTTTAGCTGAGTAATGAACCTCAAAATTCTGAAGTTTAGAACTTGTCAAGTTGGGCAGATTATCACATCAGAATTTGTGAGTCTTTAAAACTGATCTTCTTGCCTCTTTGTAAAGAAAAAAAAAGCTGCAATCAATTCTCACCCCAGGAAAAAAGAGGAGACAAAAGGTTATTTGAGTTGATTGAAGATTTCTGGGCTAGCAAGCAGAAGACATGTATGAAACTTTTCCTCTTTTCTCTTGAGTTTAGGAGACGACATATTGTTAAAGAAAGCAAGAGCAGCAACAATACCAAAGTATACTTCTGTTGTAATTTGTTTCATTTCTTTCCAACACATACAAATCATTCAATAATCCCACAATTAGACTATAGGGTATCAAACTCAAGTCCCAGGGGGCGGATTTGGCCCATGGGGTGCTTCGATCTGGCCCGTGGGGCTGCCCTAGAAACAGCAAAGGACTGACCTGCGGTGCCTCTGCCAGTGAAAATGGAGCTCGGAGGGGCCACGCAGTCCCCCCAAGCTCCGTTTGTGCTGGCAAAGGATGGCAGGAGGCTGTCAAAGCTGAAAACAGAACTTGGGAGCCCTTTTTCACGGGCAGAGTGCTTGGGCCACCACAGACGCCCTCGACACAAGTGACGTCAAACTGGCTATGGCCACCCTGGCCATGCCCACTCCAGCCCCCGAGGTCAAACGCAACCTTGATGCGGCCCTCAATGAAATTGAGTTTGCCACCCCTGATCTATAGATATATTCCTTCCCTTTTCAATATTCAGGCTTTGATTATTATGGCATATGTATCTTAAAACACCACTCAAAACCTCAATTTTTGCAGCAAGGCAACAGATCTGAAGCAGAAAAGGGAGTGACTTCAAGTACAAACTAAATAGAAAACATGTTGAATTCTAGTTAACTGTTGGAATTATAAGGTTTGAATTTAGATGGAGAGACAAAATTTGAAATAATTTACATTTAATTTATTCTTAGGTTTTTATTCTGCTTTTTCTGTCGATGGTCAAGGTAATATTATATTCTACATTTCCCACCCCAACAATAACTCTGAAGGGTAGGCTGAGTTGAGAGAGAGTGATATATCCAAAGTCACCTATTGAGTTTCCATAGCTAAGGATAAATTTTAAATATGGGTCACCCTGATCCTAGACTTTAAATAATACATCAATGGCTAAATTGGTACACCAACATTGCTATATCATACATCACTATACCATACCATCATTAACCAACTAAAGCTGAAACTTCAAGTTCAAAATGATCTCTTCCAATGGTTTTACAAATAAGTAAAAAACAAAGAAATAAATGTGCTGGATCATGACACTATCCCAAAGGTGCTTTTTCAAAAGGCAACAGGACTTTCTTTGTTTTTCCTTGAAGACATTTCACTTCTCATCTAAGAAGCTTCTTCAGTTCTGAAGTCAGAACAGTCAGAACTGAAGAAACCTCTTGCTTGAGAAGCGAAACATCTTCAAGGAAAAACAAAGGAAGTCCAGTTGCCTTTCAAAAAAGCACCTTCGGGACAACCATGACCTGGATGACTGAGAATCTCCATAGACACAATCATGACACTAGTTCATCTTGTCTAGTACTGTATCACGAAGTTGCCAACCAACCATATTTTTAAAAAGACACAAATATGGTCAGGATAGTAATAGTCCTTTTTAATTATTGTATCCACAGCTGTACATAAGATATCCTGCTGGCAAATAATGTTATGGTAAAGATATAACGCTGAGAGACACCATAAACCATTAATATAAAAACATGCAACCACTTTCTTCAAGTCCATTTTCAGGCTATCTCATAAAATTAAACATCTTGATTATTAAAGGCAAGCTGACTATCATCACCAGGGATTAAGGGGATTGAAATTCAGTGCAGCTGCAAAATATCAAGGTGAGGAATGCTCATAAAGATACTAGGAAAGACATTTAAGAGACACCTCAGGACAATGTGAAACAAAAAGTGGATACAGTATGATTTCATTTGTCCAAATGGGATTGGAGGACATCCAAAATATTCAAATAATCAAATGCTCCAATAAAGGTAAGTGCTATTTGCACAAGTCTTACCATGACCAAGAATACGTGGATGTCACACGATATATTTGGATAACTAGACACTTCAGATCTGTGCTGAGGATTGTTAGGTCAAAACTTGAAAGATAAGCTACGTTATGAAACTGTGATGACCTTTTAGAGAAGTTCTCTGAAGTTTTGTGCTTGAAAGAAAAGAACTGCTTATGTTCCAGGGGCATTATTGCACTCTGAAAGAATAGATGTTGCTTTTGAAAAATTAAAGCAAGAGGTCTCTGAATGGATAAATTCTGGCAGAATTCCAGGTATCTTCATGCAGTTCCTTAATAACATTTTCTCCTGAAGGTTGAACACCTTATACTTCCATAAGGTAGTGTAGCAAATGCATTTGCCAACATCAAATACATTGTGGGACTAATAGATGCTTAGATCAAAAGTAAAACTTGACTGTAGTTAATGTGCCCTAACTCACTGGTTCCCAGAATTCTGACGGTGCTGGAGATGCAAAGATTGGTTAGGAAGAAATAGTGATGTTCAAATTCTGCACAATTCAAATTCATCTTAATTCAGAATTGAATTGGAGAGGTTATAGTGGGGGGTCCCTGGAGAGTGCAGTTCCCCAAGACACTCTGGGAAAATTCTAAATGTATTTCGGCATTTTAGCTGAGCAAATTCTGAGCCATTCAGTAGATCAGTAGATAACTCTACAGTTCATGACTACAATGATCAAAATTGTGTTTTCTTGCTCTGACATTGTATAGTTTCATGAGCTGTCATTTTAAGGAACTGAAGGCAGATGTTTCTTCCTACTGTCACATTTTATGATGCATTCCTGAAAGCTTTTTTTAAAATCAAACTAATATAAGCTTCTAAATTTCCTCATATTAACTAACGAAACAATCTGAACTTTTATTTGACTGAAGTTCTTTTTGCCATGTTGTCACAGACAGGTGGCATCAAATATTCCATTTCCCCCACTTTGATGGCATAAATACTTCAGTGTCCTACTGCTAAGAGATATCAATCAAGTCATAGGTGCAAAAACGGGTTGTTATCCAGGTGCTGGGGTGACTGCAAAAACTAAGGCTTTCGTTCACAGTCAATCAGTAAAGAATGCTTTCAAAGTCAATAATCGGCTGCTACATGTACCTCTTGCAGAGTTATTACTGCAGAGATCATAAAGTGGAACACAGCACTTCTGACAGAATTGTAAGAGGCTGTGTTTTTCAGATCATTTTTTAAAAAATTGCTGGTTATATTGCAAATAAAAAAGATTGTCATCCAAACTGATATAAAGATCAACTTTTTGTGCAGGACACAGGGGTGTCAAGGCAATGCAAAATCTGTCTTTCCTATGTAGAGATTCCCAGCAGCCCAAATTAAGAGGAAAATTTGGGAGTAACTAGAGAGATTTGAATAATAGGAATTACAAGGACTTATTTTAATGACAGCATCATACCATTTTCAGAATCCATTTATGGTTGAATGTCTCCTTTCCAAAACGAAGGCATCTTTTTAAGTTAACTCTCTTCAAATTCTATAATATTCTGTTTGTTGTATTAACAACAATAACCATCTAAGCATTCATCCACAATAATATCCTCTATAAATCCTTTACTTTTCATAGATTTTCTGCTCCGTAGAAATTGAATAGGCTGTATCTACTAGTCTGTTACCTACTAAAATAATGTTTAACCTAACAAAGAGAAGACTTAGGGGTGACATGATAGTCATCTTCCAATACTTGAAGGACAGGTAAAGTACATTTTGATTTATTCTCCATAGCACCTGAGACCAGGACAAGAAGCAATGAGTGGAAGCTCGTCACAGGGAGGTCCAATCAGAAATTAAGGAGGAATTTCCTGCAACAACTAATTAATGCAACAGCTTGCATTCCAGAGTTGTTGGTCTTCTATTGATGGAGGAAAAGATTGGACAACCATTTGTCTGGGAGGGTGTAAGAGCCTCTGCCTTAAGCAGGGCATTGGACTAGAAAACGATCAAGGTCCCTGTCACGGTGCGATTATTGCCTGTTACATGTATATGCAGGGAGATGCATCCCTATTCATTATAATGGTTTATTCCTGAGCACGTGATTGATATGTTCTTGTACGCATGTGTGCATTCTAATCTCCCCTCTACCCTTCTTCTTCTGTCTTCCATTGAGAGAAGACGCACTTTATATTAGAGATGTAAACAAATGAGGATTTATTGTTATTGTACCGAAATAAATATTTTTACTTAGACTTTTAAACTGCGGTTTCTTTTCTGATGTCTGATGTCCAGGAAAAGATCAAACTTCTCCTCTGTGAGATTAATTATCACCTCTGTCAGTCCCTTCCAGCCGTATGATTCTATGATACTCCTCAACTTGCTTTAAAGTTTGACATAGAAAAAGAATGACGAGCAGAATTTATTTAAATTTCATTCCCTGAGCTTCTGTCATTTGTTTTCAAATGACAAAAACACATTGAGAAAGGTAGAAGTTTCTTGGATCAGTGATGCTTTATCTATTTCTGTGGGGAAGAATGTGGAGAATGCAGATTTTACAATATTGTTAGAGAGCAAGTGCAAGAAATGCAATTTCTGATCAGGACTTAACAATGACATTTTAAATAATTTGTTTATAGAAAGGAGATGAGATGTGGGAGGATGAGATCATTTGTTGGATTTTAAGAGAAGATCATAGTAAGTTACTAAAATTGTTTATGCTTGTGATGAAGAGGGAAGCTCTCTTTCTCTGTCTGTCTCTGTCTCTATATATACAATCATCCTGCAGCATATAGACAATGGCTAAAATGTGTGTGTGTGTGTGTGTGTGTGTGTGTGTGTGTGTGTGTGTGTGTGTGTGTACGCACACACACATCTATATAGTACATACATACATACATATACATCAGTAGTGGGTTCTAAAAACCCATTGCTACTGGTTCGTGTGCATGCTTGCAGGCGCAGAAGCATCCCAGGTGGGTGGGCGGAGCGTCCCAGGTGGGTGGGTGGAGCCTCCTGCCACCAGCGCTACCGGTTCACAGAACCAGGCTGGGCCGAACAGGGAGCAACCCACCGCCGATATACATACATATACATACATACATACATACATACATACATACATACATACACACACAGTACATACATACATACATACATACATACATACATACATACATACATACATACATACACATCAGTAATGGGTTCTAAAACCCGTTGCTACTGGTTTGTGTGCATGCTTGCATGCGCAGAAGCAACCCAGGTGGGTGGGCGGAGCGTCCCAGGTGGGTGGGCGGAGCGTCCCGCCATAGCGCTACCGGTTCACAGACATACGTACAGACAGACAGACAGACAGACAGACAGACAGACAGACACACACACACACACACACACACACGTATATATCATGAGCAGGGGCGGGTTCCTAATTTTTTTACTACCACTCTGTGGGCGTGGCTTATTTTGTGGGTGTGGCTTGCCAGCCATGTGACCGGGTGGGCATGGGCCTTGGGAGCTTGGCAGCGGCCGGAGAAGCGGGGGGGGGGCATTGCCCACCCGCAACGCAGCCCCTCGCAGCAGGAGCAGCAAGACCAGGGCAGCAGTTCTTCTAGGAGGCTCCGTCCGGCCTGAATGCTTCTCCCCATTTGATGATCCTAGGCTCCTGCCACCCGTTCCCCCTCCCCTCAGCAGCTCGAGAAGCCTCGAACGTGCAAAAATGCCTGGGATCATCACCGTGCATTTGTGGCTTCTCGGACTGCTGAAGGGAGGGGAATGGAGATAGCTCCTGCCGCCCGTTCTTTCAGCGTCTCACACGCTCCCTCAGCCATCCCCCCCCTGCTTGGAATCACTGTGGGGTAGGAAGGCAGCGCATGCGCAGTGCCGGAAGCTCGGCTTCTGGGCATGCGCAGAAGAAAAATTTTTAAAAAAATTTAAAAATGTTTTTTAAAAAATGGCGGCACCCAGGCACCGGCAACCGACCGCACCGGTACTGTGACATCACCAGTGGGCCGCTACCGGTGCTATAGAGTGGACCGCACCGGTAGGAACCCACCACTGATCATGAGCCAATCTGAATTGGTCACCAGAACTAGAGGTTTGTTTGTTCTTCTAAACAGAGTTAAATTCCTAATGTGTCCAATCACCCTTGGCCAATAAAGAATTATATTCTATTCTTTCAGACTCATGCTGCAGCCTATCCTCAGGGAACTTCTCAATCTCCAGGATGTGTCTTTTCTTTTTTATTATTATATTCTTATTTTTCCTTTTATTTTCCTTTTATTTCCTTTTATTCCTTTTATTCCTTTTCTTTATTCCTTCTTTTTATTCTTTATTTTTTTAGTTTGTGTTAGTTTTTATCTTTTCAATTGTAAAGTTTAATAAAGTGACAACATAATGATGATCTTAGTTCTATCTCTTTTAAAGAAAGAGAAGATCACTTTTAAAGATCACTTGTAAAATTCCAAACCAGGCTCCAAAAGCTAAGTGCTCGCCTTACCTTTGATTCAGGTAGTTTGCTCTGATTACAAAGGGCTTGTAGTATATTTACCCCAAACAAACAATGGCTTTTGTGTCTGTGTGTGTGGAAGGGGGCTGAGAAGGAAACCACTAGCATTTTTCTTTCTGTGGATTACTTATTTGTCAAACAGCTGGGTATTCCACATACATTGTCACCTTGCTCAGATAGCACAGGAAACAACTTGCAGAGGAGGTAATGGGTGAATTGGTCAGTTTGCAGGGGGATATATCAAGATTGTCTTTTTGCAATCTTTGCAGTCTGTATTTTACAAAATAAAGCAAAACACAGTTCCGAATGATAATGGTATGGCAAAAAATCCCCAAAGTGTTTGCTTTTTAATCTGCTTCAGCCAGAACTTAGTACTGCTAAGGCAAGTTTATGTGGAAAGGACCTCACTGTCAATCATCAATCCAAAACTGGCCCCACTCCATCTTTAACCTTAACTGCATGAAAAAATTAAAGCACCCTAAGGTCAGCACTTTAGAGGGCATGAATTCATTTTAGCAATAGAAAGTAAAGATGCTTATTTGGTGCTTCAATGTATGAAGGACCATGCCCAGGAACAGTTTTAAACTCTTGTTCTAGCAGAGCGAGTCTTATCGATTGGCAGAATGAAACCACTGTTTCAAACAGACTCCTTTGGATCCAAGACCTTCAGGCTGGAGACATGGCCATGTCGAAAAATGCCAAGGATGGAGCAGAGAGGGCACATTTGATATTTCTGCAGATGTTTGATGTGTCTTCAGTACGAAGTCCAGAACGCACATCAGTATAGGACAGTGATGGCGAATCCATGGCATGTGTGCCACAAGTGGCATGCGGAGCCATATCTGCCAGCACGCAAGGGAAGCCTTTGCCATCACACAAGGGAAGCCTCTGGAACCTGGGGAGGGTGAAAAATGGGCCTCCCGGGGCCACCAGAAGTCGGGAAACAGGCCATTTCCAGGTTCCGGAGGGCCTCCGGGGGGCAGGGGAGGCCCGTTTTCGCCCTACCCAGGCTCCAAGAAAGCCTCTGGAGCCTGGGGAGGGTGAAAAATGGGCCTACCGGGCCCACCCGAAGTCGGGAAACAGGGGAGTGGGGGGGATCGTGCACACATACATGGCGGGTGTCGCAGCATGTGTGAGGGGGTCATGTGTGCATGCGCAGGGGTGCGGGGGCATTGAATTATGGGTGTGGGCACTCGCATGTGCGCAATAGTGTGCACGCATGCGCTTTTGGCATCTGAGGGAAAAAAAGGTTCGCCATCACTGGCATAGGACATAAGGGATAACCGTAGCTCTTTATACTTTCAACTTTGTGGAGATACAGATGTTGTGTTGATTAAGCACTCTAGTAGCTTAAGCTGCCACAGTGCCTAGCTGGAATTACTGATCTTTGAGTCAATTTCTTTGTCCAAAGACCAGTCAGTCCAGATGATGCTTCCCAAGTATTTGAAGCTGTTTACATTTGTCAGCTAGGTGTCATCAACATTGATTTCTGGTTCTACAATCTTGCTATTTGATGCGGGCTAGTAAAGTACTTCAGTTTTGTTTAGGCTGAAAGTCAGGCTGAAGAGTATAGATGCTTCTGAGAATTTGTTCAACATCAACTGTAGATCATTGTCTTTGTGTGCCAAAACTGCACAGTAATTAGCAGAGAGGATTTCTTGGACTGTATGAGGAAATTTGTCCATGAGTTCAAGTAGTGAAGGTCAAAGAGAATCCATCCAAATTGGCACCTGATGTACACTCCCTTCTTTAGACCCTGGACAGCATATGACAGCAGGCAAGCAAAGAACACATTGAATAGCTTTGGGGCTAACACACAACCTTGTTTTACCCCAATGCAACTTATGTGTCACTGTTATAAAGAACCTGTCCTGTTGTGGAGTAGCTGAATTGGTTTCACAAATTTCCTCAGGCATTCGTAACTTCTCAGGATGATCCAGAGAATCTCCCTGTTTACTGTTTATAGTGTCAAATGCCTTTGACAAGTCAGTGAAGACAGAGTAAAGAGACTTATTCTTCTGGATGCAAATTTCCTAGAACTGCCTCACAGCAAATATCATGTTTGCCGTACTCCACAAGCATGAAATAAAGCATACAAGGGGGAAGAGAATGGGAGAAGACACAGACCGTTAACAATTGTGAGGTTGGCTGATGCCATGAGAGCCCTCCCTTTGCCTGTGTCAACTAATTTTTAGCAAAATTAGTTTAGCAATTTAATTATTCTTACCTCCTTAATTTTTTAAAATAATTTTAAAATTTTAAAATTTTAACTCTAGCATTTTATATGCTATTTTATATCTTGATATTTTATTGTAGACTGCACAGTGTTCCTCTTTGAGGGAGATGGGTAGTTCAACAATATGATTATATAAATAAATAAACTTTTTGGTGAGCCCCATTTAAGTATCACATCACAGAGCCAACTTCTTGTTGGCCTGCAACCCCTCCTGAGTTTTGTCTTTTAAAATGTAGGTGTTTGGGGATGTAGAAAATTATCTTGCCTGTGGTTTTCATGGCTGGGCAGTATTAAAGACAGTAGAAATAGACAACTAACAAGGGAACATCTTTACAAGAAGGCAAGGAAGCGTTTAGACGTAAGTTTCATTCTCCTTCTTTCTCCCTCCCGCACCTCCACACATACATCAGTGCCCTCACTGTGCCAGGCTTCAGCTGAAATCACCAAGATAGTTAACAAAATGTCCTCTCTGGCTGCCTTGCATACACTCTTCAAGACAACATCAGCATCCCCCACCTCAAAGTTGTTGTTGTTGTTTTTGGCAAGGGCAGCACCCTAACCAAGGCAAAACGAAAAGGGGTGCTTGTACATGAGCATGTGAAATTTAGGACTGATCGGATTGCATCTTTACTATCAGTTTCCTTAGTAAGGCCTAGTATAGGCCCAAAGAGCCCCTGGATAAATTGTATTTTCCAAGGTTAATTAAGCTGTCTTGAGCTTCTGCATGAAGTGGGGGGGACAAACTGGCACTTTGCAGCGTTTTCTGAAGCCTGCTGTCGACATTACAGTCCCTGCTGCTTTTAGCTGTATCGATCGGATGCCTGACCTGTAAAATCCTTGAGGGCGAAAAAGGCTGCAAGCTTACTGGAGCTTTCCATGGAAGCTTCAGGACAGCTTGTGTAGTCAAGTACAATTACCTGTCCCTCCAGGAGAGCCAATTAGTTCACAAAGAGCTGGAGCAGAACAAATGTTTGGTGTGTGATTTTAGAATCTTTACAGGGTGAAGGCAAAGGGGGACAGGGAGGGAGGGAGAGCTTTGTTCTCCTCATTCTTTTGTTTCTAATGGTATCATGATTGTCCAGCTTGTGTGGCAATCTCTCTCTCTCTCTCTCTCTCTCTCTCTCTCTCTCTCTCTCTCTCTCTCTCTCTCTCTCTCTGTGTGTGTGTGTGTGTGTGTGTGTGTGTGTGCATGTCCTTGTATGTCTGCAGATCTCCGAGAATCTGTTGAGCAAAAAGCTATTTAGCATTAGACACGATTAGAAGAACAACAATAACTGGTAAAAAGAGTAGTAATTGCAGCAACAATGGTTTTGTTCCAAATCCCTGATGTAAGAAACACTTTACAGCAAAAGAGCCGCTTGCTTACAATTCTGATATGTCTGCAGAACTTCCTCTGGCACTAACCTTTTGCTAATTCTCACCCTGTAGACTTGACAACTAGGATTAGAGTGTATCAATAGCTGAAAAGAAAGCTAAAAGCTAGTCCGGTTTTCTCATACTTTGGGTAGAAGCTGTTAATACGATTTTCTGACATTTGGTGGTCAAAATAAGAGCAGGGCACTAATAACCTTTTGAAATCCTCTACCAAATTTTTGGCAGAGAAATCAGATGGGTAGTTTTGCCAAATTTCAGGCAAAGAAGAAATTAGAATAGAATAACAGAGTTGAAAGGGACCTTGGAGGTCTTCTAGTCCAACCCCCTGCTTAGGCAGGAAACCCTACACCACTTCAGACAAATGATTATCCAACATCTTCTTAAAACCTTCCAGTGTTAGAGCATTCACAACTTCTGGAGGCAAGTTGTTCCATGGATTAATTGTTCTAACTGTCAGGAAATTTCTCCTTAGTTCTAAGTTGCTCAAAATTGTTCAATGATTTGTCAAGCGTCAGACTCTGCCTTAGTTGTAGCAATAGAATAACTCCTACAAAACTCCAGTGGGAGACATTGTTGATGACTGGGATTTAATTAATGAATGGAGAACCAAGAAAACTGCATATCTAGAAAATAAAACTGTACAGTGAAAGATAAGACATTGTCTCTCACATAGCTACCTTGGCTACTTCATAAGTAAGCAAGCACAAGAATGCAAAAGTTTTTTTTCGAATTTCTCAAAAATTTCCCTTTTTGTTACAGTTTCTAAAACAAATTTTCTTTCATCAAACTGAATGAGAAAAAACCAGGAGAATTTCTTTATTTGGTCTTTAATCCAAATGCATTTCCCTAAACTTGAAGTTATATCATCTAAAATGGTATAGCTCAGACACTGGTCATTAAGAAATTTCTTAGTGGGGTAATGAATGAATGAAACTGCTTTTGGGGCTTTGAGTTTTGTCCTTGTGGAATGAGACACCCAGTCTTAATCAAAAGTTTACTGTGACTGTATTCAATAACTTTGTCCAATAGGTGGCATTATTCCATATTCTTATTTCTTAGATTCTGTGATTTTTTCCCCCCTCTATGATGTTCTTTGGAGAAGTTTCTGAAAATTTCAGGCCTGTAATGGAAACTTATGGCTCTGAAACAATTTTCATATCATTAATAAAAGGTTGTTCCTTTCAGCTAGTACAATCTGTAGCTTTTAGTGTAATTAGAAATTATTCATAAAATAGACATCATGTTCTAATGCATTACAAATGTTTCCTCTTGTTCATTTTGTTTCATCTGTAATCATAACGATCCTTGAATTGCACTGACTTTATGAAGGCTATCAAGCCTTCACTATAGCCAACAGTGATCCAAATTTGGATCACACATCTCATATGTCTCACCCTATGATAAAATATTTAAAAAATAGTGAATGTCTTTCTGTGGTATAAATACAGTAATAATCAAAATCATATTAGAGTAGACAATGAGCCTTAATCTTGAGATAAAAACATTGACTGGTAAGAAAATGAGATAGAGATTACTAAAAAAAAATCCTGTACAGGTATCCCTTCTAAATCACAAAAATGCAAAATGATGAAATGTATATATATATATGCATATGGAATTTGTGTCATGACATATATTTATCACTTGTCCCCTCTTGTCTTCCAATTACATGTTTAATGAATGAAGGCTCAAGATCAGTGGTGGGATTCAAAAATTTTTACTACCAGTTCTGTGGGCGTGGCTTGGTGGGCGTGGCAGGGGAAGGATGTTGCAAAATCTCCATTCCCTCCCCATTCCAGGGGAAGGTTACTGCAAAATCCCCATTTCCTCCTGATCAGCTGGGACTCGGGAGGCAGAGAATAGATGGGGGTGGGGCCAGTCAGAGGTGGTATTTACCGGTTCTCCGAACTACTCAAAATTTCCGCTACCGGTTCTCCAGAACTAGTCAGAACCTGCTGAAACCCACCTCTGCTCAAGATGATGTGTCTCAGGATAATGTTGTAGGATCCAATCTGGGTTGGTCACCAGGATCAGAGGTTTTGTCTTCCAAGATTTTGGACTTGTGCTGGAGCCCAACTTTAGGGAACATCTTTCTAGCAGAGTGTGTGCTGTTCTGTGTGTAGTATTTATGTGGTGCCTGTTGTATGTGGCTTTTTAGATATTGATTGGGGTGTGTTGATGACTGGCTATTAAGTCACTGGCTGTCTTTTGCTTGTACTGTCTAGTCCTTACCTTCTAAGTACTTGGTCAGCTGGTGGTAAATCAGCACTCCTGTTGATTGACAAAGGGCACGTTTCCCAGAATTCAATCACTTCCCTGGCTGTTTTTGTGCCTGCTCGTCCAACAATCTTACTAGCTGCAGCTATTAAATGAAAAATAGCCAGGGAGGTGATTGAAGCCTGGGAAATGGGCCCCTTGTTAGAGAAGAAAAAAATATTCTGGCAATATTAGCTACTGTTTAAGATATAGCATAAAATTATTGTTTTCATCCATAAATGAATATAACATTGAGAACAGAACCACTGTTTATTTGTTATATGATAAAAGTTTCAATCTTAAGCTAACTATTTGATATTAAAGACTCTGTTGTACTTTTATTGTGTGTGTGCATGTGTGTATACATGCCTACACATACACTAGTATTATTACATGTTAATAAAGAAAAAAATAGATAAGGAGCAAATTTAACAGGAATTGAAATACTGAAAAATAGATAAAGAAACATCAAAGTAAAAACAAATTATTGGTTTTCTAACTTCTCACTTTATATATATCTGCTCATATTTGCAATGTTTGCAAATATTTAAATCATACTTCCAGTACCTTTCACATTTTTCACATGTCTACAACATGTGGTAAATTATTCCTTTTCTTTCATGACATTTCCAACATTTATTACTGCATGAGCTATCTCAGATATTTTAGGATTTTCTTTCTTATCCCATGGTGGCACAGTGGTCAGAATGCAGGCTAATTCTGCCCACTGCCAGTAGTTTGATCCTGACTAGCTCATGGTTGACTTGGCCTTCCATCCTTCCGAGATCAGTAAAATGAGGACCCAGATTGTTAAGGGTAATATACTGACATTGTAGACTGCTCAGAAAGTGCTGTAAAGCACTATAGAGTGGTATATAAGCCTAAGTGCTATTGCTATTGCTATCTCTACCTCTAGATGCTACTTGCGGGCAAGTAGAGGCATGTTGATATGTGTGCAGAGGTAACCTTATTGGCAAATATGTAAGAAATGAACTTTGATTCTGCTATATGATATATATGGCTTGCCACTTTTACTATGTAGTTAATGAATTAATGAATTTGTTCATTAACAACTTGCTGGTCTTATAGTAAAACCAGCATTTGGAAGCAGATGTGCTCCATGATCAGAAAATAAATAAGTCCTGCCCTTCCTTAGCAATCAAGAAGTTGGGTGGTAATGGTGGGGAAAAAACGAAGGAGGACATAAACCTGTGATGCTAAATACATTTTGTCCTCCCTGTTATTCTCCAAACTGATTGATTTTGCAAAAGAGCTTCAAATCCTGATAGATTCTGGTTGGAAACTTAATAAATGGTTCCATGGTGTGCAAATATATCTTCCCATTGAGCCTGTAGAACACTCAGCGAAAATTGAAGTAATAAATGATAGGCTCTTATGTTTTGGGCCAATTTGTGAACAAGCAGAGCTCTTGTGTTCACTATTTGCAACCATAAATAATACGTGCTTCTTTATTTGGCTTTCCCTTTGCCCTTCCCTTTAGAATTGGGATGGATTGGTTTCATATCCACAGTTTACATTCTCACTGGGACTAGAAATGCATTATATTGACTTTCAGGAGTGCCAAGCTCCCTTGCTTGCAAAACATGAAACCCTCTATCCTGGATTTCTTGCAAATTTATAAAAAAAAGATTTTAGGCTGTGGCTACCCTGAATCCTTTCTTCTCTCCTGTATCCAGTTCAGGGTTGCATAGTCTCTTGTCTTGGGTACCTCTCTGGAATATCTTACTTTTCCCCTGGGAAGCCATAGTGCTTTGGCTCCTTCTGCAGCTGCACATTCAATCACACCAGACCATTTAAGCTTCCTTGGATCAAACATTGTCCTATGATGCACTATTTCATCCAATTGAAGGTTACAAACATAGTTTTAATTTTATATAGATTTCCTGACCTCCTTTAGAGGTCTCATTACTTGTGTTGAATTACCATTTATAAGATAATCTATCAGCTGACTTGTTCTGAGCTTTCCCATCCTCTCTGCCATCCATCTCTGACAGGCATGTATGTTTGGTTTCTCTTGCAACAAAATAAACATGGTTAGATAAGGACCATAAAGATGGGCCCAGGACGATAAACATGGTTAGATAAGGACCATAAAGATGGGGCCAGGACGATAGTTGAAGTGCCAGTGTTTATACTTGTAGCACTGGTCGGTCACTGCAAGGTGTGTTAGTCACCTAAGACTTGTAGCCTGAGAGGCAAAAGGAGTTATGCTCCCTTGTTTAAGATTCTAGTTAGTATCTTTATGAAAAAGCTTAGAATCTTGACTGTAGTGATCTGACTCACAACTCACAAATCTTATATGATCACTTCAGTAATATCTTTGATCCTATTCATATTGCAATAGCAATAGCACTTAGATTTATATACCGCTCCATAGTGCTTTACAGCCCTCTCTAAGCGGTTTACAGAGTTCAGCATATTGCCCCCAACAATCTGGGTACTCATTTTACCCACCTTGGAAGGATGGAAGGCTGAGTCAACCTTGAGCCAGTGAGATTTGAACAGCTGAACTGCTGAACTGTAGTGCTGCATTTTAACCACTGCACCACCTCGGCTCTTCGGGGGTTGGCAACGTGCGGCTCTAGAGCCACATGCGGCTCTTTGGGCCCTCTCCTGCGGCTCCCTGTCAGATGATCCCACCACTGGATAGCCCCTCCCCTCCCCCTCACTCCTTGTCTGGCCTGAGAAGAGACAGGTGACTGCGGCAGATGGATACTCACTCTGTATTCCAGAGCGGGAGCGAAGCGCCTGGCTACTTGCCTCTTTTTCCGGCCCTTGTTGGTGCTGTGTGCACCTCGGCCACTGGGGGACACATGCAACTTTTCTCCATACTGAGACACTGACTGGCCCAGCTGCATGCTATGTTCCACGTCGTAATGGACTCCAGGAGGAGGAGGAGGAGGACTCCAGGAGGAGGAGGAGAGGATGTCGTCTCCCCCATTGTGCAGCACACTAAGTTGCAAGAGCAGCAAGCAGGCACAGAGGCAGCAAGAGGAATATGGGGAGATGCGCCCCAGCCAGTGTCTCGGGGCGGAGAAAGTCGCGCGTCTCCCCATATTTCTTTTCCTGCCTCCATGGCTGCTTGCTGCTTTTGCACTTAAACTTAGCATGGAGAAAAGTCTCCCAACAAGGGTCAGAAGAAGAGGCAAGTAAAGGGGCTCTTTGCTCCCGCTCTGCAATATGGAGCGAGTCTCCATCCGCCGCTGTCGCCCTTCTCCTCTCAGGGCAGGTGAGGAGGGAGGGGGAGGGGGGAGGGGGGGAAGCCAGCTGACAGGGAGTCACAGCAATGGGACAAAAGAGCTTCATTTTTCTGGGAACCTGAAATGACTCTTTATTTAAATCTGGTAAAAAGCACCCAAAGAAGAAGAAAGAACAAGATCAGAAAAAATGATTGCCTGTTTTTGGAAATGGTTCAAGAGGGAACTCACACACACACACACACACACACACACACACACACACACACACACACAAACACACGAGAGAGGGAGAAAGAGAGAGGGAGAAAGAGAAAGATGAGAGAGAGGTAGAGAGAAAGAGAGAGATGAGAGACAGAGAGGGCTGCCTGCCTTTTCCTGCTGCAGGCAGGCAGGCAGGCAGGCAGGCAGGCAGGCAGAGAGAGAAAGAGAGAGAGAGAGAGAGAGAGAGAGAGAGAGAGAGAGAGAGAGAGAGAGAGAGAGAGAGAGAGAGAGAGAGAGAGGTCCATCTGCTCCCCTCGAGGCAACCTCGTGGCGCTGAGAGTCACTCCTTTTGTAATGCAAGGTTTATTTTTGTATCTTTCCAGAGTCAGAAAGAACGTAGCCGAATTTCCTTACAGTTATTCCCTGGGTGTGGGGGTTGGGGAGTGTGGGAGAGGGAGGGAGGGAGGGAGGAAGAGAGAGAGAGAGAAGAATGAGAGAGACAGAGACAGAGACAGAATGAGAGAGACAGAGAATGAGAGAGGGGGAGGGAAAGAGAAAGAGGGGGGGGGGGAGAGAGGGAGGGAGGGGGGGGAGAGGGACAGGGACAGGGATTTATAAAATCTGTAACACAACAATCCATGTCTTGCTATTTATTCTTTATTTGGCATTTTACATTAGAATACTTTCTCCCAAACTCCATGATGCTCTCTGTAAAGGATAAAATACAGCTCCCATGATTTTTAATGACTATGACTGGAGATGATAGTTACTACGTGAGGAATGAGTGACTTTGAGATAAAAGAAAGAGAGGGGAGAGAGAGGGAGAGAGGGGGGAGGGGGAGGGGGAGAGAGGGAGGGAGGGAGGAAGAGAGATGAGGAAGAGAGGTAGGGAGAAAGATGAGAGAGGGAGGGAGAGGGAGAGTTGGGAG
This sequence comes from Diadophis punctatus similis, assembly GCA_023053685.1. Lineage (NCBI taxonomy): Eukaryota > Metazoa > Chordata > Lepidosauria > Squamata > Dipsadidae > Diadophis > Diadophis punctatus. The sequence goes on along the minus strand of JALIGW010000001.1, from coordinate 33,018,341 downwards.
GGAGAAAGATGGGAGAGAGGGAGGGAGAAAGATGAGACAGGGAGGGCAAAAGAGAGAGATGGGGGAGAGGGAGAGAGGGAGAGAGAGACATACCTATTTCCCATAGAAAAGAAAACACTGAGAGCCACAAAACCTGAGTAGGTGTGGCTGGGGGGGTCACATGACTCAGTGGGAGTGAGTGACATTGAGTTGGTCACGCCCACCCAGGTTTTGTGGCTCCCAGTGTTTTGTTTTCGGGGAAAACCTGGTCCAAATGGCTCTTTGAGTGTTTAAGGTTGCAGACCCCTGATCTACTTTATTCTTTTATCTTCTTTTTCTAATTCCTTCAACCTAGTCAATTCACTTTTTTTCTAATCCATCATCCACTTGTTTCACCTGCCCAAAATATGTGAATTTCTGCTTGCTGATCATGTAAACTTTATTTAGTGCAGGACTGATTCATTAGGTTTTCTTGTAATTCATATTAATCAGTTTCTCAATAGATACAAATATCTTTCTCTAATCCCATTTATAAAACGATTTAGTTTTATATTCAGTTATATTCAGTTTTTTCTTTAATTTCACTTGCTTCTATCAGATCTTTTCCAAGATTACTGTTCATAGGATAGGTGTATATTTTTATGATATTGCTCTGATCATCTTAAAAACTTTTAATACCAAGTATTGGTCAGAGCACTAAATTACATGCTCTCCAAAATGGTTTCCAACTTTTATACTCTATGATTTTTAGTTTCGTGTCCATTGTCTATTTGATTTCAGTGTTGTCCATCTGGTATAGACTTTATGTAGCTCCTGCATTTATGTTATTTGAAACAAGTATTGGCAGCAAAACATGTTCTTCATAAATTTATGTTGACCTATCTCTTGCATTAGCAAATGCATTAGAATATTTAACCTGTTTTCTAAAACTATTTTCTTGGCCCAAGGTCACATTCCTATTGCCTCAATAGTGGCTTGTCCTTCAAGAATGTTTCCTATAGCCTCCACCCAAACTCATTAAAATGAAAGTCAAATCTATGTGCTTTCCTTGACAACCACATTGAAATAGTTAACCAGTGTCTTAATCTGAGTTTGATTTTGAAGGTCCTGCTCATAAGCTTCTTTCATTTTTGGCCTTGTCCCCATTGTGAATTGCTCTTGGTTCTCCCTTCCCTTTCACTATTGCTGACAAGGGTGATCTTAGCAGAAATTTCTGTTTCTCCTAGTCTTATTTTCAGTCATCAGAGCTAATGAGACATTTACCATATGGAGATAGTAACATCCCAGGATCAAACGTAACTCTTTCAGGACTAATATTCCCAGAGATCCTTTGCGTAGATTGAAGTGATTGCTCCCAAATATTTCAGAAATTGATTCAAGTTACAATGAAAACAACCCTTGTTGATTTAGAAATTCCCAAATGTGTGTATAAGACTACAATGTCCACACATGCTGCCATATCTGTTACAGAGGCCCCCACAGAATGCAGTCCCATTGAAGTAATAAGTATGTAATATTAAGTTAATGTGTCTTTTTATTAAATATTAATTTGGATATTATATGTAGAACAAAAGTGCCTGTTTTCTATTTGAACCATGATAGCAAAAATCAAATTATGAGTTCTTTTTTATGATCATTTTACAATATTTAAGAATTTATTAAACATTTTAACCATTTTTTACAAATACTATTTGGACATATTAGTATATGAATATAGATATTGCACCGTGAACCCATAATGATCTATAAAACAAACATTCACCAGATAACATTGATGAAATCAGGCTAAAGTAATTCATGTCTTACTAAACCTTTGGTAACTGGAAACTGTCTTTGATAGTATTATAGTAACTAGCACGTCCATGTAGACAGAATTTTTCTTTGGGATGCAAAATATGCAGGACTGCTGTCACACTTATAGGTGAAAACTTTTTTTTTTTAAAAATGGGGCAATCCATTTTTTTTAAAGGCTAACTTTCTAAAACTAAAAGAAAAAAAGTTTCAATGAATCGATGAATCAAAGCCCACAAAAGCAAATAAATATGCCCTGTCTTTTTTTCAGTATCAAGATGTAATATCTGGATGGAAGAGAAATGGGAATACAGTACAGTGGTGGGTTCCTACCAGTACGGTCCACTCTATAGCACCGGTAGCAGCCCGCTGGTGACGTCACAGTACCGGTGCGGTCAGTTGCTGGTGCCTGGGTGCCGCCATTTTAAAAAAATTAAATTTTTTTAAAAAATTTCTTCTGCGCATGCCCAGAAGCCGAGCTTCTGGCACTGTGCATGCGCTGCCTTCCTACCCCACAGTGAGTCCAAGTAGGGGAGGATGACACTGAAAGAACAGGCAGCAGGAGCTATCTTCATTCCCCATCCTTCAGCAGTCCGAGAAAACACGAACGTGCGGTGATGATCCTAGGCAGTTTCGCACGTTTGAGGCTTCTCGAGCTGCTGAGAGGAGGGGGAATGGGCGACAGGACCTATCTCAGTTCCCCTCCCTTCAGTAGTCTGAGAAGCCACGCCCACCCGGTCACATGGCTGGCAAGCCACGCCCACCCGGTCACATGGCTGGCAAGCCACACCCACAAAATAAGCCACGCCCACAGAGTGGCAGTAAAAAAATTAGGAACCCACCCCTGATACAGTACTACTGTTTTCATCCTGTACTTCTCCTCAGAGCAAAACCACTGTCAGGAAGAGACAGGCCAGAGGGTTTTACATAGAAGGAAGCCTTATACCAGGTCAAACTATTGCTCATTTGACCTAGAATTGTTTTGCTCTGATTGGCAGCTGTTCTCCAGCTACCCAATCCATTGAACCCATACAGGTCAGGGAATCCAGTTCTTCTGCTTACAGACACTCTCTTCCATTGAGCTATCTTTCCTTCTTTTGAGGACCCATTCTTTAAAGGGCCCTAAGTAGCAAGAAAATAGCTTTGTTATTTGCAGAGAATCTTTTCAGCTTGTCTGGTACAGAACATCATGAAATATTTGGAGGTTTATTTTAGAACCTATGATCTATTTTCAGACATACCATGTTGAACTGAACATATGGAGAAATTCATTTGTTTGCATTTTAATCTAGCTTACCTAAACAGAAATGCAAACTGGATGCAATCTTCCTTCAATTGTCACAGTTCTCTGAATTTTGCGATGCAAAATTCTGAGAGTAGGGTGGGGAATTAATTCACACATTCGGGAGAATAAATGTTAGAATAATATCCTTGAACTGAAAGTGCTTAGCTCACATCTGGTAGAGCAGGGGTGTCAAACTCACGTCATCACAGCAGCATCACGTGACGTATCAGGACATTTCCCCCCCCCTTTGCTAAAGTGTGACCAGCGCATGATGCATCCGGCCTGTGGGCCAGGAGTTTGGCAGCCCTGTGGTAGAGAGTCATAGAGTAACTAGAATGTGCCTACAAATGCTACAGGACCATTGACATTACATGGCTGTACTGGCTACAGTACAGAAACTGCCTTGGTCGCTCTGATGGATGATCTCTGGCGGGCCCGGGATGGGGGAAATTCCTCCATCCTGGTGCTACTTGACCTCTCAGCGGCTTTCGATACCATTGACCATGGTATCCTTCTGCATCGTCTCGGCGAGTTGGGAGGGGAGGCACCGTTTTGCGGTGGTTCTCCTCTTATCTCGCTGATAGGATGCAGTCGGTGTTAACAGGAGGGCAGAGATCGTCCCCTAGGCCCCTTTTATGTGGGGTGCCTCAGGGGTCGGTTCTCTCGCCCATCCTGTTTAACATTTACATGAAACCGCTGGGGGAGATCATCCGCAGACATGGGGTGTGTTTCCACCAGTACGCTGATGACACCCAGCTGTACATCACCACCCCATCTGAATTCAGTGTGGCAGTTGATGTAATGTGCCGGTGCCTGGACGATGTTAGGATCTGGATGGGGAGGAACAGACTCAGACTCAACCCCGACAAGACTGAGTGGCTTTGGATATTGCCTCCTAAGGACTATGACAACTGTCCCTCCTTGGATCTCAAGGGAGCGATCCTCCTAGATCCACAGCTGAAATTGGACCATCATCTTACGGCTGTGGCTAGGGGGGCCTTTGCACAGGTTCACCTGGTGCACCAGTTGCGGCCATACTTGGAGAAGGAGGCTCTACTCACGGTCACTCATGCCCTTGTCACCTCCCGCCTGGACTACTGCAATGCGCTCTACATGGGGCTACCCTTGAAGAGTATCCGGAGACTTCAGTTGGTGCAAAATGCGGCTGCGCGTGCTGTGGTGGGTGTGCCAAGGTACACCCATGTGACACCTATACTCCGCCAGCTGCATTGGTTGCCCATCAGTCTCCGGGTCCAATTCAAGGTGTTGATCATCATGGCTTAGGACCAGGTTATCTCCGGGACCGCATTCTGCCTCATACTTCCCTCCGGCCGGTTAGGGCCCACAGAGTTGGCCTCCTCCGGGTCCCGGCGGCCAAGCAATGCCGGCTGGCGGGCCCTAGGGGGAGGGCCTTCTCTGTGGCGGGCCCGGCGCTCTGGAACCAACTGCCTCCAGAGACCCGAACTATCCCCACCCTGCTGGCCTTCCGAAAAGCCGTTAAGACATGGCTCTTCCTGCAGGCTGGAGGTAGAGCCTAATCCATCTGAGCTCTCCCCTGGGTATGTCTGATTGTTGGATGGTTTTTTTTAATATGAATTTTTAATTTTTATATTTGTTTTTAATGTAACATTTATTATTGGTGATTCTTGTATCTTCTCTCTGTTGTACGCCGCCCTGAGTCCCTTGGGAGTTGGGCGGCATATAAGAAAACCGTAATAAATAAATAAATAAATAAATCACATAGCATTGTCTTCCATTTTGTGTATTGTGGGCCAGTTTTGCTTCTATCAAATTGAGTTTAACTTTCACTAAATCTTTTTCCATGTCCTTCAGCCAAGTGGGGTTTTTTTTGAAGCTCTACTTTCTAACCCTCAAGACTTGATTTGCAGAGCAATGAGGAAGGAAGTTTTGAAGTGGTCGTGCAGCAGGTTTGTCCACCACATTTGATGCTTCTAATTTCATCAGCCACCACAGGTTGCTTGCAACTTCTCTTTCACTGTCTACAAAAATCACATTGTGTCCACAAACATTAGATCTCCACAACACGAACTTTCACTCCTTAAAACTTGCAGGAAGAGTCATCTCTGTTCTGCTCTGTGCAGATATTGCAGCAATACTTTAATGGTTTCAGTTATTTTGTGATGGATTGAAATCCTTAATATTTGGTGTAGATGATGCATTTGGGGGGGGGATGTTAACAGCAATCATTTTTGAAGCAAGAGTCAAGATTCCATATCATAAAGGAGCACTGCTAGTATGAATGATAGATAGATAGATGTGCATTTCCATGCCAATGCTTATGCTGCCTTATTATGAAAGGCACCATACAGGAGTTTTGAAAGCTGAGGTAGCCTAACTGATTGATTGTTATTAGCTGTGGCAGCTATTTTATGTTCTTGGACTACTGACACAAGGTATTTAAATTGTTGAGCTCTATCAAAATAGATACTGGTAGTTGCCTTAAAGCCATTGGTTGTGAATACTTTGGTCTTGTCTTTATTGATAGTTGAGCCTTATGGAGTTTTTAACATTAGGATTCTTTTTCACTGTCTGCAAAAATCACATTGTGTCCACAAACATTAGATCTCCACAACATATCCTTTTACTACTCAAAACTTGCTGGAAGATACATCTCTGTTCTGCTCTGTACAGATGTTGCAGGTATTTTAAGGATACCTATTAGTCTTAAAAGAGCATTTAAAATATCAATGCAAGCAGTGGTGGGATTCAGCCAGTTCGCACCTATTTGGGAGAACCAGTTGTTAACTTTCTAAGCAGTTCGGAGAATCGGTTATTGGAAGAAATCTCATTTTGTTTTTTTCCACTTTACAGGGCTCATCCTGTAAGGAAGGCAGGAAGGAAACATTCTGGTGTTGTTTCTAGCCTAATCTTTATTGTCCTGCTTACAGAAACTGCCTCTCTGGTTAACCCTTATTACATTGTAACAGCTAAGGTGAAGTGCCCATCGACGTGAGTGACATTGAGTTGGCCATGACCACCCAGTCACATGACCACCAAGCCACACCTATCCATCTGGTCATTAGGGCAAAGAACCGGTTGTTAAATTATTTGAATCCCACCACTGACTGCAAGGAAGGCCAGGTAGAAATCAATTATCAAAAAACTAGAATCATGGTATTTGCCAAAGGCCCCAGAGCTACTCCTAGATCAGTGATGGCGAACCTTTTTTCCCTCGGGTGCCGAAATAGTGCGCACGTGCGCTATTACACACACATGTGTGCCCACACCCATAATTCAAAGACCCCCCACTCGCCCCACCCCCCTGCACATGCGGGCACGACCTCCACACTCCCCCATTTCCCGACTTCCAGTGGGCCCGGTAGGCCCATTTTTTGCCCTCCCCAGGCTCCAGAGGCTTTCTTGGAGCTTGGGGAGGGCAAAAACGCTCCCCCCTGCCACCCTGGAGGCCCTCCGGAGGCCAAAATCGCCCTCCCAGAGCCTCTGCGCAAGCCAAAAATCAACTGGCGGGCATGCACATGCGCGCTGGAGCTGAGCTAGGGTAACAGCTCGCGTGCTGGCAGATATGGCTCCGCCATCACTGTCCTAGATCATAGATAGCCACAAGATTGAGCACATCTCCTCTTTCAAATATCTAGGGGGAATCTTCCTTTCTGCTGATAATAGGAAATCCCTCAGGAACTATGTTGCTGAAAATGCACAGAAGAGATTAACTGCCATTCTTAAATTCCTTAAGCCAAGATGTGGCCACTACTACATATGCTGGTAGCACCATTGGATGCCAAGCCAATAGGCAAGCTAGGATGTCCAGCTGAGTCCCACTCTCCAATTTTGTATCATTAGAATTTATACAATCCAAAATTGTAAGATCAGCACTTTAAGTCTCAAATTGTGTTTCTAATGTCACCCTATAACTATGAGACAGGCTTCATGAAAGTGGAGCCTAGAGTGTGGGTGACCATATTCACTTACTGGCTCAAATTATTCTTTATTTCTCCTTGGCTTGCCCATTAACTATGGGGGATAATTTTCAATCCACACGGAAACAGGCAGTGGTAACTAAAATGTCATCCCTGGGCTTTTCTCCAGGTGTTATATTCAGCATGGTATACAATCAGGCCAAAATACTCATTAAGCAGCATGTAGCAAATGCAGAGTGCCAGTGTCAGGGTTCCAAATGGCATTCAATCGTAAATCAGAGTCCAAGGCAAAGTATTCTTCAAAGTTCCAATTTATTGCTGAAGCCATGTTGGCACGTCCAAGGGAAACCCGAATCTGACTTTCCCCCAGCTTCCCACCCCATAGGAAGTTAGCACCCTTGTCCCACACCCCCAACTAGGTCACATTGCCCACTCATCTTCTGCCTGCGTGGCCGTTCCTCCTCCCAGTTTCCGGACAGGTGCTGGACAAAGGATGACCTTGAAGATCTAGTAAGAATGTGTTATGTCTACATTTACTCCCTCATGCAATCCCCCCTCCCAGATTCCCATAGTCAGCGGCCTTCTAAGAAATAGTGTGGCGTGCGATGCCCTAAGTCCGGCATCGCTCGACAGCCCAATTGGCTCTAGCCAGGACTTCAGCCTTTACGGTCTATAAATCCAATAGGTACTCTCCCTCCCCTGTGACATACTTAACTAAACTTGAAGTTACTAAATACCAGAGAGCATTATCATACCCTCCACTCAGCTGTCCTTGAAGGCCAATTCAAGAAGATTCCTCACCCAGAGATACAATACCTTGTAATTCTGGACACACAGAAACAACAGAGCATGAACTTCTCCAGTGCTTGTATTACAGAGACAGAGATATTATCCTCATCCCACCATTATTAATAGCCTGGACAATTCTACACTTCCCTGATGCTTTTAGATACCAACCATGTCACAACATACAATGCTGCCAGATTCTGTGCAGCAGCACTCCAAATTTATGGGATGATGACTTGCCATAAACTAGGCCTAGTGAGCACCTAGTTCACAAATTGATTATATATCAAATATAGATGTAGTCTTTCATATACTAACTGCTTCCCTATAGTCTAAGGCTCCTGTCCTTCCTTTAAATCTTTATAAGCTTTTATGAATACATTCTGCTTTTCAAATTTTCTTTAAGACTGATGTATCTTCTATGTTTTCAATTGACTGAACCCTACCTCCTTATGCTGAGCTTTGACTGTAATAAAGATTTGATTTGATTAGATCTGTCATGAATTCATCTTGTCCAAAATTGATACCTTGCTGATTGGCAAGGACTTTCCACATGACTACATCAATCACAATATTGGACAGCAAGAAGTTGTGTAGCCTTGTCTCAACAGTAAACATGGGGAGGGTTTTGGACATTTGTCCATTAACATATACAGAACTTTGTGAACCCTATGTATCTGCATTAGGAAGTGTCATGTTTTAACCAGCACAACTTCTGCAGTGAGAAATTTTTCATTGGAAATGTTGCTACAAACATAATGTATACCATATAAACATGAATAATACTGCAGAAAATTGTTTGCAAAATATTTATACTGGAATGCACATCAAAGAAAAGTATATACTGTAAATGCAGATGAAGAAATGGACTTGAAAATGATTATTTTATTATGATCCAATATTCACTTTAAAAAATTGCAAATGGATATACAAATGGGATGAAACAATCTGAAGAGCAGGAAAAGAACATTGAAAAAATCTGAAGGTGATAAGATTGATCAGTTCCTATATTAGATACATCCAACACTCCTTATCAGCGGTGGGTTGCTCCCGGTTCGGCCCGGTTCTAAGAACCAGTAGCGCCGGTGGCGGGAGACTCCGCCCACCTACCCAGGACACTTCTACGCATGCGCAGAAGCATTGCGCGCGCACGAGCGTGCACGCAAACTGGTAGTAAAAGGTTTTAGAACCCACTATTGCTCCTTATAACCATGTTACCTCAGCAGTAGCAGCAGGCAACCATATATGCAGGGAATCTTGTGTACCATTAATGGTCATCTTACTGTTGATAAATGCTCAGAAAACACTGGATATCCCTGGAGCCTAATTTGAACACCATTGAAAATAACAATGGCCTCAGTATTTAGAAAGAGTGAGCTCCTAAAAAAAGAAAAGAAAAGCGAAAGAAGTCCTGATTAGCAATATTCTCCTTTACCCTTTGGTATAATGGAATATGGTATGACCATTTTCTTTCTTCTGAGGTCTGAATCTGAAGAATGGGTATAAGATTAAGCTGATCTATTTACTATCACTAATTTATCTCATGGGGTTGTATGAGGTAAAAGAGGTGAGATCATGTATGCCACACTCAGGTTTCGTATATTGTTTGCCAACAATGAATTGGTTCTACTGACTCAAAATACCAGTTGTAATCATCAAGCCCTCTGTTTCCTTCTATTATTTTAATTTTTCCACTTCATTAAAGGCTGGATGCTATTGTGAGGAAAATAAATGATAACCATTAGTAGTAACAAGCTAGGTCAAACCTTTTTTTTTTAAAGGAAACACAGCAGTTTGTAATTATGATGATCAAGATAAGATTTGATGAGAGACCAGAATCTTCTAAACTAACATCCTGACTATTGCTGAAGGTCACACCAGACTAAACCATTGTGCCTGAACAGCTGGCATTGGTAGATACTATATTGGCTTTAACGGGCAAAGGTCAGAAAGCAAACTTCCTGCATTGGTTCTGCAGACATTCTTTGGCCTTTACTGTTTCTGAACTGTCTTCTAGCTAGCATTTAGCATCCCCTTCCCCAAGAGATACAGACAATGTTCTCTTCCCTGGGATTCTGAAAAGACCTGAATACCTGGTTTTTGTCTCAGGCCTGCGGTTGAAGTGTTTGTAGAGCCCTTGACTTGGATTGATTTGGTTTGGTTTGTTGGTTTATGACTTTTTTAGTCCAGGCCAGTGGTGGGTTCCTACCGGTGCAGTCCACTCTATAGCACCGGTAGCGGCCCGCTGGTGATGTCACAGTACCGGTGCGGTCAGTTGCCGGTGCCTGAGCGCCACCATTTTAAAAAAGAATTTCTTTGATTTTTTAAAAAAAATTTCTTCTGCGCATGCCCAGAAGCCGAGCTTCTGGCACTGCGCATGCGCTGCCTTCCTATCCCACAGTGAGTCCAAGCAGGGGAGGATGGCTGAGGGAGCGCATGAGACACTGAAAGAATGGGTGGCAGGAGCTATCTCCATTCCCCTCCCTTCAGCATATGGTATAATATGTTTTAAACTGTTTTTATTGTTTTGTATTTGTATCTGTGTGCCACCCAGAGTCTATGTGAGATGGGTATAATAAATTTAAAATAATCATCATTATCATAATAAATTACTTCCAGCCATTTCTGAGTTATGGAAGCTGTATTGGCTTGGCTAGGTCAGCAAGACCTGCTTCAATTTGGCTAGGTAAGTACTATTTTATTTTCTTCTCTCATGACTATGTCACTCAGTGGTCACAAGCTTTTTATTTGCTCTTCCTAGTCCTAGACTTGTTCAGATCATCTATTAAAATATTTTGGAATAATAATAAAATATCTTAACAAATGGAATAGAAAGAAGGCAAGTAAAAGAAAAACAGGTCCTACATGATCAGAAATAAACAGAAATAATAAAATCAGACTAGTCTGTTATTAAAATACATGAGAACCAGCTTTCCTTCCTGAAAAACAGTGGCACTCTTTCACTGCAGAAGTGGAGGAAAGGTGAAAAAAAATTAAACATATTATAAATATGACTTGAATCTGATACATACAGTAATAGTCCCTAGAATTCTTTGGTAAATGCTCTATTAGCTAGTCTAAAATAAATCTTATCAGAAGTTCTGTGCCTTTGAATGCCTACTTCTAGTCCAGCATTGTCAAGAAAAACCTGATACAGTGAAATGGTGTAAGGGAAAAAATGTGTTATCTAGGTAGCATATGGATCGACTTGTACTTCCACTGCAAATTTCACAGGTTTGATTGCTATTTGTGGCACACAACTTAAAATAAGTCAGCCTATATTTGTCAAGTACAAATCTTTCAAGACTAGTTCTATTTCATGTTTTGATCAAGTAGCAAGGTTGGGAGAAGGTTGGAGATGGCGCACATCTTGATTTCAATACAGCAATTGGGAAAGTAGGCTATGATATATTCTTATTAGCAAGCTAAGTAAGTATAGGCCGGATGGCATAACAGTTAAATGGATAGAGATCTCTCTTGTAAAAGATGGCAGTGAAACTGAGGCAAGCAGCCCAGGGGCTGCTGCACTGCCTGGCGGTCATTAAAAGCTAGAAGTTGTGCTGCAGAGAGGCAGAACAACAGAAACAGCCCTTCCTCCCACCTCCCAATCATCAACATTCAGTCTTCACTGGATGAATCCACTGGATGAAAAGCATGATGTAAAGCATCCATACTCACACCCTAGTTACACAGATCAGGGTACTAAAGGATCAGAAGGCTAGGAGAGTGGGGAACAGCTACAGAGTTTAATCCTGACAGCAGTTCTAGAATTTGTGCCTACCCATAACTGGAGAAAGGATGCAATTGCAGAAGGAGCTAATATTCCATCCAGCCTCAACCTGCTTACAACTATGGTGGATGATATTTGGCACCATGTCGGAGATCATTCCACCAAAATAAATGGGAACATTCACCAAATAGTGCTGGCTGGAATTTATCACATCTCCGCGCTGGTGATGATTCAGAATTCTTCCCTGGATTTTCAGGAGACTTGGTTTTTATTACAGAACAGATTTACTAATTAGTTTATTTACATATAATTTAGTTATTTACATTAATGTGAACATCGGTCACACAGTTAAAAAAAAGATAAGGCAATAGGAGAAACTCTTCTTCAGAGACTTATGGGCATTGCAGTTGCTATCAAGAATCTCACCAGCCTCAACTATCATCAAGTGAGCAAATAGATGGGAACATCTGAGCATCTTGTCCAAGACTTGTGAAGAAATGGTGTCCTGTACCTCTCATCACAAGGATATTATTCTGTATCATCATTAAAACAAATATACAAGTTTTTTTAAAATGTGGTCATCAATTGTTGCTAACAAAACTAGAGTATAGTATCAAGTGAGCTATCATAAGATAAACTTTGGGTTCTGTATTCTTCAATTTATATTATTGACTTTGATGAAGAGAGAGTGGATTGCAGAGGTGGGTTCCTCCTGGTTCGGACCGGTTTGTCCAAACTGGTAGCAAGCTGCTAGTGACATCACGATGATGTCACAGAACTGGTTCTGTTCTGCCGGTATGTGGACGCCGCCATCTCTTTTTGAAATTTTTTTGATTTTTTTTTAAAAAAATTCTGGGTTTTTTTTATTCTGCGCATGTGCAGAAGCCGAGTTTTCAGCACTGCACATGTGTCACCATCTTGTTTTCAGCTTTTTGGGGAATTTTTTTAAAAAATTCATTACTGCGTATGCGCGCATGCGCAAAGCGCCCCCACGCAGCGCAGGAGGAAGTGAACTGGCAGCGAGGTAAGTAAATTTTATTATTATTTAATTATTTATTATTTAATAAAGTAAATTTATTAAATTTTGGAGGGAGACTGGAATTGATTGGAATAGCTAATAATTTACAAGACAAAAATTAAATCCCAAATGACTTTGATGAGGTTAGAAAAATGAAGTGAAAATAACAAAATGAAATTTAACAGAGACAAATGTTATTCACATAGAAAACAATGCCTGGCATGAACAGTGCATGAATATAGAATGGCAGGTCCTTGGCTTTGTAATGATTGTTGTATAAAAGATATTGAAATAATAATTATTGCAAATCAATTATGAGTATTTGCAAATAAGGCAAATATGTTAAAATTTTAGTTTCAAATTACGAGAAGCCTTAGTTTCACTTTATTCTTCATTATCCATATGCCACCTCATATATACTTTGTCCACTTCTGAATACCATGTTTTAAGAAGGATTTGGAAACGCTGGACTAAGTTCAGGGGGAAAATGAGGATTATCAGGAAATTAACATTTAAGATTTATGAAATAAGATTGAAAGAAGTGGGTAACTTTTTTTAAAAAAAATGCTATATGATAGCAGTCCAAGGCCTACTCTTTCATTCCTGAGGGCAGTATATGGAAAAACTGGCATTTACGTTACAAGAAGGCAGATTCCAAATTAATATTGGAAGACATTTCCTAATAATATGAGTAGTTTAACAATGGAGCCAATTATCCAGAGTCAGGGTGGATTCTTCATTGGATGTGTTTAAACAGAGGCCAATCACCTGTAGGTTGTTTTAAGTTGAATTCCTACGCTGAGCAGGAGCTAAGACTTCATGGTCTAAATCATTTCCCAACTTTGGCAATTTTACGATGTGTGGATTCCAATTCCAGAATTCCCCAGCCAGCATTCTGGGAGTTGAAATCCATACATCTTAACAGTTGCTGAGGTGGGGAAACACTGGTCTAAATGGTCCCTTTCAACTTAGTGATTCTATTATCCTAAATCAATAAAGTGCATGCAAACCAGGTAGAATAATATTACTATCCACGTATGCTATTGCTACTTTGAAGAGAAATTATCAATCATGATTCATTATTCATCCACATATAGTGTTATGAGACATACAGTATATTATATATGACTTACTGCAGGATCGATTTCCCCCCAGGTCTCTAAATAATTATTTTTTTAAGTGATCATTTCATGTGTTTGGAGGTTTATATTAAAGGGATAGTAACAGAAACTAGCCCTAATCATAGATATTTGCAGTGCTTTCTCCTGCCCATCTCAACCAAAATCTCCTAAGATAGAGATCAAAGAGGTTGTTTTGCATTTGGCACAAGGGAAATAAAGTGATCCTACATTTTAATCATCTGTAAGGATTTTTTTTATCCTATTAAAAATGGAAATCTCACCAATGAAGTGACAGGAGGCTAAAAATAGAGTTGTTCTGATACAACTTGCAGAACAGAATAACAGAGTTGGAAGGGACCTTGGAGGTCTTCTAGTCCAACCCCCTGCTCAAATAGGAGACCCTATTCCATTTCAGACAAATGGTAGTCCAATCTCTTCTTAAAAACTTCCAGTCCTGCAGCACCAACAACTTCTGGAGGCAAGTCGTCCCACCGCTTAATTGTTTTAACTGTCAGGAAATTTCTCCCTAGTTCTAGGTTGGTTCTCTCCTTGAATTAGTTTCCATCCATTGTTTCTTGTCCTGCTTCAGGTGCTTTGGAGAATAGTTTGACCCCCTCTTCTTTGTAGTAGCGCCTTAGATATTAGAACACTGCATATAAATATTTGATGGCTTCTTAGCTAAATGCAGACAATAGAGTTCATATTCTAATTCCTTAAAAACAACTACAAAACATCACCTTTGGCTCTTTGGCAGCACTTCCTCTTGCAGACATCCAGTGTAGATCTAAGAAAACAGATATGAGAATGTGATACATTTTTCATTCATTATAATCTCAGATGTTCCAGTGTTCCAGGTAGAGGAAGTGGGCAGGAACTGAAGCCAGCTAGGAATATCTGTGCTATCTTGTCTGGTAGATATCCCTGCTTTTGACAAATGGCCAAGTCCCAATGGCAAAGATCTTGTACTGCAGCTTTGTTACCTGGCTATGATTTTAGCAGGGCCAGCAACAGAGAATTCTTGGAGCTGCAAACAGAACACATCTGGAGAGCCTAGGTTAAAGAACATTGCTGTTCTTCAGGATGGACTACCTGTTAGTGCACTGAGTCACATGGACTTCTCAGAAGATATGTAGGGCTCGAGTGGCATATGTGTACGTGCTGCATCTGTCAAAATGGCGGGGACTTTAGAGTCAGGTATATCAAACTAGCTTGCTGTAGTATTTAACATGATTGATTGCTGTCTTTATTTATTCTATACAAATTCCACAACTTTTCCAAACCCTCCAAGCGGGACCAAGCAGAAGGCCATCCCTTGAATTCCTGTTTGTGTTATTACCATCTAATGAATTCGGTCCTACAGCAGGTGTCAAATCATATCCGTTGTTTTGCAATCGACTCTGAATAGAAGATGTATGACTCCTGCAAATGAATCTAATATGAATCTAATGAGCAGTAATGAGCAACTGTTTTGTCATTATTGAGGCAACCACTGTGATACTAATAAACTCTCATTTTTGCTCTTTAGAAGAAAGCACTGGCCAGGATTTATAACATGGCCTTAATGTCCCCAAAGCCTGAGGCAAAACAGCAAAGTGAAACCCCTAAACTGAGCATAATTTAGTCATTTTCGATCTGGCAGGCCTCTTATTTTGTCTTATTAAAATGAAGCCAGTTTTATGCCTTTTGAGCATCCTCTGGCTTGAAGGGGAAAGATGAAGAATGATTGTCCATTAAAGGCGCATAAAGTTAAAGAGGTGGGCATTCTGCCTTAATTTTATTTAATGTAAATATAATCATTGTCTGCCTCTGTATTCAATGGCCCTTTCAGAGCCATAAAGAGAATAATGTGAACACACTTAGAATGGAACATTTGGGGTCCTGCACTTGTCTGGGCATCTTGACATGTTACTCACTGACTGGACCAGAAGAATCAATGATAGATATCAAAGATGGAGATCTGTCTCTCTCGACCACTAAATAACTATGCAGAACAGATTTAGCTGAATTATTCTGAAGAAAGAGATTGGTATGACCAGAGAAATCTTGGTGTCACTGGTCAGAGGTTCAAGGAATCGGGCCATGTAATCCAGGATGGAGTACCAGTACTGCATCATACTATATTATCAACATGAACTTTTCTCATACTTATGTCAGATGAAAGGTTTGTGGGCAAACTGCAAAATATTTGGAAGCTAACAATGTACTTGAAGAAAACTTCAGGTCTGAAATATTTACTTAATTTGGGCGGGAAGGGAATATGTTTAAAAATCCCATAAAGTAGCTTGGTAGCCAAAAACGCTGCATGTCAGTTAGGAAAGAGAGTGAGAAAAAAAAAGAATACGGCTGTGATGTCCTGCTTGATCTTATTTCAGGCAGGGATGGGTTCCTCCCAGTTCGGAGCAGTTCACCCAAACCGGTAGCAACCTGTTGGTGATGTCACAATGACGTAACCGAATCGGATTGGTCACCGCCATATTTTTTTTGAATTTTTAATTTTTTTTTCTTCTGCACATGCGCAGAAGCCGAGTGTCCGGCACTGTGCATGAGGTCGCCATTTTGTTTTTGACTTTTTTCAGGGGTGTTTTGTACTGCTCATGCACGCGGCGCGGGAGGAAGTGAACCGGCAGCAAGGTAAGTTGGAACCCACCCCTGATTTCAGAGAAGTGTTGGAGGTTTCTTGGGATCATGAATGAAAGCAGTGAGTTAGCTGTGATGTGTGGACAAACTGCAGTATTTTCTTGCAAATATGTTTTCTAAATATATATATGGCTACCCAATTTGCATAAATATGACTTCAGGTGGTATATCTTAATAAAAACAAAGAAAAACAAAATTATTATTAAAACCAACAATATAAACAGGAACAAAGCCAAAATTGAAAAAGAATTTGAGTGGATGTTGTGTTGTATTGAGAATTTTTCTAACCTGGAAGAATGTTTCCTTATTTTTGTGAATACAAAAATAGAAAGCTGCTTATTGAGTATGATTACTGAGAACATCTAACATCCTATTTTATTTTCCAAGATAAAGAAAACTTTTGTTATAAATTATATTCAATTCAGAAGACATTAGATGCTCAAGAAACCTACATTCTCAGCCAGGTTATTAGAAACTTTAAGTTTCTATGTAACTCTATTACATTGTATTATATTAATTATATTAATAACAATATAATTGTTACACATATTGGAAAATTGGATGACCCTAGAATCACTTTGTATACTTATCCCACCCGTGGAAATGTTTGCATATTTATACGTGCAAAGTAATCCTGTGTACCCATTTGCAAGATAAGGCAAAAGCTGTTGGGCATACACATTAACTGTGTGGACAAACCTTTTCCAGGTTTAGGGCATAAACATGTTCACTTATACATGGCTACAACTGTCTTTACTGAAAAGATGGCCAACATCCAGATTCCATCACTTTTCTGCTTATCTTGCTTCCAAGTATAAATTATATACATGATAATGCAATAATGCCATGTTTTAAAAAAGAAAAGACAGCTGGGTACCCACCATTATAGCCCCCAAGTAATGTCCTCAAAATGCGGTTCCAATGGTTTTCCAAAAGCTAAGTGCTAGCCCTCCATCAAAAAAATAATGCTTGTGGATGGTGCAGAGCATTTTCCCTATGCAATAAAATGAGACTTACTGTAGAGATTTGTTCAGAAGGTTGAATGATTCCACACAGGGTACAGCTGTTTGTTTTACTGCATGATGCACTATATACACATTGAACTACTGAATGGAGAACATATTGCTGGCATTTAAGATATTATTATAGACACAGTGGTGTAATTATATGAGTAGAAGAGCCAAAAGAAGGGGGAACAGGAGGAGGTATTGCAATAACTACTTTCCAATATTGTGAATTAGAGATGTGTGAATACCAAAAGCCTTATTTGCAGCAGACATTCAGAAGTAGTGAAATTCCAGGGTAGGGTGTTCTTCATTCTCTAGATGTTAGCTTTTGTAGTCAAGAGGGAGAAAAATTACAGGATAAAGATAAAACAACACAACAAGTAACACTGAGTTACTTAGACAACAAATGTCTCACATATAGAGGGGCATTTGAGCATTTTCAGAATTCACAACCTGAAGCTCCCTGAAATTGGAGAGACTTTTAGAGTTAAGTATCTGGGTAAAACCACTCTACTTACTGCTTTCTCTTCCTTTACACTCTTTATCCTCCACCCCCAATGAAAAGGCATTTCCTGCAAAAGGACAATCAAAACTGACACAAATATCTTGCATGGATAGCCCCTTGATACAAAGGTGGGTTCCTACCGGTGCTATCCGGAGCGCCGCTCCAGTAGTGGCCCGCTGATTGTGCAATTTTGGCGCGACGGCTCCAGTGCTCTCTTTGCCGGTCCGTGCACGCTGCCATCTTTTTTTTCTAATTTTTGGCGATTTTTTTGGCTCTCTGAGCATGCACAGAAAGAAAATTGTCCCTCTGCGCATGCGCAGAAGCAAAATCGCACCAGGGGATGTGCGCGCGAAACATCGCGATGCGCATGCAGTGCACCGGTAGGAAACGGTAAGAGGAACCCGGCCCTGCCTTGATAGCAAGGAAGGTCATTTCTAGCGGAGAATCATTGGGTTTGTAGTCTCTTCAAGGAACATGAAATGAGTCATCTCATTCTCAGCCCTCCTTTCTTCTTCAGATGGCCTGGAATTTGATGGCGCCACATTATTTGATTTTGGGAAAGCCATTACCATGTGGTATTCCAGAAAGCCTTAGAAATAAATTTGTTCATATGTGACCTCTCCACTGATGGATTTCTGTATGCTTTTGCTCCTTGAGTGCTACGATTGTGGCCATTTCTGATGTGTTGACTAATTTTCAATTTCCTTATTGCCATACAGTATGTAAGCCACTCAGAGTCACCCACTGGAGTGACATATAAATAGTGAACAAACAACAAACATTTCCACGAAGGAAAAGAGCGCAGACCAAATATTCTTTGTAGGATTCGCATGAGGTGATGGTGGTGGTATGTGAAGTGCCCACTCTGCTCTTTTAATGTGATTTTAACTGATTGCTTTTTATGATATTTATGATATAGTTTTACATGAGCTGCCCAGAGTCTGTGGAATTGGGATATAAATGTTGAATTTTAAAAAAAACAGTATTGTTTCTAAGAAACAGAATATTTTTTCAGAATTATTTTCAATATGGATTAACAGCAACAGCAGACTTATATATCACTTCACAGGGCTTTACATCATTCCGAGTGTCAACATATTTTCCCCAAAAATCTGGGCCCTCATTTTGCCAACCTCAGAAGGATGAAAAGCTGAGACAACCTTGAGCCGGTCAGGATAGAACTCCTGGCAAGGGGCAGATTTAAGCCTGCAATACTGCATTCTGTGCACCATGGAGAATTATGCATTTTTAAAACTTTATTAAAGCCTTTTTATAACAATGCCTTTGAATAAGAACTGTATTTTTCAGAATACAATGAGCCAAATTAAAACTTTTTTTATATTTTTAAGTGAGATTCTTCTCTCCCACTGCTTTCTTCCTTCTATGAAAGAGGCTCAACTACATAGAAGACCTCTATGTTACCTTTCTGGGTTCCTCAGAGTGAAGGCTTTATGGATTAGGAAGAGATGAGGATGGAACATGTGAAATGGAGAGATGGAAGCAGACAAGGTGATGGATATTGTTAACTGCTATAGAAATTGGGGAATATCCACTGGTACTAGAGCCATTCTAACATGAACAGGAGTGTTTATCTTTTCCAGCCCTTCTCCTTCAGAAAATTGGTCCACTTTTCAGTAAGACATTTTACGGAAAGGATGCCTATTGTTGAGAAGCACTTCTGGTCTGTGTTCTCCAAAATAGGTGAGGCTAGGACAAAAGTTAAATTGATGACTTACTTAATAACACATTAAATAAAGTTACTATGATTATTTCCCACATATTTAAGAATGTCCTTTTCTGTCACATTAAAACTAAAAGTTGGTTTTAACCTTTGGAAGGATTCTGAAATTTGGACCTCAGACTTGGGGAGGGGCACACACAGTTTAGATCCTTCCCTTCCGTTAGCAGGAAGAATACGTTAGGGTTAATATCCCAATTTTCTACAACATATTGAGCGATACTGGAAACACTGATAAATCTGAGCTTTATATGAGCCTGATATGAACTGACTAGACTGCACTTTTTGGACTAACGTGCAGAGGACTGGGACAGCTGTTTCTTTTCATAGGTACCAAATATTCTGACAGAGTTCATGGCTCCAAATATTTATAAATATTTTTTTAAAAAAATGCAACGTTTTGAGAGAAATGTTTAGAAATACATAGTTTGAGAAGAAAAATCTTCATGCTTACAATAAAAATATTTATTGATATATATATATAATCAACATTTTCATAGGTTTTTTTCCTTAAAAAATATTAGAGCACTATTTAAGGCACCTGTCTTCCTAGTTGAGATCTACTTAATGTGGCATGATCAAAAGAGCAATCTTTGATGATTGCAACAGTTCAGTCTATACCTATGCAATGCACTTCTTTCAGAAATGGTGTGATATGGCAATGGCTAGGTCGCTGCATTCTACATTAATATTCCATATTGGGTTTGCATGCAGGTCTAGGATTGAAATTTCAAATACAAATGAGAATCAGGAGGAAAAACATTCTCTGGACTACATAGAACTCCTTAGATATGGCTCCTGTGAGCCTCCACATTTTTAAAGACATGGTATGTATTTTTAAATATATGACTGAAGAGAAATTCTATTAATTGGATTTAATTTAGTAACCTGTAAATTACAATGAAATGAAATCAAATTTTGTTTTTGTCCTGGCATAGGCAGCTAGTATTTAGAACGGAGCTCCTGTTACACCAATTATGTCCAACCCACCCAGGGGAGTCACTGCCAGGTAGAGGAGAACCTTGAGTCAACTGGATCAAATGGTCTGATCTGGAATATAAGGCAGTTACCTGTTTTCTTCCTAAATAGGAAAGTAGAAAGTAGATACTTTTTCTGAAATGCTACAATGTTATGTACACATTATTTAGAAACACAAAAGGCATGTCTGAACATTTTCACCATTATCTTTTGGGTTATCCATAGATTTATGCATAGTTAATTGATCAGCCTGCTAAGATTTTTTTGAAATAATCCATTGACCAAATCCTTTCTTGCCTCAATCCCTTTCTTCTGTTTTACATAAACAATCACAGTCACACACAACTGTATTTAGAATTCTCTAAACATCAGAGAATCTAAACGATCGTCCATTTGGGATAGGGGAAAAGAATGGCGCAAGGAGGAAAAAGAAACTTTTTATAAGCTATAACATTGGCAAATTACTCCAGTGTGCCATCCATATTTAGTACACATTCTCCAAGACATAGTACATTAACTGACTCATTAGCTATTTCCAACCATATGGACTTCAGTTTAGATGGGTCACTTTCATAACATTCTGAGGTGAAGGTCCTTAATTATTGTAATTGCATGATCTCAATCATGAGGCCAGACATGTGAAATTGTGCCAGAGCTTTTCAAATGGGTGTCAGTGCATCCCAGACATTGACAGAAAAGCGGGGCATACCCCTTGGACATTAAAGCCCCCTTGGTACTAGAGGAGTAATTACCTGAAAAGTTTTCGAAAACTTGGTGGAAGCAAGTAAAAAACACACCAATCAATGAAACCAAGCTGCCAACCAACCAGCATCGTATATGGACAAAGGGGGGGGGGAGAATCTCTCGTGATTGCCATTTTGAAGGAACGCACTCCATGCTTCCCTTGTTGCAATGCTGATGTTCTTTGTACCAGGCAGTGATGTCCCTTGGTGTAATTTTAGCAATGGTATTTTAAGCGCTCTGGGGCTAAAGAGAAAAAGGATGAATAGAGAAAAGTGCTGAAATGTCAGTGTTAAATACCACAAGGGTGTCACGCTAGCAACAGTGTGAGAAGTTACACGTCGCTTGCAACTGCTGTTCCAAGTGTAGGTGTGAAACGGTAAGGTTTCAAGATAATTGCACCATTCGTTGTTATCCACAGTTCCAGTCTGAAGTGAGTAGCTAAAAAGCAAAACAATAGACTGTATATATAATGAAAAATATGAAATGGGAAAGAACTTGGCTTCAATATGCTATGCTTTTAATACTGAATAATAAAATGTGTTAAATCAAAGCAACATCCATGATATTCTGTATTACTTACTATCACCTTTCGAAGCATTTAAAAATAAGTTATATTCTGTCTAAACATCAGTGTTAGCCAAAGTTCATACACCTGCCAATTACGGAAACATCTGGTGAAAAGAAACCTCCCAGCAACTGTAGTGGTCACCAATCCCTAAGGCAATTACAGGCAGCTCTACCTTGAAGCTCCCTTCTAATCTTCTCTTCAGTCTCTGCTTTAGGGAAGGACAAAGCTGCTGTTGCTTACTGACCCTCATGGCAGCTCAGAGTCGACTGGAAATGAACAGAAATTTCTATATTCCCCATAGCAAGATGATATTAGAAGGTTGCTGTGCGACCAATATGCAATGGTAGCTTTCTCTTCGTGCCATATACCATTTTTCTTTCTATAGATTCTGGATTGCTTTGGGACAAAATGCCCATGCATTAAGTCTCTCATGGTTTTTTATTCTGTTTAATGTTAGCCACTTTGAAAAAAATATCCTTTTGTAAAGATGAGATCTAAATGTACGAAGTACAACTATTTAAATAAATGAATTTATTTCTAAAATGAGCATTTACCCCCAATCTGTAATCCCGAATGCTATGGGAACTAACTCATCATGTTAAGAATCATATCATGTTTATCATGTTTATCATGTAAACAAAGTGTGGTTTGTTAATCCAGGTCTCAAAGGTGCTGTTCAAAAGGCACCTTTTGCTTCTCATCCAAGAAGCTTCTTCAGTTCTAAAGAACTGAAGAAACTTCTTGGATGAGAAGCGAAATGTTTTCAAGGGGAAAATAAACCCCAAGAAAGTCCAGTTGCCTTTTGAACAGCATCTTTGGACAAAGAATACATTAATCCCTTTTAATCCCATTCTTTCTTCAAAGATGTTGACTGGTTCAATCCTAGCCTGATGTTGTAAGCCTGCCTTTCAACCTGGTATAACTCAGATGGGTCTCAACATTTACCTGCTGGAATTTTGGAAGTTATAGTTACAAAATATGGCATATTTTTGGGGGGGGAATAGGAACTTCTAGCTTTGCAGCAGTTTTTGTTTTCTGTTTTTATCTTTTTACACATATGAATGAATCCCAGGTACCTTTATAAAATAGCAGATAGGCTACTCAGAACTGATTTGACTGCTTTTGTTCTTAAAGCTTCAGACAGTATATATAGCACTCCTATTTCCAATTTCATCTTCACAGGAACTGCATTATGAGATGCGTTGAACTAAGAGGCAGTGACTGAAGCTACCCATTCATTTCCATCATTGAAAAGAGGAACGTGGACCTCCAGCATCTTAACCATGGGCTAGAGAGGAGAAAACAGACACATTCAGAGACAACAGGTTTTTTACCCATATATAACTGTCAACTAGAAATACCGTTATGTATTATGTTGGACTTTTTAAAGAAACACAGGGGGAAAAGAAAGAAAAATATTTTAGCCTGAGTGGGTAATATCGTTTTAGGGAATCAAAATATCTGGATTTATGAAAAACACTGAGGTCTATTTTTCCCCTCCTTTCCTCTGCAGGGAGATAATGTAACTCAGTGTAAGCAGTGGCAGCCCTGCCATCCATTCTGTACAGCCCTGTGAGATCTGCAGCTGACATTAGTGATGACCCAAAAGCCACCATACTTCATTGATGACTACGGATTGTCATAAAGGCATAAGCTGTGCTGGAGGTCAGAGCAATTCTTCAACAGAAAAAAAAAGGCTCTTTAGAGAAGTGAAAGTCTACAATACAAAAATGGCCATGCTGCATGTTGGAAACACTGGGTATTGCGAGTAGCAAAAAACTAGGGATTTCCCTCTTTTTCAAGTAAGTGATTGTGAAAGTGATCTTGCACAAATAAATTATAAAAATGAATTATCTCATACATCATTTAGAAGGAATCCACTGTGGCATGATGTGAAGATGGGCTCAAACCAAGATAGCTTTAGGATTAGACAGGTTCAAGGGAGATGAACCTAAACCAGTGATGGCAAACCTATGGCACGTGTGCCACAGGTGGCACGTGGAGCCATATCTGAGGGCACGTGAGGTGTTGCCCTATGTCAGCTCCAGCGTGCATGTGCGAGCTAGCCAGCTGATTTTCAGCCTTCTGGATGGTGGGGGAGGCCATTTTCACCCTCCCCAGGCTTCAGGAAAGCCTCTGGAGCCTGTGGATGGCAAAAAAAGGACCCAAAGGGGCTACCGGGAGTTTGGAAATGAACTTCCAGTAGGCCCGTTGGGCCATTTTTTTGCCCTCCCCAGGCTTCAGGAAACCCTCCCCCTCCGGAAAATGGCCTCCCCCCCCTCCGGAAGGTCAAAAACCAGCTGGCCAGCGTGCATGAGGGGCAGCCAGGGGGGGTTGTGCACGCATGCACGGGGGGAGGGCATTGCATTATGGGTGTGGGCATGCACGTGTGTGATATTGCACGCGTGCGCGCGCCCTTTTGGCACCCGATCAAAAAAAGGTTTGCCATCACTGACCTAAACTATTAGATACATTGGCTGCACCGAGTTCAGAAGCTTTATACTTCTGTGTACTTGCTGTTAGGGGAAACAGGGCAGATGACACCAGACTTCGTTATGTTCTTAAAGTGAGTGACACTAAACTACAGAGTTCTATCCATGCCTGCTTCAAAGCCAACTGCACTGAATTTGGTGGATTGCAGCAATATTTTCAAGCAATCAACAAACCCACATCTGACCATCATAATATATTGGCTTTCACCGATTTCCTCTATTTTCTTCCAAATAACTGTATGTAATACATGGAATTAAAGTATTGAAAGTAGTCTCTCAAATTCAGCTCCCAACTGGTGAAAAACCCAAATGAAAGTAATCCTGGTAGCTGGTTTCCTGCTTCTGTTTGAACAAATCCAGTAAAATTCAGTATCTCTCAATAATTAGTCCCACTATTGACTTGTTCTTTCTATTAGTTCTTACTTAATTTTTAATTTTAACCTGTAACTGTAGTTACTGTAGAATAAAAGTAACAGATCATGGCATGCTCCTTAGTAATATTCCTCTAGGTTTTTGATTTCCCTTTTCTTGACTAAACATATACTCAGTTCCTTTAGTCTCTCTTTGTAGCACTTAGTTGCTACCCCCAATTGTAATTTCTTGCAACTTTTTCACATTTTACATTACTTTGAAATGCAGTGCCCAGAAATGGGCACATAACTTGAAAAGGGCATAAAAATAATGGAACCCATAGTTATACGTCCCATGATACATAAATAGCACTTCCATTGATGCAGCATGTCATAGATTCTTTTTTAAACTGTATCCAATTAGATTGACTCAAGAGAGGCAGTTTTGTCTAGTTGTTAAGGCCTCAGGCTAGAAACTGAGACTGTGAGTTCTGGTCTCGCCATAGGCATGAATGTCAGCTGGGTGATTTCAGGCCAGTCTCTCTCTCAGCCCATGAACTGAGGCTCAGACAACAAGCTACTCCATCAATTCCTGTTGCAACAGTGGATTAACACTCAGTTGATTAAAAAAAAAAGAGAGTGAGAGAGAGGTTGCATTTGCAAGAAAATGCTAGGAAGAAAAAAAATATTAAGACTGATCCAAAATCAAGAGAGACACAAAAGCGCTGGTGGCTTCTTTATAGCTCCCTGTAAAGGAGACTTTTATTTTGTAAAAATAAACATAAAAGTGTTATGTGAGTGCTTTTATTGCTACCTCTATACTAGTACTATACTATGATAATTACTTTCAATATACCAACCCTCTTCAGTTATTGGTATTACAGTATGACAATGTTGATACTACTCTATACTGCGCGAGCTGTGGTGGGTGTTCCGAGATACACCCACGTAACACCTATTCTCCGCCAGCTGCATTGGCTGCCTATTAGTCTCTGGTCGCAATTTAAGGTGTTGGTTTTGACCTTTAAAGCCCTACATGACTCAGGACCAGGTTACCTCCGGGACCGCATCCTACCACATTCCTCCCTACGACCAGTTAGGTCCCACAGAGTGGGCCTCCTCCAGGTCCCATCAGCCAAACAATGCTGGTTGGCGGGTCCACGGGGGAGAACCTTCTCTGTGGGAGCCCCATCTCTCTGGAACCAACTCCCACCAGAGATCCAGACTATCCCCACTCTACTGGCCTTCCGCAAAGCCATAAAAACATGGCTCTTCCGGCAGACGGGGTGAAGATCGGATTCCCCCATGAATGAATGATTTTTTTAAAAATTATGTAATGTTTTTAAATCATCATGTATTATTTGTACTGTTCTTATCCCTGTTGTATGCCGCGCTGAGTCCTACGGGATTGGGCGGCCTATAAGAACTTTTAATTAAATTAAATTAAATTATTAATGTTCAATTAATATTATATATTACTCTATTGCCTATTACAATCCCCTATATACTATCGGTGTCTCAGTGGCTAAGACGCTGAGCTTGTTGATCGAAAGGTCGGCAGTTCAGCGGTTCGAATCCCTAATGCCGCGTAATGGGGTGAGCTCCTGTTACTTGTCCTAGTTTCTGCCAACCTAGCAGTTTGAAAGCATGCAAAAAATGCAAGTAGAAAAATAGGGACCACCTTTGGTGGGAAGGTAACAGCATTTCGTGCATCTTTGGCGTTTAGTCATGCCGGCCACATGACCACTGAGATGTCTTCGGACAGCGCTGGCTCTTCGGCTTTGAAACAGAGATGAGGAGCACCGCCCTCTAGAGTTGGGAACGACTAGCACATATGTGCGAGGGGAACCTTTACCTTTATACTATTACTGGTATGCATCAATATTTATTTTTCTTAAGTCTGCCTGCCTTAAGTCCCCTGTCTTTGAGATTTATTTTCTTTTTCTATTACCGGCCAGTATGTAGAGCTCTTCCACCTTTTTTAACATTGTGCTTTGTCTTGCTGTGTTGCTATACTTTCCCTCTCTTTTGGACTGCCCACTCCTTCTGAAGGAAAATGCTTTCTTTCCTTTGGCTTTTCTTTCTTTTTTGCTGGTCGCTGTGGAGCTATGAAACACGTCTCCTTCCACAGCTCTGTCAAAGTTGCAGCTTTATTAGCAACTCTGCTGTGCTGATGCTGGGAAGGCTAAAATGGGAGGGAAAGAAAGCAGAAGTACTGGAAATTTAGTTAAACAGACTGCTCTTTCACACAACCTAAAATTGCATTTGGCTTTATTGTCAAATTTACATGTCACTCTACAACAGCTTGTTTCACTTAAGTTTAGACAAAATAATTTCAATTTATTTCCAATGAAATGTATAATTTTCCTGTTTCTTTTGCTTAACTGTATTTGTGGGTAAATATACAGGATATCAATCCTACTTGGGTCTGGCCTCTACAAAGTTGTGAGGGTCATAACTTCTGTTCACTTCTTGAAAATTGGTCTCCGCACTAGATTAATAAAAAAAAAAACTTACATGGGGTGATCGTAACATGCCTGTAATGCATGTGTATGAGGGTAGAACGGGGGTAATGTACTACTCCAAAGTTCATATATAGAATCCTGAACTGGAACAGGATTCTATATCTATATATGGACTTTGGAAGAAAGAAAAAGTAAGATCATTGCATATTTATCTTTCATATTCACCATAATAGTTACATTCAACATTTAAAAATACTTAGCAATTTACAATATAAACTTATGTAAACAAATCCAGAGAGCAAGTTAAAGTTATTTCCACTGCCAGCTTGTTCTATAGTAATTGTGCCACAACAGAGAAAGCTTTTTTTTCTGGGAAGGCCCCCATCACTTTATAAAGGGGTAGATTCCTGTCAGTCAGACTCATTTAGGATCCTTTTTTTGCTGCCATATAACGGTCTACACTTTTTGGGTTGCAAAAGTCCAAGATGGTCACAAAATGTCACCAAGATCACCAATGAATGGTATTTTACATTCCATGCACATAATTCTGCCTTTTTAATCCTCACAACTCTGTGGTGTCAATCTGGCTGAGGGGTAGCCATCTCTCTTATGCTACAAAATGAAGCAGGATATACACAGGCTGATAGCAACTGATTCAATTTCACATGCTGCAGGGATTAAAAAAAAACTAGAAATAATTTATATGTAGTAATCACATATTAAAATATTTCCATGATAGGCAAAAAGAGCAGTAAAACCCTTGAGAAGTACAAAGCTTGATTACTGCACTTCATTCTACCTGGGGATGCTCTTGAAGACCACCTGGAAAGTTCAAGAATTTTCTGGAAAGGTCCAGAATGCAGTGGAACCGGCAGTGATGAATATGCCTTGGTATGCCTATGAAACACCTCTGATTTCTGAGCTGCGCTGTTGCCATTTTGCTCCCATGTGCTGGTTGTTACCTTTAAGCCCTAAATGAATAGGTCCTGGTTATCTGAGGGATCATCCATCTCCTACCTATAGCATCTGCCCCACCAATTCTATCCTTCAGGGTTGGCTTGTTCAAGTCCTGACAATTAAATAATGTCATCTGTTGGGAGCCTGGAAAAGTGCCTTCTCTATAAGCAGTGGGTACCCTCTGAAGTGACATTTCCCTCCACCCCAGATCTAGATAGCCACCAGTGTGTTGTTGGTTAGAAGAACTGGGAAGATCTGGTTCTTCAACTAGGCTTTTGTCCAGTGATTGTATGGCCCCTAGACTCGATCTCCATCTCGCACTTGCCATCTTTGATTTATTAATTTGACTGTCATTTGATTGTCCTGAGCTGCCCAAAGTCACTGAGAGCCGGGCGGCATACAAGTTTAATAAATAATGATTATTTAAAGCAACACCCGTCGGTTTGGTTGGCAACCCTTCTTTTCTCTCTTCTGCAAATCTCTTCCCCTCGTTTCAGTGAAAGAAGACGGTTTCTGTTCCGCTTTTTCCGATTGGCTTGGTCTTGGGCTAGAGGACAAGCGCAACTAACCGCCTCACTGACCGGCCTCTCGCCTTCACTTTAGTCAGCCGCGTTACGTGACTGGGCGCCGAACGGCGCTCGGCCATGTACGCTTTCTTCTGATAGGCCGCCAGCCGCGAAGGCTTGCCTTGGGATCGCCCAGCGTCAGAGGAATCCCAGGGAGAAGAGGAAAAAGGGAAGCAACGCTGAGCGCGTGCGAGGGAGGCGGGGGCGTGGCCTTACTCTCCAGGAGGTAGGTGGCGATACGGCTCTTCCCCCAAGGGAATGGGGGGGGGGGGCGAAGGCGGTAAACGGCTCTCTTTGTGCCGTTGTGGGGCCCGAGGAGGACTATTCTTCGCCTTAGAAGTGTTAATGTGTGGGCTGCCCTTCCTCAACTTCTCCTGTCTCCGAAACGAAGAGTCTTCCGCGCATTTTCCCCTTGTCTTGACTTTTTGCAGTTTTGGGCGCCAGAGTAATGATGTCAGCAAACATGAGAGTCAAGGAAAAAGGGCAACTGGCCGCTCTCCTATGGGCAGCTCCATGGTCAACTCTGCTCCATTTGTGGTTTCTTGGTCACCTACTCAATTAATTCTGTCTTGCCTACTCACTGTTTTCAGGCTTAATGGAAGTGAGTCGGCCGGACTCGCTGAGAGAGAGTTGGGAGGCCATATAAAGTTCCTTAAATACGTAAATGTTTTTAACGCCTCCCGTCCCCAAATAGTCCTCAGTCCTGTTTCGAAGTCTATAACTGGAGGAGTGATTCCAAAGTTCTTGGTGCTTTCTTCATATGTGTAGGTACTATTAGAGATGCTGGAAAGCTGGGGAATGAATTATCTCTTTAAGGCTACTGCTGGGAGTAGCCTATCATACATGTAGTCTCCACAAAGAGGTCGTGAAAGGGCATCCACCGAGTTGCTGCATGTGTCAATCCTGCTTTTGTGGGAGTTGATAAGAAGGGCACAATGCCTCCCACCTGTTTTTTGGATGCTCTGTAGGAATACATGTAGTCTATTCCCTCATATGGAGGACAGAGTTGTAAGGAAAGCGTGACTTACAGTACATTTTAATTCCAGGGAATCCTTCAAACTCAAAAGCACTGTTAGCATGTTTTATCCTGGGCTGTTTCTTTCTTGGTTGATGGGAATGTAGTTGAATATTGAGATATTATTGAATATTGAGAGCTATATGGATATATACAAACAATATATTTTTTATTTATATTTTATCTGTGGAGGCAAAGCACATTTCTTTTTAAATAAGAAAAAGTAATACAAGTAATTTATAACAATGTATTGTTTATTTTTAATTTCAAACTTATCTACAGTATAAATCAGGGGTCACCAACCTTTCGGACCTCAGGGACCACTAAATTCATAATTTTAAATCCCACGGACCACTAATATGATCTGCCTAATGACCGGCTGGGTGGGCGTGGCTAGGTGATCATGTGACTGGGTGGGCATGGCCAACTCAATGTCACTCATGTCGTGGGGTGCCTCACCAGTCTCTACTCGCCCCTCCCCTCCCCTCCCAGCCAGACCACCAAAATGTTCTTGTGGACCACCAATGGTCCACGGACCACCAGTTGGTGACCACTGGTATAAATCATTTTCAAGTACGCTGTGGATATAAAGTACTCACAGTTTTCATGTTAGATAAGAATTACTCTCATCAGAGGCGAAATAGATCTTTTCCTGAAACTCTGACATTATTAAAAAGAAACCGCAGATTAAATGCTAAAGTATAAGATATTTATTTCAGTACAAAAATAATAAATCACATCTTGGCTATAAAACAGGTCTTGCTTCTTACAGAAGCTGAAGAGAAAAGGAGGAACAAAAGAAAGGAATGTACACATGCGTACTAGGAACATATTAATCACATGCTCAGGAACAAACCATCATATTTGATAGGGATGCATCCCCCTGCATATACATGTAACAGGCAATATAAAATCACTGCCTGACATTTCACTTATGTAAAAATTGCTAGTCCAACTGGCCTGGAGTCACAGTTGCCTTTAGTTTTATATGGAAGTCAAGAGCTTTGCCAAAAAAAAAAGTTAACAATTCTTGAAACAATAACCATATTGCCTTGGGACCATAGAAGCTGTAGTCTATCGTTTCTAGGAAACGCTATGTTGCAGCACATACATTTAGTCAATTTGTTTTTGCTTTTAAATATTGTCTTGCCCTGGTTTGAATGAAAGAAGCATAGACTTGTTTCGCTTTCTAGAATTAGAATTTTTGAATTGCCATTACCTTTTTGTGAACTTGGTCTTATGACTTTATTTTCAATTGCTATCACACAGCCATTAAGCAAGTGAGTTTTCCTCTACTTTTTCCATGGCAGGAAAAATGCCTCCCCCACTTTTTTTTAAAATAGATGTCATGATATAACTAATGAAAAGAGTAAAATGTTCACCTTTTTTTCCAAGATAAGAAAAAAGGTTGAAAACTTGGGTCTGGGATTTTGACAGCAGTCTTGAAACCTCTTCTGTTACTCTAGTGTGGGATTAATGAAAGTAGAAGGAAAGTGTATCTCCTCACCTTTTGTTAACTGATCCCTTTTCTTCCTGTATCTTAAGAGGGGAGAGAATCCAAGCATACAAAGGTATTAAAGATGCTTTTTGCTGTGAGCTTATTTTAAATCTTGACAATGTGCTACTTTTGGCTGCCTAGTCAACATGGGTTTAGAGCACTGAAACCAACCATGCATGGTATCAAAATCACTCAAGGTTTTTATCTGAAATGCTGCAGTTACAGCTAAAGTGTAAGCAAGCAGTTGTGTACATAAAGACAGCTGAAAAATATAATAAATTGATAATACTGCCCAAAACATCACAGGCAATATTGCATGATGCTCAGTTTCAATTATCTTTGTCTCAAGAAGAAAAGACTGCCTATTATTCATGAGAAACAAAGTTAGACAAATGTACACTGAGGAGTGGGGCAGATACATTCTTACCAAATGTATCTAACAAGTGAAGATCCATCCAAACATCAATGCTAGAATCAAGCCAAATGCTTGTAGTTTACAAGGGAAGAGGTGTTATTTACTAAAGACATCTGGTCATATTCACTCTGAACAGCTGAAACTGACACAGCAAATTAT
Source organism: Diadophis punctatus similis (assembly GCA_023053685.1). Classification (NCBI taxonomy): domain Eukaryota; kingdom Metazoa; phylum Chordata; class Lepidosauria; order Squamata; family Dipsadidae; genus Diadophis; species Diadophis punctatus. Next base: position 32,986,638 of record JALIGW010000001.1, on the reverse strand, counting down.
CACTGTTATATATTTATTATAACATTCTATCCCTTGTATTTCTCACAACTCAAGGTGATTTTTATTATGGCCCTTTTCAATTATATTCAGCAAGAACTTCTTATATCATCAGCTGAATCACTTTAAGGTGTTACAAAGAGACCAAGCTTGCTGATATCTATATTATGATGGGTTGTTTTTTTTAAACGAATATGAGAAGTCTGTGGAGAAACAGCATGCGCTGCTTTTTCTAAGAATTGTCTTTGATTTCTTATGTTCAGGCATAATGCCTCACCAAAAGCATAGAAAAAACAACCTCCCAGATCCTCTTCAAGAAGGAATAATATTGACGGACACCCAAAAATGGAAATGGAGATTGGGTCCTCTGATTGCTTATGGAGGATTTGGCTTGGTCTATCTAGGTAAGACATGTAGTATGAAATACTTTGTGTGAGAGACTTACTATTTTGAATCATCCCTCAATGCAACTAAGAAATAGATATGTTCTTTGCCCCCCCACTCTTTTTTTTTTTTTGCTTCCTAGAAGTCCACTATGACATCTTGGACACTTCATATGTGAATGTTCAGCTTTATATTTTGTCTGCAAAAGAGATTTAATACTTTATAAAAAGAACTCCACTTTATAAAAGGAGGAAAACTATACTTTCCTGAATAATAAGTAGGATTTAAAGGGCCTCCTTCCAAAACCTTTGCATGTAAATCATGAAATTAGACATTTCCTCTGTTTTAAGGGTCTACTTTTGTTTGCAACCTCAAATAGCTGAAAGTTTTTTTAAGTTACAGTACTTTATCATATCTTGATAAAGGAACTTTGAATCCTTGATTTGAATATAAAATTGAGTCATGTTGTTTTTCTGATTCAGTATCAAATTGTGCTATTTTTAAAATTGCTGTTCCAAACCAAATATTGTAATAAATAAAACCACATAATTTTTGAATATTTCATTCTTACAAATTTTATTAATTTGTAATACAGAATGAAAACTAGTAACAGATATTTAGAATAAAAGAGAGAGAAAAGAAAGAGAAAGAACAAAGAACAGAAAAAACGATGCAAAAATCAAAGAAAAGAAAAAATAAAGAAGAGACTTATTTTCTTTTACAGCCATTATAAGTATAGATATAAAATCTCTATGATTACAGCATTATGTACATTTTTCTCAATATTATTTTTATTCTAATTTTCAAAATCATATAACATCATTTTTTTCTGTTTCTTGTAAAGTGTCAATAAGGGGTTTTCAATCATTAACTTTTGACAATGTCCTATGGTATTTCTAGTTAGTCAATTTGACTATCTCAGCAAGTTCCAGGTTCTTCACTATCCATTTCTTCCATTGTGGGTAATTTTCAAACATTTCTTTATATAATTGTACTTCATGGTGCAAAAGAATCCAGTGATTGATTATTCTGTTGGTTCTTTGCCCCACAAAGTCCTGCTTCCAGAGTTGAGATTTGTGGAGAATTGATGGGGAACATGTTCAGGATTGGTTTCAACATAGTTATTTCTCTCACTTGCACTTGAGGAAGAAACCAGGAGTATATCAGATGGGATTAAATATCGGGCACCATAGTTTACTAGGTGGCACAGTGGTTAAAAGCAGCACTGCAACCTACTTCAGCTGACTGCTAGTTCAGCAGTTCAGCTGTTCAAATCTCACCGGCTCAAGGTTGACTCAGCCTTCCATCCTTCTGAGGTCGGTAAAATGAGGACCCAGATTGTTGGGGGCAATATGCTGAACTCTGTAAACTGCTTAGAGAGGGCTGTAAAGCACTATGAAGCGGTATATAAGTCTAAGTGCTATTGCTATTGCTATTAGTATCCAGGCAGAAGCTAGCAAATGTTTTACTTTCCTTGATTAAAATAATTTTACATTATATAAATATTCTTGCCTTGCTTTAGTTTTGCAGTACTGAAAATTGTTAAAGTGATGTTCCCTTGGTCTCCAGCTTGAGTACTAAACAGTTTCATGCCCATTTAGCTTCATTGCTGGTTTGAGTAGAAGTGGAATATTAGGACAGGAGAAATATGTAAATAAGATTTCCTTGACCAGAGGACTTTCAGATTTATTTAGTTTATAAATCTTAGATGGGAATTCTATAAGTTTTTCTAACACATCTGGAGGGCACCTGGAGGGCCACAAAAAAATGAAGGAAAACATAAAAGTAAATTCTGTCTTCCTAGCTGTTACTTTGCAAAAGTAGTAAAGAATTTTTTAAAAAATCACCAGAATTGTTACTTTCTGATCTTGGAATGTCTACAGACAGTAGATATTGTGAAGTTAGCATATAAGTAAAACCCATAGGAAATTATTACTCTTCAAATTTTTATAACCACAGCATGCTCGCGCACAAACCTCCACTTTCTTGAGGCCATCCATATTTGCAAAATGAGTATTTGTTGCCAGAGCTCCAGCAGTGGCAATGAGATCAGCTGTGGACAAGAGTTGGGAATTCTGTTTAATTGCCAATAGGCACTGCTTTCCTCTTCCCTCTGTGTAAACTTTGCCTGCAAAACTGACTCCACAAGATGTACTGCAGGCACTTTTTCCATTATTCTAGGAGATGATTGCTACACAAATAAACTGCTGTACATGGAAATTTGTAAGTTCCAGCTGGCAAGCAAAACCAGCAAGTTACTTTGTCGGACTTCTGGGTGCCATGGTGCCAGGTTATCATTGTGTGGGGAGAAAAAAAAAAGCAATATTCTCCAGAAGTGTGCTCTGATGTTACTTTTGCATGTGAAACTAACAAAAACTATGGGGAACAGCCATGGTTTAATGGCAGAACTCATGCTGTGCAGGCAGAGGATCTTACTTTTTTTTTTCTTATCACAGAGCAAGACCACTTTCGGTGGTTAATACTTGGGTAGCTGTAAAAGATGTCTTACTCTGTATAAAATGGATGCATTGGGCATCTTTTTATTAAAGTTGTTTGCACAAATTAAGAAAACCTTGTGTTGATACCGGTATAACTAAACCAATATTGGGCTTATTTATAAAGTAAGTACATGGATAAAATGGAAGAGAAGTACAAATAAAAGATCAAAACATTTGATTTGAACAGCTATGCTAGAGGTTATTATTAGATACTCTCGTCATATCCTGCAAGTACACCTATCTTTTCTAATGAATGTGGCCAAAATGATAGAATAACATGGTAGGGCAAAGATAGCCAATTTCTTCCCCTTTTAATTATTCCGTATTCTGATTTGGATTTCAACTGCTTATATTAATATATTCTTCATTCAAAGTTTACCACATTACTTTGACCAGAACTTAAAAATTGTATGAGGTTGTGTACAGGTTAAAAGAAGTTTGTGTAGAAAGACAATTGTAACTTGATTAGAATTAATAGTTGAATTTCTAAGAGGTGAAACTGAAATGATATCTGGAGAAGATCCATTTGGAATGGGCCTGCCATGAATCATGTCAAATGAATACTAGTGCTTCTTCATTGGACATCATTGGACATATTTTCATGAAGCATGGGACAGAAGTTATGAAAAGGACTAATTAGACTGGGGGTAAATTTCAGTGTCCCATTGGAAGTCATCCATTTCCTATTGTAAGATAAGGAGAGGAATATATGTATATAGCCAATATGGGGAAGAGAAACTACTTACTTCTGCTCAGAAGGCTTAACATGTAGGAGTTCTGGATTCTGAATCAAGGTTCCTCAAAAAAAAAGGTTCCTTTTTTTCTAGATCTGTGGCATTCAACTCCCAGAATTATCCAGCCAGCATAGTCTTGGTTGAAAGTGGTGGGAGGTGAACTCCATGTATCTAATCACATCCATCTTAGGAAAAGTTGTCTTAAATTATGTACATGGGGAAGCCTGCAGTTCCAAGTCTGTTCTAGTCCATTCACTGAATAAATAGAAGTCAAACTGGTTACTTCCTGGCATACTACTTTAAATCTTGTAGAAACAAGAATAATATTAATGATAGAGCTTTATCACATATTATGAAGAAAACAATGAAAAATTTCATTATTTCATTTATAGCCAAAGAAAAATGCTTTTCCAGTTTTTAATATTTGTGCAGGAATACAACTACATCATATCTTCTCTTGTTGAGTTGAAATTCAGTTCTAGATAAAGTAACTCAAGTCTTCCATAACTTTCTCTGCCTTAATTTTATCTTGCAGCTTCCCCTTACCTTGATGTTCCAGTAGAAAACAATGCTGTGTATGTCATTAAAGTGGTAATTATTACAACTTTAAAAATATTGCCTTTTTATTGTTTCTAATACAATGGAATTGCATGTTTTCCTTACATTTTTGTTTATTTGAAGTGAGTGTACTCTTTTAGACAGAAGATTCACAGAACATCTTAGGGCAAGACAATCCTTGCTCTATCAGTCACAGTCTTAAGAAATGATCAAAGGAAGGAAAAAGAAAATTAGAAAAGTTGGCACGAGGTATTACCCTGATTCTGGTATTCTTTCCAAACTTTACTAACAGTTGTTATAGGAGGTATCGGTATTGTGTTGTTGGTGATCTTGCCTTTTAATTACTTTTGTGTTTCAGCTCTCTCCTTGTGTTACATCTGTATATGTTGGTGTGTCAGGTGCCAAAAACAAGAAAGACACAGTGATTCTTCCAACAATTTATTTATTGTTCCTCACCTATAGACAGCATCTTGCCAAACTAAGGCAGGCTACTACCTATATGAATATTTATTTGTTAGTTTGTTTATTTATTTATTTATCTATTTATTTATCTATCTATCTATCTATCTATCTATCTATCTATCTATCTATCTATCTATCTATCTATCTATCTATCTATCTATCTATCTATCTATCTATCTATCTATTTATTTATTTATTTATTTATTTATTTATTTAGCAATTCTTATATGCCGCCCTAATCCCTGGGGACTCAGGAATGAGTACAACATGTGCAAGAACAGCTATAATGCAATGAAAATACAATAATAAAATAGCAATTTAAAAGAATAAAAACAACACAAGCAATACATACATGGGGGAGGCCAAGATGTTCAATGGTCTCTGAATCACCCCGCCTGCAGGAAGAGCCATGTCTTAATAGCTTTCTGGAAGGCCAGCAAGGTGGGAATAGTTCGGATCTCTGGGGGTAGTTGGTTCCAGAGAGCCGGAGCCCCCACAGAGAAGGCTCTCCCTCTTGGTCCCGCCAACCGACATTGTTTGGTTGAAGGGACCTGGAGGAGACCGACTCTGTGGGACCTAACTGGTCGTAGGGATGTATGAGGTAGGATGCGGTCCCGAAGATAACACGGTCCTAAGGCATTTATTTTGGGAACTGTTAGAAAAAGGCCATCTCCACCCTCTTTCTGTCACACAAACTATCTGAACTGAGTTGGTCTCTTATTCCTCTGGAATACAGACCTTTCCTCCTGGGAATCCATCCTATTACATTCCATCACATGATGTGTGGATTAGAAAGCATACAGTGAGCTTTGTATGCTCTGCTCTGACTCTTGTGACCAGAAAAAAATAACACTTAGAATGGAGTACTCAGTAATATTCCAATCCACTTACCAACTAGAGATGGAGATAGCTATTTTTTAAAATTTATTTTTTAAATAGCTATAGCCTCCAGCTCGTTCCACCCATTTGTGCTTTCCATCTTTCTTTTGCTAGCTTCTACCAAATCTGGCTCTGCTGTGTTCAGGTTTTGGAGTTACCGTGCAATAGATAGATGGGCAGAGTTTGAGCAACTTTAATTATGTCTTTCCAAATTTGTTTGGATTGGGAAAAAAATAATGGTATATTTAATTAAAATAGTATTTTCAAAATTACATGGGAAGTTTACCTTAATCTCCTTAGTACAATACTGAAATCTTTCCTATTGATTAATAAGAAGTCAAGGATACCTGATTTGCTTGTGCCTTTCTCCATGACCTGAAAAATAAAGTTATCATAACATAAATTATGAATTTCCTAGAAGGACCATGCAGGGCAAAATCAGTCTCCCAAAAGATGTTTCAGTTATCAAAGTCTCCCATACCAGTGATTTCATTCCTTTTTGAAAATTCTGTAATGTATAGTTGGAAGGCATTATCTGCACGAGGGTTATACAGAAAACAGAAAATATTTTTTTATAATCCAGACAAAAGGTCTGCTTTACAAAAATCAGCCAGACTGTTTCAAGCCAAGCATAATTAAGCAGAACTGGAGCCTGGAATGCCTTGGTTGTTCTGGATTTCAAATCAAACAAAATCTAGATGGGGTGACTAGACAAAGCTGATGTATGCTATCCTTTCTCCTCATATTTAATCAAGCTCCACTTCTTAACACTTTCCCTATTTATGTGTAACACTCAATTATGTGTAACACATAATTGACATGAAACTTTGTGCTTTTTTATATATATCTGTATAGGAATATCTTGAAAATGGGCCCTTATTTTCAGAACTGAAATTCTACCAACGAGCTGCAAAACAAGAACATAGTAAGTCAGGCAACAGAAGTGTCCTATTTCAAACTGCTATTAATACTTTTTCAGGAATAATAACTTGGGAATAATCACTTATGAAAATTTAACTTTATTTCAGTGTTACTTTTAGCAAATGTACCTAATGTGTATATACATTTTCATAACAATGTATTCTGATATTTCCAAAAATCATAGTTATGTTTTATTTTAAAAAAGAAGCTGGACAGTTTTAAAGAACCTGCTTTCCTCTCATCTTTTGTCAGTCAAAAAATGGATGAAGCTGAAACAACTAACGTTTTTAGGCGTTCCTGTTTTCTTGGGATCAGGCCAAGTCAAACATCTTGGTAAAAGGTAAGGAAGACATTACAATACAGCAGAGCTGAAGAAGAATTCTGGGGTAGGGAATTTTAATAGACCTTCCTTGAAAGAAATGAGGAAACACTTTAGGATAATGTGAAAGAAGGATATGCTTTGCATAACATCTTGGAGACTGCTGCCACATTAGGTGGATTAATATCTAATATAGTAAAACAAATCAGTTTATTTCACTCATATACATTTGCTTTTGTTGTTGACTTTTTATGTAAGGGCAATATGTTCTCATCGTTTTTCTTTGTGGTCATACTATATTAGTTACAGATTTATGGTGATGGAAAGATTAGGAGAAGATCTTCAAACCATATTTGAAAGAGAAGGGAGAAAATTTGACAAGGAAACTGTTCTGCAGATTGGGATCCAGGTGGTAGGTATAAAACCTCAGAGTAAACTTGGGATGGGGATCAATGGACCTTTTGAGTTTTAAGTACTGTCTTGCATATGTATTTTTAAATGTTTAATTTTGCTTGAAAGAATGACTACAAAGGAGGACTTTCTCCATCCTCTCTTCCTCTGGTGTAATGATTTGAAGCTAATTAATTAAAACTTGAGCTGAGCGTCTGCATTTCATATTTCAAAGATTTTTTTACTCTATCATGATTTACATATATTTTTATTACTTGAAATCTAAAAATTGGCTATTAGTCTCTACTAGCCCCATTTAAGTGATTATTCAAAATATACTACCAAAGTATTATATATTTGTATGTTTAATTAAATAGTTTACTTTGCCTTTTCACTCTGAATTAAGAAATATGTTTTTCCTTCAAAATATGGGTAGTCCTCAACTTGCAACAATTCATTTAGTGATTGTTCAAAATTACAATGGCACTTATGACTGTTTTTCATATTTCAGACCATTGTGGCTTCCCCATGGTCAGTGATCAAAATTCATAAGCTTGACAATTGACTCACATTTATGATGTTTGCAGTATCCTGGGGTCATTTGATCTCCTTTTACAATCTTCTGACAAGCAAAGTCAATTGGGAAACCAGATTCACTTAACAACTGAACTACTAACTTTAAAACTGCAATGATTAACTTAAGATCTGTGGCAAGAAAAGTCATAAAATGGGGCAAAATTCACTTAACAAATGATTTCGCTTAGCAACAGAAATTTTGGGCTCAATGGTCAATTATAAGTTAAAGACTACCTGTAATATTTCCTTTCATGTATTTAATAAAACTTGTTAAGTCTTTAAATAATATTGTGGGGATGATTGTAATATAAATGCAAATACTGGTTTCCTTTGTAATACAGTCTTTCCTTGCCCACTAGCTAGATGTCTTGGAATACATTCATGAAAATGAATATGTGCATGGGGATATTAAAGCAGCAAATTTACTTTTGGACTACAAAAATTCACATGAGGTAAATAAATATATTGTTTCCCCTATCCATACATCTTATTTTTCATTGTTAAATGTTCTTCAATTTTGCAAAAAATCAGGATGGTGTAGACTTGGTTGTTGCTTAAACTGCATGCATTGTTGCTAAGGAGAAGAAAGCATGAGAGGTTTGTGTTCTTATTCAGATGAAATTCACAGTCTGATTTACAAACTCTTATTCTGTGTAGTAGCTCAATGAAGCGATTTGTTACCAAAACACATCTGAATCTTTCATGGCTTTAAGAATTAGATGCCTTGTTTATATATGTGAAGGAAATTGCTCTATGTGCTCATTTTCCCCCCATATAGATGCATTGAAACATCATTTCTCAACATGAGAAAATTCGTGTAGAGCTAATTAGCATGCTGAAAATGCATATTTTACCAGTTGAAAAAGTATTTCACTTCTATTTACCTCTTTCATAGTTGACAAATTGAGAGGCTGGTGCCGGTCGCCAAATCTAGTGTTAAAGGCATCCATGGTTGCCAGGTACTTTGCTTGTGGCAGACTTACTGAATAAACTTGACTTGCCAAAGAAAATCACAACGATAGGTTCAGGAAATTCCTGCCTTAAAAGAAAGTATTTTTTTCATTGGAAACCTTTAAGGTGGGAATCTATAGATTCAAAGTTCTCAAACTTCATTAATTTCTATAGCTTCTAGTGAGCAACCATGACTGATTCAGATTCAACCATGTTATTCCTAGTTCTGATTGCAGCATACTCTCTCATGACTTTTTTCAAAATGATGGTCTCGACAAACTCTGTTGAACTACTTCTTTTGAGATACTGACATTGGAGTTTTTTGTATTCAGTCTTATCGGATAAGATCCATGTATATTTTTAAATAGACAACCCCATGGGCATTCATATGCACTTTTAAATATAGAATATATAGTGACTGCTTTTATTTTGCTTTAAGATAATGCAAATTATTTTACAGAACTTTACAGAAAATAGTAACAGAACAAACACAGTTAAATTTTGAAGTGTACAATTAGGCACTTAAGTATGTTTTGCAATGTAAAAAATTATACAGTACAGCTATGAGACTTGTGTGCTGAGTAATCCCTGCAACTTCAACAGAGAATGATTTTGTCTCTGCATGGGACAGCTGGATCAGGCTCCCTGCTTACAAATGCCCCAGAAGTCAATCAGAACTCCTTGCCCCCAGGGATAAATGCTTTGGGAAGATCAAGTTTTACATCTTGTGCAGCAGTTGATTGCCGTTTTACTGCTAATAACGCTGTCATTGAGTTCTGTGGCCTAATTAAGTTGGCCTCCTAATACACTGGTGATCCAAATTTATTACTATGCTAACAAAGCAATATATCTCATCAGGTTTACATGGAAACCCATTGACTAAAAAAAAAGGAAGGTGAAATACTTCCTATGTTTTTGTTATGTTTTTCTCAAAACTGTGTTCTACTACCCTGTGGATACTTTGCCTTTAAATGTGATGTGTAAAAAACTTGAACATGGATAATTGAGTCATGTATGTGAATATTTAAAAACACATTTTTGGTTTCCCGGAGATCATTGCAGAGCTTTTATTTAGAACGTGTTGTTTGGAATGCTGTTGTATAAACAGGTAAGCAAAAGGGCAGGATATTTTTTAGCCTTTTGTGTATGAATATTCCCAGTACTGCATTTTTCCTCTAACGGATTTGAAGACAGTTGTTTGTATTTGTATTTTAGGGCTATTAATAGTAATTTATTGCAATAATACAAAAAAGTGGTTATACTTCTCTTACTACTTAGTGCTATGCAATAAAACCAAGCATATATTGTTTTATAATAAAGAATTTTTATCTGATAAGGTTGGTGCTTGTGAATTCTAAAGATTTAAACTGGATGATGATGATGATTATTATTATTAGATTTAGATTTATTATTAGAGTTGGAAGGGACCTTGTAGGTCATCTAGTCCAATTATTATTATTATTATTATTATTATTATTATTATTATTATTATTATTATTATTATTATTATTATTATTATTATTATTATTATTACCATCATCATCATCATCATCATCAGTGACATGTTCACTACACTATGCTTTTCTAAACATACTCAACTCTTTTGAGTGGGTCTGTACATTGTATGCATCTGCTAATTGATGGATGCAGGCAATAGTGGACTGTTGTTATTGTTTTGGTGCTTTCTAGTCAGCATTGACTCCTGGACAAGTCCTGCAATTTTTTTGGCAAGATTTCAGAAGTGGTTTGCCTTACCTCCTTCCTAGGGCTGGCCCAAGGTCATTTAGCTGACTATAAGCCTAAGGCAGGAATAGAACTCAATTTCTTGAGTTTTAATCCTATGCCTTATGCCTTATCTACTGTACCAAAGTGCTCTCAGTGTATTGGTTTGCAAGGTATTATTTAGAGATCCTTGCTTTCATGAAAGAGTATGTCCACTCTGGGCTTTGGTTGCACATGCAACAGGCAGCCCAGGTTTTGCCATAACTGATCATACTGTCCATATCATTCACAAGAAACGTTGTATGCTATGCAGCTATGACTAAGGTAATCTAATATACTTTTCTCTTAATTGGTTATATTATCTTGTATTAATTGAACGTTGAAGGAAAGGAAATTAAATTACATTTTTATCCTGGTTCTTCATCTTTGCACTATTTAAAGAATAACCTTTGAAACACCATTTATAGCTTGGCCTGGTTAGCGATGCATGTCTGTGATTTACAGGGGCGTAAGTGCAAGTGAAAGAAGTGACATTTTTTTATTTCTGGCATTCCATTTATATCAGTACATACTTCCAAGACCTTTATTTTTTGTTTCTTATTATTTTGCAAAATTAACCTGTGGAATTTACACAAAATACTGCAGTGATCGCTAACTTGGATGGTTTGAAAGGCAGATAGGATAAATTCTTGAGAACAAGTCTGTCAAGAGCTGTAGTCTTAAAAAGTCTAGGGCAGGGTGCCCCTTGTAGACTTTAAAGTATACAGCTGCTGTTCTACCAAACTAATAATAGTGGCAGCAGGCTGATGTATTGGGTGATGCTAGAATTTGCTAAGGAGGAAATGCTAATGTTGCCTCTGAGTCAAGAATAGTATGCTTCTAAACATCAATTGCAGAGGAACAATGGTAGGAGGAAATACACCTCCGTCTTTTACCTGCAACTAGTTGCTTCTGTGAAAAATGAAATATCATTCTAAGATGGGTCTTTTCCTGATCCGGCTGAATTATTCTTGCCCTAATTCTTATAGTGGACTGAAATATGAAGTGCAAATAGAGAGTATACTTCCTTCAAAATTTGATATACATGCGGAAATGGAAAGCATTCAATTGGAGAAGCAGTTGAAGAATATGCCAAAATGGGACTTTTCTCTTTCCACACTTGGCCATCTGTTCCTTCTTGCAAGATCTTACTCTGCTCTAGAAACAAAATGTTTTAAAGTAGAGGTCTTGCATTCTGTGATAGTTTATAAGTTTAAATTGTTTTATTTTTGTAATTCCATGTTTATATGTTAACGTTAACATGTTTTTCTATGAAATAGAAAAAGTTTAATTAAGAAAGAAAATCCTATCACAAATATATCAAGTTGATTTTTATCACTGAATGTAAGTGCCATAAGATAAAAATAAGATGTTAAGAGGTCAGTTGGTATAGCTTTGGTTTCTGTCCTTGGACTACTGTTTTGTTTTAATTTTGCTTCTCTCTACCCCTCCATTTACCGTATTTTTTGGAGTATAAGACGCACCTTAGTTTTTGGGGAGGAAAATAGGGGGAAACAATCTGCCTACCAGGTATTCATCTGGCTAGCATCCTTAGTCTGGTCAGCTTCAGCACATTATTTTATCCCCTGGTTAGGACTTTAAAAAACCTTCTTCTGAGAGAGTAACAATGAAAGAACCTGCAAGGTAAGAGCTGGGAAGATCTGTTAGCACCTAGTTAGGGCTGGAAAAAAAGCTACATTCGAAGTATAAGACGCACCCAAATTTTCAGCCACTTTTAGGGAGGAAAAAGATGTGTCTTATACTCTGAAAAATACGGTAATTATGTCCAATAGTTGGAGACTTACCTGGACAAGTTCCTGTGGTTTTCTTGGCAAGGTTTTTCAGAAATGGTTTGCATTGCCTTCTTCCTAGGGCTGAGAGAAAGTGACTGGCCCAAGGTCACCCAGCTGGCTTTGTGCCTAAGGCAGGACTCGAACTCACTTTGTCCTGGTTTCTAGCCTGATGCCTTAATTACTACACCAAACTGGCACTCTGTTTTGTTAATCTCTGCCAAATCTAGGTAGTGCAGAATCCACCTTTTTTAGAATGATACTGTTCACTTTAGGATGAGAAGTGTTCACTTTGGGGGATGGTAGTGCCTTAGAAAAGTTCTGAAAAATCAGCTGTTCAATTGTAGAGAGATGCATTCCTTTAGAACGCTTTCAGGAGAGGAAATTGATATGTTAACACAATGGATGTTTGTGAAACTTTTCCTTGTGTTCTTGCCTGTAACTGAACCTATTTTGAACTTGTTGCAGAGCTGGTTGTTGAAAGGTGGGATCTGTATGTGAGTGTGTTTTGTGGAAAGGAAGGCTCCCATAAGCAGCATGAAGAAAGATAAAAGACATTGCATTTTATGATGTCTGGATGCCCACCTGGAGAGAAAGGAGCCTAAGAACAAAATGTGATTTTATTCTGTATTGCTTCGAAATAAGGCAGCACGTAGAAGGCACGCAACTTAGAAGGGGAAAGTAGCTGTTAATAGCCCCCAGATGTACATATTTTATCCTGAGGTGCAATTTGGCTTAATAAAATGCAGATCTAACAGTGTCCTTAAGCCACCATTTTCTTCTGGCTTAATTAGAAAGGTTATACTTTTTCAGAGGACGAAAGCATCATTCATGTCTCTGCTCATGCCTTCCAGGTTTATCTTGCTGATTATGGACTCGCCTACAGATATTGTCCCAGTGGGAACCACAAAGAATATCAGGAAAATCCTAAAAGGGCCCATAATGGAACAATGGAATTTACCAGCATAGATGCACACAAGGGAGTAGGTTAGTGTCTTCCATCTCTTTACCTCCACTCCCCCTTCCTCCTCCCCAACTTCAAACATTTCAGAAATTACTCACTGAATTTGTGAAACTTGGGAGCAAAGGTGGCTCTCAGTAAAGTTGAAGTGGCTTTTTTTTTGCATGTGATAACTTTCTGTCCTGTTAAGATGAATGTAGTTATTTGTGCTATTGTGAAAGGTGAACCTTCTTTTTTTTTTTTTTTTGCAAGCATAGGTCCTGAGAATATTTGTGGAATCTTTCACTATGGAGGTTGTACCGTATGCTTCTTAGGCTAGAAGTCAGTTCCATGCTTCTTCTGGGCTGCTGATTTGTAAAAAGAATGATTAATAGTCTGAATGACCATTACAACTACAGGTAGTCCTCGACTTAACGACCACGATTGAGTCTAGAATTTATGTTGCTAAGTGAGAAATTTCTTGTCAGTTTTGCCCCACTTTACGACTTTTCTTGCCACATTTGTTAAGTGAATCACTGCAATTGTTAAATTAATAACATGGTTGTTAAGTGAATCTGGCTTCCCCATTGAATTTGCTTATCAGAAGGTCGCAAAAAGGGGATCATGTGACTCCAGGACATTGCAACTGTCATAAATATGAACCAGTTGTCAAGTATCCATATGAAAATCACGTGACCATGGGGATGCTGCAAAGGTGATAAGTGTGAAAGATGGTCATAAGTCACTTTTTTCAGTAGTGTTGTAACTTTGAACAGTCATTAAATGAACTGTTGTAAGTCGAGGACTGCCTGTAGAAGTCTCTAATATTATTTTTTTATTCAATATATTTGCCTCCCATTTTTTTCTCCAGAAGCTCAAGGCAGTAGAAAATACTCTCTCCAATTTTTATCCCGTAGCTACATCCCCTAAATTAGTCTGAGAGATAGTGAATAACGCATGAATACCTAGACCAGGGGTAGGCAAAGTTGGCTCCTTGTGGACTTCAACTCCCAGAATTCCTGAGCTAGCATGATTGGCTCAGAAATTCTGGGAGTTGAAGTCCACAAGTCATAGAAGAGCCAACTTTGCCTACCTTTGACCTAGACCCGCATATGTAGAGCTCAAACTAGCTACTTTATTGTTCTATGCTTATTTCACAGGAATCTTCCCAAACTGGCAGTTTCTGCCTGGGAAAGCCTAGTTAAGGCTCAAAGGCATTGCTCTCTTTTGTTTATGTAATAAGTCCAGAATAATTCCCCACTTGAATCCTCTTCCCAACTCAGGTGGTTTCTCTCCAACATTGGCCTGAAGTTCTCTGATATCTTCAAATTGGGTCTTCCCACTTCAGCAAAAGAAATTTTACGCAATGTGGAGCTAATTGTGGCCATGCTGATTGGGGACTGTGAGACTTGTAGTCAACTACAGTTGACCCTGACATACCTGAAAGCCTACATTAAGTTGATCCTTAGGCCACCTGTCTCTTCTTTTCCAAGTATTCAGTGACTAAATTCATATCTTTCTGAAATCTCTTAGTACGGTAAGTCTCACTGCCTAGCTGTGAGAAAAAGAAGAAATATGTTTCTTACATATTTAAAAATATTTTAATTAAAAATTGGAAACTGACATGTTGAAAAGCAACACACTCTCATATCATTTTTTCACCCTTAGAGGATTGCTAAACTTCCTTAGAAAGCCAAATGAGCTGTATGAAGATTACTAGAACATATAAATAAGGATGGCTGCATCCTATTGATTGATTGATTGATTGGTTATTTATTTACATGACTTATACACCACTTATCTCATGCAGTGACTTTAATCAGCTCGTGACAATCCCCAAAAACATGGTTAAAAACAAAAGTACTCTTTCCCACCAGATCAGACATCCTTGCAGCTCAACCCCCATCCTACCCCAATGCTCGGGGGAAGAGCCAGCTCTTTAAATCCCCCCCCAAGAGGGCTAATTAAGGGTAGGGATCCCTCTAATTTCAGGTGGGAGGCTGTTCCAGTGAGCTGTGGCAGCCATGAAGAAGGCATGCCTCTGAGGTTGCATCAGGTGGGAACATTTAGGGGAGAGGACCTGGAGTTGAAAATCCACCCATTTACCATGGAAAACAAAAAATAGATAAGGAAGGGGTGGGAAGGAGTGCTAGAGGGAAGTGGCTGAGAGCATGCTGTACTTGGTCATGACAACCTCTTTTGAACAAGCAATCCCCCCTCCCCCAGAGCCATTTTGTGCAAGAATCCGCAATATGCTTTCAAAATTTCAGAAGTATTTTATGAGATAAAAAATGTGGGGGATTCCAAGTATGGCTTGTTTGATTGAATTTGTTTCAGTTCACATAATATGCTGCATTGTTGTTCATTCAATGAACTGTGGTCAAGTACATAATGGATAAATATTAACTGTGAACCTAGTCATTGTCTCATCAGCAGTTGTGGAGGAGGACTGGTTTTACTAATATCCATACTATTTCAATTGCTCTTGTCAATGGATTTGAATTCTAAAGCAGCCAACAATATAATGAATTAAAAAGTTTAAACACAGGTCAACCTTATTTAAAGACGGTAATGGCAAACAGAATTTCTGTTGCTGAGCAAAGCAATCATAAAATGTAATATCATGTGACTGTGTCATTTAGCAATGGAAGTTTCAGCATTTTCCGTTGCTGTCATTAAGCAAATCTTGGAATGTTGTTAAATGTGATATGTCACTATTTGCGACCGCATGCTGGCTTCCCCACTGACTTTTCTTGTAGGAAGCTGGTGAACAAAGTCGCCAATGGGGACCAGGTGACCTTGCAATGTCATAATTAAGAATTGTTCACCAAGCACCCAGATTATGACCACATGGTTGTGGGATGCTGTGACCATTTTAAGTATGAGGAGCAGGTGTAGTTGCCACTTGTTCAGCATCATCTTAAGTTCAAATGATCACTGAACAGTCAGTGAATGGTCATTAAGCAAAGACCATCTGTATATGTGGACTAACTGAAAATGCACTTCTGAAATATATGTTAAAAGAGCATTTACACAAACCTTCCAGAAAGTTAGAATTTAGTCATGCTTTTAGAGCAGAGGTCACCCAGCGGTGGTCCGCGAGAAAATTTTGGTGGTCCGCGGCACATCCGGGTGGAGGAGCTGCTCCGGGATGACCAATGGGCCAGTCCTGTGACTAGAGCTCTGAAATATGGGACCGGCCAGGCAGCTCGTGGTAGGGCTGGAAATCGCCACCATAGAGGGAGATACGTGCAACTCGCAACTTTGCAGAAGGTGCAATGTGCAATGAGTAGCGCAGCCCTCGGCGGCTGGAACGAGGTAATGGTGCTGTTGCGGCAAGGGGGGTTGCGGCGCAGGCGGGCCGAAGCAATGGGTGTCAGCAATCCGCTGCTCTTTCATCCCCCTGCTGTGGCTTCCTGTCAGCTGAACCCACCACTGGCTGGCCCTGCCCCTCACCCTCCCACTCCTCGCCTGGCCTGAGAAGGGAAGGGTGGGGGATGGAGATTCGCTCCATATTCCAAAGCAGGAGCAAAGCTTCATCTCTTGCTGGATCTCGCAGGTGTTTCTTCCGGCCCCTGTTGGTGCTGTGTGACTGGGAGACACGCGACTTCCTCTCCACCCCAAGACACTGGCTGGCCCATGAGATGAGATGAGATGAGAGATACAGAGAGAGATGAGAGAGAGAGCAAGAGAGAGAGAGAGAGAGAGCAAGAGAGAGATGAGAGAGAGAGAAAGAGATACAGCGAGAGAGAGAGAAAGAAAGATACAGAGAGAGACAGATGAGACAGAGAGAAAGAGAGAGATAGAGATGAGAGAGAGAGAAAGAGGGATGAGAGGGAGAAAGCGATACGGAGAGAGAAGGGGGAGAGAGAGATACAGAGAGATGAGAGAGAGAAAGGTGTGAGAGAGAAAGAGATACTGAGAGAGCGATGAGAGAGAGAGATGAGAGATCCCAGTGTTTTGTTTTCTGTGGGAAACGAGTCCAAATGGCTCTTTGAGTGTTTAAGGTTGCAGAAACAGGCGGCCAAGCTAAGTGCCTGAAGGACCCCATCCCGTCACATGGAGTCCAGGCGCTTCAGCGAGCGGCGCGCTGGATTCATGTTAGTGGTCCACGGGATTTAAAATTATGAATTTAGTGGTCCCTGAGGTCCGAAAGGTTGGTGACACCTGTTCTAGAGAAACAGACTGGAGAGATAAGTTTTCCTAGTGCGGTTTTTTGGATACTTAGAGCCTAAAAACAAGGCTGTTCCCTAACCAGAGTTAACTGGTTTGATATAAAGCTTCTCAGTGCGTCCAATATGCATAAACAATAGGAGAATGCATTACTTTCACATGCTGTCTTCTCCCTGACTAGTTTCCTACCTCCTCATACCAAATATTCAACCACAAAGCTTGCTAATCTTGCAGTCCATCATTTTGCTGTTATTAGACTTGGTGATTGTTTCATTTACTTCTCTTGCACTGAGTCTGTGGGCAAGATTGGTCTTCTTTCGTATTAAACTAGTTCTATTACTCTCATTGTTCTATAAGCTATGTGAAGTGTTAACTTAAAAAAAACTTTTTTTCTGGTAGACTTTCATATATCTTACTTATTTAAACTCACTTTGATGGTATTGGAAACACATTTGCAGGTAAATTACATACATAGTCCTTTTATTGGGTATTGATTGTACTGCCTTGCAATTCCAAGGCAGACTTAATTCAACAATTCCCTAATTAGTTAAAGTCATAACCTGTGTCTTGTATTCATTTACCATTAATTAAACCTCAGCTGTTTATTACACTGCAGTCCAAATTCAATAGCCAGCCCAAAGAGCCATACAAAAGGAGTGGAAGGTCAATATTGAAAATATATGGTATGGCGTAGGGGTCCCTCTCCCCCCGCCCCAGCTTGCATTGCTTGCAATCAATAATGGTCAATGCAACACGACTTTCTTAGTTGCTATGTCAGCAAGACACAAAGTCAATTCTCATGTTATGCTAGTATGAAAAAATAAAAGTGATTATTGGCAAAGTTTGACTTTTGTTTGGTCTCTTTCAATTCTACCTAAAAATACTTCCTGCTGTGCCTATATGACATTTATCTATTTCTTTCTTCATTGTCCAACTCTGCATGATTTCCTTTAACCACCTTAAAGTCCACATTCCAGCTTACGACAGTGTAACTCAGTCTTCTCCAAATTTATCGAACTTTAACAGCACATTTCCAGCTAGCAAGTCACTTATGGTGCAAAATGCGGACTTTTTTTTCCCGTTCACGTCCCTCATCTTCTGCAGCTCACTTGAAGGGAGGAGGGAGGGGAGTTGTTTCTGCAAACATTTGTAGTTGTTAATAGCTCCTGAACTGTTATCTTAAACTAATACTTTCTAACGAGTTTTGCTTGGCACAAACAACTATATATTATTGCTTTTTCTATTAAAAGGACCATTGACCATGTAATGTAGAAGGCCTTGATAATTTGCCAGCACTGTTAAGACCTGTAGTCATTTAAGACCGGTCATTAGGAAAAATAAAATGGGACTCTTGTGCCTCCCTGATGCTGAAACAATGGCACTGTTTGACCTAGCAGAAGCATTTTGGACTAAAGAAGCTATAATGGCCAAGCAGTTCCTGACCTGGACAATGGGGATAAGGAGAATGAGAATCTGTTAAGTCTACTGATGCTGTGCAGTTTTCTACTGTTTGTTTTTTTAGAGCTGGGGAATCCTTATTTGCTGAAAAGGAACTCCCAATATTTTATGCAGAATTATTGGATGAAAAATAGGGATTTGTAGCCACTGATTAGCTATCCCTGTGGTACAGGGATTCAAAACTTTTTACTACCAGTTCTGTGGGCGTGGCTTGGTGGCTTGGTGGCCGTGGCTTGACTTGGTGGGCGTGGTAGGGGAAGGATACCATAAAATCTCCCTACTCCAGGGGAAGGTTATTGCAAAATCCCCATTTCCTCCCGATCAGGACTCGGGAGGCAGAGAATAGATGGGGGTGGGGCCAGTCAGAGGTGGTATTTACCGGTTCTCTGAACTACTCAAAATTTCCGCTACAGGTTCTCCAGAACTGGTCAGAACCTGCTGAAACCCACCTCTGCTGTGGTATAGGGGGACTCTATTGCTTAGTTCTCGGACAAAGTTAAATGCATGTGCATTATAGCTTATAGCATGAACATTTCATGTTATTGAATGTTTTAGTTTTGCAAAACAAATAGTACATGTCTCTTCTAGGGTCTATATCTTTTGAGAGCTAAAAAATGTTTGGGCAAATAGATTTTCATTTTGCAAAACAATAGCATTCTCAAAATATCAAATCCTCTGTGATATTTAACATTTTGAAATTTCATGCAGGGTATTTTGTGAGTTGTTTGTTCCCAAATTTTTCTATTGAAAATGCTTTAAGTGAGAAACATTCTTTTGTATGTGGAATTGGGTTTCTGCAGAATAAGATAGGATGACAAAATGGTTAAAAGGCCTTGTAGAATCTCAACCGGCATATTTATTTTGTTATAGTTAAGTCCCTACAGAGAAGTTGTTCTATATTTTAAGGAAAAATTGAGTATGTATTCTGACAAGAGAACATTCCCACAGTGAATGGGAATGCATTTCTTTAGTGCAGAAGTCATTTTCTTTCTGTTTCTGTAGTTGTAAGCATTTGAAGCTATAGGGAAAGATGATGTATTTTAAACTCTGACTGCAATTTGGAGATAGTTTCTAATATTAGCTTCTAAGAGGATAAAACTGTTTCTCCAACATTTTTTCTCTGTGGCAGTAGATATATTAATAATAAATATTGACTACTTCCAAATTCTGTCTACATTTAGCATAACTGGGAGGGGGATGGCTCAGCAGTTAAGACACTTATCAGCTGGAAACCTGACAGCCGAGGTTCAAGACCTGAGCACCATGCAATGGGGTGAGCTCCCGTTCCTGCCCTGTTCCAGCTCCTGCCCACCTAGCAGTTCAAAAGCATGCAAATGCGAATAGATAAATAGGTACCACTTCAGTGGGAAGGTAACAGTGTTCCATGGCCTTTGGCATATAGTAATGCTGGCCACATGACCATGGAACAACACTGGCTCCCTTGGCTAAGAAACAGATGAGCATTGCCCTTTAGAGTCAGACCCGACTGGACAGGAGAAACCTTTACCTTTACTTAGCATAATTAAAGTAGTTAATGTGTGTGTGTGTGTGTCTGTGTGTGTGTGTACGCTATAACCATCCACATACCATGAAAGCAATCCTAGAATATGAGCTTTCTTGATCAGTTAATTTAGAAACAACTTTCTGACTTTTCTCTTTCCACCCCATTCTTTCCTACACTGAATATAGCACTTTATAGCACTTTACTAATATACCGCTTCATAGTGCTTTACAGCCCTCTCTAAGCGGTTTACAGAGTTCAGCATATTGCCCCCAACAATCTGGGTCCTCATTTTACCGACCTCGGAAGGATGGAAGGCTGAGTCAACCTTGAGTCTAGTGAGATTTGAACTGCTGAACTAGCAGTCAGCCTGCAGTCGCAGCATTTAACCAC
This sequence comes from Diadophis punctatus similis, assembly GCA_023053685.1. Taxonomy (NCBI): domain Eukaryota; kingdom Metazoa; phylum Chordata; class Lepidosauria; order Squamata; family Dipsadidae; genus Diadophis; species Diadophis punctatus. The sequence continues at coordinate 32,965,953 of JALIGW010000001.1, read as the reverse complement.
TGCACCACTTCAGCTCTTAGTGAATCAAACATACAAAGCATAGGAACTGTTTTGGCCTGTCAGCCGCTGGCCCCTCCGGCAGCCGAATCAGATGAGGAGGAGTGGGAGTCGGGGCCAGCATCAAGGCAATCTGAGAGCTCCGAGGGGGAAGAGGAAATGGAGCTGTCAGAGATAGAGAGGCGAAGCCTGGGCTGTCCATTAGCCCCCAGATGGAGAGTCAACAGCCCCCAGGTCTGGAGATGGCTGATGAGGAAGAGGAGGAACAGTTGGGCCACATGCCTCATGCACGAATGCGCAGAAGGCAGAGGAAAGGAGAGCAGCGGGACTCTCTGGGCCAATCCTCGGGATGGAAGAGCCACCGCTGCTAGCTAAGCCCCACCCTAGCTCTGGGGATAAAAGGCAGGATAAAACTTCTGAATCCTGTCTGGAACTGTATTGGAATTCTTTCTTGGAATCTGCAGCGCTGAGACTCAGGCATGCCTTCGGAGCGTGTGTGTGTCTGCTGCAGGAAAAAGAGCGAGCGCACCTTCTAGGACTTCCATTACAAATGTGGTGAGAGAGAGAGAGACTCCTGGTGCGTTGGAGTCATTTCAGGGGGAAAGGGAGCAAGCTTCGCTTTCCACAGGCACTTAAAAACTTCGTTAGCCTGCTGTGTGTACGAGAGAGAGACTCTTTGCCCGGGTTGCTGGCGCTCCAAAACAAGGAAACGTTTAGTTAAAAACAGTGTGCTTGTCGTGTTTGGGGAGCCAGGTCAGAACAGGAATTCTCATTCCTGACTGTACAATTCAAGAATCCCATGTTTCAGAAGAGGAGCCATGGCCAGTCCTATCATAGCCACAAAAAAGTAGCCACTTTGGGAGATGAATGGAGTCTCAAATACAATCTCCTTAGCCTGCAGCAGTAACTTCCTGGAGCCATACTTCTCCAGTTCTCAGGAGGGTTCTGCGTTTCATTTGACTACCCTGTAGGAATCTCTCTAGAGGGGTGGGAATAGCAGGAAAAGAAAGGCTGTTGGAGGGAATGGCAGGTGTTGCTAGACTGTTCCTATATAGTGCAAACAGAGCACAGGTTTTTTATACAAACAATCCTACTCCAATCACTGGTTTACCTAAGTAACAGTCCTGTGTGAATAATGCTGGGCTGTATGCATTAACAGATCAGCTTATTATATGATACCCGCCTGTGTTCCTAAGATGAGAATAAAAGAAATATTTCTGTTCTGCATGCATAACTAAGGTTTGTTTGGCCTTTAAAGCAGAATTATGACTATCTTGTGACAAATACAATAAAAACAGCTGAAAACTCATAAAAATGCTGTTTAAGTAATAAACATTTAGCATTTCTTGCTCCTGTTCCTCCAGATTAAATTTCTTGTCCTTAAGACCATAGCTCTAAGCAAGTATACAATTGCCTTATTTTTATCATGGAACCTGACTGCATTTTATTGAGCATTCATTTTTTGAAATGTTGCACTGTAAAAATAGTGTTGCTTTTTCCTGCTTGTTTCTTGATAATTAAAGAGAATTATACCTGTATCAAGCATGCCTCTTAAAAATTTGTTACATAGTTAGTAGTGTTAAAAAGTAATATTTGGGTCAATGCTGTGTATGGATTTTTGTAGATTTTCTACTCAGTGAGGCATGCAGTCAATACCTAATTTCTCAGGAGATATACTGCACTCAACGTATCGAGCTTCTTTTAAATACTCCAGGCTCTGCGTACCAAGTGCATAAGACTGGTTTTAATTTGCCATCATTGATGGACATCAGAGGAGTATGAACTGTCTGAATTAAATTTGTTCCAGCATGTGTATATCAGGGCAGGATGGAAGGTGAGACAATTCAGGTGCCGTCTGTCCTATTCTGTTAACAAATGAATTACAGAACTGATATTAGCAGCTTTACTCTTTCTCTAAAAGAGCTGCAAATCAACATCTCATTATGCTTTATTAATTTGGGAAAACCGCATCAAAGCAGGCTCGTTCGTAGCTTAATATACGAGTATGGCAGTTCCATATATGGAGTTTAATATGAAATTCAGACTTGTATTCAAAACCACATTCGGTCGTGAAACAGCCAAGATGGAGATGCCTTTGGTGCAGTTTCATGTAGTTTGAGATAAATTTATTATGAGGAATTTTTTTTTCTTTGTATTATTTCTCTTATGAAAAATGTACAGCGCAGCTTACAAAATTAAGACAATAAATAAAATGCAGATTATACACAGGTTTTGGAATGCAGAACAAAAGCTAAAAGCAGATTAGAACTGGCACAGCTGTTTTTTTTAAAGCATATTGACTAGATTACTACATTGACTAGACTAGTAAATCAAAGGAGAAGCACGCTGAATAAATACCATTGTTAAAATATTTAAATGCTGCTTTTCTGGGGCAGGGACTGAAAAGCAGTATACATAACAAACTCTATAAAAATAACTAATATAATATCAAGATGACAAAAGCTACATAAGGTATTATTAAGATCAGTATCATAAGTAAAAAAATGTATGAAATTTGAAGAGAAAAAGAATGTAGATTTATCCATGCAAATTGAACTCATACTGACTAAATCCAAGTGTCATGAAGCTATTCATTAGATGGCCATAGCCAAAATTTCTGGCTCCATCTGGTTACTTTTATGTTGTTATTTTGAGATTAAAAGGTTAAAATTTATTTATAGAAGAAGCTGTGAAAGAAATTTGCTTAGGTAAATTAACTAACCATTGTATTTCTTGCCTAGTAATATGGTTGGCTAGAATATATATTTAATTTAATTTGTCTATTTATTACCAAATTTATATCTTGCCTTTCTGTTATTTGAAGGCCAATATTTATCTATCTCAGCAATTAGTACCTCAGTGTATTGATCAAGGAATTCTGAGATTTGAAGTACACAGATCTTAATGTTGCTGTGAGAAACACTGCTTTAGGAAGCCTTGAACAATTAAAAATACTGAGAATAAAACACAACAAGGTTAATTCAATGAAAAACGAAGTAAAAAGATTGGTGAAAGAGATGTATTTAACATCTTCCTAAGTGGCGAGAGAATGAAGGCCAAGCAGTGAATGTACTGTGTGATTTAGTGGTCAGATGAAAAACTTCTTTCTAAAGTATTTAATGAGGTTCTGGTAGGAGAAAGATCTTAATAAGGTCCCCTTCTACTGATTTGAGTAACAGTGCAAGTTCATAGTAGAAAAGGTGGTGCCAGCACCTTAAAATAATGACCAGTAGTACAGATCTAATACAGGCATCATGATTTCTCTTCCACCAATGTGCAGCCTGGCCAATTGCACCAGTTTGCAATTTCCCAATCTTTTTCAATGACAGACTCATGGAAAGTACACTGAAATACTCCAATGGTAATATAGCTTTATTGCTTAGTCAATTGACTGTATCAAGAATATTGAAGTAGTCAAGATTAGTTATACCCAAAGCATGACTTGTAAGACCAATTGCTTATTCTATCCTGGTTCAGAATACTGTATTTATACCTGAATATAAATGCTACCTATGGAAAAAATGTGAGTTGCTTTATGAGTGTTGTATAAATATCTGAGCTCTTTTTTTATTCATAAAGTAACACAAGTTGTTATTGGGGATACAGTGAAACTGTAGGAAGCCTTCACTTATGGGAGACAGTGAGGTAAGAGTGAGAAAACTTTTTCAGAACAGCCAATCGCTTGAAGTGTAACATTTGCTCTGCCATTCACCAACAGAGAAGCTGTTTTGTCCAGCCTCCCTGATTTTAAAGTAAACAGAGATCCTTGACAGCAAGAGACATCCTGCATGATAAAAAAATGGTTTTTAATTGGAAGTATGGGGGCCCACATTTTTCTCTTGACTTAATTGCATATCAAAGCTATGATTTAACTGAATTTATGATTCTGGGAACATAATGCAGTGAACATAATGCAGAGATAGGCAGATCATTTAGGTGATTTTCATGGTGATGATATCACCAGTCTAATCACAGACTGTATTGGTATCTCCTCTGACCTGATACTGTAATGTTGTTGCAATAGAGAATTGGCTGTGAGGGAATAGCTAGCATCTGCCCAGCATTGCACTGTAAATTAGGTATGGAAGAGGGGTTTTTTGGGAGGCTTATTGTGGAGAGTTGCTGAATCTGTTACAAGGACCCAATCTTGTATATGAGCAGCCTGATGAGTGTATTCTTCCTTGGAATCCCCCTTCCTCCCCCCCCCCCCAATCTCTCTGCAAGTGTGGACAGGATTTTCTAGCTGTGATATCAGAAGTTTGATGTGCTTTCAGTGCCAAGGAAATATTAAATGCCTTTAATGCTCTATTTTCTTTTTGTGTTAAGCTTATTTGCTTAGGCTTTGGCTATAGTTTTAAATTATTTATTTTTATGTAATTTGCTCTTTTGCTCAAGTAAGCAAAATGTACTTTAAAAATAAATATAGTCTGGTGAGTTGTTTTTTTAAAAAAGATCTTTAAAGAACTGCTTTCTACTGACCATAAAGATAATTCTGTCCCATTGAGAAATATATTGTAAAATATTTCATATAGAGCCCCTTGCAGATAAGGAAACTTCATACTTAATAGCAGCGACTTCTTGTACCACAGTTGTTTCTCTATCTGCTTGGTCACAGACAAAACCAAGGCAGAATTATAAGAGGTAGAATTTACCCTTCCTCTTTCTTGGCCAAATTTTGATCCATGTAGAGAAAAATGCCTACAGACTGATGTCATCAGAAGGATTGCTGGGTATTTTAAAACTGTTGCCGAGTTCATTTTCTTCATTCCTATGCAAGGCTGCAGCTCATTCCATGCCAGGATTGCACTATTTCTGAAACTGTTGCCAACAATAGATAGAATAGAATAGAATAGAATAGAATTCTTTATTGGCCAAGTGTGATTGGACACAGAGGGAATTTGTCTTTGGTGCATATGCTCTCAGTGTACATAAAAGAAAAGATACATTTGTCAAGAATCATGAGGTACAACACTTAATGATTGTCATAGGGTACAAATAATCAGGAAACAATCAATATTAATATAAATTGTAAGGATACAAGCAACAAGTTACAGTCATACAGTCATAAGTGGGAGGAGATGGGTGATAGGAGCGATGAGAAGACTAATAGTAATAGTAATGCAGCCTTAGTGAATAGTTTGACAGTGGTGAGGGATTGTTGGAGATTGGAACAGCTTTCATTCCAGGAACAGGGCATGGGTTAAACTCCCAGCTCTATCCCTGGCACCTAAGTTGAAAGCAAAATGGGACTGAAGTGACATCTGCTGAATGCATCGTAGGGTGTGGTTAATAGTAGATTAAATGAAGTGGTGGCTTGGAGGCTTCCACTCTTCTTTTTTCTTTTCTTCTCACCTTGTGATCTAGGATAGTTCATGGGTTGCCCACTCAACTGGGCAACTCAGTGAGTGATAAAAATCCCATCTTTCTCTCGAGCAGTGTGTATTTCATGTTTCTGAATGGGTAGAATAAATTTAATGCGATTTTTATCCATAAAGCATTTTAAGCATATTTCCTTTTTGAAACTTGCAGAAAATCATTATGAAGAAGCAACTAATGTCCGTGCATGGTACTGAAGCTTTACTTTCTTTCTACTTTCTTTATTTATCCCTTCTTACAAAGTTAACATGCTAGCCATACTACCTCTAAGTCTAAGACATGGTCAGTAAACAGAAACAACAACATTCCTGACTGATTCTTCCCTCTATCACCAATCAGGGTCAATGTTTTCACAAGGGCACTTTACAAGTTAACACCTAATTGAGAGGGGGGGCATCTAGCAGGTTTGGTAGTGATTGCAGTCCACATAAGTATGAGGAGTGGATACTTCTTATCACTATACAGCACCTTTCCAAGCATCACTCCAGAGACAAATGTTGATTTCCACAATTTTATCAAATACCCTATAGACTGAACACTGGACAACCATTTGTCTGAAATGGTATAGTAATGGTATAGTAATGAAATATTCATGCAGAGGATTGGATTAGGTCCCTTCCAACTGTATTATTCTATGTTCTATGTTAAATTTGAAAGCAAAAGTTCTCAACTTGCTGAATTCATTGCCACTTTTTAGGATAAGGTAAAAGTGGATTGTAGAAATTTAAAGTGTATACCTATATCAGAGGTCTTCAAACTTGGCAACTTTAAGACTTGTGGACTTCAACTCCCAGAATTCTCCAGCCAGCTGGCTGGAGAATTCTGGGAGTTGAAGCCCACAAGTTTTAATGTTGCCAAGTTTGGGGACTCCTGATCTATATTGTTAAATGACTACCACAGAACAATATTTATTTGGCTTAGAATTATTCAGGAAAGCACTCCCCAAAGGAAAAAGTTAAGCAGTCAAAAATAAACATTCTACACTTTTAATTTCACCCATTTTAAAAATAAATTATTTTGGGAAAAACTATTGGTCTTTAGAAAATGCAGTATCTCTTTTTCATAGTTCCAGTTGAAAAAAGCCTATTTGCCTACAGAAAATGACCATAACCTGATTCTAAATGAAAGTTGGCTTTTTGTTAGCAAAATATAGGTTTGCAAAAGTGTTAGATTATAGAGTGGGACATTTTTCAGACATGGAATTATTCAAATTGTCATTTTGTTTATGACATCTTAAAATGATGTAACATGTTATTTTCTCCATTTATGTATACAGATTTATCTTTTCTTAAGAATAAAAATTGGGAACTCCAGTAATTCTGTTTCTGTTCCTTATCCTTGACAGTAATATTTAGTACGTATATTTTATCAGAGTTCTATTGAATATAGGAAATAGCAACCCTTTTTCTTTTCCCTAAAGATTGAAGAATTTGGAAAAAAATGCTAATTTCCAAAATATTGTGACACTATAGGTTAACATGAATATAAAATAACAAAGGAATATGGGCTTGTCCATCTAAAATTTGGAAAATCAACAATACTTTTTGCATTGTTGCCTGTTTACAGAATTGGGCAAATTAAAATTATCTAATGTTTCATTTTGAAGCTTCAGACCACTAAGTGACTGGATATTTACTATGAATTAATTATAATATGACACTTTCTTTATATGATAGATGAGAAGTACAATTTTTATAATTGTGACAACTCTTATATTAGCTATGATTTCTTCATATCTGTGATATTTTTATTAACATTTTGAGAATTGCGAAGTGATTGTTTTAGGATAGCACTTACAGACATAGATGGGAATACAGTAATTTGTTAAATTTTTATTATTGGAATTCACCTAAAATGCTATAATGGAATTGTATATGTGGAAGATTGATTTTGTTTCTTTTAATATCACAAGCAATGCTTTTGGATTTGGACAGAATGAAAGCTAATTTAGAATAAAAGACCCTCAAGACAATAAAATAGCATCCTGGTAGATTGAAGGGACTTTCATAATCCAGTAGTTGAACAGCAGTTAATATAGACAGAACATGTAAGAATGTATGTGCTTTCATCATAAAAAAGAGCTGTGCAGATGCACAAGAATGGATTTAGTTCTATTAGACTAGGCTTCCATATTTTATAATCAAATATTGTGTTCCAGAGTCACCTGAGAAATTTTGGTAATGAAATACAGAACTTGTTGGGTCAGTGATGGGAACATCCTCTCTGGGTCTTCAGCCTCTTGCATCCCATCCTGGATCTATTTTTGCAGCCTCTTGCATCCCATCCTGGATCTAAACTGTCAGATTCCTAGTGCAGAACTACGAATTGGAAAAAACGGTTTTCCTGTTACAGAGACTTCCAGATATCTTGGATTATAAATACTGTCATCTCTACCAGGCAGATTTCTCTGGTGTTATCCTCTCCCCATTTGTTATTGCAGAGTTGAGAACATCGTTTTGAATGTATGTACAATGCATATATTCATGCAAGTACAGAATTCTGTCTTTTGTTTAGAAAAATGTAGGGGAAAAAAGATTGTTACCTGTTGGTGTGTGCGTGTGTGTGTTGTTTCTCTTGCAACCCTAGTTCACGAGTCTAACTAATGTCTCCTTGATTCTTACTTTATCGTTAATAAAGTGTTTAGATGCATGTTGCTAGAAAGAGCCATTGAGAAACTTACATATCTTTAAGACGGCTTGCAGCTTATACTAGCTCTGCTATTAAATTCTACCTACCATAAATGGTTTGCTTTTAATAATTTGGAAATAAAGCTAGATTTAAATTGAATGAACACTTCAGTCAAAAAGAGCCAAGGGATTTATGTTTTCAAGCTATGCAAAAGCATTCCTGTCTCTTTGTGCAGATATGTTGCTGCTCAAGTTGTAAGCCCACTAGAGGGCACTGTTGTCATGCTGTCGGCCCTCAAGCATCTCTGGTTTAGTGGAGCAGGAAAGGCCATCACTGTTTAGTCTGCTCTCGAAGGGTCTCGGCATGACCAATGTGGACCCCATGGACTTCCTGGAACATGTGTTAGCAATTTAGGAGCAGACATTTATTTCTTTGTTTTACTGCCTGGCTCTTGGAAAAAAGTGTTGGTGCCGGGTTATGGGCTGTCTGGATCATGTCAGAGGCCATGGGGATCAAGTTCATGTGACAGGGCAAGCAAAGGGATGGAGGAGGTGAGGAAGCTGCCCCTCCCCAGGAGCAACAAATCGCTGCCTGTCTGTGGACTGCAGCCAAAAGACAGGCCGTGTGGAGTTCCTGGGACAGCTGAAAAAACACGGCATAATTCTGCCCGATTCCCTCTTTTGCTGAACTAGTGCATTAAATTACTATAGTTTTATATTATTTTTTAAAGAGGTGGTGGTGGTGATGATGGGGAAGCTAGCTCAGTAATAATTTCTCTTTCCTCCTTCAAATTCCCGATTTAGCACCATCCCGAAGAGGGGACCTTGAAACCTTGGGCTACTGTATGTTGCAGTGGATCTGCGGAAGTCTACCCTGGGAGCGGAATTTGAAGCATCCTGAGGCTGTGCAGGCTGCAAAAACAAAGTAAAAAAAACCCTGTTATTTATTTAATTACATGTTCTGCCCTAACTCTGCAAAACAGGACAGGTTGAAATGATGGGGTATGTGTTGGGAAAGTGTGTGTGCAGGGATCACCCCTTGTAATGAATCAATTCGTCCTCTCTGCCCCCAAAAAGAAAAACCTCCTTCAGCAAATCAAAGCAAACCTAAATATTGCTGTATGAAATAAAACACGTTTTTGGATGGAAAGCATTGGCCCCTAAGTTACACTTCTGAAAGAATTGCAAGAATACAGTCAACATTAACAGTGCTTATTGCTCTTATTTTAATTAATATTTGATCCCCTTTTGTAAAAATCCATTGGAAAGCAAGCTCCTTATTGCTGAGGGAGTTGAATGGCTTCCCTCTCCTCTTTTGTATTATCTGTGCTAAAGGACAGCAGCTGGCAACTTTAATGAAGATGACCAGAGAAGGTTCTGCTAAGCTGCCGGGAGGTTCACAGATGAGGCCTTTTCTTGACGAAGCACAAGGGTTTTTTTTTTTTGCAGTTGTTGCTCTACCTACAAGCAAGTGTGGGTCAGATTGTGACCAGATAACAGTAATGCATTCCCAGTCACTGTAAGGGGACCCATGTGGGTTGTGCTTGTGTTAGGCTCCAGGATTAATCCCCAATGAATGAACTTTTCTTAAACAAACACAGTCTAGAGAATTCTTCTGAGGGGCCTCATAAAGTTGACATTCTGACTAATTTTGCTGCACAGGTGCTATATGTATTCACCTACACTTGGATCCCATTTGTTCTCCAAGGAATATATTCTTATGAAACTTTTGAAACTTATCTTTCAAGGATAGGGGTCACATGCTGTCACAACAATATTGTGAGATGGCCAGTTCTGAGCACCCCATTGCTTAAGTCTATCCATCCTAACTCCCATCCGTTTTCCGCTACTCTGTATTTAATTTAAATAGATGAAACCGGTCTGTACAGGAGTGTTTCTTGACAGCCTGAGATAGCTAAGACAGCTGAGCTATCTTAGTGTCTTGAATCTTAGTGTTTTGAATGTTTAAAATACAAACTAACCTCTGAAATACAATCCTGCAGCAAAGTCTCATTGAATACAATTGGACAGTTAGTTGCAACTACAATATTCTATTTATTTGAGAGACTTTGTATAATTACCTTTAACTTGAATGGAACACATGTTTGCATGTGGCATCGATTAACTATTGGATATCAAAAAAAAGGTTGTTGATAAGTTGTTGTAAGTTTTATTTTTAAGGTCTTGGTACCTTGCTTTTGAATGCAATTTTATTTTCCCCATTTATTCCCTTCTTTTTAAAGGGTATTTTCAGAAAGGCCATTCGTAAGTGTGAAAAACAAAAGGAAACTGGAATTCCACCTGCTTCCTTTCCTGAAAGCATGTAATTAGTCCCAGCAAAATGGAACTTGTGTGGCAGCCTCTCTGCCCTTACTGTGGGACCTAAGTAAGTAAATTATTGGGCCCCACACAGCCAGTTTCTTGGCTCATAATATACCAGCTATGTTGCAGTGGTGGGTTACAAGTGGCAAAGGCAGCAAAGTTTTAAATAGGGCAAGTCACAACAGAGGTACACAATAGGGATGGCTTGTTCTGAAGAAATCAATCTGCACATTCAGTTTGGCACTGGCTCTCTGCAGAGAGAGGGAGGGAGGTTAGCCTGCAGGCTGCAGATAATACAGATTGTATCTGTAAATGTTGACTTTGTACAGTATTGTTTAATATTTTCTGTTTTAAAACTCTTGATCACTACAATTCCCCACTACCTGCCTCTTAATGCAATTCAGTATTCAGTCAATGTAATCCTTAAAAATTATTAATTCTACACTCAACAGTTAACCCCATGAAAGGATGACATCTCCTTCCCAAAGTCCCTTTACAATACACACACACATATATGCTCTTCGAGATTCTTGATATTTTACTTAAAAAAGTTAAACATTTCCAATGTTTATCTTGCTAATGTGGATTGAAGAACAAATTATAGACCCATGTTTTGAATGCCCAGATTTGGTTATTCTCAAGTTAAATACTTGGGTAGTTATGAGTTCTCGATTAAGTTGTGTTATCTGATTAACTAGCACACTTGGTATGAGGCAACATTATATTAATTAACAAATGGATAACCATTTGTCTGAAGTGGTATACGGTTTCCTGCCTAAGCAGGGGGTTGGACTAGAAGACCTTCAAGGTCCCTTCCAACTCGGTTATTCTATTCTATTCTATTCTATTCTATTCTATTCTATTCTATTCTATTCTATTCTATTCTATTCTATTCTATTCTATTCTATCTAGCCTAACGCAGAGAAAAGGTTTTGTAAATCTGCATCTCTCTTTCGCCCCTTTCAGTTCTTATATGAAACATCTTTATTTTTATTAGAAGGGGTAAATTTTATGTCAGATAAGATGCAGTATTAAGCCAAATGACTGTGTTGGGTATTTGACAACTCAATTAATTGGATTTTGGGCAAAAGGAATGAAGAAAGCATCTGCTGGAGAATTTGTGAAGCTAAAGTTGTCTGGTGTTAAGCCAGATTTTTGCCAAACATGGCTTTGGATTCTAGCATGCATTAGTCTTTCTGGAATGAAAGGAATTATTAGCTTAAACAACAGGAGGACCCCAGATTTGGTACAGACAAGCTAGTCTATTTCACTTAAATTATTAGTACTGCAGATTTCTCTGTTAACAATGACAATTGGGACTGAACTGGAATTGCACTAAGTAACATAATTATATAGTATGATGTCATGTGACCACACCATTTAGCAATAGCAGTTCCAGTTGAGAGAGGACCTCATGTACCTCTTCCTGCTGGCTACCCATTGCTTGTGGGAAGCTAGCAGGGAACATCGGAAATTGCCATCATGTGATTGCCGCCTGCTGTGATGTTGAAATTGTGAGCCAGACACTGAGTGTCCAGTTCACTGTCACATGACTGCAGGGATGCTGTGAGGGCCAGAACTGAGGATCAATCATAAGTACTGCTTGTTTAGCACTGCCACAAGTTCCACAAGTAGCGGTTAAACACCTGTACTTGGAAAGAAGCAGCTCCTCATAATTTGGCACAACATAGATCACACAATGGGGCGTAAGCATAATGTGGTACATAGATTTTTAAAACAATTAAACAAGGACAGGCTGAAGGACAGGTAGTTCTCGACTTACGACCACAATTGAACCCAACATTTCTATTGCTAGGTGAGACATTGGTTAAGTGAATTTTGCCCCAATTTACAACTTTTCTTGCCACAGTTGTTAAGTGAATCACTGCAGTTGTTAAGCTAGTAACACGGTTGTTAAAGGAATCTGGCTTCCTCAGCATAGCATTTTGTTCCTTATATTTGCCAAAATCTTGGCCTTCGTATGGGTGTGTATTGTGGTGACTGGTGCAATGTCTAGCCTTGTTATCTGGGATTAGTGTTCACATGTGAACTCTGATGAAATGGATTGGGGGTTTGATCCTTGCTCTCCTGGCATTTTAGGGAACCCAGCAATTAAAAGTAATCAAGTTTAATATGTTATGTGAGAATAACTGATAGATGGTCGCCACGATGTAGAAAGGATGTTGAGACTCTGGAAAGAGTGCAGAGAAAAGCAACAAAGATGATTAGGGGACTGGAGGCTAAAACATATGAAGAGCGGTTGCAGCAACTGGGTATGTCTAGTTTAATGAAAAGAAGGACCAGGGGAGACATGATAGCAGTGTTCCAATATCTCAGGGGTTGCCACAAAGAAGAGGGAGTCAAACTATTCTTCAAAGCACCTGAGGGTAGAAGAAGAAGCAATGGGTGGAAACTAAACAAGGAGAGAAGCAACTTAGAACTAAGGAGAAATTTCCTGACAGTTAGAACAATTAATCAGTGGAACAGCTTACCTCCAGAAGTTGTGAATGCTCCAACACTGGAAGTTTTAAAGAAGATGTTGGATAACCATTTGTCTGAAGTAGTGTAGGGTTTCCTGCCTAAGCAGGGGGTTGGACTAGAAGACCTCCAAGGTCCCTTCCAACTCTGTTGTTGTTGTTGTTGTTGTTGTTGTTGTTGTTGTTGTTGTTGTTGTTGTTGTTGTTGTTGTTGTTGTTGTTATTATTATTATTATTATTATTATTATTATTATTATTATTATTATTATTATTATTATTATTATTATTATTATTATCTTTAAGTGGCCTGGTGAAGCATATTGGGTAGATGGGATAGAGAGTGCTGGATAGAAGAAAATGGCGGCATATCTAATTCTTGAGATTCTAAGATCTCTGTCCATGTAGTGTCTCATACTGGACACTACAATAGTGGAGTCAGAGAAAAATGAGAAGTGGGTCAAAAGGAAAACTTAAGCATCCATCAACTTCTTTTTTCCCCCAAATACTTTTCTTGCTATTTTCACAGGGTCTGCCATGCCTGTCTAATCTAAAGCTGCATAAAAGCTGAAGTAAATAAGTTGTTTTCATGGTGTATTTTCCTGTTATCCCTGGAATATAGTTACAGGCTAGAACCCAGAAGACCTTAGGCACACCACTAGCAGACTGGCCATTGGCCAGCCTCTCTCTTTCAGCCTTAGGAAGGAGGTGATGGTAAACGTCTTTCAAAAAAAACCTTGCCGAAGAAAACCGCAGAACTTGTCCAAGAAGTTGCCAGGAGTCAGAACTGATTTAAAGACACCTAGTTAGACAGACAGACAGCAGTAAGGAAAGGAGGTTGACAAATATCAATTGCCTTGCCCCACCTAAATGGAAATGCTTTGTACTAACAAAGATATTGTTGGGATAGCTATATCTAATTGTCTGCTTCTGATTTAACCAATTGCAAATAATTATTTGAGCACTCTTAGTATCTGTTTTCAGATCTGACAAACATTCAGCATGCATGAGCTTTTTTTTAAGGGAGCAGATTCTTACATTTAGAGACCTGCTTGCACATGGGCTATTCTTTTTATTCTTTTGATTAGTATGCTTTCCCCTCCCTCATACATCGCTAGGTCCCTATCTAGAGCAGGAGGAAGCATTCGGTTTCTTTTGCCTCTTTCACAGTAAATTTAGTGATGATGATGTTGTTCTTTTTTTTTTTTTTTACTGTAGGACAGAACTTCCTATCAAAGCTAACTTAATTACTGGCCAGTCTTGCTTTGAAAGAAAGCAGATGCTATAGACAATAGTTCTGCTGTTGAATCTTCCTCATATTAAAGCAGAGGTTTTCAAACTTGGCAACTTTAAGACTTGTGGACTTCAACTCCCAGAATTCTCCAGCCAGGCTGGAGAATTCTGGGAGTTGAAGTCCACAAGTCTTAAAGTTGCAGAGTTTGAAGATCTCTGTAGTAAAGAAATGATAACTTAAAACTGTTGAATTACAAGAGTTTTTTTCCCCATTTCCAAAGCTACCAAGAAACAAAGATTCATACCAGCATTTAAACTGTGAAACTGATTACTATGATAGGTGGTGATCTCTCTTTTGCTTGCTGTGCTCAAGCAGAGGCTGGGCATCCTCTGCCATGCATTCTTTCCTTCGGATTCCTGCCTTTAGGGCATAACGGAACTGACAGTGATCTTGACGAGCGATCAGTACAGTACATTCCAGTAGTAAAGGCTATAATGTGCTTGTGTGTGTGTGTGTGTATGTGTGCGCGCGCATGCACGCACTTGTTTTAGCACAGTAATATATGGATGCTGGGGTGAATTAAGCCTGTATAAGCAAGCAATTGACAAACTTGTTGACTTCTTCTGACTAGCTTCTGAAGACCAGCTTCTGAATAGTATGAAATCTGACGATGGTGTCAGGATAGGAGGTGAAAGCCACTGGAGACTTCCTAGTGAAAAAAAAAGCTAAAATATTGGGACATTCGAGGTCCAATTTTGATCTGGCTCTTTTTAAATATTTTAATTTTTCCTCTGTTAAAAGTAATCTTTTAGAGAAGATTTGAAGGCTGCGATAAGCACAAATCCCAAGGTTTTCTCAGTCCTTACCTTGTAGAAATAATTTTTAAGGTAGAAGAGGCACATTGGTTTGTTTCATAGGTAGGCATAATCTTTGATATAGCATTCTCTACTCTAGAAAAGAATGTAGTTTAACTTAGAAATTTATTAAGCAAGAAACTTTCTTGATTTGGTGCAATTTTGGAATTACCTTAGATTGGTATTCCATATACTTACTTGGGAATAAGCCTCACTGAACTGAATAGACATTGGAATAGCAAATTTATCAAATACCATCAGTGTATAAAATCAATTTGTGAGCAACAAGGAGGAATCAGGTGAACTCTTTAAAATGCGGCTATTAATCTATACTCTAATAGAAAAGAAAGCACATTTATCCTGGGAGGAATTTCTTCTCTTACAATTACAAAAAGTTTGGCAGGAGCTCTTGTGAATTTATTTTCTTGGTCATAATTCTGTGGTAGTCTAATATCTGTCTGTGAAGAGTTAATGTAGAAGAGAGGGAGATTTGCTAAGTATTCTTGGTTC
The DNA here is from genome assembly GCA_023053685.1 of Diadophis punctatus similis. NCBI lineage: Eukaryota > Metazoa > Chordata > Lepidosauria > Squamata > Dipsadidae > Diadophis > Diadophis punctatus. The sequence goes on along the minus strand of JALIGW010000001.1, from coordinate 32,950,559 downwards.
CCAAAGAGAAAAGAATTTGTTAGCTTCCAAAGGGAGGATTACCATTTTGCCCCCAATCTCACAAGTGGCTCATTCTTATGGTTCTAGGCTTCTTGATGAACTGCCTGATTCAGTAACAAGGTGGCCTCCTGCAGGAGAAAACTGCGGTAAGTGTAAACACATGTGAGCATTATTATATTTCTCCCTTGAGGATGGCCACTCAAATTGCCTAGTTTATGACTCCAAATGGCCAATATTTCTATTTCAAACTTGGCTTGAAAATGCTGAAAGGTGCACCTTCACAGTGGTAGAGGAGAAAAGGATACACTTCTGTTTCCTCCAAGCTTGTCGAGCTATGGACCTGGTCAAAATGTTTTTCCCTTACTTTCCTGCTTCTGCTGGGCAAAGCATACTGCAATGCCTTCTAGAGCAGGGGTGTCAAACTCAATTTCATTGAGGGCCGCATCAGTGTTTGACCTCGGGGGGCAAGGTAGTTGTGGCCAGCTCAACATCACTCTGGTCAGGGGCGCCTGTGGCGGCCCAAGTGCTCTGCCAGCGAAAACGGAGCTTGGGAGGGCCACATGTAGATCCAGCCGGCGGGTCTTGAGTTTGACACCCCTTTTCTAGAGCTACCATGAATGAAAAGAGTCTCTTACACCTTTCATAACAGTGAACTATCCTTGATATTTGGCCTTGATATTTGGTCACCTCAAGTCTAGTTGATTTGGTGTTTTTCTAAAAGAAAAGAGTGATGTGTACTTTATTGACATGCCATAGAGATGCTTCTTTCAGTGAGAGATAAAGGAATAGATATCTAATGTTATTTTTTTTGTAAAATACCAAAATCCCACAATAGGTAGCTGATTATGGTTTTGAAAGGAAGTTAGAAACAAGTGGATCCTGAATATCATGTTTATTTTTGTCTTGTTAAAGAACAGTGTTGCTGCTAGGTTGCTATCTTGCTTCTGTTTGTTCAATTTAACTTGCTCTATGATTCTGAGACAAAATGTTCACACAAGAAGTTAAAATGAAGTAATTATATGGTATATACCAGCACACTGTTCAGTTTGGCGAAACCTAAATTATTTTGTTAGACATTTAAAGCTTATTTGGAAAGAATGATTCTGCAAAATGTATGTTGCTGCAAAATATATATGTTATTTAAGAGCACTTTTATATTTCCTAATGATTGCCAACATGGAATTTGCCTTTCTTTGTAGATGAAAACTGGTTCAGTGTTGATACTGAGCCTCCATCACAATCACAGTCAGTTTCCAATCACCTGGCTAAAATCCCATCAACCTACATGTGATAATGGGTGGGGTTTTTTGTTTTGGTTCCCATAATTGTATAGTGAATAGCATTTACCAACACATGTCTCCTTCCTTATATTTGTTAGAAAAACTTTCTTTAATGCAGTTTTAAAATGTTAAATAAATCACTATGAGTACATATGCTATTTTAATGTCAATTCCCCTTGCTGGAAACTCTTGAGTAATTTGTTTTAAGTGGCTTGAATTATTTGGTGTAATCAGCAAAATTAGCCACCTCCGGATTATGAACAGCAGTGGCATCAGTACTTGGTAATTCAAGTAAACAATGTCCATTGCAGTCTCCTTTAGAAGAGTCTTGTTGACACTTTTAGAAGAACCGGAACCTTGTGGGATTGTTTCTATAAAAACAATTATTCTTCAGCAAGGTTTGTCCTATTGGCTTGAAAAGTTTTGCTAATGTTTCTAATAGTTCACTTGAAACAAACATAATCTAAGCAGCATATCACTTCTTACATTGCTCCCTAAAACCATTAACTATGGTACTTTCCCTGGATTAAAGATAAATTTTCCTCTTCCTTTTTCTAATACAGAGGTTGATTTAAGGACATGTAATACTGTTAAGAGATCAGCATTTATACATTTTGACTTGTCTGTGGCTGAATACTATCTGGTCCTGCCAACTGAATTTCAAGGAACTATTTATGTCACTATTTCAGAGTTTCTATGTGTATTAATTCAAATATGAATATTGTCATACATTTCCAGAATAATTCATTTAGTTTCTCTGCAGTGTCTTGATAATTTTTTCATGTCCCTGTCTCCTTTACTACCCAACCGTTTCTAACTTCATTAGAAGGTATTTCTATAATTTTAATCATTAATGCTTTTAGCCCAAATTGGCCCACAATTATGTTGTTTGTTGTAACCCATATTATGTCCTTGCATGCCTTCTGAGTTTATACTCCATTCTCTTGTTTTTTATAAAGGAATTTTTTTTTTTACTAGTAGCTTGTTCGATGCTTCACAGAAACTATTTGGTGGTTTTTGGGGGCTTGACAATATTATCTAAGTTGTGGTACACATTCTAGCAGGGTTTCTGGTTATAAGTTTGAATAACTGCAAGCATTCTGGAGAGATGGTAGCCTTTCATTTTTTAAATTTTTGACATGTTTCTTACACTGGACTTCCCTATTTTCATTTCGTTCTAAGTTACTTTTGCTGACAAACCCGTTTCCATTTGCTTTACTAACACATCTTATGAAATAAAAAGATTAAAATGTCCTCAGATTGATCCCATTTTTGATGACTAGGCAGGTTTTTTTTGACAATAATATCAATGTAATTTCTCATTGCCTTCTTTTAGGATTTTTTTAAACTTCCAATAAGCCTAAAATTCTCTGGTAGTCTTCTCTCCAAGCACTAAGCAGGGCTGAGTCTAGAAACCTTTTTAGCCCAGGAAGATTGGTCGTGTGCTGCTGTTGGCTGAGTCCTTATTTCAACTTTTGGGTCTCATTGGGCTTTATATCTAGCTCCCATTTGTTCAATGAAGAACTCTATGAAGACAATTGTTCTGGATATCCCCTTTATTAGATGTGGAATGCGCATCTTGCTATTTTCTGGGAAGATTACTGTTTCCACTCTACATAAAATATCTCATTTTTTAATGTAACATTCAAATAAACCTAATATTTTTGGTGGGTTGTTTGTTTGTTTGAAAAGGCTTCCAATATAACCCTGAGTGGCTCACAAGAACATAATAGTTTATTTATAATCCACTTTTGGAACTTGTTAAGCTGGAAAAAAAACAACCTGATGTTACAGGTGTAATAGCAGCCACATCAATTGCATTTTTGAATGTTAGCACTACAAAAATACAGGGAAGTCAAGAGATCATAAGGCAAGTTATAAGAAGACAGATAGCATGACTTGTACCTTGGATCAAATAGCCTTGACTGCAAATTGTGAATGTTTATTTTCTTTACACTGATGAACAACTATGGGCTTGTCTCCAATTCTTCACAACTAGGTTAAGATACTAAGTACAAACCCTTTACTTATACGTACTTCATACGTACTCACCTTTATTTTAAAGGTATACATTTGAGTTTTCTATCCCTACCCCCATCTTTTTTTCTTTTCAGATGTATCCTTCTAGAATAAAATCTGGAGTTCAGTATTACTAGCCCTGTGCTCTGAGTTTGTACATCCATATTTAAATATGTTCATGTTACATGGCATGAAATAAACTGGTGTGTTTGTATTTATTTGTAGTCTTGTAGAAACATCAACTTTTTCAGCTACTCATTCCAAACTGTCAAGTAACTACATTAAGCTAATGCACATGTATTTAATTGGTCAGTAGAATGAACCTAAGTGGGCCATGATGTAACCAGTGGTTATAGTGAAATGAAAAGCAATATAAACTTTGCATTATTTCTTTGAATTCTGTGAAAATGCCTGATAAAATATGTGTATTTTATACAATGGAAAAATCTATAGTTCTCACCAAGGCATTTGATTAGACAATGTTGAAATGTTGAAAGTAGAATGAGGGACTAGAGCAGTGATGGCGAACCTTTTTTCCCTCAGGTGCCGAAAGTGTGCATGTGTGTGCTATCTCACATACGTGTGTGACCACATCCATAATTTAATGCCCCCCCGCGCCACACCCCTGAGCATGTACGTGACACTCCTGCTGCCCCTCCCCCCAAGCATGCGCGTATGATCCCTCCCTCCCCCATTTTGCGACTTCCGGTGGGCCTGGTAGGCCTTTTTTTGCCCTCCCCATGCTCCAGAAGGTTTCTTGGAGCCTGGGGAGGGTGAAAACAGCGTCCTGGAGGCCCTCTGGAGGCCGAAAACGCCCTCCCAGAGCCTCCACACAAGCCAAAAATCAGCTGGCCGGCATGCACATGCGCACTGGAGCTGAGCTAGGGCAACGGCTCGTGTGCCGGCAGATATGGCTCCACATGCCACCTGTGGCACGCGTGCCATAGGTTCGCCATCATGGGACTAGAGAGATACATACTTTAATAAATACTTGTATGATTAAAATTAGATTATTTGTGTGTGTTAACTGGTTTGTTGTTTTTTCCAGGTGAAATAGTCAGATTTTTAAAAAATGTCTCTAATTTAACATATGATGAAAAACCACAATATGAAATATTGAGGAAAATCCTTGTGAATGGCCTAGAACAAAAAGGAATTTGTTACAAGGAGACACTGGATTTAACCTCCGTTGAAACCTCTCTAAATGAATGCACAATTCACCAAAGGAAAGTAAGTAATGAAACAATAAAGGTCAAGTCTAAATAAATAAGAGGTAATAATACATCTTGTAAGGATTAGTTAACTTTAAATCAAATTTAATATTTGGGGAAATTAAACTTGTGGAAGGAGTGTATAAGATGTCTTTTTTCAAATTATTCCTTTTAACTGCTGAATTGAAAATGTGATAACTTTTGAGGGAAATGGAAGAAAGAAAAAAACAAGAGGTGAGGATCAGAGATCCCTGCTACGTCCTTAGCAGCTAACAGAACCTGACTCAAAAGCTACATAGAGTTTGACCAGGTTAGTATATAGATTGAAGATCTCCATGAAATATTAAAATAGACTAGATTGGGGGGGGGATGATTCCAGAAGGCACCAGTAACCAATCATGCTTTCAGAGGAACTGCATCAATATTTCCATGAAGCCGTTCAGTACTAAGTTTGCTTTACAGGAGTTTCACCTTGGAAAAGCTTCAGATTATTGCTAGACAGATTAAGATGCTGAGCATTTGTCAATCCAGTCACTTGGAGTAAAAAAAGGACTCTGGCATCTAAGTAAACTGTAAAGTAGATTATGCTACATTTTTAAACATTAGTTTCTGATTTAAAGTATGGAACAAGCCGTTGTTCAGTGTTAAAGTGCTAAACCTTCAGATTAGATAATCTAGTACAGCATTTCCCAACCTTGGCAACTTGAAGATATCTGGACTTCAACTCTCAGAATTCTGGGAGTTGAAGTCCAGATATCTTCAAGTTGCCAAGGTTGGGAAACACTGATCTAGTACATTATTAAACTTTGACATTTTCTTGGATAGGTTCCAAAACAGAATGTCACACTCAAATTGGGGGATATTGTCTTCCTTGGAGCAGATATGTTTAATTTCATTTTCTTTCTGCATAATATAGTTTGTGCTCTGTGGTATTTGTGAATCATCATGAATGCCAGCAACTTTCCACAGACCATATTTAAAGCAGTTACTTTTTATTGTTCCAGCTATTTCATGTTCTCTATCACTAGCACCAACCTCGAGATTTTATTTTTTGGCCACATTTTCATTCTTGCCTTCCAAAAGCTCTATACTTGGATTACAATATGTGTCTCAATATAAATTAACTGTGATACCATAGTGCTCCTTATTTTTGTGTTATTGGAAACTTACAGTAATAGTAGTAGTAACCGCAGTAACAATTATTATTAATCTTTGATTAATATGATTAACAGCACTTCCCAACCCCAATTAAAAACATGAGATGGTTGTCTCTTGCCATATGGATAAGTCTGAAGTCTTTGTTGATGAGTATTCATTAAAGCAAGGTCAATATGTCATTCAGTTTTAATATCTCTAGTGAACTTTGGACTGTCACAATAATATGTTAGTCAAAAAATGTGGGATGCAAACTAAAGTGACTGATCAGCTGTAAGATAAATGGTGATCCAAATCTTAGTGCACAGATGGTTTTGATTTGCTGAGTTTTGTAGCTGTTGCAACTGAAGACATAAAATAGCAGCCTAGTCATAAATTAGCTCTTTGGAAGCCAAACCTTGGCACCAAAGCTTTACAACCTTCAATTAGTAGCAAAAGAAGTATTTGAATGACTCTGGTATTGACATTGGTAGGTCTGCATAGTAATCATTCCTAATAGAAGAGAATCTCTGTTTGAGGGGCTTTTGCATGGCTAATTAACTACCACTGAGAATATGTAATTTTTTCATGATCTCCCGATTGTCACCTTTCTCTCATGATACAATTACATTTTATTGTAGCAAGTGCCTTTGGAAACCCAATTGTCAACACTATTTACGTTGTGCAGAAAAGCAGAACAAAAGTTCATGTTTAATAAAAAGTCACTGGATTTTGATCTTGGTAATTGCCAAGACTTTTTCCCCCAGAGTTTTATAGACTTTGGTATTTTTTTCATCACTTTTTCCACAAAGCAAAAAGCCATTTCCTTGCTGCTGTGGTTGCCATTTAATCTAAATTAATTGGAGCAGCTTCTTTTTGTATCTGTGATTGGTACAATTTTCTAAAGTTAATTGAAATATGCACATTTTTAATTAAGAAATCTGCTTTTTGACAAAGTTTACTTCTTTCATCTGTAAACACAGATCTAAGTTATAATCACTGATTCTATTAAAGCTATAGCAATATCCTTAATATTCTCAATAATTCTACTTTAAAAGCTCCTCTTGGACCATATTCCTCTGAAACAGTGTCCAAGGATTTATAGGAGCTCCTCGTAAAACGAAGCAGACTTCAATTCTCAGATTCAGACTCCTGCCTCCTCATTCTTCTCCAAGCTTTTCAAGCTTGGGAAATCTAAAAGTTATAAAATGCCAGAACAGCATATCCAAAGATTCACAAGTCTTATCAGTTTTCTCATGTCTAGGACTTGGGAGAAAATTTAGACCAATTTGCCTGCAATGGGAAGTACTTATTTTAAATATCAGAAAATAGTTTAACACCATTAAGTGATCCTCATACAGTTTTACAATAGCTTCTTACAATAACAGGACACAGCCTGCATAAATGATGTATTGTGATATAGGTTGTAGTTGGATATGGATGGATACACACACACACACACACACACACACACACACACACACACACACACACACACACACACACACACGAAGTATAGAAAAACTATCAATTACTAAGAGTCACTTAGATAGTGAAATTGGCATTGTATAAACTTGATTAATGAATAATAAAATAAACAAATTAGCTGGGAACAAGGAGTAGAATTCTAACCAGAAGTTGTGGTCTGCAGACATCTTAAGCATGCCTGAGGGAATGTTTTTCTTTGAGTTGCTTGTTTGTATGTCACAATACACCTGCTTTTAAAGCTGTATTTTGTTTCAGTTGCAGTGGTGAGGGAAAGGGGTTTCAGAGAAACAAACTTAACCTCATCTGTTACAATTATTTGCAACAACTACATTATATTAATAAAATATTATAGTCATGTGTGTGAGGAGGTGCAACATATATTCTGTGCTGGTATAAGGAAGGCAGTAAAAGTAAAGGTATGGAAGGGGATGCAGAAAAGAAAATTAACAGCACCACTTATCCCAGTTGTAATACCTATATGATTTCAATATAGGAATGGGTTACAGAATTATGTTTAGGCAATGATTAATCTAAAAATGGAAAACTTACTTTCCGTGGGTTAGCTTAAAGCTTGTCTCAGGTTACAGTGCTGGCATCAAATCTTGATACGAAAATGGGACATTGGGTTTGCTGTTTGTAAGTACATATAAACCTCATGACAAAAAAATGTCAGTTGTCACAGCTTCTGTTACTATGTGTTGCTAAAAACAAGTCTATTTTTTATAGAAAGCTTCCACTAATTCCAAATTTGATATGTGAGATTTATTCTTAGTCAGTTTTTACCAATGCAATTGCTTCAGATCTGTTCAAATAGAGAAAAAGAGATCTGCAATTCAGATTTGGGATTGAAGTAGGACAAATAATCTTCCATATTAAAGTATTGTAGCATTGAATAATTTATATAATGACAATAATTTTCTACCAGGTGTATTTTACTTTATTTATTTTAATACTTTAAAATGTGTAGCTTGATATGTCAAATATGGTAGCAAATACAATATAATCCATTTTGTCCTGTCCATAACATACAAAAAAAGATGGAAGAGGATGCTTCATATTCCAAATATGAAGCTAGCAGAAGCAGAGATTTAATAATACTGGCAAGAGTTTATAAAAAGTTATTCCTTTAGTTTGTTATATATGTCTTGTGTACTGTCATAATACAGTAAATCTTTGATTAAACAAATAGACACAGGCTTGCTTCAAAGCTGAATGTTTGCTAAATGATAAATGGGATTTTTCTAGCCCTGAAACACTTATATGAAAGAAAAACATATTTACCAATAGCAGTGAATTATTGCTTTAAGTCGTTCAATTTTGGCAAAACTTGGATTCTGGATATCCATCAAACAGTTACATTAAAATTAGGCTTGTATCGATGTACTGATAAATATGGGGATTGATACCTACTTAATTTTAAGATCTCTGACTTGGAGTATCTTTTTAGAATAGAATAGAGTAGGAATAGGAATAGGAATAGAAATAGAATAACAGAGTTGGAAGGGACCCTGGAGGTCTTCTAGTCCAATCCCCTGCTTAGGCAGGAAACCCTACACCACTTCAGACAAATGGTTATCCAACATCTTCTTAAAAACTTCCAGTGTTGGAACATTCACAACTTCTGGAGGCAAGCTGTTCCACTGATTAATTGTTCTAACTGTCAGGAAATTTCTCCTTAGTTTTAAGTTGCTTTTCTCCTTGATTAATTTCCACTCATTGCTTCTTGTCTTACCCTCAGGTGCTTTGGAGAATAGCTTGACTCCCTCTTCTTTGTGGCAACCCCTGAGATATCGGAACACTGCTATCATGTCAACCCTAGGCCTTCTTTTCATAAGACTAGACATATCCAGTTCCAGCAACCATTCTGTTTTAGCCTCCAGTCCCCTAATCATCTTTGTTGCTCTTCTCTGCATTCTTTCTAGTCTCAACATCTGTTTTACATCGTGGCGACCAAAACTGTATGCAGTATTCCAAGTGTGGCCTTACCAAGCATTATAAAGTGGTATTAACAGTTCACGTGATCTTGATTCTACCCCTGTTTATGCAGCCTAGAACTTTGGCGGCTTTTTTGGCAGCTGCTGAATACTGCTGGCTCATTTAAATGGCTGTCCACTAGGACTCCAAGATCCCTCTCACAGTTACTACTATTGAGCAAAGTACCACATATACTGTACCTGTGCATTTTGTTTTTCTTGCCTAAATGTAGAACCTTACTTTTTTCACAATTGAATTTCATTTTGTTGGATAGCACCCAATGTTCAAGTCTGTCAAGATCTTTCTGTATCTTAAGCCTATCTTCTGGAGCGTTGGCTATTCCTACCAGCTTGGTGTCATCTGCAAATTTGATGAGTTCCCCATCTATCCCTTCGTCCAAATCTTTGATGAAGATGTTGAAGAGTACTGGGCCTAAAACAGAGCCTTGGGGTACTCCTTCATACTTCCCTCCATGTAGCTGCAGTTCCAGTGCGGTTGGTCAGCCAGTTACGAATCCATCTGGATTAACTCACAGATACTGTAACATCATATATCAGCTTCTATGAAGACCTATGTATACCGACCAGGAACTTGCGAATACACAGCAACAACAAACCTTGGTTCACAGCTAAACGTAAGCAGCTACGTCGTTCCAAAGAGGAAGCCTATAGAAAAGGTGATAAAATGCTGTACAATCAGGCCAGAAATGTATTAACAAGGGAGATCAGAGCAGCAAAAAGAAGCTACTCTGAAAAGCTAAAGAATCAGTTCTCAAATGAACCAGCAAACGTGGAGAACTCTTAAAAATATCACTGGTTATGGCAAACCACCTTCCCAGGCTGAAGGAAATCAACAACTGGCAGATGACCTGAAAGTGTTTTACTGCAGGTTTGAAAGAAAACTACAGCCACCTATCTCCACAACCCCCATCTCAGACACACCAGTGCCAAGCCTCCAACTGACCCCATACCATTGGGTTCACAACCCCTAGTAATCACAGAAAAGGAAGTGCCAGACCTATTTCACAGACAAAAGCCAGGAAAAGCTCCAAACCCAGACAAGATAACTCCTTGCTTAAAAGTCTGTACTGATCAGTTGGCCCCCATCTTCACCGGAATCTTCAATAAATCGCTAGAGATGTGCTATGTTGCTTCAAACGCTCTATCATCCCAGTGCCGAAGAAGCCCACCATCAAGGAACTGACTACAGACCAGTTGCTCTAACATCTGTAGTTATGAAAACCTTTGAAAGGCTAGTGCTGTCCCACTTGAAAACCTTCATGGATCCACTGTTAGACCCCCTGCAATTTGCATATCGAGCAAACAGATTAACAGGTGATGCTGTTAATATGGCTCTGCACTACATCCTACAACATCTTGAATCTCCAAAGACCTACGCAAGGATCCTCTTTGTAGACTTTAGTTCAGCATTCAATACCATCATTCCAGACGCTCTTCTAACTAAGCTGAACCAGCTAGCAGTACCTGAACACACTTGTAAGTGGATCATAAGCTTCCTAACAAACAGGAAGCAGCAGGTGAAGCTAAGCAGAATCACATCAGATACCTGTACAATTAACACAGCCCCCCAATGCTGTGTGCTCTCTCCACTTCTCTCTCTATACCAATAACTATCTCTAACAATCCATCTATTAAACTACTGAAGTTCGCAGATGACACAACAGTGATTGGCCTCATTCGAGACAATGATGAATCCGCATACAGTCGGGAGGTTGAACAATTAACCTTGTGGTGCAACCGGAACAATCTGGAACTGAATACACTCAAAACCGTAGAAATGGTGGTAGACTTTAGGAGGAACCCGCCCATACTTCCACCTCTTACAATACTAGACAACACAGTATCAACAGTAGAGACCTTCAAATTTCTAGGTTCTAGCATATCACAAGATCTAAAATGGACACCTAACATCAAAAACGTCATCAAAAAAGCACAACAAAGAATGTTCTTTCTGCGCCAACTCAGAAAGCTCAAACTGCCCAAGGAGCTGCTGATACAGTTCTACAGAGGAATTATTGAGCCTGTCATCTGCACCTCTATAACTGTCTGGTTTGGTTCTGCAACCCAACAAGACAGACACAACTTGAGGATAATCAGAACTGCAGAAAAAACAATTGCTACCAGCCTGCCTTCCATTGAGGACCTGTATACTGCACAAGTCAAAAAGAGGGCTGTGAAAATATTTACAGACCCCTCACATCCTGGACACAAACTCTTTCAACTCCTACCCTCAAAACTACGCTATAGAGCACTGCACACCAGAACTAGACACAAGAACATTTTTCCCCCGAACGCCATCACTCTGCTAAACAAATAATTTCCTCAGCACTGTCAAACTATTTACTAAGTCTGCACTACTATTAAGCTTCTCATCGTTCCCATCATCCATCTCCTCCCACTAATAACTGTAACTTTGTTGCTTGTATCCTTACAATTTATATTGACTGGTTCCTAATATGATTTGATTGCTTATTTGTACCCGGACTATTGTTAAGTGTTGTACCTTATGATTCTTGACAAAACGTATCTTTTCTTTTATGTAAACTGAGAGCATATGCACCAAGTCAAATTCCTTGTGTGTCCAATCACACTTGGCCAATTAAAAAATAATAATTCTATTTTATCTGGTGGTGATGCTGTCTAACCCACATTTTTCTACTTTAACTAGTAGTAGGTTATGGTCTACTTTATTAAATGCCTTACTGAAGTCCAAGTAAATTATAACGACAGCATTCCTCTGGTCCACTAATTTTGTCACTTTGTCAAAAAATGCAATAAGATTAGTCTGGCATGATCTGTTTTTGACAAACCCATGTTGGGTTTGGTTATTACTTTACTTGCTTCTAGGTATTCGCTGATTTGTTGGTTGATTATCTTTTCCAGAATCTTCCCTGGTATTGAGGTCAGGCTGATAGGTCTTTAGTTTCCTGGATCTATTTTTTTTCTTTCCTTTTTTGAAGATGGGAACTACAGCTGTTTTCCAGTCCTCTGGCAGTTCCCCGGCGGTTTGTTTGTTTTTTGTTAAAAAACACTGGCATAAAAAAAGAACACATACTCATTGCCCAATTAAAACATTTTCCCTGGTATTTGGGGAAAAAGATTAAATCTATTTTGTCAAAATAGATTTAAAGAATTGGAGATGAGAAATCTTTGCCCATTCTCTGCAAATAATTCACAACTCTTGCCTCTTGAGTGGAATACTGGAATTGTAGATACACATTGAAGTGTGTGCTTCATCCAGTGCATTTTATTTGATGGTCTTAGTACATTGCCAATGCATCCTACTTTATAACTCTTAATCCATCTAAATATTGGTATAATTTGCTAATCTTTCTCATTCCTTTTGCTATTACTGTTCTTTTCTAGGTTGCACATCACAAATGCATTTTGCAGCTGTTCGATTTCAATTTAAACAGCCTCCTGATACATGTAAACCAACAGCTTTAATGTAATAAGGAATTTTAAAGGAAGAGGCATAAAGAAACCAAGAGATATTGCCTATCAACATATTATAGATTACATTTAAAAACTTAGAAAAATCTTTTAGTATTTTCTCACTTGTGACATTGACATTAAAATACAGTATGTTAGTTATTGACAAACTTGGTTTCATTAAATATTTCTACTAAAGATTACTAACAGTCATCTCGATTTCTCTAAAAAAATACTGAATCATTTTTTTAACGTAATACTGCCTTAGGAAAGCAAATTGTAATAATCTTAAATAGCTGCTAATTTCATAAAATTTGTCTATTCCTTGCATAGCTGCATTAATGTTAGCAATACTTTTTCTAGTATTATGCATGATCTATTTCATGTTAGGACTCACTCAAGTTCTTTTAACATAAAACTAATTCAGTGGATGAAGGCTGCAGCAGTACTGTATCATTTCATGGATTGCATTCAGGATGGTTTAATTTGTACTTTTAATAGGCTCATTTGCTGATGCCGACACTGAGGCAAGTTAAAGGACAAGAAAGCCAACTAGAGAACAAGGAGTTTTCTAATCTTAGAAAAGCCACTGCACAAATGAAAAGTAACCAAATACAAGATAAGCCAGTACTGGTTAGATTGAATAAGTTTACTCAAGCTTCAATGGTAAGTTTTTTATGTTACATTAAATTGTTTGTTAAAACCTTGTTTTTTTTTTTCATTTTACTTTTTTCTAGAAGAACATGAAGTACAATGATAAATGGAAATCAATATTTGTTTTGAAATACATACTTTTCATGACTATGGAAATATTGCTGGAAATTACTATCAAACAAATAATATACCTAATGCCCCAGGCAGATGTTACCAGGGCTAACAAACCATTAAGAACACACATTCTGTTCCATTATTATAATTGTATGGTGTTTTTTAAATTTAAAAGCTTCCAGACTTTTACTCAAATCTTCTAAAATTTTAAAACTTCATTACATACTTATTACTCAATGCAAGATTAAGATAACAGCCTGAATTCATATTGCCCATATAGTAAAGTCTCTACAATTGTAAATATTTCAGTATTGTGACTCATAAGCTACAAACTAGTGGGTACCTAGGGTATTTAAAGGATATTTAAATACAATAGGTATTTATGCAGTACTTCAGACACCACACATTTGGAAAATTGTAATTTTCTGTGATTATATAAACTAAAAATGATCAAGAAATAAATGGAAATGTTTGATTTGCATGTGGTTGGAAATAGGAATAGTCCTTAGACTTTTATGTTCTCCGCACTTTATAAAAGTTGACATGTTAGTTTTCTAGTATATGATTATTCACAAAGTGCTTGTTTGAGACAAATTTCAGTCTTGTCCAAGTGGAATATCTGTAACCCCCTAGCCAGTTTGCAGCAAAACATTCTTAACAAAAGACTCTCAGATACATCTTTTTTATCATTCCACTTTATTGTTTTTAAAAAAGAAACCTCTCTAGCAACAAAGTACTGAACACTTGCTCTTAGACAAATTGCCACTAATAATATTTTTGTCTTCTTTTTCAGGATGATGTAAAATCGTTGTCCTGGACAGATTCCTGCAGTTCTTTCCAGAATTTTGAAGAAAATTGTAGAGAAAATGGAATCACATATTCAGCAGTCCATCGACCAGAACGTGTTCAAAGTCTGCCTAGCTCTTACACATGCTGCCCCTCTCAGATTGGACTGCATGGAAAATTGTTCCAGTATATTGTAGCCATTATTGTCCTTGTAGTCTTAATAATGCTGTCTCTCTATTTCCTTTGATACCTTCACCAGTAAGTGCTCTGGAAATGCAGTTATCCATTTGTATTCAGATTTTCTTAGTAGATATTTTCAGCGTGATTTGCTGGAATAAATTTGTTTCCAAAGCGAAGTTATATGTACAGATTAATATATGAAGTTGCTTACAATATTTTCCAGTATGTTACAAAAACTATCAGATTTTAAACATTTGAAATATACATCATTCCCAAAACTTCCAAGTTTAATGCTTTGTACACTGGGATGCACTACAAGCCTATAATGAAGTTTCCCATGAATTACAATTGTATTATTTTCAAATTTATTTGGAAGCATTTTTATTCATCTTTGCTTACCTTACTACAATATGGGCATTCACCAAATATGACATTAAAACTTTGTCGACTTGAAGGGAGCCCACGTAACCACTGGAGAGTAAAACAAGGTGTTATTTGCTGCATTTGAAGATAGATGATAGCTATGAAAATGTTGCAAACAGGATAAGCATCTCTCTTGTTCAAGGCTTTAAATCAAGAATACATTCTGATCCAACGTATGTGTCACCCCCCTCCCTCTCTCTCACACGTTATCTTCTCTGGGAGTGAAGTTGATTTGCTTAAGGGAACCAATTCTGATAGTTTGGTTATACTTAGGGATACATTTGTTTTAAAAATAATTCTAAGACTCATCTAAAAGTAGAATTTACAATAATTATTACTTAAAAGATTGAGAGATAAAATTAATAGCAAACAATGATGCATAACAGTGAGAATATTCTCTATCAGTATATATTGTTGTCGTAAAAATCTACTTGTTCTCTACTAAGCAATTAGATTCTCCTGATGTTTAAAGTAGTACAGCTACTGCATGGGGTTAAATGCCTAGAACAAAGACAATATTGAATGCTTATGATAATCATACCTCATATAAACAAACTTGATGAAAAGATTGGCCACAATGAGAGTCATCACAAACCTGGTCTGGAATAGCCCCATCCAGACGATAAGCATAGCAAATACCACAATCCATAGAGAAGTCCTTAAAAATATAAAATAGAACTGTATTAGTGAGATGGCTGGGTTTAGTACACGCACTGCACCCAAACCAAAGTTCATCCAGGATTTATGAAAAACACAAAAAGCAGAGGTTATACAACACACTAAAATAAAACAAATTACATGATGGCTCAACAGCATTTCTAAAGTTCATCAATTATGTCAAGTTGTAATACATGTTAATTAAAAAATCATGTACTTTGACATTGACTTTATCATTTATATAGCACTGAGCAGTATAACTTAAGAGTTTACTTTATGAGGCAAACTGGTTACTTATAATTGTGTTTTCAAGTAGCCATCTATGAATTTATATACATGAATTATACATTTGCACGCAACCTATTTAGATCCTCTATGGCTTATGGAATATTTTGATAGGAGTCCTGCCCTATGCATAGCATTCATAACTAGTCATGCCTCTGCTGAATCTCTTCCTATCTAAAACTAACAGTGAAATATGAGAGGAACACCGAGATCTCCCAGTATCAAATGGTGAAGGATAATTGGTTATCCAGCACACCCTGCTTTCCCTGATGCCACCATTAAATGTTATGAGCACATGGTGTTTCTCCTGAGTTGGGGAAGCCCTGGGAGAGACCCCACCTAGCTGGGTCCATAAAAGAGGCAAACAAGCAGGAAAAAGCTTTGCAAAGCCAAAAACAGCCCACATAGGGGAAAAGAGCCCAGCTATATTAGCGCTTAGCACTGCATTCCAATGCCAGAGAGGCTTCCAAAGAAGCCTCCGTGCTTGGCCAGTGAAGCTTTGCCCCAACCAGATGGTCATCAGGAGATTGTAGACGTCTTTGGATAAGCCAGCCGCCTGCATGCAAAGGTGGCAGCTTCATGATAAACTTCCCCAAACCTTTCCATTACTTAATCTCCTTCCTCTCCCAGAAACCCATATTTTTTCAATAAAAAGGGGGAGGAGCAGACTTGCTGAACTTCCCTCCCCGCAATTAGATGTTGAAACTAAACTCTCCAGTTCTGCCCTCCAATCTCATCCCATATAATCACTTAATTTGCTAAATTTAGTGCTTGCCTGGAAAAGGAGTTATTTACCTGTATGATTCACTGCTAGACTGAAGAACAGAGGAAAGGAAGCAAACAAAGAAAAACTTTCTGAAAAGCTGTTTGCCTTGAGGAGCTGAAGAAAAAGTTCAGCTCTAAAGAAAAAGTGGCTAAAGCACAAACATGCACCAAGTAAGTGGCCCCAGCAGAAGCTGAATCAGATAGGCAGCAAAAAGCTTTCCAAGTCCTTGGTCATATCAGGAGGACTACCTGTACTCATAAATTAACTGAGGAAAGGAATGCTCCTCCAATGGCTTCATCCCTCTGAGAACAGAGCTCCAGACAATATTATTGGATAAAAGTGGAAGGCTTCTTCCAAGATAGATAGTTCCCCTGAAAAATTCTTAAAAGGCAATTCTAATGGTCACATGTGTAGCTGAAGGTCCCAGAATATGCTCAGAGATTGTGAGAGGACATTATTCCTTATTCAGCTTGTATCAAAGTTTGATGATTGAAACTATTTACTTGGGAAATGCTAAGAAAAAGACCCTGAAAAGCCAAAAACAGTCACTGGATACTGTTTATTTGTTCAAATCTATAGAGCTGCCCAACTCTGGATAGTACACAACTATAGATAAAACAGAAAGTGTAAAAAGAGTAAATGCAAATATAAAATATTTTATAAATATAAAACAAGAATAAAATATCACAAAATCAAAAAATGCAGGTAGAAAGTAAGTGTTTTTCTCCAGAGGGAATTAAATGATACCTCAGTTGGTACTGAGAAACTGGAAGAAAATTGTAGTTATCTTGCTTTGGAATATTAAAATGGACTTTAGGAGAAAAGAACTATCTGGGCAAAGTGTTGAGAATAAGATCATGGCAGAAATGAATTTTCCCCCAAGTCTTGAACCCGAGACAATCCAAGAAAAATGGATAACTGGTAAATCTAGGAATGAGGGGTCTGCAAGAATACAGGGCTGTTGTGGGTTAATTAAGAGACTTTTTATTCTGTTTGGAAGCCCACAGGGAAGGGTATTTTTAAGCAGTTTGGGTAACTTATTGAGCAATTTTCCTAATGTTTATTATTGGCAACTCCAATATAGCAGTGTATTGGCGATACCAGCAAAGAAAGGGATCTTAAACTTGATTGTGACTAAGCTTTAGGGGATCTTTCTGGGAAAGGCTCTAAAGCTGGGAAAGAGAAGACAAAAAAAAAAAAAGGTTGACCAGCAGCAGAGGCAATGAATGCGCCATTGGACGATCTGAATAACCAGGTTGGAGACAAATTGTTATGGAGAAAATCTATAAGGTCATTAAGAGTTGACAAAGATTGAAGGCACCTACTCAAAAGAGAAATTTCTGAAACATGGTAAGGAATTTGTTCCTAAAAATGGATTACAGATAAGAGAAACTATTGTGCCAAGCCCATTTTGTGCTGAATCTTATCTGATTCCAAAAGGATGGTTCAGAGTTTAGGGGTGTGAACAAAAGGGCTGCCTGCAATTTTTTAAAGCAGTTTCACCTTTTCCCAGAATCAAAGGGGTGGCTTGCTATAGTGACCAAAGAACCCTACAAACACAGATCCTTTAAGGAGCTGCAGCCTAATATATTTTTTTCTACATGTACTCCAAATCCACTTTTTAATCTGATCTGAACCACCACAGAGTTCATTTTGTAAATACCTGGCAGTGCTTGCAAGAGTCTAGGTTGTACCCATTGGGGAAACGTTTGCTATGGAATGGAACCTTCAAGGTCATATGTGAATGGAGTCAATAACCTATATCCCACAATCCCTCGCACATGAAACAAAGATATATAATTATTTTGAAATAGAACAAAGTGAAAGAAAAGGAAAATTTCTAAAAGAATCTATAATTATTTCTAAAAGTGAATGCCATTACTATTTTGGTGGAAAATAAAACTAAAGGGATTAAAGGAAGCATGCCTTATTGTGCGTGCCTCACATGGGACGGAGCTCCTACCAGGAAATACGATTAAGTTCTAGATTGTACTGAACGGGCTCTTGTCTTATCCCATGTGAGATAATCACAGAGCTACAATGAAGAACTAGTCTTAAACTTAATTGGTTAAAATACACATTACTGTTTCTAATTAATTGTGTCTTTTAAAGCAAGTTTAAATGTTTTAATCAGTATTTATAAAACTTGTATATGGTAGCCACCATTTTAGATGAGACTGTTTTTTTCTAAGATAGTAGATATATATATGCATCACCAGAGGCCATCTAGAAATAAGTATTCTTTTTTCCCATTCAGTGTTTTATTTGCATGCAAATTTAACTTTTTGTATTCTTCTTTAATTAACTAAGATCTTTCAATCAGCTTATAGCTTTACGTTTTATCACTCACAGGATGATAAAAACAATGAGACCCAAGGCAGGATACATGGACAAATATTGCCTTTATGATATTCTACTACAGATTTTCTATTAGTAGACTGAAGATAGGAAATCATAGCATATAAAGATTCAAATGGAGCTTTGATTAATCTCAAGCAATTCCTTTCTCAACTGATCTTGATGTATACATCTTTTTATAGGAAAGGGCATTAGGTGATATGAAAGCTCTCAAATTACGGTGACCTACCAATGTGTTATTGCAGAGTGTCACATATAATATGTGCAAGATATTACAAATTCTTCATGAATAAACAACATCATAAAATGATCCTGAGATATTCCAAAATTATACCTAGTCAGAGCATTTACAAACCTGACATTCTACGGGCAAGGAAGAAACCGTATCTTTTTATTATTATTACTATTATTATTATTGTCATTCACTGTGAGCAAATACAAAGAATAAATCTGAACAGGAGGCCAACTCCAATAATTAAGATGCACTTTACCGTTAGAAGTTTATGGATTTTTAGAGTCCACAGGCCTACCTGCACAGTTGCCCAACATAAATAGATCATATTTTATTTAGCCTGTTCTCAGAATTTTCCAAAATAGGAAAGAATAAAATGGGCAGGTAGATGGATGGAAGAATGCGGACTTCTTTCTCTGAGCTTAGTGCACTTTCTCACCTGAAACAGTTTTTTTTATATTTTTGTATTAAATGTATTACATTTAAAATTAATTTTGATACCAAACACCGTAAATATATATTGTTTGATATTAGAATTAATTTTAAATGTAATACATTTAATGCGGAAAATACAAAAAAAAAAACCACACATACACACACCACTCGAAATCTCCTTGAAGGAAGAGAGGGAAAATAGTCCCCAAGTATAAGTAGACATTTTTAATCATCTACAGTCTCTTTGAAAAACAGTTATTTCCAAATATGTAGTATTCAAGCATGGTGAGCATAGAAAGTATGAGATAACTTACAGTTTTTTCTAGAGCTTCTCGAGATGGGAAATCAATTTCTAAAATCTCTTTTAAATTTTTTAATAAACTATTTTCCGGGTTCCTAAAAAAGGAGGAAATAGTATTATAATTATGTTAATTAAATTATGAACCAAACATATTTACAAGCAGATATACTTACCACATATGTATATTGCTATTCAGCTTGATTTTCAACGGATTTACCACTGAAAACAAATTATGCATTAGTTTACATTTTTCACAAGAAAATATTATTTTTCAGAATATCTAATCCATGAAGGAGTGGTGGTTCTATAG
The DNA here is from genome assembly GCA_023053685.1 of Diadophis punctatus similis. NCBI lineage: Eukaryota > Metazoa > Chordata > Lepidosauria > Squamata > Dipsadidae > Diadophis > Diadophis punctatus. Next base: position 32,930,500 of record JALIGW010000001.1, on the reverse strand, counting down.
TTCAGGAGTAGTGGTTCTATAGTTCATAGTTGGCTGCTTAATTTTGCAGATAATGGATTCATGATCAAGAATGTCTTTTTTTCATTCATACACAACTTTTCTCATATTGAGTCACAAAACAGCTGACTTCATAAGACAAGTTATAAATTAAATAATTATGATAATAATGACATTTGCAATGAAAGTAATGTCCTACATGTGTTCTCAAATTCAAACCAAATAACTGCACCACTATATCATTTTAATGCATATGCATCTAAATATGAGAGTTGGTTTCAATAAATTGTCTTCATTTTCAAGGGTTTGCTGCTGCTTACATTAGATATCAGGGTTCTGTTTCAGAATTGTTTGGAGGTGAACTCATCAACATACACATAATGAAAATTTATATAAACAGATATGCACATTTGGCATAGACTTGATAATGCTCTAGAATTTCTCAATTTAGATATTTGACTAAAAAATAATTTGATCAAATTTCTGAAGGAATGCTTCCTTTATTTATATCATCATTATGAATGTTACCTCCATCTCAAAGAAAAGTAGATAACTTCAGAACATTTCTGCATGAACTTAAGTGGCTTTTTCCAAATTAATTTGGAAACTCCCAAATTCGTACAACTTGTCCCAGAGCTTCACCCAACCAATTTAATTTGAATGGCTATTTTGCTTGAAGCCAAGTGACTTCTCCACATGAACTGGAAATTGTCACCTTTTTCAAAGGTATATTTTAGAGGAATTATTTGATCAAATCATCTCACTGAAGTTTGCACAATCCCACTAAAGAAGCACCTCTGATCTTGATAAAACATCTAGGTAATTTAGTCTTCTCAATTCTGTGCACTTATTGCTGCCTTCACACAAGAACTGAACAATCAATTTGCTTTTGATCTGTCTAATGATAAAAAACAGACAGGAAAAGACAAATGTCCCTGCATTAAAACAGAGCTCAAGTCTTCTACAATGGGAACAAGGGGCAAAAAGGAAAAATGGCCCCATTAGAATCATAAGAACTGTCCCTTGAGAAAAACAATTTCGTGGATAAAGATTGAGAGAACTGTTTTGCATAGCTTACTTTTATTCCTATACATGTGTGTGCTTTTAAAAATTAGATTCTTGTGGTTCACTTATGTGCTAATTTACAAATCAAGAATGCATTCACAGACCTCTCAACATTTATGACATAATTAATCTGCATTAAATGATGCCAAGAATCACTTCTTGCTTAAAAATATGTTAAGTGCATTCCTGGGTCATATAAATCATTTAATGATCTAAACAAGTAGCAGATCCTGAGTGGCCTATATTCTGCCCATTTTTGATGCAGGCCCTAGTAATATATTTAGGAGGAGAAAAAAGTAGTTCAGAATACTTGGAAGGATTATGGGTTTGACCTGAACACACACTTTAATAAGAATTTTGAATATTACATATCATATATTCCTTACAATGTCCATAAAAAGATATAAAAGAAAGGCGAGAGCCAGATCAATTTAATGATAAAGCCCTCTGGGAAGCCTTTGAAAAAAAAATGCTTTCCAACTTACAAGCTCTACTTGAAAACTTGGAAAAAAGGTTTGATAAATTAACAACACTTTTAATTCAACCCAATGGCACCCAGTTATAAGCAACATCAGTTAAACCCGACTTACAATTGGATGGATTGGAATCTAATTTGTTGCTGGCAGATTTGAAGGGAAAGGAGTTTGAAAATTGCAGGCTGGTTAGAGAAAGGCATGAATTCAAAAGACCTAGAGATGGCAGAATTGATGAGTGATGGATTGGACTTTCTTAAGAAGATTGATGGAGATTGGGGAATTAACTTATTATATCCAATCAGAAAACAATTGACAAGAGATGTTGCATTTCAACTTGTAGGAAGATTTTTTGAACAAAAAATGCTATGGAGTGTCTGTGGAGATTCTCAATTATCCAGGTCATAATTGTCTCAAAGGTGTTTTTTTTCTTCAAAAGGCAACTGGACTGTTTTTTCCTTGAGGAAGAAGAAAATTCTCTTGAATGAGAAGCGAAACGTTTTCTTCTTCTTCCTCATGGAAAAAACAGTCTGGTTGCTTTTTGAAGAAAAAAGTACCCCCGAGATAAATGCTGTGGAAATATTTAAAATAGAGATTTATGACTTTGGAGAATGAGATGCAATTGTTGGGAAAGATTCCAATTAAAACTTTTAAGGAAAGGTTTTATCATTAAGAATCAATCAAGGATATTTGATGCTAGATGGATCAGAGATGATTGTAGCATAAACAGGTGTTGAAGTTCATAACATTGTGGGCCTGCTTTGCGGGGGGGGGGTTATTATTGCTGAAATATATTTTATCAGTATTCAACTGGGGGGGGGGGACAATATATGTTTGTGGTTTTTGTGCACATTTTTCCTTGTCTTGTATAGTTTTGCTTTGTTCTTGCATAGTTTTTTCCTTTTGCTTGGAGTTTGTATTTTAACTTTGTGAATAAAAATAAAAAATTCATCAAGAAAAGACCTGGACATAGGAATTAAGCATAGTGGCAGGGAGCCATCCACTTCCTTCCAGTCATAATTATATTCCCAATGTTGTCCTGCAGTTCTGCTATTACTGTGGCATGAGAAATGATGTATAACACTTTATAAAACATGTTCTGCATATGACATGTCTGCTATTTTGCAGTTAAATGCATTCAAAACAGTGTAAATTGCTTTATATATTGAATGTTTAATGATTTTCTGAACAATATATAGATAATTTTATAAAAAATATGTTGATGTTATTCTGTATTGCTTGCCTGAAACAAATATATTCAGTTTACCATATGCAGAGATTAATTTATACTAGCATAAAATATTAGACACTGCAACACAAAAGAGAAGAAAAAGAGAAGCCATTCTACCATGGTCAGCTCCAAGAAAGTAACACTCAGGAAGCATGGTGGGGTGTCTTGGATCTACCTCTATATTAAGTGAAATGTTGCTTCCTGAAACAGATAGATACACATTAAAGTATACAGCTATCCAGTCCTTTTTTTTAAAAAAAAAGGCATTATTCTTAATTGTACAAATGATGTACACAGTATTCCAAAACTACAAGAATTACAATTCCACCTTTTAATTCAAAATACTTACCTACCACTTCTAAATCTGTATGTGAAAGTGACTAGATTTTAGTATCTTAGTAACAAGTCCAGATTGACTTTACCTTTCTACCTACTTCCTCCTTTTTATTTCTTAATATTGATTATTTGAAGTCATTTATCAATTAGATCAACTAGACATATTTCAGTACATTTGAAATGCATGTATTTCTATAAAAATGCAGTAATTAAATATAGTTAGTTCAAGTATTCCCAAAAATTACATGTGGTGGGGTATATTAGGAAAGCTTTCCTTCTGTGCTATAAAAGCTGATCTGAAAAAGTAGCAAGTATGGTATATGTATGTGTCTTCCAAAATGAAAGGTTTGCTGAAAAAAGTAGTCATAGCTTAGTTTCAGTGGACTAGAGAGGATAAAACTTGTCCAAGCAATGCAGGAGTGGGCAGTTGTTTGATAGGATTACTACTTTTTTCCTATAACCTTTTCTTTAAAAAAAAAAGACACATCCCACAAAAAAAAGTGGAATACAAACCAGCTGGAAGTTATGACCCACAGTTTGAGAAGCTCTGTAAACAGCTGTTATTACTATTACTATTACTGTTATAACTATACATAAAACATAATACCAGGGAGAACGAGAGGTTTCTTCCTCAGTGAAGTCATAATCTAAATTTTGAAATGTTATGTGTAACAGAAGAAAAAAGCTCCTTTTGTAGAAACACAATTTCTTAAAGTTTTGTTTATCTCCCCTAAACACTTAAAGTCCTTATGCAGTTGTCTTTTTTATTCTTACCAATTGCAATCCTTCGCCTTGTGGAGCTCCTTGTGGGTTTCTCTGGTTCAAGGACCCAGGTCTTCTCATCAATTTCATCTAGAACATCCCAAAACTCCTTCAGTGATTCTAATGCTGCCAAGAACTGACTGTGAATGCTCAGTAAGGAACTCTAGTATGGAAGGAAATTGTAAGAAATATTATAAATTGCCTTTAACAAAGCAATACAGAAGTACTGTTTATTAACTGTTTCAACTTTTTAAATCTAGCACACAATTATAAAACACACATATATATTACAATTATACATAATGCATACATGTATAATTATATATGTATATTACAATTAATCTTTCAATCCCTTTTTAAAAATATTCATTTTTTAAACCTCTTTTAAAATATTTCTACTTTTTTTTACATTTAAATTTAAAACTATTCAGAGTACAATCATGTAACAAGTAGATTCTTTTGTATTTAATGAAGAATCCCTGTGAATTAATAAGGAAGTAACTTGCAGCTTTATTTTTTGCAAAGAACCTGAAAATTATTCACATGCAAAATTCCAAGTAATTTGAAATGATAAAACAATTAAAAAATGTACTGCAAATCCAGTATGTCTCTATTTAAAACTGTCTTCTAACAATAATTGGGGCCTATATTTTCTAATTTTTCCTCATTAAATCTAACACATTTCTAAATAAATAGAGATTCTGAAATCCAGGATTAACGGGGAAATTGTATAGCATGCACATCTCCAAAGCAGATAACACCAAACTTTTCCCCACCACAGTTGCAGCAGAAAGAAGCCTAGTGTTTTAGCAGTGGAATGTGTTTAATAAGCAAAGCAAAAATTATACTTTTATGAGGAATATACAAACATGGATCTTTTCATCGATTTTCTTCAAAATGTCAAAAAAATAAGAATTTGTGGATGGTTTAAAAATTGCTCAGGTGAGTTTTTAGGATTTTACACACTTGAAAAATATTTTTAAAAGGAAGGACAGAGCTTGAGAAAGAACATGTTGGATTTATTCTCCCTGCTGTTATTAAATTATATTAAAGTGAGAAAGCACTTAAGCAGAAAAGTGTGAATACTGCCAATCTCAAAATGTAACGCTTATTATCTTTAAAAGCATTTTGTTACTTTTATAATACCTGAAGTGATATAATAGTGTCAGTCACTTAACCAGATCTTACAGCATAATATCTTCATCTTAAGTACTATTATTTCCAGTATTTTAATAATTTTCACACTGTCTTGGAATGTGATCTTTTGTGCTCTGATGACACTTAAATTAATAGCATAATTTTCTGGTACATGCAACAGTTGCTTTCCATTTTGATTTTTTACATTTTCCTACCTCATATACAGACAAATCCTTTTAATAGCCATTTTTATCTTTTTCTTTAGGGAATTCAAAGGAATTTTTAGTAAAAATAAAGAGACACCAAGGGATTAGAATTTTGAAATCCAATTAATTTTAATACTAATTGCAATTTTTCAGTGATGTTCCTTAAAAGGTAGCAAAATCTTAAGAGTGATCTGCTCATCTGATCTTATTTGCATGTTTCATTGATGTTGTAGTTGCCTTTCCATATGCATATCTGAATCTCTATCTTAAAAACATTTACACAACTTTGTCATGCAAATTATAAAGAATTTATTCCTAATTTTACACTTCAATTAGATCATTTCTGTACATATTCCCTTTAAATAATTTACATGTGTTCCATGGCAAGAAATTCAATAATGAAATAGCCAATCTGCTGCCTCATGATTTTTAAGATAGAGTGTTATTTACTTAGCATATTTATAGTTGCCCCCTAAAATTTATCTCAAGGCAGTGAATAAGCTTTGATATACAATGTCCCTCCCACTCAAACTAATATGAAAATAACTATATGCACGTCTCTAAAACAGTAGTGCAAGTGAAGCGCTATTGAACACATTGTATTTTAAAATAAGGCACAGCAAGAGGAAAATCTACAAAATTTGGAGGTTAATCCTAGAAAAGGTGTAGACATTTCATGAATTCTTAGAGAAATGGGAGTAGATTGCTGGAGTAGGATAAAGAACTTTTCGGTTCTTTTTCTACTTCAGGACGTTCTGCTCCATTTAGTGTATCTGCATGCAGTCCAAAATTCTTTTCTCCAATAATTTCAAAGCATGCAGGATCCTATATTCACTTTTTAAAAATTTCCCCCCAAAGTTCTAAGGCAGTGATGGCGAACCTATGGCACGGGTGCCACAGGTGGCACGCAGAGCCATATCTGCCGGCACGCGAGCCGTTGCCTTAGCTCAGCTCCAGTGCGCATGTGCGTGCCTGCCAGCTGATTTTTGGCTTGCGCGGAGGCTCTGGGGGGGGTGATTTTGGCCTCTGGAGGGCATCCAGGGTGGTGGGGGTGAAGTGTTTTTGCCCTCCCCAAGCTCCAAGAAAGCCTCTGGAGCGTGAGGAGGGCGAAAAATGGGCCTACCGGGCCCACTGGAAGTCGGAAAATGGGGGAGTGGGATGGGTCGCGCATGCATGCGCAGGGGGGTGGGGCGAGTGAGGGGCTTTGAATTATGGGTGTGGGCACGCACGCGCATGTGATAGCGCTCACGTGCACTATTTCGGCACTCGAGGAAAAAAAGGTTCGCCATCACTGTTCTAAGGGCATATTGGTAACATGAATAAAATGTTCACCTGTATGTTAAACTCAATGGTAAGCAAATTTGAGAAACAGGTTGGTTAAGGCATCAGGCTAGAAACTGAGAAAGGTGAGCTCTAATCCTGCATTGGGCAAAAGCATCTTGGGTGACCTTGGGCCAGTGACTATGTCTCTTAGCCCTAGGAAGAAAGCAAAGGCAAACCACTTCTGAAAAACTTTGCGAAGAAAACTTGTGGGGGCTTGTCCAGGCAGCCTCTGAGAATCAGACATGAATTAACAGAACGGGGATAAAAAGAAGCAAATAGTAATCCAAGGGCAGAAATCTCAAGCAACCCTAACTGTTTTCTCAACATCCAATTCTTATTTTATGGAACGTGAGACCTGGGAATCTTTAAAGAATGCTGCAAAAAACAATTGGGTTACAAGTGGAACATTACAAGAATGGAAGGGGGCAATTTGGCAGGAAGATATTTTTTTTCTATAAATGCAAAGAAGATTAGAATAAGACAAACTGGAAGACAAACTATCTTTAAATCTTAAAAAATAGTCTGAAGTTGCCATTTTTGAAGCTGATTTTCAAAAATTTAGTTTTTATGAATGGTGATGGAACTTTGGTTCCTAAAAACCTGTAAAAAATATGAAAAGCTGAAATAGATGCCCTGCTGGTCACTTAAAAACAACAACAACAAACTTCATTTTCTCTTCTCCCTCACCATTATCTCTCGAGAGAAATAACTGGCATTAAACTATAACTGGCATTAAACAAAGCTATAGCAGCCACCACAGGATAGGAGTTGTTGCCTCATAAGGATCTCACACTAACATTAGTATCCTCTATTTTGGGGGTTGTGGGAGGAAACAAGTGAAATTTTGGTTATTTTGCCATCAAAAGTTCAATACTGGCATTATTCCAGTATGAGAGCAAAACATCAAATATGTCACTAGAAGGCAAAATCATGAAATTGTGTCTTACTTACAGTGGCCCTATCATGCAGGGGAATTCACTGGAGCAAGCAATTATATTTGGAAGAGTTAGCAGTAAAAGGAAACCAGGCCACCAAGAAACACGATGGCTGGACACCATCAAAGCTGACACCATTCAGAACATAGAGAAACTCAAAGAAGTTGTACAAGATCAGAAGGGGCGTTAGCTGATACGCTCCTTCTCGTGTGGGTGGATACAGCATCCAGGAATGGGTTGACCTCGTCCTCCAAGCTGATTGGACTCAGTCTGTCAGAGCTGTTGAGGACACGCCTCCGTCGCTATCCCTTCCAGCTTTTGACGAAGACGATCCACGTGCCAATAGTCCGTGTAGTAAAGTTCTCCTCCAACATATAATCGACCAGACTGCTATCAGGGTGGGGCTGGATGCTATATTCATCCCCATAAGAAGGAGCGTATCAGGTAAGAACAACGCCCCTTCTTCATAGTGGTGGATATACTGTAGCATCAAGGAATGGGACATAACAAAGCTGGCTGTCCTCACCGGAGGGCCGTAGTCTGGGTTGGCCGCCCCTGGTCCTTGTGGACTCATTGAAGTACCCATCTGCCAAAGGCCACCTCCGCAGAGGCATAGACGCCCAATTTATAATGTCGAATAAATGGAGACGGGGAGGATCAGGTGGCTGCACGGCAGACCTCTTTGATGGAAGCCTGCGCAAGTGTCTAGGGGGGTTGATTGAAGAACCCCAGCAATCTCAGCCGTGCTCAGGATTTCCTGAGCGTGGCTCTGCTGGTAATCGGGAGCGCGAAGCTCCTCCGGGGCTAGAAGGGCGATCTCAGATTCCCCAGCAAGCCGCCATGTAGTCTTTAAACGAATCTGCAATGCTTCTAATGGTGTCTTGCCTCAGCAGTGTGGGAGTGCGGAAGCTCCGATCAAAAGGAGAGCAGCGCTAAGCCCCTCTCCCTCTCGGCCAATTTCAGAGCGCGAAGCTCCTCCAAGTATTAGGGGCAAAGCCCGTTTTATTGCCCTATGTGGGGAAGAAACGCGAAGCTCCTGTTCCACTAGATCGGCTGTTCTGGAGCGCAAAGCTCCACTAATGGCGGCAGCACTAATAGTGGTGCCACCAACTGTCAAAGTCTGAGAGGCGCAAGAGCGCTCAGGCTCTGCCTCAGCGCGATCAGCAATTGAGGGCACAAGCTCTGCAGCGGCAACTGTCCCTGTGACGGCACGAAGCTCCACTGATAAGACCAGGTTGTTAAGTATCCCAGGTTCCCAGGCTGTCAGATTGAAGTTCTAAGCTCCACTATCTCCTCAATTATCAGATCAGAGTCTTTGAGGGCTGCTCAGCACACGAAGAAAGGTCTCTAGTGAACTGAAAGCCCTAGTTTCCAGAGGGGATGGCAGGTTGAGCCAAAGCTCTGGCTGCGGGGAAAGCCCCCTCCCCCCCAGCGATTCAAACAGATGTTTTGGGAGTCAGCTGGGTCCACAACTCACAAATGGATGACAAAGGTGAATACAGTGTCTAGGAAAGAATTGTCCAAAAACAGCAAAATGGTTGGCACATCTGTCCAAGCTGAGTGACCGAGTCAAAAAGCTGGAAGGGATAGCAACGGACAGACTCAGTCCAATCAGCTTGGAGGACGAGGTCAACCCATTCCTGGATGCTATATCCACCACTATGGAGAAGATGTAAAGACACCTGGCCCATAGAATTGCCAAGAATCAGGCAAGACTGAATGAATAACATCATTATCACTTCAATATGCTGAGAATGGCATATGTGGCTCAGGGGACATGTTGCACATCACTGATTTACCTTATTGCAGGTTTAATACATAAGATATTGCTTACTCTTTCTTTATATTAAAAAACTAGAAAATCATGTCATAAAATTTTAGCACTTTGAATCTGGAAAAAAATCACATATAATTTGCCAATATGGATGTATGAATAGATGAAGTTTTAACATCATGTATATCACTGCTTACTTGAACCACTATCATGTTGGGCACACACTTAGGGCCCCAGGCTTGAGCATGGAGTCAAGTCTTTAAGGCCTTCTGGAAACCAGACATCACCAATCCAATCCCCAGAAGAATGATACAGTGCAGATACCCCTGCAGAAAAGAGCCTGGACATTGTCAGCTGACACCTCTTAGCACATGGGAGCTGGACCATGCTGCTCCTGCCGGACTGGATGGGGTGAGTACAAAAAACCAGGCAGAACATGGTCGGCCAATTTACTTGGATTTTTAAAATTTCTTTAACATATGCTCATGTTTCAAAAGTTAAAATGGAGCTGTAAAATACACCCAAAGGGCCATCAAAATAATTAGGATTCATAGCAATTCCTGAGACAAGACAAGACTGGTTTGAACTAACAAATTCACACTCCTGCATGATTTCTATTTGTTCAGCTCTTGTCCACCACCACCACTATCTTTTCAATTTGGTGCCCTTCAGAGATGCTGCAATTGCAGTTCCCAGCATGATCAAAGGTTTATTGGCTCAGTTTCCATCAGCATTTTAAAAGCGAACAATTTCCTTTATGATAATTTTATGGGGTTTTTAAAAACTATTTAAAATTTATACCAGGAAAGTCTCTAACTATGTAGAGGCCACTCCACCACATCTTGCTTCCAAACTGATTGGCATATTACTACATGAATCACTATTTTAAAAAAGGATAATATTGAAAAGTCTACCTTAAAAAAACAGCTCTTCCATCTAAGCTTACATTAAAAATCAATGTTAGGAGATATACCTGCCAACATATTCATTATTCATATTCATTAGAACATCTTAAACAGCATTTGTGCTTCACAATCCATTAATCTGTAAATGCTTCCATGATTTGCAATACTTTTGGATACCAAGCCACATAACTTAAGGTGAAAGTTCACGGACAGAAGCTTATGTGGAAATATTATTTTAAACTAAATAATGGTGCAAAATATAGGGATTATCTACTACATTGGTTGGAACACTAAATAAAAAAAAGAAAAGAAAAACATACTATACTAAACAGGTCCGGACACAGCAAGAATATGGATTAGATAACCCTCAAGATTGCTAATACTGTATTTTTCAGAGTATAAGATGCACTTCTCCCCCCCCCCCAAAAAAAGTGGGTGGAAAAGTCTGTGCGTCTTATATAGCGAATATTGTGGCAGGAGGGTTGGTATGGCGCCAATCAGCTGTTCTAGAATGGGCTGCAGTGGCGAACGGGCCGTGGCAGCGAACAGGCCAGATGAATACCAGATGGATGCTGGGAGGCAGATTTTTTTTCTGGTGTTCCTCCCCCAAAGCTAGGAGTGTCTTATAGTCCGGAGCATCTTATAGTCCAAAAAATTTATTCTTTTTTCCCATTTGCTTGGAAAATTATTTATTTTTGTCATTTATTTGAGCTGGAACCCTTTCTCCAGTATTCCTCGAGATTCACACATTGACCAAAAAAATTAGTACCAGATTTCAATTAAACATCTACAGCTGTCAGACATGTGGTATATATCATTGATTTAATATTCAATAATTTAACTGAAGACTTAGTCATCAAAGGTAGAAATCCTCCATGCTTCTTTAGAAAATCCAGTATTATGTATTTTAGTAGAACTAATTTGACTAAAAATTCAAGGCAGTGCCTTAACCCATGAATAAATACCTGCAGTAATTGGACATTTTAAAAAATGAAATAGACAGCAAATGAATTTTGCTAATTAGACAAAAGAAAGTCTTTAACTGAAGTAAGTAGTTGTGCTGGGACTTGTCACTGGAAAGCTCTGTATATATGGCAACTGGAACAATGGCAGCAGCCTTGCCCTTGGTACCGATTTCTGACTATTTTAAAATGTCTTCTCTGCACCAGAATCCACTGTCTGCTGCTGATCCTGCTGTGAGACACCTGCACTGGCTACTAGGCTTGTCACGATGCACAAAACCCTACCATCTTCAGCTTGACATTGTGCACGTTATAATTATTCATCCAAATGAATATGTCAGAGCAGCAGCAGCAGACCTCTCATCAGAGCACAAGAAAAATACATCAAAACATTATCAACCCAGCAGGAAGACAGGGACCATAAGGAAAATTACCCATTTTTAATACAGACGCCATAAAGCCATGTCTATTATTATATAAAAAGCAAGAGGGGGAGAACCACCATCAAGCTTTGAGTCCAAAAGTACTAGTGGAACAGAAAATGAGAAACAGATGTTAGGGGGAAATCAATTATTGTATCTGAAATCTATTTAGATTCTCTTAAAACAAGTTCTGTGCTAGTATTCTAATTTTGACATTTGTCCTCTTTGAGTTAAGGATCCTGTCAACATTTTCATTAAGATGACCTACAATTATTAGAATTAAATATCCATCAAACATTAACATATATGCTGAATACACAAAATACTAAGAACAAATGAGAATCTTCCAACAAATAGCTCACTGAACAAATACAAATCTTTTAATTTGGGGGGAAAGTTAACCTGAATATCAGATAATACATACATCCCTTTGGGCATAAGCAATGCTGCGCAAAGTGCAAAAAAGGAGTAAGAAATAACAAACCAAAAATAAACACCACATACTACACTCGTTTTCACTTATTTGATACTTATTCATTCCTTGCAACAGAGCACATTTTATCTATTATCTTTTTACTAGCATTTGTCTAACTTAAAGTCTCAATTTTCCCATCTTTTGCCAATTTCTACTAAGATAGACAAATCTACTTGCTGTGTTTTTTGCTGTTTACATATAACTTGCAATTGTTCAGTCAGTTTTCTTTTGTCAAATAGGACTACCTTGGTATTTGATATATTAGTTTTCAGATTTCTTCTCACTGTATCCTACAATCTATCTAATATTCACTGATAATCATTCCAATTCTTTAACTAATAATGTGGAATCATTTATATATGAATGGAAGTTTCCCTTACTGTGAAATACTCATCTGATCTACAAAATTTAAGTGAAACAACTACTGCAAATGATCTGGACAATATGCTCTTGATAATGCACCCGGCCCTTTGGATAAGCTGGGACAACTGTTTTCCAAACACATTCTTCTCAGTTCTTGTGAGGTGTAGTCCATTCCCTGCCAAAGCCCTTCCTGTAGGTAATGTAAAACATGACCTAGGAATCCAAAGTTCTCTGTATGGCACCATCTCTTGGACCAGCAGTTTACTTCTAGAATCCTCTGCTCCCCCACTGGGTGATGACCTTCCATAGGAAGTACAGATGGGAACTTTGCATGTCCTCTTTGGCTTTCCTGCCTTGCTGTTTGTAAGTCCTTGATATTGTTTTCAGTCTCTTTGTTGTGTCATTTTTCCCAACATGAAAGAGTAGAAATGGATCATTGGTGAGCTTGATTATTTTGGTAAGCCCCGCTGCTACGTCTTTGTACCTGTGAGACAACATACCTCACTTGTTAGATTGGTCTGGTCTACAAATTGCTGATTCTGTTCCTTTAAAAAGTAAGTCACCTATCACCGACACATGCCATTTTTTCTTTGGGGAAATCTTGGCTACTTTCCTTCTTCCTATTGGAATACTTGATAAAGTCCCTTCTTTATATGCCTGCATGTTTTCTTCCAGGGAGAGGATGTGAAATTGATTACTCAACTCCAGTAGGGCTAGACAAGACAAGACAAGAGTTTTCTCAATTTTTTTGACCTCTAAGTGACATGCTGCCTTCTATCTCCCAACTTCCTTTTTCTGGGCATATTTTATTGGTGGCAGAGAATCAGATTAGCTACATACTTCTCAATCAGTTTGGCATATGATTGAAATAGCATCAGTCACTCTAGCAGATGACTTCTGTTGGGACTTGGAATGTAGGAGTCTTGTCTCCTCCTAGTACTGTTAAAATTCACCATCATTTCTAATACTACTGATCATGCTATTTTGCTGGATTATCTATATGTAATATAAAGCACTATTCTGACTCAACTTGTACTTCAGTTAACAGCAGTGCGAGAACAATATGGGTGCCACAGAGTTTGGCTCTCTTCCTACTACTATTTAAGAGCTAATAAGAGAAGATCATGTCTTGTTATACAATCAGTATCATTAATTTGGTAAGGTTACCCAGTTATATTTCACCAACCAGATGAAGCTGGAAATGTTTAAGTATATAACTGCTTTTTGGAGACTATAAGTCTGGACAGGCAAACACAAGCTTAGCTAAATACCAGTAAGACAATCTACAGTTTTGTCCAAAAACGTCTTGGCTCAGGATGGCCCCAGTGATAGCTCTAGGTAGGGATGACATACTAATAATGCTTCAGGTCATTGATTTTGGGGTAATTCATAACTCATGGATCCTATCGGAACAGCAGGGGAAAGCTACAGCTGGGGTGGGGTATCTTACCTACATTACTATTTGATAGAAAATGCATAACCAGGATGTAAAAAAGTTGAAACTTTAGTGTAAAGTAACACCAATACTCTTTCACTATTCTGGTTAACAAGTCTAATTAAGGCTGGTTTTGAGCTACATGATGTTATATAGCTTGGCTCAGAACATTGTAGGAACCATCTCAAGATGAAATGTGTCAGGCTGATTTGACTACGAAAGGAGGAAGCACATAGGGTCTTGTAGCATTTCCCAAGAAATCATGCATACTCATACTATTTTTGGCAGGCTAGGATCTCTAAACTATAGACTACCTTGCAAGTCAATATATTGTTGCCAACATCCCACCAGCTAGGAAGTACATGCAGTACACTGATACACACCAATTTCTTATTTGTTGAACATGGTAACAAACTATATACATAATGAACACTTTTACAAAGAATTAGGATATAGTTCTTTAAAAATGTTCTAATGTAACAATTAAATCTTTACTATTTCAATATGAATGTAGGCTTGATGTTATTTGAGAAGACATGCTTATGTTTTACATAGGCATGCACGTCCACACAAAAACAGCTCAGTAGATTATGCTTTGAAAGCTTTATACCACTATTCTTTTCACAGAAAGATATTTACTGTATTAATATGTTAGTACTTGTGGCATCCCATATTTACAACACTTGATCACTTGACGAGCACTTAGAAAACAGATGCTATTGAATTAGAAGGCTGGTAACATCAGGAAAAAGAAAGATTATCCAGCTTTGAAGCTACAACCAGAAGGAAACCATAGGTTAGAAATTTAAAGCTATGTTGGCCAGTGGCATAGGCTTAATACCATAAGAGATTGTGAACTAGAAAGCCAATAAGGTGAGCAAATTATATTTTGCTTTTTCCAAGAAAAAGGAAACTATACTGCCAATTATCCATTGATTAGACCTAGAACCCAATACATGGTTTTGGAAATTTGGGTGAGACAGTGAGCATGAAGTATGTAGTGTCATTTTAAAATTCAGGATCTTGAAATTTTATATAACACACAGCCACATATTTCAGCCTTTACTTTAAAAGTGTGTGTGTGTGTGCGTGCGCGCGCATTAGGGCTGAAGATAGCTAGGCTTTCTTGTGCTGCTCTCTTTATATCCAATGGCATAATAAGAACAATACCAAAAATGTTCATTATACAGTATATGAAAAGGATGGAAAAATTAAGCATTTTGCATTCTTGCCAGAGGGGGGCATTCCATCAGCAGCAGAGATTTTTAATTGTGTGAAAATAAAGTATGGTTTGCAAGAATCTATCTTTAGCAACATTTTCTACCAGGATAAGATATAGTATTCACTATGTCATAAGTAATTTCTGATTAGCTGTATCTTGTAACTATTTCTGCCTGTCTCAGGTGTACCTTATTAAAGGTTCCAAGTCATCTTTATATATTCACAGAATATTTCTAAAGCCACCGCAATGCTTGCTGAGGATTTAGAAACTGTGATATGCTTGCATTCAAGTCATCAGACCTATTAAGAAACAATGAGAATTTCCAGTAAACTCTGCAATTAACTTGAACAAGACACTGCAGAATCTGAATTACCATAGCCTTAGAAGCAGAAATTATATATTGCTAAAGTGCTTTCTGAATGTTGAACATCTAACTGGTATGTTGTCAATAGCACACATACACTTTAATCTGTTTTGCCCCAGTAGTACATCTTGCACTATCAGTTTTTATTGCAGCTTTCAGATTCTATGCACATCCTCCTTTATTTTTGTACAACTCAAAGCAGCATACCTTCTGCTCCCTCCCAATCCCCCCTCCCAAACACACAATAACCACCCTGTGAAATAGATTGGTCAGGGAGAATGAGTAGCCCGGTGTCACCCAGCTGGTTTGCACGCCTAATGGAGGGCCAGAATTTACTATTTCCTGGGTTTCTGGTCTAGCACTTTGGCCACTACACCAAACTAGCTCTGTGTCTCAGATTACTTACACCCATGTTTATTTTTAGAAAGATTAATACCTATGAGATTGGAGATAATTTTGCCACCGCAGAATAGGATTTAGAAGTGATGTTACACTAATGAAACAAAAATTCAGTAACCACTTGGCTTGTGAATAATTAAAATGAGGACCCAGATTGTTGGGGGCAATATGCTGAACTCTGTAAACCGCTTAGAGAGGGCTGTAAAGCACTATGAAGGGGTATATAAGTCTAAGTGCTATTGCTATTGAACACTGTTGGATAAACATCCATAAGATTCACTGGAAGAAAAATTCTTTTTTTCTTTCAATTTTATTTTATTCAAAATGGTGAATAATTGACATATAAACATACTCTTAAGCCAAGAGCTCATTTTATGGTTCACTGGATACTATATCATTTATATTACATTCAAGATTAATTGAATTGAATTATTAATTCATAGAGTAGAAATTGTTTAAACTGTATATTAGATATGATCCTAACATCTTCTAAAATACATACATACTTCACAAGGGAACAAATGGATGGTTGCTTACCTGTGGAGTCCAGGAAAAAGAAAACTGAAATGGTAAGTCAATAAGACAGTCTGGTTGCTCTCTGGGATACTGACACAGAAAAAAAAAAGAATATCCACAATGTTTATTCTTTATGAGAATTTTTTGCAGAAAAGCAAACAATAGACTGAAATAAACACATTACCTCTTTTTCATAAACAGAAAAGCCATTCTAATAATAATTAATTAAATTTTTATGCCACCTGATTCCCAGCAACTTCTAAAATACTGTATAAAGAACGTAAGGATTTTTCCAAATATTTTCCTAAATGTAGGAATTATTATTTAAAACTATTTTCTTGTCAGGAAACCGTTGGGTCATTCAAATTTTAGATTCAGCTGTAAAGAATTTCCTTATAGTTGGATTTCTATAGCATTATTCAGAATTCATCCAATTCTAATAAAAAACATATTTTACATGGTATTTTAAAGTTGCTATTTACCAGTAAGAATGAAAAACGTTTCCAATGTAAATTAAAAAAAGACGGAGTTGTCTTCACAGAAGCTATCATTCACATCCTGCTACTGATTTCATTTTATGCATGTCTGTGTGTCCGTGTATATGTACATATGTGTATGCATACATGTGTGGGTGTATTCACACAAACACACATATAGACACACACTCACATTTTCTCTCTCAAAAATTCTGTTCCAACTGATATGAGCTCTGTACATTGAAATGAGCACAACAGCAGCAATAAAACAAATATGGCCAATACTAAAATATATGCATTGATTAAAATATGAACTCTTTACTAATTCACCTTAATAAAACTCATTATTAAAACTCAGAACATCTGATATGTTTAGAGAAACCAAAGTTAAATATAAACACAATTTAAATCTTCCGAAATAAATCTACCCAAATCTTGGATACTTGCCACCTACTACTTTGAATAATGTACTATTCTGCTTTGTTTTTAGTCTCCCTAACTTAATTCAGTAGTAGACCACATCCAATTGACTTTTATGATAATGAACTTCAGTTTCTCTGTAACTTTATATCTGCCTCTGGTAATCTCCCACTGATTCTTCACACCTGCTCCTCATCTAGGTTACACTCAAATTTATTTTCATTTCTCTGGCTACTTGGTATTCAAATTTGCACTTACATTTTATTATGTATACTATGTTTTATGTTCCCTGCTGTACTTTCCATTTTAAAAACAAAAGTTTTATGGCTTGCAAAAGCTCTTATGCTTTGTTGTTATGATATTTTCAGTCAGTTACATTAATAACTTTTGAACAAGCGACAAAATAGAAAAGGAGTGATTAAGGGAATTCATCTGAATCACAGATGAGAAGCCATATACCATTTTTTTCCTCTGCAAACTACTTTTTGGATTTGGAAAAATAAATTAAGTTACTTTAAATATCTAAATCTTGTAGAAAACACTACTGTATTTAAATAAGGAATCTCTCAATTTTCAGCCTTTCATATATTAGAAAAAAACCTCAACTAAAAAAAGTATGGCAATAAATTAATTTGAAAACCTGTAGAAAATATGAATTTGGTAGTAGATAATTCGGCAATATAAAGGATTTGGAATTGGAAGAATAACAGGAACATTCAATGGAATTTACTGTTTATTAAAAGTCCAATAATTATACAAATCTAAAGTACAGATCTTAAGTTATTGGTTACTAATACAAATATCTTACATTTCTTCTGAATATATTCTTATTTATCCAATATAATTATGCACACACACACACACACGCACCCCCCCCACACACACACAGTACATATGGCTCATGTATATACCTATATATTTTTACAATTTACTTAAATTTCTTATTGTACTTGCAAAATTTTCCATAAAAATAACTCTTAATGGTAAAAATGTTGTAAGAAAATTGGTAGTTCCATATGTCTCTGTAAGTTTTATTTTTAATTTAAGAATTACAATATTAACTACCATTATCAAATATGTATCCAAATATGTAACCAACATGTATTTCATTCAGACATTCCAAAAATTAAAAAGTAATCATTTAATTTAGTATCATTTCATTCTAATGTAGAATTCTATAGTACCTAGTATTTCTTTAAAGGAAATAAAATATACAATATTTTTAATAATCTCTCCACAATATTTCAAACAAAGTATCATTTAAAGTACTGCTTCATTAATCTGAAATGTTATTTTGTCTCATTTGTATCATGCATGTCTGAAAATGTTTATTCTAAATACTTTGATATTTAGTTTCCCAATCTGAGAAATAGGAAAGCTTCCTCTTGAACACAAAATATTTCTTTATGCATATTAAAATTGCATTGGCTATAAATGTGCTAAAGTAATTTTTGCTTTCTTCTGAAATCGTGTACTCCATACACAAGGTTAGCTTCTCAGTGAAATCTGCAATAACTAATACTGGAAAGAAAAACAAGAGGTAAACATTAAAAACTTAAATGAGGTTTTAGTATTAAATAAAAGGGCTTCAAATATAA
The DNA here is from genome assembly GCA_023053685.1 of Diadophis punctatus similis. NCBI lineage: Eukaryota > Metazoa > Chordata > Lepidosauria > Squamata > Dipsadidae > Diadophis > Diadophis punctatus. Next base: position 32,911,704 of record JALIGW010000001.1, on the reverse strand, counting down.
TGCCCCAATTCTAATCAGTGAACTCCTACTTCTGAGAAATATGGCATGAACACAACTCCCTCATCTACCCTTAGAGCAGCATAATGTAAATTATTTGTTACATTAAAAAGTAGTTTCTTTCATTTTTCTTCCCATACAGGCAATCAATGCCACAACTGTATTTATCAAATCATCACTATGGGAAGAGGGAAATAAAATTCTATGTACTCTCTTCACGTTATGCATGATTTTATAAATCTCCACTAGGTTTGTGCCTGTAAACTGTGTTTGGAAGCAGGGGGAAATCAGCATAAGTTAATGGAGGAGGAAGACACAAAAAGCAGAATTGTATCAATTTCCTTTCTAAATCCACATAAAGTTATTTGTTCCATTGAAGAAACATAAAATAAATAAAGGATTCTCTGAACTGACATTTTATAATTTTAGAATACTTTAAGACAAGAGGATATTTTACGTTTATTGATTTCAATGAGAATTCAGTTTAACATATGCTTAAATTTCTTCTTTTGAAATCAATAGCACTTGAATGCATTTCACTTTGGCAGAATTGTCCACAAAAAACATATTGCTTTTGTTTCTTTAAATAAATGTAACATATGAATGAACTGCTCAGAACATTTATTACATAAATTACTACAAATCAAATTCCCATGTCATCAAGCACACGTTTCATATATTAATTTTCTCCAGTGGCAAGTTTAAATGCCAGACACATTTTTAAAAAGGACAAACACAATTGATCCTTTCATCACTATAATCTTGTGAAACAGAGTTGATTGATGATCATGAGTTTCAACTAGATACTTGCATAATCTGTTCTTTGCAAGCTGCAACTAAAATAACTTTCCAGCCAATATTTTCATCTTGGATAACATAAAACAGAGTATAAAAAGAAACTGAATTTGAATGTTCTTGGTTTAAGTATTGTTTTGTAAGTACTGCCTCAAAAGGCATAGACAGCATTTTAAAACTTTATTTCATAATATTTAATTAAATGTGCATAAACACATCGAATTAACTTAAAATATTTCATTAAAGATTTCATTCAAGTGTTTGCTCTTCATATTACTGATTAGAAAAAAAATATGTATATGACAAATTAAGAAGAGAGCAATTTCATCTGAAAAGCACTATAAAGTGCTTTCTGCAGCTGATCTAGACTACAATCCTAACCAGTTTTGCACTTATGAGCAATTACCTAAAACCAACCCTCTGCTTTGTGAGCATGCTTAGTTAATAAAGCTATCATAAGGCTATCTAACTTTCAGTATTTATTTTAAAGTATTTGTAGACCACCTCTAGTCAGATTCTGGGCAGTGGGGTGAGGGGAGGCTTAGCCTAGCCATCTTCCATGATTTATTCCAGCCCAAAGTGCAACTGGAAAAGAATGGCTAAAACATCAACAAGGTAATGTCTTTAGAGCAACATATTCCACTGTGTAAGGGCTGATACAGAAAAAGTCTGCCTTCTATATCCTTTTTACAGATAGTCCTCGCTTAAGGACCCTAATTGGGACTATGGGAGGGGCAGAAAGCTAAGGCAAAGAGGAGATTGGAGAGAAAGATATTTCAAGGCAGCAAGCTGTCTGCTCTTCTACAAATCAAGACCAGCAATGGTGAAGGAAAAAGGACTACCTATAGAAACTGCTGGCTTTTCCCCTCTCCCCTACTCCCCAGCAGAGGAGAGAGATGGGAGAGAAAATGACTTATAGAAAGTACTGTAAACTGTGTAGTGTACTAGGGGCTTCTAGCCTCTTGCTTTTCAAATGTAGAAGAGCAAACAGCTCACATTTTTGCAGTCCCACCCTCTCCTACCGTGTTTCCCCCAAAATAAGACAGGGCCTTATATTTTTTTGAACCCCGAAATATGGCCTTGGCGTTATTATCGGGGGGGGCTTATTATTTTGGGGTGCAGTAGGCGGCGAGCGTGGGACTGGATGTTCCATTGCCGCCGCCTCCCCTCCCTGTTCTTGGCGCCAGCCGAGCGGCTGGCCCGCCGCCACCACCTCGTGGAGCAGGACTCTGCAAGGCTTGTTGTGCCGATGCATGCACTAACTGCAGGACTGCCACGAGCTTCATCATACCGGCACAGCTAGGGTCCTGCTGCCGTTCGTGCATGCAACGGCACAACAAGCCTTGCAGAGTCCTGCTCCACGAGGCAGTGGCGGTGGTGTGACGAGTCTCACACTCATTTCTGGCAGGTGGGATGTGTTGGACTGCGAGATGCGCGTCCTAACTGACACTTGTAGCTCCGTCACGTTCCTCAGTGTTGTGTCCACTGACCCTCCCCCGCCTCTGGCTCCCGAGCGAAGCGGGAGGGGGAAGAAACTCTCGCGGGCTGCCTGAGGAAGCCAAGCTGACAGCCAAACTTCTAGCCGGGCTCAGCGGCAGAAGCAACCGGGCACGCGCTTCCTTGTCTCTTCAAAACGCGCCCCTCTCTCTCTCAGCAGGGGGGGGGGGGTGCATGTAAGGCACAGCACCAGGACAAGGAATCTTTTGGCTGCACGCTGCCCACAAGAAATCTTTCTCCCCTTTCACTCCAAGAGGCTGCGCAGGCGCGATAAGTCTCACAAAGACTCATTTCTGGTGGAGTTTGGAAAAGAGAAAGATTTCTTGCATGCAGTGTGCAGCCAAAAGGTTCCTTGTCCTGGTGCTGTGTCTTACGTGCACCCTCCCCCCCCCCCCGCAGAGAGAGAGGAGGGGAGAGGGAAGGAAGGAGGAAAGGCAGGTGCTTTGCCTCAGGCACCCCCCCGAGAGTTTCTTCCCCCTTCCGCTTCACTTGAGACCCAGAGGTGGGGGAGGGTCAGTGAACACAACACCGAGGAATGCAACGGAGCTACAAGTCCCAGGTAGGATGTGCGTCTCACGGTGGGGCACAATTTGGGGGTGGCAGGTGTGGTGGGGCGGGCCACGAGACGCGTGTCCTACCTGGGACTTGTAGCTCCGTCGCGTTCCTTGGAGAGAGAGAGAGAGAGAGAGAGAGAGAGAGCAAGACAGAGGCGGGTGCGCCGGGTGGCTCTTCCTGCGGGGGATTCCCATGCACCGCCCTCGCCTGCATCCCCCGTCTGAAGGACACAGGGAGGGGAGGTGGAGGATGAGCGGCCCGAGCCAGCAAGCGAGCGAGGGAGGCAGCGGGAGGCAGAGCCGAAGGGGCGGCAAGGCCGACCCGCGGCCCGGCTCACTCTAGCTGACTTCAGGGCTCTGCAACATCAGTAGCCGCAGAGGCACAAGCAGGGAGTGCTCAAGAGTCGTGGCACACTAGCACCTCCATTGCGGGAAACAGCGGCAGCAGCTCCAGGCCAGCACACGGCTCCCCCAGCTTGCTGTGGCAGGTGCCTGGAAAGCCTCGGCCGCTGCATGCGCAGCAACAGGGACGGGCTAGATGCGCCCATCTGCTGCTCAAGCCCTGAGAAACGTGCTCCTGCCTGCGAGGAAGAGGAGATGAGCCTCAATCCCTGCCTCGCCACCTCCTCGTAGGCAGGAGTGTGTTTCAAAACACCGCCGGAAGCAGAGCCCAGAGGAGCCAAGTCAGTCCCGAAGGGTGTTCGCGCACCCGCCTCTCGCTTGCTCTCTCTCTCTTTCTCTCCCGGCCAAGAGTGCCCGCCACAAAAAAGAGCGGCTCCCAGCATGTCCCCCCTTTCCCCAGAAAGTAGTTGGGGGGGCTTATTTTGGGGGGTTTATTTCAGCGCATGCGCTGAAAAACCTGATTGGCCTTATTATGGGGACATGTATTATTTTCGGGGAAACACGGTATCAATCTGCTCTGAAAGGAGAAGGGAAGAAGAAAAACAAAAGATCAGACATTGGACAAGTCATACTTATTGCAATGGCAATCATGTGACTGAGGGATATTACAAAGGTCAAAAATGGGCCGTGAAGTTATTTTTTCAGTACTGTTTCAACTTCAATTAGTCACTGAACAAATGGTTGTTAAGGAAGGGCTTCCTATATTGATATTTACTCCAGAAGAGCTTCTCTAGAATAGCGGTCACCAACTAGTGGTCTGTGGACCACTGGTGGTCTGTGAGAAAATTTTGGTGGTCTGCAGAAAAATTATTTGCATTTTTTATATTGCACTAAATCAGGGGTCTTCAAACTACAGTCCTTGGCCCGGATACGTGCAATGAATGCTTGTGTTGCTGCAGAGTATCTCCCCCTTTGGAGTCTTTTTGTGCGGGTCGGAGGGGAGCAGAAATTCCGACTTGGGGTCTGCTTCAGCCTCCTGGTGTGGGGCTTTGGGTGAAGGCTAGAGGGAAGCACCCGGAGGGCCTTGTTCCAGTGGGACTGTATCATGTCCTGGAACTGGCTGACTATCTGAGCCCGCTGAGCCTCCAGGCGCCGGTACCTGGCCTTGCACTCCTGTAGGTCTTCCCTCTGCTTGGAAAGCTTATGCTCATAATCCTCAGTGAAGTGCTTCTGCTGAGCTTCCTTCTCGGTCAGATCCAATTTGAACTGAGCCAGCTATTTTGCTAACTCTTTCTCATGGTGACTGCTTGGCTCCAACAACTGCTTCCTATTGGGGCCCTAAGGAGTCAGGGTGGGCAGGCGAGGAGTAGCTGGGAGGGGCGGGGTGAGTAAAGGCCGTTGAGGCGCCCTTCGATGTGAGTGACATCAAGTTGGCCACACCCACCCAGTCACATGACCACCTAGGCACGCCCACCCAGCCAGTCATTAGGCAGATCATATTAGCAATAGCAATAGCACTTAGACTTATATACCGCTTCATAGTGCTTTACAGCCCTCTCTAAGCGGTTTACAGAGTTCAGCATATTGCCCCCAACAATCTGGGTCCTCATTTTACCGACCTCAGAAGGATGGAAGGCTGAGTCAACCTTGAGCCGGTGAGATTTGGACAGCTGAACTGCTGAACTAGCAGTCAGCTGAAGTAGGTTGCAGTGCTGCACTTTAACCATTGCGTCACCTCGGCTCCTTATTAGTGGTCCCTGAGGTCCAAAAGGTTGGGGACCCCTGCTCTAGATGGCCATGCCAAACTGGCAGAAACATCTACAATAGAAAATTAAGAAGCTAAATAGTTTAGAATTCAAACCAAGAGGCACCTACCACATAAAATACCAGATTTAGCAAATCTGAATAGTGGCAGTACCTGGAGACAGCAGACTAGAAAAGAAAGAACTGGAGAAGATCACCACTGGCATTGACAAAATAACCATCAGACAATTTAAAAAGGCAGTTTTACTCAGAACTCCTTACAACCTGCAATGATATCTTTAACACAATCAAACATCAACATCTGCCTAAACCAGGTCCTTGGAAAGGACTCAATGGATACAAATGCCAAAACCAATCTGAACACCTGGTTAACTGTGCAACGAACTATAGTAATAGAAGAAGTCATGGTTGTGGTTACAGTATCTAAGTAGAGGCTATAAAAGAGGTTCAATGGGACAAAGGTGGAAAAAACTAATGGTAGATTTGGAGCTGGGAATGTTGCTGGCAACAGTTTCCAAAGACAGTTTTATGGTGACTTGAAGATGCAGAGGAAAATTTGGAACAGCAAAGAAATCCATGCAAAAGGATAGATTGTGAATAATCAGTTGAAAGGTAGCAAGCTGCAGAGGTCACTACCTGGGGAATTAATGATATACTTATTTGAATAGTGAGCTTCTCTGACAGGTTTTAAGGGGTTGTTACAGATAGTAAAAAGTGGAAGGCAAGGGTAAGTGTGATTGATAGTGAATGATGGGAAATTGAATGTTGTCATGATGATTGTGATTTTATTTTATGGTCCCACCAGTTCTTGCTTGTAGGCAAATGGTATCTCTTGCAGATCTTCTAATGATTTTTGTTGCTACTTTGTCATGTCGTTGTTTGTAGTCAGTCTGTACAATCTTCTTGCAGCAGTTAACCAGGTGGTCCATTATTTCTTTAGCTTCCTTGCAGAAGTGCATTGCAGTCTAATATTATTATTAAATTTATTTGCTGCCCATCTCACAATCTATGGCTGTGTGATCAACAATGGCAATCACTACATTGTTTTCTCACTGTTTCCCCCCAGTTACCTTTGTGGGAAGAAATGCCAAGAACTGGCTGTCACCTCCATCATTATTCAGCAATGTTTTGGCTGGAAACCATTTCCTGAGGTGTCCAGACTCTTGCAACTCCTTTTCAATCTTTTTTCCATAATTTCTTTTTCCAACATCCATCTCCCCATTTGTCACATCCTAACAATTCTCCTTGCAATACACCCTCTGATGTCCCATACCTTTTCAACTCTTACTAAAATACAATCTATTTTGTAACTTGCTCTCTAAGTAAAATAATTGAATCTCAGATAAATATCTGAAATCCAACTGAATAGAAATAGAGAAACCAAATTCTCATATCAATCTAGAATGCTGCCTAGATGGGATGATTAATTCCTCAAGCTAAATCCAGATTTCCCTCTTGGTACCATTAGCTCCTTTATATTAGAAACCTCTATATCAGTGATGGCGAACCTTTTTTGGCTCAGGTGCCAAAAGGGTGTGTGCGTGCACGATAGCGTGTGCGTGCCCACACCCATAATGCAATGCCCTCCCCCTTCACACAACCTCCCGCGCTGACCCCCACGCATGCGCACAACTTCCCCGCGTTCCCTCCCTGCACATGCGCACAGGTCTCACTGAAGCTTTCGGTAGGCACGTTGGGCCATTTTTCGTTGTCTCCAGGGTTCAGGAAAGCCATTTTTTGCCATTTCCAGGGTTCAGGAGGCTTTCCTAAAGTCTGGAGAGCGAAAACGGCCGAAAATCAGCTGGCCACCACGCGCTTGCTCGGTGGAGCTGACATAGGGCAACGCCTTGCGTGTCCTCAGATATGGCTCCACGTGCCACCTGTGGCACGCGTGCTATAGGTTCGCCATCACTGCTCTATGTGTTTCAATTGTACTGCAAGATTTAAATTGAAAACAAAAGCAATTCTTAAGATACAAATGATTATATATGATAATTCAGCTAATCAATAGCCATAAAAATCTTGTGTGTGGCAGTTTCATCAAGTTATGATTTTTCCCCAACATTTTAAAAACTCTTACTTTTGAATTTAATTTCAAAGTGATTTGATGATCTCGACCAGAAGAGTCTTCAGCTTTTAACCTGATGGTACTAAAAGCAGGATCAATAAACAGAACCCTGCAAGAAAGAAAACAAGTTCTGATGTAACTCTATTAGTAATCCATTCCTATTAATTTTACTAAATATATTAATTGAAAATCATCTATGACAGTCCTTTTTGCTGTTATAAATTTACTGCTGTTAATATGTAAGTAAACTGTTTTATTCAGTCACATACTTTTTTAGTTATTTTTACTGTGTGTCAGAACTCATGCTGTGGAAATGAACACCATGTTTCAGTTTTCTATCACTGGAACCTTTGGCATATAAAGTATGCTTCTGTCAGCCTTTATTTCTCTACATATTACACTTCCTGGCAAAATTTTCATCCTTTTTTGCAGTTACTTTTTATATACTGATCCAGAAAAAAAAAAGTGGGCCCTGCACTTGCAGGAACATGCTACTGGTTTATACTCTTAAGCATATTTCTCATAACACTGTTTTGCCTGGAGTTATAAAACTAGCTTTAACATATGATATTTATATTTCACAGAAAACGTTCTTTCAAACAAGTGAAATAGTCCAGAGCCATAATTATTTTTAAAATTTATTCTAGAGGTAGATATTCAAAATGGTAATAGCTAAAATTAGGAGGGAGAATGGCAGATAAAAGTATTAATTGTAACCCATCAGGGTTATTTCTCCCACCTGCCTGTCCATATAATATTTCTTTTTGCTTGTGCATTTTGGTCTGCACTAACCATATTAGTCCAGGCAGTCACTACTGAAAGTTACTAAGGTGAGATAGGTAGAAATATAAAGGCTAGTTGATCACATCAAGGTATATTGTACCTGCTTTTCAAAAACAGAATGATTGCTGCTATGAAGCAATATACTGTACACTATCTTTGTATTTACCCTATTGGATAGGGTATCAGAATATAAATGAAGTGACCCTCTAACAGTATTCTTCCTTAAAAACGTTCTGATTTTCTGACAGAAATAAGGCTGAATTGGAAAGGAGTCAGACTCAGTTCTTATAAGCCAAAAGTTAAGCTAGATATCAGTTCCGCTAAGTACAGAGCAAGAAGCCCAAAATACTAATATCCTAAAGTAAAGTGCGAGTTTTGTTCTAAATAATCAAATTCAGAAGAAGAGCTATTGTAAGTATAAATGACATTAGCTTTTATATAGTATTAAGATTTTAAACTTTATTAAATATTAATTAACTATAACTATTTAAAAAGCAAAACTGTAAGTACTGAAATAATCAAGCAAAATCCAGTATATAAATATACTGGATATATATAAATGTATATAAACATTTTATATAATATTTATATACATATTTTAAATATTTTAAAAGCTGGCAGGTTAACTTTTTGGTATTTGCAGAAGATAATAAAGATGAATACTTATTCCATCCCAAATTTTCTATATCTCCGATGAGGCCAAAATAATATTGTGGAGGTGGTTGGGCACACAATTCTTCTGTGTTTTTCAAAGCAAGTTCCTGTTTTTATTTTTAAAAAAAGTTTATTTAGTTCATTTTTTGTGACTTGGTCTGTCTGTCTGTCTATCTATCTAATCATCTACCAAATCTATCTATGAATCTTAAAATTAAAACCAGAATTACAACTATTCACATTACTCAGAAATAAACTTGAAAATAATCAAAGTGATTAGATGCAGGTAATTGTTCATTACAGAGCAGATAACTGTTCCCACAGAGTGGGTCTCCTCCAGGTCCCGTCAGCCAAACAGTGCCGACTGGCAGGGCCTAGGGGGAGGGCCTTCTCTGTAGGGGCCCCTGCTCTCTGGAACCAACTTCCCCCAGAGATCCGAATTATGCTGGCCTTCCGAAAAGCCATTAAGACATGGCTCTTCCTGCAGGTGGGGGTGAGTTGAGATGATCTTATATCTGATGTCTCCCCCAGGTATGTATGGTGTGTGCATATATATATATATTTAACTGTTTTTAAGTGCTTTTAATAATTTGTTTGGAGTTTTTTATAAAATGTTGTACGCCGCCCTGAGTCCTGAGGGAGTAGGGCGATAGAAAAGCTACCAAATAAATAAATAAATAAATAAATAAATAAATAAGTTCATAAATACACAACTACCTGAAAGTAAACCCAATTCAGTTGGGTTCATTTCTCATAGATATCAATTGGCTGCAATTATAGTCATGACAATTTTAGACAGATAGCAGCAAAGTCTCTTGGCTAAAACAGAAAAACCTTAATCCATTAAACTGCTTTTAAACACTTGGCTAGCAACCCCTCCACATTTTAAACAGGTATTATTCCATGCATATATTTGAAGTATGTATCAGAGTTTAAAAAATGGTAATAGTCAAACACTCTGGCTAAAAGCACACTTTAAAAAGAAAGGGATCCATTAAATGAATGGCTGTCTTAATGGGAAGATACATATAGAACATTCTCAACATGAGCACAATGATGTTGAGTATAGTGCAGCTTTTTAATTGCACTTAGTTAAAAAAATAAAGCTGAGAAGGAATTTTTGGTGACTATATTTGAGAATAAAAGATAACCTAAATAAATTAAAAGTAATCTGATAACAATCTCGTAACATTTATTGGATTCTTTTCCTCTTATTATTCTTTTCCTCTATCACCACCCATGTGCTCAAGATGGCTAAAAACAGAGAAGACTACAAAATCCAATTTCAATTCAGTTTGTAAAAGTTCAATTTTGAAAGGATTATCTGCGATAAATACAGTGTTTTCTCTAGGTAATGTACTCATGCAAACCACAAACTATGCAGCATTGCAATGCAGAATTTACACTTAATTTTTTATATTCAATAGCCTTGTGCGGGACGAAACTGGCTTTTTTGCTTTAATCTTTTTTGATAAAATCAAGGTACAAAGATGTGGATTTAATAGCACAGGGAGGGAAGGGCATATCCTTAGAAAACAATTAACATACAAAATAATAATTAAAAGATAGGCTTTTTCATGGGAGTTAAGGGACTAGTTAACATGAGCCTTACTTGTGCTCTTTATAGTCTTCTTTTAAGAGCTATATGAGTGCTACAATAAGGGAGCAATCAATCTTTAAAAGAATTAATAATTTTGAAAAGTCATAAAATAATGAAAGGTATGGAATAGTCTATGATAAAAATGTCAAAAGAACTACCTAAAAAATACACTTATACCAAACTATATGCTGTATTTACTACAAAAGATACTTTATTGAATGGCATTCTCTGAGCAACAAAATATTGTTATGCTTTAATGAGAAAAGTCAAATCCTCTGTAGTAATAATTGCACTCTAAACATTTTAAGCAAAGTACTATTTACAGACTCAGAAAAGGGAATTAAAAGGGGAAAGCACACCGAAGCAGTGAATGCTACAAATGAAATATTCGTATTTTATTTATGACATGAATGAAAATAGTTCTTGTGGAACCTCTCACCAGACTTAATTTTACTAAAGTTATTATTTCTACTTACCACTATAAAATCAGAATTTATTATTTATTATTAATTTATTAAAGTTATAGGCCACCTATCTTACCACAAGATAACACCGAAAGATACAGGTATACCCCTATATCAGAATCATGCATTGTACATGGTAGTGCTTAAGAATGTAAATATGTACATAAGCTACTAGATTCATATAGCTAACTCTTAATAAGCACACAAGGAAGAAAAATGGACATTCAATACAGGTACTCCTTGTTCTGTCTTATCAATATTGATCCTACCCATGAAAAACTGAACACTATTTATTGTTAACAACAAAATAACTATCTAGTTTGCATATTGACTATTCATCATTACAAAAATGATTTTATAACAGCTAGTTTTGCAGGAGTAGATTTATAACTATTGACTTGAAAAGTGAAATTTATTTATTTATTTATTTATTTATTTTGTTATTCTTATATGCCGCCCAACTCCCGAAGGACTCAGGATTTACAAGCAATAGCATTATTCTGTACAGATAACTATTTCTTACAAGGATTTTATTTTAAAATGTAGGTATTAAAATTATTAATGAAATGGATCCCTTGTTCATTATAGCATTAATTATAATCAACAAATTGGTATCAGTAGTCTTCTGCAAAATTGTAACTCACCAAAATAGTCTTCAACTCTACCATGAAACTGACTAGATCTGAAGAATGTTCCAACCTCTGAAAAACAATTATTTGTCAATGACTTCATGCAATTTCTTTTTATATTATGGTAGATATGGACTATTTTTTCAACATTTAGCTGGCAACTAATACTCTTAAAGTGAGGTTGAAGACTCACATAAAATTAGCACTGGGGTATACCGGTAGTTCAGAAGAAGGCAGATAGTTAAAGTGTCTACCTCTTTCTCAAGGCTCCTTCATCTCTCGGCGGGAACATGGATTATGTTACCACATTATGACCATCGATCAGTAGAATGGACATTGCCAGTTGAGTAGATTTCCACCATTACTCCAAAAATCCCACTATGTTTTGGATACACACATTATTTTTGATTTCCCGATTAGGAAAAGTGGAGGAGGTTGAAGGCGTTAAATTTAAATTACATTTTATTTCCTTATTCGATAGTAGATCTTATTGCTCTGCATTTTCTATAAACTCTTCTTTGTCTTAACAGTTGTAGACATATGACTCCAGAACTGACTTTCCTCCTTCAAAGAAACCTTCACTGTTGGATTCTCTTTGCCCCTTAGAATTAAGGTCATAATTTGTTGTGCTTTTAATAAAACCCATAATCCATGTACTATGAAACATTTCAATAAAAATCAATATAGCAGTCATGATTTTCAAATAAATGTAGATTCTATCATTTAAAAAAAAGTTTGAACAGGTACCTGCTTTAAAATCAGATGATATCCATGAAGCAACTTTTTCAGATGCCAGCTACATTGAATCCTATAGAAATAAAATGTTTTCATGATCAATTAAACCTAACATTCAAATGAAAGATATATATAAAACTTCTGTAAAGCTTAAAGCTAGTCCTCAATTTATGACCACAAATGGGACCAGAAGTTTGGTAATAAGTCAAGGCACCCACATGATCAGAACCAATTTTTCAAGTTTCTGAATTGTTGAATCATGCAATTGTTAAGGAATCCAGTCATGTACGGTTCTGAAGGGGGAGCCTGTGACATTTTATGACAACTGAAAATGCTTTATAAGCCAGAAAGCTCTCTTTCTGAGGCCATCATGACTTTAACGACCGGTTATAAGTTGAGAACTACCTGTATATGTTATATTTCATAAATTTATGCTTTGGAAGTACCTATATGCGTTATATTTAATAAATTTATGCTTTGGAAATTGGTAGGGCTCTGCAGTGTGATGGCTCTAAAGCTGAAAAGGTACTTCAGAGAGATCATGGGCATGGTAATTGTGCAATTTCAGGGAAAACTTGCAATGGTGATACTGGAGCTTCAGTATCAGGACATGGACAAGCTGTCAGTGTCTTCTTATCTCAAAGGTTTATTTTTCTGCAACAGGTACAGTATGGGGCCAAGGCCTACTCCAAAGCACTTTTTTGGCTTGGATCTGAAGCACTAAATCTGTAGAAGTAATGCAAACTTTATAGGTTTTTGAAAACCCAACTATTTTGTTGCATTGTATTTCAATAACTTTCATTTTCACACATTAGACTTTGCAACAACAAATACTGTTAAAAAGCAGTATATTGCAACCAAGGGCTCTTATGAAGAACACTTATGAAGCCCTGGTCCTCCTATTTGTTCAATTGAAATATCTGGTATAAGAATTGCTGCAGATAAGCGCTATGTTCATGGTATATTATTTTATTTATTTATATTTCACATTTTTAACTCCCCCAGAGAGGTGTTCTGGGCAGTGTATAATTTAATGAATAAAATTAATTAAAACTGGTGTATATTCTTAAACACTTTTTGCCTGTGAATGCAAAATATTAATCTTATTTCACACAGGATTTAAATATTTCACATGAATAGCTATCACATAATGTTATAAGAATTCCACAGATTGATTAAAGACGGAGAAGTCTAAAGCAGATAGACATACTGTTTTCCAAGTTTTAATGGAGAAGACTGATCTGAATGTGGATTTAAAAATAACATGCTAAAATAATATGGAAACATAAAAAAGTAAAGTCTTCATAATTAAAAGTGATTTTATAAACAATAAACCAAGAGAGTGATGTGGAACCCTTTTTTTATATCGGATTGCAAAAGAGGCTTGTTACAGCTTTGAAGAATTTTGTGAAAAGGGACAAAGGAAAAATGAAAAAAAGTTCTAAGACAACATTTGAAGGGATAAAGATCAAGACTGTTAATAAGGAATATAAAGTTAGTTTATTTGATCAAGGTTAAAATAGTTATCACTGGTCATCAATGAACTTTTGCTAATAAAGATTGAAATAACCTTTTAAGATCTATTAAACTATTAAGTTTTTTAACAGATGGAATATGAGAAGAAAAGATCATTTGCTTTAACAAAATTAATTGTTAAAATTATTAAAATTATTTATACTTGTCATGAAGAGGAAAGTTATTTCTTTATATAGTTTTTTTTCCTTTTCTTTACTATATTATTTTTCTTTCTTTTTCATTTCTGGTATTTTTTCTTTTCTGAATTTTCTATTTTTTTTATTCTTATTTTTTAGTTTGTATTAACTTTTATCTTTGCAATTGTAGTTTTAATAAAATTACTATTTTAAAAAAGCCATGTCAGAAATTGATTTTTGCTTTGCTTCGGTACAATTTTGTAGAGGCAATGGCCCCCAGATCTATTTTATGTAGCATTCCTTACTTCATTGCTATTTGTCAGGGGCCTTAGATTTTACTCAGTAAACGAATTCTAAACGCAAGATTTTCCAAAGGAAGTTGGCATCGAGTCACAAGTAGGAACAGACACAAGTAGGTAAGTCTGTGCAAATAGAAAGAGATCACTTGTGCAGATGAAAAAAAAAGAAGGCCAAAGTTTGCTCCATGTATAGAAAAAACGGATTGAGACCAATGAAAAAGATAGAGACCTAAATTTAAAAAGGCCAGGCACTTTTTCTTCTTCCATCTAACCTCCCGGAACAAAATAGCACCCTAAAGCCTGCTTTCCCCAACCTTTCCTCCACCTCACCCTGAATCTGAAATATCAATGAACAAATGGTGATAACAATGTCAGAATTTAGAAGACACTCTACCTTTGAAACATCTTCAGACACTTGCTCATGCCCTATTTTCCCCAATTGTTCCCATTTCCTTTCCTTTCCTTAAATAAGGATGCTGAGTTTTGTTACAACGTAATCAAATTTCAGATGCTAAATTTTGTGAATATTTATAAAACTTTAGATTTAAAAAGCCTAGAAAGCCAAACTTGGGCTGATCCTTAAACTTCTTGCACAGTGTAAAGTATGACTCAAACAGCATGGCTGTTTTGAGAAGTGAAACATACAAGTTATCTTATGAGTTAATCTGGGAAGAGTAATGATGCAGTAACGTGGGGCTTGACTTGGTAGGAATATCCATACATTAATGCAGAACTTACCAAGCTAGATCTGAGAGAGATTATCTGAAAAATGAGTGCATCTTGATGTAATAGATACATCATACAAATAACATGTGCTATGAAACAGAACATCGTAGTGCATATCTTACCGTCAAGTTGGGAAAGGAAGATGTTGCTTTCTTGAGAACATTGAAAATATTTTAGTTTTCTAACAGTCAGTTATTACCTGAGTATAACTTCAGTTTGATTGATTCTAAGACCAAATACATCTTTCTAGTTACATTTCTGTAGTTCTAGCCCCCAGAATTAGAAAATAATTTCTTCTTTTCCTCCATAAATTGCATTAAGTGTTCTCAAATGATGACTTGACTAATTACATTTGAGTTAACTAGTATCAAGATCAACTAGTAACAATAATTCAGTCACTAAAATTGCTGACATATTGGAAATATCTTCAAATCAAATTAATGATCATTCCTTTCCTTGTAGGAAATGAAATGATTTTGAAATGAAAACAATATGTAAAGCAATTATACTCCTCACCTAGCATTTTTCAACTGACCATCCCTTGGTAACAATATCCTTATGTGAAAGTCTCTCCCCTGGAAATACAAAATCAATATTAGGCATAATATTTTCAGATGCATGTATTTAGCAAAACCTACATGCTTGAGCATATCAGGGACATTTAAATATTAATTTTTTTACATTTTTACATTAATTTGCATTTAAATTCATCTATTTAAAACCTACACAGTATATACAGTATATACAATAATAAAACTAACACTGTGGCACTAAATTGTCAATATAAAACAATAAAGATTATTTGTTGAACAAGAGACAAATATAGCAATAAATGGACCATTAGTCAGACTTTGTATAGGTTTTCTATATATGATTTGATAAAGGAAAGACATGATTGAAAAGAAAAAAAAATAAGGAGCAAATCCAAAAATAGTCAATAATGATAAATATAACCCATACAAAGAAAAGCTCTTTTGGCAATCTTCCATAATTTTAATAGTGGGAATGGGGTCCTGAGAGAGAATAAGAAACAGTGATCATTTTACCGCCCATGGGGTACATGGGCCTTTGACTGTCCCTGTCTGGCCCACAGTGGCAGTGGGGGAGGCAAGGGGCCGTGGCAGGACAGTGGCCGTCCATGATAATCCCAGCTTCTCTTGGACATTCTCCCAATGATAGGAAGTTATTTTTCTCTTGATACTATTGCTCCTAGCAGTTGTTTTCCTAGGGCTTGTGTTTCTCAACCTCAACCACTTTAACTTCAACCAGCAGGACACTGCTGTAGGATACAGGTAGTCCTCGACTTGTAAAACATTTTACAAGTTTTAGTGACTGTGACTAACAACACTGAAAAGTGACCTATGACCATTTTCACACTTACGACCGTTGCCGCATCCCCAGTCAGTGATCAAAATTCAGATGCTTGGCAACTGACTCATATTTATGACAGCTGCAATGCCATGGGGAGTCACGTGATCACCTTTTGTGACCTTCTGACAAGGAGAGTCAATGGGGATGCCAGATTCACTTAACAACCATGTTAACAGCTGCAGTGGTTCACTTAACAACTGTGGCAAGCAAAGTCGTAAAATGGGGCAAAGCTCACTTAACAAATATCTCATTTAGCAATAGAAATTTTGGGCTCAATTTTGGTGGTAAGTTTAGAACTACCTGTATATCCCATGATTCTGAACAAATAGGCCTTCTTATGCTGGCAGAAAATAAAGAGATAGCAGTACCCCTAATGTGGAGGACAGAACTGGAAGGCTAACTTAAGGCTGGGAATCCTACCGTACATGGGTTTTCCAGCGCTTCAAAAAGCCCAACACTTTCAGGTTGCTTACAGGAGGAAGGGCACTTTCTGCAGCCGAAAAGAGCCAATGCAAGGCGTGGATATACTTCCGAAAAAACGCAGGATCACAATTCTTAACGAACACAGAAATTATCAACAGGGTGGTTTTCGGGGACCAACCCATCCCTTACCCGCTACACCACATTCTTGGAAAACCAACAGAAAAAACGCGGATGAAGCGGAACTGAGATACTCCAACTGCTACCGCCACCCCCACCCCTCCTCGCTCGCCCCCCGTGTTTCGGTACCTGGGCGGTGACGAAGCCCTCATAGACACTATTTTCCCGGTTCTGGGGCAAGAGGAGCGGGCACTCGCGCAGCAGTGACCCGAATCCAGTAGCCATTTCTCGGGTGTTCCTTTTCCCAACGCCCCTCGAACGGCACACCCTGGCCCGCCAAAACAAGCGCATGCGCTTCTTTCTCCTCCCTCGCTAGGAAAACACACTATTTTTAATCGGGCGAAAATACTGTGTTTTCTGGTTAAATCTCGGTTTAGCCAGGGAGAAAACCTTGGAGAAGAACCAGGCAAAACCACGAAAAATAGAGCGCGCCAGTAACCGATGGGAGGAAAGCAAAACCCCGCTCTGTTTCGAAGCGGCAAAGTTGCTGCTTACTCCTGATTGGACAGGACGGCCACAGGGGCGCGCGGGGGAAAAACGGCCGCACCTCCACGCGAGGGGCGGGGCTTCGTGAGATGTCAGAAGGATCGCCCGCGTCTCGCTTTTGGGCGGCTAGTTTCTCTTTCATCAGGTGGGGGTTTGTCCCTTTATGTTTCAGGCTGTCTTGCGTTGGAAACAAAATTTGGCTTCCGTCCAATAAAACTTTTTTCTCTGCAAGAGCGGTAATACTGCCGTTGGGTGTGTGTCGTCTTCATGAAATAAATTCGTTTTGAAGGGACCAGATTGTTGTTATTTATCGGCTCTTTAAAGATTCCGTCAAACTGCCTTTTTACATCAGCGAGAAAATTGCCTCGCTCTTTTCAAACTATAGTACACTTAGTCTTTAAGTTATTTAAAGCACCCTACATAGAACTGCCTCACGAGAGAAGTTCGAAGGTTACACAGATAACCCAAAATGTGGGCATTTCCCTTTAAATTTGTGATTACTGAATATCAATAACTTATAATATTTATAACTTTATATATTACTCATTTCAGTTGTTATGGCCATCCATGTCATAAGACCAACTGGGCAGTTAACTCACCCTAAAACACTAGGTATAAGTAGCATGTAACAGAAAATAGATAATAAAAGGCATAAAATAGTGATCAAGAATAAATGTAGAATTAGATCGGGTAGATGCTGAAAATATTATATGGTGAGTATTAAGATATGCCAACGTTCTAGGATTCACCATGTGTGGTTATTTAACGGAATAACAGAGTCGGGAGAAACAACAGAATAATAGAGTTGGAAGGGACCTTGAAGATCTTCTAGTCTAACCCTGTGCTCAAGCAGGGGACCCTGTACCATTTCAGACAAATGGCTGTGCAGTCTCTTCTTAAAAGCCTCCCGTGATGAAGTATCCACAACTTCTGAACCACTACTTAATTGTTCTCAATGTTGGAAAATTTCTTAGTTCTAGGTTGTTTCTCTCCTTGATTAATTTCCATCCATTCTTTCTTGTCTTGCCTTCTGGTGCTTTGCAAAATAGGTTGACATTGACCCCTCCTTTGGGGCAGCCCTGAAAATATTGGAACACTGCTATCATATCACCTTTAGTCCTTCTTTTCATTAGATTAGATATACCCAATTCCTGCAACCGTTCTTCATATGTTTTAGCTTCCAGGCACCTTTGTTGCTCTTCGCACTCTTTCCAGACTCTCAACATCTTTTTTTTTAATGTGACCAAAACTGGATGCAGTATTCCAAGTGTGATTTTACCAAGCATTATAAAGTGGTACTAATACATCATGTGATCTTCATTGTATCCCTCTGTTAATGCAGCCTTGGGTTGCATTGGCTTTTTTGGCTGCCACCGAACGCTGTTTGCTTATATTTAATGGTTGTCTACTAGAACTCCAAGATCCCTCTCACAATTACTCCTTATTGAGCCAAGTTTCATCTAATCTGTACCTGTACAATTGGTTTTTCTTTCTGGTCTGAGAGGGATCTCTCCAATGCTGTAACTATTGGGATTTCATTAATAATTTTTTGTTTGTTATTTAGCTTGGTGTTTTCGCCCGTGTACACTCTTTGGTATCTGTCCTGAAAATTTTAAAGCCAGAAACAATCAATGTTATAAAATACCACATTCTTTTGGTCTTCTAGTCATTTTAACAACAACAAAGTGTTACTGTGTTGTTTGATTTGATTTATTTATTGGCTAATTGCTATCCAAAGATCACAGTTCACAAAAATAAAATTATAAAATTATAAAACCGAACTAAGCGAACTAACGATGGTTTCAGGAAGAGTGAGTTCATGTGTAACTTTGATATTTTTTAGGTTTAGTGTCTTTTTGTAGAAGATAGCTACTCCGCCTCCTCTGCGGGTTTCACGGTCAGACTGATAAAATAGTTTCTTGCTGTGATGATGGAATCTGGGAGGGATGTATTTAGCCATGTTTCGCAGACAAATATAATGTTGAATGTGGCAGTATTTAATAAGAAGAGGAGTTCAGACATTTTGTTAACAATGCTTCTTGCATTAATTAGTTTGCATTTGAGATTAGTATTTTATTGTGTTGAGGCGCGCTTACCTAGTTTTGGTTGATGTGTGTTGGATGTTGGTTTGTTTTATTGGTTTGTATTATTTCTTCCTGGCAAAAGACCAATAGCAATCATATAAATCAGCTGCCTTCCACACATAAAGTACATAGGTTCTCTAATGACTCATTTATATCTCCTTGAATTATATTTAAAAATCCCTTACGACATAGCCAACAATGTAAGACCAGACCAATCCATATACTGATTTTGAAAGCCTGAAAGGATGATCTTAATCCTTTCCAAATCTTGATACTTGGTTACTTTTCCAGACTTGGAATACTTGGAGCTTTTCCAGACTATCCAATGAAATAGCAGATAGAAATCCTGAATCCTATCAAATAAGATCTTTATGAAGTTTTGCATTAACATCCTTTTTAAAAAATGTTTTTGTGAATCCTTTTTCAAAACCTAGTTTTAGTATAACATTTTTTAACCATCAAAGCTACATTTTCTCATCAAAGTACAAATAGATAGTACTAGTAAATTTACATGTAAACATGACTAAAGATAAACAATCTTGAGAAATCCATCCCTGGGAAACAAATTTTAGAGAAAAATAAGAAGCCACAAATTGAAATGAATATATGATATAACCAGGGTAAATCAGGAAAAATGTAAGGGAGGGAGGAAAGGAAAGCATGTTAGAAAACAATTGAGAAAATCCAAATTTATATTTAGGGAGAAACATTTTAAGAAATGAAATAAAACAATTTTGAATTGTAAGGCTCTAATGAACAAACTAACATCTTTGAATACTAAGATGATTAAAAAGATAGTATCAGTAGGAGAAAGATACAAGTTTAGTCTCTTTCATTTTGACTATAATTTTAATTAGTTAGGCATAGGCAGGGGGAGAATATAAAAACATCATGTTTTTCCTTTTTAAATTGCATTTTGCCTTAATTTTATGCCTTTCACTTAGTTTTTTTCTCTTTCCCACTTTGTTTTTTGTTCTGTGTAATCAGTTGATCAGAGTAAAGTGGTTTTCTTTCAACCAAGTTTAAAATTCAGCATGCCAGCAATTTTCTCTTTTTTTATTCTGTGATTCAGTCTATACTTTCAGTGTTTTCTGGATAATCAATATAGTTTATATGTCTGCTTCCAAATCCTGATCAACAAAGTTACATTCCAGGACCTAAGCAAAGAAAGTGTAATAGATTTATTTATTTTTATTTATTTACTTATTTAGAAAATGTTTGGCCTGTTTTTCTTTATTAGAAATATTTCCAAAGCAATTGTACAAAATAAAGACCAATGCAATTGTATTAATCCCACATGGATTACAGTAATGTATTGTAACATTCTTTTATCTCCCACCAGAGTCAATTTGTTCTCTGTGTGTTCTGTCTGGTAATGTCCATGCCTATAGGCTTCATTTTAGTTAAGGAATGTGTTAGCAATGAAAGAATCACTGGACTGGCAGAAAGTGATTTATCCTGCTTCATTTCTGTTTTCTAGGCTACACAGTCAACTATATTTTCCTCCTTACTGTTTCCGATGTTGGCATTCCAATCTCCAACTTCAAGCAGCACATCTTGTTTGCATGGTATGTTGAACTTGATCCTAAAGCACACCATTTCCTCTTCACCATTGTTAATGTTGAAGTATAAACTTGAATAACTATCATATTA
Organism: Diadophis punctatus similis; assembly: GCA_023053685.1. Lineage (NCBI taxonomy): Eukaryota > Metazoa > Chordata > Lepidosauria > Squamata > Dipsadidae > Diadophis > Diadophis punctatus. The sequence goes on along the minus strand of JALIGW010000001.1, from coordinate 32,890,951 downwards.
ATGGGTTGTCAACGAAGTGATATTATTTGGTTATTGAATGCATTGTACCTAAGTACCGGTACTGCCCTTGCTATATCTTTTTTCACTATGAAAGCAGCACCATTGCTTTGTTATTGTTGTTGTTTGCATCCTGAGTAGCAAACAGCATAATCTCCTGACTGACAGTTAGCAGTCATTTTTAGGCCAGTTTTAGGCCATTTCAATTTGCTAATGCCTGTGATGTCAATATGTAATAGATTCATTTCAACTTTCACTACATTGAGCTTTCACATATTCATGCTTTGTATGTTCTATGTTTATTGATTTATTGATTTATTTAGGATTCTTATATGCTGCCCTACTCCCTGGGGACTCAGGGCGGCGTACAACATTTGAAGAACTGCTAAACAATACAATTTAAAACAATTTAAAATACATTTAAAAGGCATACAAAATCTTACATACATAGGGGAGACCAAGATGAATTTGTCTCAAAACCCCACCTGCCGGAAGAGCCATGTCTTCACGGCTTTTCGGAAGGCCAGCAAGGTGGGGACAATTCGTATCTTTGGGGGGAGTTGGTTCCAGAGAGCAGGGGCCCCCACAGAGAAGGCCCTTCCCCTAGGCCCCGCCAGCTGACATTGTTCGGTTGACGGGACCTGGAGGAGACCCACGCCATGGGACTTAACTGGTTGAAGGGAAGTATGAGGTAGAATGCGGTCCCGGAGGTAACCTGGTCCTAAGCCATGTAGGGCTTTAAAGATGATGATCAACACCTTCAATTGTACCTGGAGACCAATGAGCAGCCAATGCAACTGGCGGAGTATAGGTGTTACGTGGGTGTATCTTGAAACACCCACCACAGCATGCGCAGCCGCATTTTGCACCAGTTGAAGTCTCCGAATACTCTTCAAGGGTAGCCCCATGTAGAGCGCATTACAGTAGTCCAATCGGGAGGTGACAAGGGCATGAGTGACTGTGTGTAGAGCCTCCTTCTCCAAGTATGGTCGCAATTGGTGCACCAGGCGAACCTGTGCGAAAGCCCCCCTAGCCACAACTATAAGGTGTTGGTCTAATTTTAGTTGTGGATCTAGGAGGACTCCCAAATTGCGAACCCGTTCCGAGGGAGTTAATTTTTCTCCCTCAAGAACCATGTTCCAATTGTAATTCTGACCTTGCAGCTTTGGTTGTTCTGTTTTTGTATGGCAACATCAGCAAGTAGATGTCTGAAAGTTTTCATTCTAGCTGTGTTATAAACCCATTAATAGTCCAAAAGATCCTCAGCTTTTCCTCAGTAGGATATTAAGTGACATCTAACTATAGGAACCCATTATACAGCATTATATCATCAGTCACTTTATCTTATCTGTTCATGTGGTTTTCTTCATAGAGTACAAGAGTGGTTTATCATTGCCGTCTCTCACACAATATGAAGTGATGTCTTTGCTATTGACATTAAACTGATCATTTGCCTCCCGCACATTGTTATGTCTTTGCTGCCCAATATAGGTGTCTTTTTGCTTTAGCTTGGCAGCTGGGATGACCTTCATGGTTTAATGACCCTGCTGGAAATACACACTTTTGGCATACACACCCAATGCCTTTTGCTCCTTCCTCCCAGGATCACACATGTACAGTCATCATGATGACATAGTATAACAGGACTTGGGGGGAACCTCTTCACAATACAATATGGTATTGAGTACAGTACACAATACATTTCTACTAAATCTGGGTTTAACTTACTTGTTGGACATCATCTAGTTATTAAACATCTTCAGATTCAAATAGAATATTTGGGCAATATTTGTCCTTTATATTTCATACCCCCCTACACACACACACACCCTTTTCTTTTGACTAACTGGCACTCTTGACATTTTTCTCAGAGCTAGGACTAGGAGCTAACTAAGAATACTCAGCAGTGTCTTCCTGATGCAGTAGCACAAACCTTCAAAGATAGTCTGTCATCAGTGAAGGTTTTCTTTTTCCAATCCAAAAAGGGAAATCCCTGTATATTTTAAATTTTGATTTAGAATTGTGATGAAAGATCCGGATATGCAGTATTCAAAGGCCTTTTCCTTAATGAGCAGATCAAAAAAGAAAATATATATATATAAATCTACATTAAATGGTGATATTCACTGAAGTTTGCACTGAGGAATGTTTTTACTTACAAAACTGAATTGAAAACACTACATACATAACTAAACATCTAATTCCACACAACTGCCTAATCACTATCTCTTCTCTACAGTGATTATGATTAGGCTTATGATCCTTTCTCCCACTGGAAACTGTTAGTAAAAAACAAAACAAAAATGAAATAGAACTTGCTGAAAACCAAGGCTGATTACACTCCTATTTATTCTTGCTCTATCAACCATAAAAGGATGCAACTCCCAATTGTCTGAGCAGCCACTGAATTTTTTCCCAATGAACCACTATAGTAGCACTACAGTAGCACTACAGTGGTTCCTTGTGAACCACTATAGTAGCACTAAGCAGATCATAAAATAGATAGATAGATAGATAGATAGATAGATAGATAGATAGATAGATAGATAGATAGATAGATAGATGATAGATAGATAGATGATAGATAGATAGATGATATACTGTATACTAAGACAGAGCCAGAAAATTGAAATTTGTGGAACATCACACAATATATGCCCTGGTACTAAAATTCTTGGCAGTGATCTTAAAGGCTCAGCTAGAACTTTGTAATACAATGTTTCATTTTCCATCCAGAGAGATATAATAATCAATGATGTTGAATGTCATTGAGGCATCTCTGAGGAACTGAGCTGAAGCTCATGAAAGTTTATGTCTTTTTATAAGAAATATTATCAGGAAAGGTGCATCAAGTCTTGTGCTGGTTCACTTCCTTCCTCTGGACTCATCTTAATCAGTGTTGATAGTGAGAGACTCAGCTGGGGTGGCCTACTTTGTTGGGTGCCGCAGGGCTCAGGGCTCTCTCTCTCTCTCTCTCTCTCTCTCTCTCTAACATCTACATGAAACCACTGGGTTAATCATGCATCACTATGGAATAATGTATCATCAATATATACTGTAAATGAAACCCAGGTGTACCTCTCCATCCTGGGCAAAGTTAGTGAAGTTTTAGATCTTGCAATGTTTGGAGGCTGTGGAGGCCAGGGTGGGGAACAGCAGGCTTCAACTGAACTCTGGTAAGTGCAATGGCTGTGGGTAGAAGACTCCTCTGTTTCTGGGGGTTTACTGTCTTTGGTCTTGGTCTTGCACTGCCCTAGACAGATCCCAGTGTGTAATCTGGAGGTCCTTCTGGATTCATAACTCCTACTGAAGGAACAGGTGGAAGTTGTGGCTAAGAGGGCCTTTGCTCAACTTTGGGTTATGCACCAGTTACAACCCTTCCTGGATCAAGAAGCTCTCTTTTCACTCATTCATGCCTTGGTCATCTCACAGATGGATTACTGTGATGCATTCTACATGAGGTTACCCTTGAAGAGTATCCAGAAGCTGGTGCAAAATACAGCAGCGCAAATACTATTCACATTATCCAAATTAACCTGTTGTTTATATAATCCCTTTTAATTATCAAGACAACCATTTCTTTTTTTATGTTCACTGTAGCATCTTTTTCCATATTCTTTTAGCTTGTTATTTTAAAATCCACTTTAAATCCAATTCTAAATCCAGATCAGTCTCGGTCTTGCCTAATAAAACCTGTTCCTCTTCCATAGCATCTTTTAGACCCAATCCATTAATCAACACTGACTTTCTTAAAATTAAGTTCTGGGTCCATTGTAAAAAAATATCCTTCAATATTTCAAATGTTAAAATATTTTGTTCCATTCAGTTTTAGTAAGTTTGTAATTTTATAAAATCAAAATATTAATCATCATTTTGCTGTTAGTTTAATGAAAAATAATGTCTAAAGGCAACATGACATCAATGTTCCATATCTAAGGGGTTGCAATAAAGAAGAGGGTAAACCTATTCTCCAAAGCACCTGAAGGCAGAAGAAGCAGCAATGGATGGAAAATAATCAATGAGAGAACCAACCTAGAAATAAGGAAAAATTTTCTGACAGCTAGAACAATTAATCATTGAAGCAACTTGCTCTAACACTGGAGGTTTTTAAGAAGAATGTGGACAACCATTTGTCTGAAATGGTGTGTGGTCTCCTGCTTGAGCAGGGGGTTGGACTAGAAGACCTCCAATGTACATTCCAACTCTGTTTTCTGTTAATTCCAAAATAATAATAATTTCTTACACTTGTAATTAAAACTTCATCACTAAGGGTTGAGGAAAAGTCACACAGTTTTTTAAAACATGTCAATCCAAAGGTTGCTAATAGCTGAAAAGAGGTTAACAGGCAATTTCCAAATATGATTACAAAAGGAAGTATGCAAACCCAGGGTCCTTAAGGGTGTTGACTGTGGGTTGAACAAGATAGCCATTTTCTCATCTCCCAGGGCTCTAAACCTGCTGGAGTCCACTGTCTTGCAGTTTCCTCATAAGGGACAACAGTATGGAGTACTTGTGAATGAGCACAATCCTCTCCTTGTCCAGAGACAAATTACAAAGAGCCAGTCTATCACTGATTCTTCATGCTACAATCTTCAGTTTGCCATTTCCTCCCCAGAAGTCCCCTATTTTGACATATGGGGTGGGACTATAACTCCCAGAAATCATAGTCAGCATGGATAAAGGACATATGGACTGGGAATTCTGAATGTGCTACTCCCACCACATCTGGAAAGCACCAGGTTGTGAAAAGATGGCTTAGCATATGCCCAGTATACAACACTCAGGTTGGATCTCCTATGGTATCAAGATTCATCTTGCATTTTGGCACACATCATTGTGGAAATCTGAGCCAGCTGCATTGTACTGGGTTTGAATACACTGAATTCTCAGTAGTATTACTGAACAAGACAGGAAAAGTCTCAAAGTCTTGCTGTAATCCTTCAGTTTGCTTTGTTTTCCTTGGATTTAAATACTGGCCTAGCTTTGAATTACTCTTTGCTTTCTTTAACTATGTCAAGGCAACCTTGGGCTATAGTCAGTTGTATATTAGATTTTAGCTCTGGATTTGTGATATCTGAGATACGAAATGGTCAATCAGCCAGGCAAAAATAGGTAGCCATAAGTAGCCACAAAGCCTAGCCAATATGTAGTCTATACTACCTACTACATAGTAATGTAACATAACTTCTAAACTATAAAACTGATCATATGTCTGTCTCTTGACTAGATATATTTCTTGCAAATATTCTAGATTTTTTACCATGCCAGTTCTGGAAGAAATGTTATTTCCCACATATGTCCCTCAATACATCAGTTTCAGAATGATGAAATGAATGTTAGATTGGTTTACAGTGTGTTCATGTTTGATGAAAAAATAGGTTTCTAACAAAGACACCTAATTCTGATGCTGATCTGCTAAACCCACATTGAGATACAATTTATCTGAATATATCCCTCACACATACGTTGCATTTTGCTATTACTTTATCTCTGGGGATCACACTTTGCTTTCTCAAACAGCTGTTGCGAGGAAGCCCAGAATTTTATATATTTACTGTAAAGATTAGGCTCCCAAAGCTCTTGGTCTGCATCCAAAACGAGGGGAAAGTTGTTTTATATTTGGAGTCTATACGTGAACCCCTCAAACACATTCTTGAGCTGCAAGTAGTTTCCTTTCATGCACCATTTCTGTCCTTGTGCTTTTGAACTTTAAAAACATTTGGCTTTCTTGGTTTTATAATAAAGACCAGTTGACCATCTGATTTCATTTGATAACATCCAATTTTACCATCTGTTCAAACTTAACTTTTGCTTTCTCTCTCATCAGCTGTGGAACTTTGCATGGCACATATACTTTTGTGAAAATGTTGGAACCTATAAAGCTGCTATATTTTTCTTTGCCCTACATAGTTTGCCAGTAAAAGCTATCATCCTAATATTTCTGGTAGGATACTTTTCATTGCAACTATTTTAGTAAAGACTGTGTGTCAACCTTTAACACATTTATTTGTCATCCATGAATAATATGAAATATATTCATGGATGACAAATAAATGTGTTAAAGGTTGACACGCAGTCTTTACTAAAATAGTAAATATAAGCATGCCAGTTGAATATTTATCAAAGACATTCATGGGGTGAGATCTAAACTTGTTCCTCCATAAATAGAACTGTTTCTTCTCTACTTGGAGGAACCAAGTTGCAGTGGAAACTTTCTAATGAATGAAGGAAGACTTTGGGTTTTGCAGACTGAGTCACCTATATCCTGTTTTCTTCAGCATGTTTCTGCCTAAGCTGCACCAGCTAGATAGAAGACTAACAGAGAGGCCAATGACAATTTTGTTGTTGTTGTTAGTTGCGAAGTCGTGTCCGATCCATCGTGACCCCATGGACAACGTTCCTCCAGGCCTTCCTGTTCTCTACCATCCCCCGGAGTCCATTTAAGCTCATGCCCACTGCTTCAGTGACTCCATCCAGCCACCTCATTCTCTGTTGTCCCCTTCTTCTTTTGCCCTCAATCTTTCCCAGCATTAGGCTCTTCTCCAGTGAGTCCTTCCATCTCATTAGGTGGCCAAAGTATTTGAGTTTCATCTTCAGGATCTGGCCTTCTAAAGAGCAGTCAGGGTTGATCTTATCTAGGACTGACCGGTTTGATCGCCTTGCAGTCGAAGGGACTTGCAGGAGTCTTCTCCAGCACCATAGTTCAAAGGCCTCAATTCTTTGGCGCTCAGCCTTTCTTATGGTCCAACTTTCAATGACAAATATTGTCACTCCATCTGTCCAGAGTACCCTGAGCTCCAGAATGTGTGTGAGCATTCAGTTCTTTGTTTTATACCAGTTATTTTCAAAGTGAGCTTTCCAGTATTGTGGGATTCTGTGGATGAATTCTAGGCATTTGTTTTTCCCCAAGTCAGATCTTTACTATATTTAGTTCAATACTGACTGCTAGATGGAGTGCAGATGCTTTTTACTTTCAAGCAATTGTTTACCCAGGTAACCACAAACCTGGAAATTTTGGATATAGATTTGCATAATCCAGATGAGGTAGTTTGTGACTCAGCATGTTGTGATAATTCAGCATATTAACATATTATGTGAGCCAGACCATTATTGTGAACCACAATACTTGTATTTATTTATTTGGACAAATATTTTGTGAATAAAGCAATTGTTTTATAAACACATCTGTAGATCAAGGAAGTTATGTGAATTACCTTCAACTACAGTACTTTCTTTCTCCAAGCTGGATTAAATAACATATAATAATAAATAAAGTCACTTGTCTTATGACACAAGTAGTTCCATCAAACATCATGTATTTGAAAAATAAATACATAAATACCATGTGACAAAACATTAATGATTCCATTAGGGGCTGTATTGGGAGCAGATGATCAGAGTCTTCTGGCTCAAACACAGATACTTTTCAGGAAAGCTCTGCAGTAGTGAAAACATTTTAGACTCAGAGGAAGCAATCATTTGTAAGGTTATCATGATATATTTATTTATAAAATGAAATATATGAAAAAGATCTACACAAACATATAGAGCTGGGGTGGCGCAGTATTGGAATGCAGTATTGCATGCTATTTCTGCTGACTGCTGGCTGACTGCAGTTCGGCATTTTGATTTTCACTGGCTCAAGGTTGACTCATCTTTCCATCCTTCCAAGGTCGGTAAAATGAGGAGCCAGATTGTTGGGGACAATATGCTGACTCTGTAAACCGCTTAGAAAGGGCTGTAAAGCACTATGAAGCGGTATGTAAGTCTAAGTGCTATTGCGATATTCATGGAGTAGCTAGTTTCAGGTGGTTTGTCCAGGCACTGATCAGAAAAATGTTCCAAGGTGAAGGGGCGGGCTTGAGGGGGGGAGATGGAAAAACATAATATTAGTAGGTGTATCTAAGGGAGTTAGGAAGGGACTGGTAAGTTTGGCAGGATACCACTTGGTTATGTCTTGCTTGAAGCCAAAATCATTGGTGATGGTTAAGGGAATGTCCACATGGGATGTCATTTGGGATAATTGGGGGTTTGATATACAGGTCATGCAGAGGCGGGCAAAGAGGCATAAGGCACATTAGCATTGCCTTCTAACCCCAAAAGATACCTCCACATTTTTATAAATCCAGGTTCTACCATCTATAGCCCACCTGCAGAACTTCGTGAAATATAACATATTTATTTTGGATTTGGAAATAAATACATTTTCAATGTTGTGCATACCTCTATAACAAATGTATATATCATCTTTCATCAGAAGTATTGCAAATACACAGATTTTAAAAAAGGTGTTTTATAGACAAGTATAAAATCAGTTGAAAACAATAGCCCAAAGGACAATAGTTATAAGCTATTCTAAGTCATAATCTGTTACTTGATCCTTTTAATCAGAGATGACGATAGAATTTGAATCTTGGATCTTCTGATTGTATTTATTTTCCTTAGGCATGCTTATCAACTGTTAGGTAAATATTTTTTAGAAAAATACATAATGAATTTCAGAAGAATATCAGCATTGTTTTGGACCATGGTTTGAAAAACATAAGAGACCTAGAGTCAGAAGATCTTAGGGTGGGTTCCTTTGTTTTTACCATCCTTTGGAATAAAAATGTCTTTATCCTAAAAGGAAAATAGAAAGGAAATGTGTTCAGCATATGACATCCAAGACCATTTGATATTTTAAATCTATAGTAAATGTCATGAACAATTTTACTACCTTCTCTGCATTATATGCTTGGATCATTTGTCTTTCAAAGGACTAGTAAACCTTAATTTGCTTTAGCAGCTCTCAGAGGATTTTTATTGTTTCTTACTGCTGCCTCTCAACTCATGTAATTTGTAAAACTAAATATGAACTGCTCAACTCCATCAATCCAGTAGTATTCTTTTAATACCAATTTTTACATAATTAGCCTCCAAACTCTGTTCAATTACTGACAATTAATCTCATATATTGGGAAAGACAAGTTCATTTCATAGTGAAGAGAACCTAAAAAAGCAATCCTACCTTTCTGATAGAAAAATACATTGTGTTACACTGAAAAAAACAGTGTGTGTCTAAAGAAGGGCAACAAAGCCCCACAAAAACCTGATGAAAGACTGAAGATCTTTGATTTGGAAATCAATTCCACAAAAAATTCTTACTTTTGTAAGAAAACTCAAAAAACCGCTGCGGGGATATGTCCTTGAAGTCACAGGGGCGACAAACTCAACTCAAATGAGGTACATTGTACAGGTGACATATTAGCGTAAGTTCAGGGTTATGTACAGTATTTTTCGGAGTATAAGACGCACCGGAGTATAAGACGCACCTTAGTTTTGGGGGAGGAAAATAGGGGGAAAATATACCTACCAGGTATTCATCTGGCTAGCATCCTTAGTCTGGTAAGCTTCAGCACATTATTTTATCCCCTGGTTAGGGCTGAAAAAAACCTTTTTCGGAGGGAATAGCAATGAAAACAAGCCTGAAAAGACTTAGGGCTGGAAAAAAACTTATTCAGAGGGAGTAGGAATTTTAAAAATCCTGCAAGCTGGGAAGATCGTTAGCACCTCGTTAGGGCTGGAAAAAAAAGCTTCGAAAAAGTTACATTCGGAGTATAAGATGCACCCAAATTTTCAGCCTCTTTTAGGGCAGAAAAAGGTGCGTCTTATACTCTGAAAAATACAGTATGTGGAAGAGGCTCTGTATCTAAAATCAACAGGATAATCATGATGATCTGAGGTGTTTTTCTCTAACAAAAGCAACTGGCTAAAAATAATGATGTATACCCAGAGGTGGTATTCAGCTAGTTCGGACTGGTTCGGGCAAACCAGTAGTGGCCATTTTGAGCAGTTCAGAGAACCGGCAAATATCACCTCTGGTTGGCCCTGCCCTCCCACCCCCGCTGTTCCCTGTCCTATATTCCCCTTTTTTTTAGCTCGGCTGATTCACACTGCAGAGCGGATTGCCGCGCCTCAGCTGCGCTAAACAACAGCTCAACTCACCAGCACTGACACCGAGGGCGGTCTTTGAGTGCTGCCACGTTTTCAAGCCGCTCATGTGAGCCAAGCGTATGCGCGGAAGGTTTTGGTGCTGCTGGGCGAACCAGCAGGTAAATTATGTGAATCCCACCCCTGTCACAGTATACCACATTAATATAGAATCCATTTGTATACTATTATAGGATACGTATCTTCCCTATATATCATTCTGATAAATTCTATATATTTATCAGAAATAAATATATATTCCTGAATATATACTGAAATACTGCTGAGTGCCAGGATCTGGGTACCTTTAAAACTAATTCACTGTGAGGGTTTGAATCTTATAGAAGAAATAGATCTAGATATGTATATCTGCTGATTTCCAATAAGGATGAAACCAGCCTTCTTGTAGTCAATATGCACGGTACTAATTTGAGTTGAATTTACACTAAGCCACACACTACCTACTTCCAATGGAGGGAGATGGTCTTGTGACCAATGTAGGCAAGAGATGCCCAATCCGTTCTTTGCCTCCCAGATTTATTCCTTAGGAGTAGTTGTAAACCATTGTACTTCAGTTACTCAGTCATGTAGGAAGTGGCCATCCATATTTATTTATGAATCTAATGAATAACAGGGTGCCAATTTGATTACAGGGTGCCCTTTCTGGATGGGAAAAGAGCGCCACATTACAAGCCTCTTTGCATTGCTCTTTCCCTTAATGTTTACACCCAGACACAGATCTACTCTTGAGCAAATGAATTCCATACAGCTGAAGATTAGATAAAATGTACCTGAAGTCTACTTTAAGAATTCACACTTCCACTTCAATTCTTGGTCTGTAATATTTCGCATAAACTTGCACAGACATTGTTTGGGTTTTGTTGGTTTTTGTGAGGGGATCAGACCAGGGGTGAAATCCAGCAGGTTCTGACAGGTTCTGGAGAACCGGTAGCGTAAATTCTGAGTAGTTCGGAGAACTGGTAGCGGAAATTTTGAGTAATCTGGAGAACCGGCAAATACCACCTCTGGCTGGCCCCAGAGTGGGGTGGGAATGGAGATTTTGCAATATCCTTCCCCCAGCAATGGAATGGGAATGGAGATTTTGCAGTATTCTTCCCCTGCCACGCCCACCAAGCCACGCCCACCAAGCCACACCACACCCACCAAGCCATGCCCACAGAACCGGTAGTAAAAAAAATTTGGATTTCACCACTGGATCAGACCATTGAAAACCCTCCACTTCAGGCAGGGCATCTCACCTTGCCCTACTGTGGCTGAAATTAGGTCAGCTATTGGCATTTGTATATAAGGTTATTTGTCTTTACTGAGAGTAGGCCATTCAAACTCAAGTAGAAATATGCTTGTTTCTTGCATAATAATATTAAGTCTCCAGTGAGCAGTATGTTTTTTCCATATTCCTCAAACACACAGTGGAAGACAACAATAAGGAAATGTATAAGCAAATGTGCCTACAATGCATGTATCCTAAGTATGCACATAAAACTGGAGAAGTTCAAGGGAATATGATAAAAAAACTGTCATGTACTTTAAATACTGAATGAGTAAAATATAATGTTGCTATACAATCTCATCATTGATTTGTGATCAGTTGTTTCGTAAGGAACCTTAAAACAGCTATCTTCATAAGCTTTGCTCTCTTACACCTTTGCAGGTGCACATAATTATGATCAGCAGTGGCAAGAGGCCTAATTACAATAAATTGTGGTTCCAAATGGTTCTCTTCACTCTGTCAAAAAGATATACAGTAATAAGGTAGCATTGCTGAGATATAAAAAGATGCAGAAACAAAAGGCATTTCTTATGTGAAATAGATTAATTAATGTGAGGGCGGGGTTTCTGCCTCTTTTTGAAGTTCTGCTGTAATTTAAATAAAGATTTTTTGAGCTCAGACCAAAGGCCTATTTATGGAATCCAGTCATATGCAAGACATGTGCTTCCTCCAAAAACGCTTTCTGTAAGAAATGAACCAAATGGTAGCAACTTACTTTCTGCTCCCCTTGGAAGACTCAATGGTTATATTTGTTATGGCTGATAGGAGCTAAAATCCAAACCATCTTTAGGCAACCATTTGGAAGGGCTGGTCTTCATCAACATTTTAATTTTTTTTATACATAGTGAACAATAAACAGGTCAAAATCAAAACCTAAAGAGATGTACTTCAAGCTTCGGAGGATATGCTGATTTGGATGGAGTTGCAATTTCCTTTAAGTATTAAATGTGCAGCCTCCTCAATAGCACTTATGCTGGACAGTCATATTCCAACATTGCAAAGGGACGTTTATTACGTTTATGACTTGAAAACAAGCTGTGCCCATCCTTGGAGGTGAGATACCTGAAACTTCAGACAAATGCAGCTGGCTGTAATTCCTTTCTTAGCACCTATAGCAAGGATATTCCTTGTATGATTGGGGGGGGGGGGCTGCATTGAGATTTCTGCTTACAATGTTTGATCAAAAACAGGAAATGTTTTCAGTTGATGCTAGTCAGGGATGCCAGTGTCAGTTAGAAAATTAGATGCTGTTTGTCAGAAGGACACAATATTCCTCCCCTGTAGGTGGTCTATGTTTCATTAGGCTTCAGATTGATGGCACCAAACAGTAATCCAAAAATGTGCAGTGGGTACATCCACCTCATTTTTCATTAACAGTGTTTCCCAAACACACTAGAAGCAAAACTATAGATTTTGTCCAGCTTATTTTTATCCTTGAAGACTCTATTGATTATCCAACATCACTGTTGGATGCTTGCTGTTTCTGTTAAAGGATGTTTGGTACATAACTAGTGGAGACTAGCTTTTTGCACAGTCTAGCCATTTGAGCATATTGTGCAAAAGAGGGGAAAGTAGTAAAACTGATTTTAAAAACCTCTCTCTTTTCCTAAAAAAATAAATGAGCCAGGAGACTCTGTAATTACTTCAAATTAGAGAATTCACCTTAGTTGAATGTATCAACAGTATGCAGGACAGATTATTTTATTAAATGTTTCATTGAAAAATCACACAAATATGACATGTTCTCTTTCTCTGTGTGTATGAATGGAATAGATTGACATAATATAGCAATAGCAATAGCACTGGTACTCATATACTGCTTCATAGTGCTTTACAGCCCTCTGTAAGTGGCTTACAGAGTCAGCATATTGCCCCCCAACAATCTGGGTCCTCATTTTATTGATCTCGGAAGAAGTCACCCTTGAGCCAGTCAGGATCAAACTGCTGGCAGTTGGCAGAATTAGCCTGCAATACTGCATTCTAACCACTGCACCACCATGCCTCTCTCTTATGGCTATATTACCCATAATATGAAGCTTCCAAGCTTTCTAGGCACTATGAGGTGGCAACACCAGGGCATGGGAGGAAGAGGAAGGACAGATTTTTTTTAACATTCTGCTTTAGCATACTTAAAGAACTCCTGAGTATTTCACCCTATGATTTCAGGCATAAGATTTCTTGGATCTTGTGAATAAATCTCAGTAGTTCACGAAGATAAAGGATAAAATGCAAAATATATAATAAAAGCACTCTATAAATCAAACCTATGTATCATGGCCCAAATATTGTTGAGAAGATCATAGCTTTGAGCAACATCCAGAAAGCAGTCCAAGTGGGAACAACTGGGAGGCCATTTCAGAGGATCAACATTTGTCCTTGAAAACCAGTCCTTCTAAGCCAGTGGTTCCCAATCTGTGGTACGTGTACCACTAGTGGTACGCGAGGGCCTTCCAGGTGGTACGCGAACACTTTCGGGGTCATGAAGGATTTTTAGTTAGTTATTTTTTACTTCACAAAAATGTTTACTGCCTAACACAAGATAATCTGGCAACGATTTGCAACTGTTGCCACACGCCACCCACCTGGTCCCAGCGGCCCGAGAATCCAGTTGCTGGATGCACGGGGCCAAAAAAGGAATGGTACAATTATGGAAATTTAGTTTCTCTGGAACCAGGTGGTACGCGGCGACTGTACGGGACCTCCAAGTGGTACTCGATCACAAAAAGGTTGGGAACCACTGTTCTAAGCCTACACTTCCCTAAAGCAGGGAATTACTCGCAGCTTCTCCTAAATAAATCAAATTGGCTGCACTGATTTTGATGGGAAAATGTTCAGATAATTTGACACTACAGTTTATTGGGCTTAATAGGTCAACACCAGGACTTTAAATTGCACCCAGAATCCTACTGATGACCAATGCAAAGTCCACAGCACCGGTGTAATGTACTTCCACTGGCTAACACACAAGTCATTGGGCTTAGAACCAACTGCAATTTCCAAGTGGTCTCCTAAGGCAGAAGCAGGTGTCAGCAACTCATGGCTGTGGAGCCGCATGTGGCTCTTTCATCCCTCTGCTGTGGCTCCCTATCGCCGGTCAGCTCCACAATTGATAGGGCTTTCAGTCAGGACAGGTAGAGGAAAAAGGACGCCGCACTAGGAGGAGGCTCTATGGTGGGGGAACCGGACTTCTGGTTGGCTCCAGAATTGAACGGGGGGCTTCCAGTTAGGATCTTTGTGGCTCTTTGAGTGTTTAAGGTTGCCGACCCCTGATCTAGAGTGTGTTGCAGCAAACTAAATTGCAGCAGACTATTATGAGGGCTTGGTTATTGTAGCAAGGTTCTTTCATTCCAGGTAGGATTGAAACTGATGCACCACCATACTTGGCCAAAGATCCTCCTGCTACTACTTTAGTAGTTGCTAGAATCCCCGATGTTCCAGTTTTGTTTTTTTAGGGGTAGTCCTACCACATCGAGATAACACTGGAGCAGATAGAGAACAATAACAATTAGTAACTCTGTATTGCTAAGTTTCCTTTTAAACCTGCTGTATGCCATCCAAATCCTTTCAGTCTCTAGGCATCAGGACAGGACTTCAGGGGCATCAGCAGCTGCCCTGGAGCAGTGGTTTAGAGCTGAGTGTAATCAAGGAGTTTTTCATCCTCAACAATCTCTTTTATTTGTGTTAGATCTACTTCCAAAGATAGCTACTTCAAAAACTTCTCTCCTTCTTCTAAAGCCACCTGAATTTCAAATATTCCTAACACCATCCTGATAGAAGCCAGAGATTTTTGGTTTTTTTCGTTCCAGGATTTTCAAAGCAGCAGCTAAATCATGCCTGATATTATTAACTAACTGAGGATTCAGCTAGGGATTATTTTTGAATATCAGGCTAGCAATGTTTACTTTGCGGTGTTCTAGAAAATGACGTATTTGCTTTACAAAGGATGACAGTCCTCTTTTTACAAAAGAAATGGGAAACCTAAGCTTCTGATTGTATAATTTCCCAACTGGTATCAAGAAAAGCACCCTTTAATTTGCTGTACCTAGAATCTGAATGTGAATACACAAGAATTCCAAGGAATTTTCTCCGGTTTTGTAGTATTAGCAACATATGTTATCATCATGAACACCAGAGCACCGAATATGATTTTACATTACCTTGTCAGAGTGGCCCATGATAACCAAGAGTCATTTATTTCCACAGAAACAATGGTAACCATGTATGACATCCGGGGATAGCTGCCGGAATGCAACAATGTTATTTTCTGATAACGTAGAATACAGTTGTAAATCACAATTTTGTTGTAGGCAGCAACGGGAAGAGTTGTGGGGCAGGCGATGAAGAGATACAAGTTCTCATGAGCACAAATCCGAAAAGGCTTTGTTTCCTCAGATCAAAGACTCCTGCCCTTTGATTTAAGTGTGTGCTAAAATGGAAAAAGCTCCCACTTACGAACTAACTATGCTTTCATAAGCAATGGTGTGAATATATACCTATTTGTGAATTCAGATTCCATTCCTTATTGTCTGCAAGTTCAACAGAGTAGTAAAATAATACCGAAATAGTAATAATAGTTGTTTTGCTCCCTCCTCCTCTAAATCATATTCCAAATTCCAAATTGTTCCTCAGTCATTTGCATTGCTGATTGCGGAATCTTGGTGAAAACAAAAATAAGTATTTTATTTATTTTTATTTATTTATTTATTTTTATTTGTCAAGTACATGTTGGTAATATACATAGATAAAACATTGTTTATATACATAAGATGGGTACTGATAAGCGGGAAAATTAGGACAGGGATGGTAGGCACGCTGGTGCACTTATGCACGCCCCTTACTGACCTCTTAGGAATCGGGTGAGGTCGACAGTGGACAGTCTAAGGATAAAGTTTTGGGGGTTTGGTGATGAAACCACAGAGTCAGGTAGTGAGTTCCAGGCATTTACCACTCTGTTGCTAAAGTCATATTTTCTACAGTCAAGTTTGGAGCGGTTCACTTTGAGTTTGTATCTGTTATGTACTCGTGTATTGTTGTGGTTGAAGCTGAAGTAGCCATGCCAAAAAATGGTAATAATGAGGTCAGAGCCCCAAGTTCATCCTGGCCCATTTATTCTGTCAATCAGATCAGAAGACATAAGCTTGTCAAGTGACTCATACACTTCCAATTCTACCATTTATCTGTTTTGATTTTTTCCTGGCTTTATTAGTCATAATCACCCATTTGTTTATCCCCCATTTTTTTGAGACTGGATTTACCTAGAATAGTAATCCTTTTCCCTCAGGCCTCAGTCTCTAATAAGTGAAAAGGAAACCCCATCTCCCTACCTTGCATTGCTCAAGTCTTCTTTTTCCATCTCCTTTTATAACTGATGTAATTCAGGATAATTGCAGAAAAAGGTATCCATTCCAGCTTTCCCCCATACTTCCCAGCTTTTCATTTCATTTCAGAGAGAAACTGTTTTGAGTCGTCTGAAGCCAGACCACTCCTTCTTCAGGCCTGGATACGAGCCTAGATGTGTCACTCACATGCAGGCACTTGTCTGTCAAGTTCCTCCTGCAAGTAAGACTTGCAGTATAATCTCAAGCAGGCTGTTGGGCCTTACAGAAGCTGAATCAAACTATCAAAGTATGCTGCCTTCTCAAACTTTGGAAACATAGGTCTTCTGGGTCCCTGAAGCAATCCTATACAAGATGGATCAGGTGAATCTGGAATGGAATGGAATACTAACATTGGCCCTTTCAACTAGTCTGTCCCCGTCTCTAGAAAAAACATAGTTTCAGGAAGCCAATGAGCATAGTGAGCAAACCCAGTCAATGAGCACTAGCACGGCAAAGAGGGATTCCTTATCAATCAGTTATTGATAGGGAATTTCCTTCCAGAGGTTGGAAAATCCGTCAAATGCTGATTTTTGAGGAGCAGGAGGCATGCATTTTCTGCCATAGCTCCTGCCCTCCCTGCTGAGATTAGGATGGCGTTGGTGCTGCTGGTCTTGAAGACCTCTTAATTAGGCTAGGAAACATATACCGTATTTTTCGGAGTATAAGATGCACCTTTTTACCCCCCAAAAGAGGGTGAAATTTTGGGTGCATCTTATACACCGAATGTAGCCCTACCCACCCACCAGCCCCCACCCTTCGGAGGTTTTCGGCCTCTGTGCGTTGCATTTTCGGCCAGTTCCAGCCATTGCTGTCCCAGCCGCCGCGACTCCCGTTGTCCCAGCCGCTGTCCCAGCCACCGCTGTCCCCACCCCCGCCCCCGCTGTCCCCACCCCCGCCCCCGCTGTCCCAGCCGCCGCTGTCCCAGCCGCCGCCCCCGTTGTTGTCCCAGCCGTCACTGTTCCCGCCGCTGCTGTCCCTGCCGCCGCCGCCACCCCCGTCCCCGCTGTTGTCCCAGCCGCTGCTGTTCCCGCCGCTGCTGTCCCTGCCGCCGCCGCCGCTAACCGAAGCGAGCCACCACAGCCGCTACTGCCCAAACCCCCCCCCCACCGCCTGAAGCCTGTTCCTGAGGCACCTGAGGAGCCGCCGCTGCCGTTGCTGTCCAAAGAGAGCCAACAGGTTAGAACTTTTTTTTAATTGTTTTTTTAAGGCTTTTTTTTAAGGTTGCCAAGTGGAGGAGGAATTCTGGGAGTTGAAGTCCACAAGTTTGAAGACCCTTGCACCCCCCTTGGCAAGTTTAAGACTTGTGGACTTCAACTCCCATTCCTGAGCTAGCATGACTGGAGGAGGAATTCTGGGAGTTGAAGTCCACAAGTCTTAAAGCTGTCAAGTTTGAAGTTTGTAAAAAGTGTGCATGGTTGTAAAAAGTGTACATGGTTGTAAAAAGTGTACATTGTTGTAAAAAGTGTACATTGTTGTAAAAAGTGTACATTGTTGTAAAAAGTATTCTGCTTCACTGGTATTTTATTAAATAATATATTACTACACCATTTGGTTCGGAATACTTTTTTCCTTGTTTTTCGCCTCTAAAATCTAGGTGCGTCCTACACTCCGAAAAATACGGTATTTAAAAACAATTTCTTTATTCCCAGCTTAAATTCAAGTTATCAAACATGATGTATCAATATGCAAGGTAAGTCATTAAAGACTGATGGTTTATCAGTCCAGGAATACCATAGCATGTCATTTTTTTCTAGATGGAATAAAAAAACACCTCTGCTATTTTTACAATTCAGCCTTTTAATTGCCCATGTTGGTTAGGGTCATAGTAGAAGCTTCAACATATATGAAGGCAAATGGACTGGAAATGGCTGGCCCAGAATACATTTAAAATTGTCTAAAATTCCTCTTGGGTTATGCAATTAGAATATAGTCCTGCTGCTTTTTTGAGATGGGTGAGGGATCAAGTCTTGAATAATTGTTTGTCTTTTTAAAAAGAGGTAAATTTAAACAAACTAATGTACCAAGCATACATACCTCTTCTGAACTGGATTGATGACATTTATTTGATCCCTGTTAAAACAAGATAAGTATTCCTTTATATTGTAGTCATCATATTGTTTTTCTTTCTTGGCATGTGTGTTTGTGCTTTTCCAGAGATAAATGGTAGTAAGTGTACATAACAATTGAAACAGTTTTTCATCAGGCTTAGTTTTCAGATTTTAGTCTTTTATTTTTAGATGCCGCAGGAGGTTAAAGCAGAAGAAGTCTCAATCGATAAAAGTTGGAACAAACAGTGTTAGTTTATAATATGCAGTTATAAAATCTCTTTTCAACTCCTATATTTTAGGGATAATTTTGAAGCCACCTCAGCCTCGATACCAAAATTACTCATTGGAAATGTGATCTACACATTAGATAAAATGAGGTGATTGAGGTTCTAGAATTCTGGTCCATTACCACTTGGAGATATAGCAAGGTCATCTTCTGAACTTATAGGAGCATTTAAAAACAAATACAACTATCTCCACATGTAATACTGTAGAAAACTAGCTCATTTTTGAGAAAATTGCAGCATACAGTACTTCTTTGCTTGATGTTAAACTTAAAACATGCATGAGGATTTGTATGGGGAGAACATTGGATATACAATTATATATGAGACTTATAGAGAGATACCCAATATTCTGGTTAATGCAGGGATATGTAGTGATATAGTACTGAAAATTGCTTGCTTTGGGCGAGGGGATGACAAAGTGTTTTGGAGGATACAACTGAACCACAACCCCACAACACGGTTGGTAAAGGAGAATTATCTTTTTGCAACACCTTGAATGGCATGATTATGCAAATATATTTGAACCCCAAATTCTCTGGCTTTTTTTTTTTACAAATCCACCAATTATGATAAAATGTCCCTTCAATTGTCCACATTTTCAGCATAAATTTGAAGTATCTTTATACATTTTAGATACTTTTGATAGAGTCATATATACCAATGTCATTATTTTGTAAATATCCTATTTTAGTTTACAACATACAGTAAGGTAAATTTCAGTTATTTCAATCACATGTTTCCCTACTGTTCCAGATTCAAAACTGGCTTCTTTAGAATTGAGACCGGCACTTCTTTCAAAGCTGCAGACAATGGAACTTCTCCTTGTCTCAAATAATTATTGACTACTGTGTGGATTCTGGCCCATTTCCTGGGCACTTTAATCACCCAGATAAGTGGGTGACCCACAGAGTGGGTCTCCTCCAGGTCCCGTCAGCCAAACAGTGTCGACTGGCGGGACCTAGGGGGAGGGCCTTCTCTGTAGGAGCCCCTGCTCTCTGGAACCAATTCCCCCCAGAGATCCGAATTATCCCCACCTTGCTGGCCTTCTGAAAAGCCATTAAGACATGGCTCTTCCGGCAGGCGGGGTGAGTTTGAGACGACTTTATATCTGATGTCTCCCCCACGTATGTATGTTGTCTATATGTTTTTAAATTGTTTTTAATTGTCTTTTTTAATGATTTGTTTGGAGTTTTTATAGAATGTTGTACGCTGCCCTGAGTCCTGAGGGAGTAGGGCGGCATAGAAAAACTGCCAAATAAATAAATAAATAAATAAATAAATAAATAAATAAATAAATAAATAAATAAATAAATAAATAAATAAATAAATAAATAAATAAATAAATAAGGGTTCAGTCCGTAAGTAGCAAGATTAAAACCACAGAACATGCTACCTCTTTGACCCATAGAGTTATAAATGTCCAGGTAAAATCATAATAGGTCACCACTGTCTTTTCAACTTTAGAGATCTTGACACTGAAAGCTGGAATTAAATATCCCAGCTTTTACATCAAGGAGGCGAAGTCAATGGCCCTCCAGAAATCAAAAGAATGCAGCTCTCACTACTTGTTACAATTCTAGCTAGTATTTCAAAATGTTTCCTCAATATTTTTTTAAGAAAACGATTTGCATCACTGACTTTAAGAACATAACAACTCAGATTCAGAGGGAAGATTCCACTTGCACTGGAAGGTGTTTTTTTTTTGAGTCACAAAGAAAACTCTGATTTCAAAAGCACCCTGACTGCAAAAATGCCTAACAGCTCAGGACATTTTGGGCCAAATTGTTTCAGCATGGAATGGGATGCTGTTGACAATGAAGAAGGATAACTGGATATAGTCGGTCTGATTTCCAAATCAAGAGATTACTGTTGCTGAAAATCTATAGGATAAATTCACCACAAAAATGTAGCAAAATTTTTAACAAATTGGAAAAAACACCAAAATGTCTACCTACAAGAAATTCATATAACAATAGGACTTGTTCACTGATTAAAACAAAGAAAATTAGGGCAAGGGTGACAGAGTGAGAATTAATCTCACAGAGGCAATGTTTGATCTTTTCCCGGAATTCTGACATTAGAAATGAAACCGCAGTTTAAAGATTCTAATTAAAATATTTATTTCGGTATAAAAACAATAAATTTTAATTAACTACATGACTGATATAAAATGTAGGACTTCCTTCAATGGAAGCCAGAGCAAGAAGGGTAGAGCGGAGATTGGAATGCACACATTCGTACAAGAACATATCAATCACGTGCTCAGGAATAAACCATTATATTGAATAGGGATGCAGCTCCCTGCATATACATGTAACAGGCAATAAATCACACCGTGACAAGGGTGTATAGAAAAAACAAAAATAATGGAATATAATTTATATCATGACACTAACTTGGTAAGTATTGGGTCAATGTAAAGACAAAGCAGGAAGGATTTTAAGTTTGAAATAATGGAAAGGTGGTCTAAAAAAAATTTCTGATGCTCCAAATAAAGATTTTTCCAAATGTTAATGGATGGGGAACAACATGTCCATGGAGACATGAATAGATTGTTAGATTTCAATTTTGACAAGATTGTTTCACAGGAAGAAAGGTGAAAAGCTTCTGCAAAATGTTTTCCAATATATGGATGAATCGGCACTGATAAATGCATGGACTGCAAAATCCAAAAGAGAGAAAATAGACTTTCTACTCTGCAAGATATCAGTCATGTCTCCATTAAAGAACAACAGATGCCGCCAATGACACATGTAAGACCACAATGCAATGCTAATAATATGGCATTCCAGAGAAAGAAATAACCTTCAGATGGAAGATGAAAGGTTGCTACTCCATGAAACCATCTATACAATTACAAGGAAGAATTTCTTCGAAATAAATAAAACACGAATCTCTGATACTACCATTTGGGAAATGAGCAAAGCATATACGAGAGGTCTTTTAATCAAACGCATAGCAAAACAAAAAAGACAACAACAGATTGAAAGAAGTGCTAGATGTCAGGAGAATTAACACAAATATATACAGTAGAATTAACCCAAAATTTGACTGATGACTCACATTGCATGGAGTTAAACAACAATTACATTTATTAGAAATGGAAGATTTAAAAAATTGCTAAACAATTTTTTTGAATATGTAAACAAACCAGGGAAATGTTTAGCACACCAGATTATTAAAAAGAAAGAAGCACAGACAATGACAGCAATGAAGAAAGGAATTAAACTGTTACATTCAAGTTCACAAATTATAGATGAACTGGCAGGTGTTTTTTCTTCAAGGAACTCTATTCTGTGGCTAATACTGATAAAGCAGCCATGAAAATTTATTAAAGAATTTAATTATTAATATTGAGTAATATTGAGTAAATCTATAACTATCCAAACAACAAAACAGGAAATAAAACAAATCAAACATGAAGGCACCAAGTACAGATGGTCTGATGGCTCAATGTTATGAAGAACCTGAGGAGGAATTGTTGGAACCAATAATAAACACAAAAATGAAAATATAAAGACCAATTACAGTATATAACCTATCTCTTTGGTGAATGCAGATTATAATTTTTTTACAGTATTAGCTGAATGTCTACGGAGATTCTCAGTCATCCAGGTCACAGTTGTCCCAAAGATGCTTCTTCAAGAGGCAACTGGACTTTCTGGTTTTTCTTTGAAGACGTTTCGCTTCTCATTTAAGAAGCTTCTTCAGCTCTTCACGGTTGCCCCTTGAAAAAGCACCTTTGGGACAGTATTAGCTGGACTTAAAAGGAAATCTGTTCCAGATATATCTAACAATCAAACAGGTTATATTCTGAAGAGCAATATAAAGGATATGAAGTCATGCCGGCCATATAACCGCGGAAACATCTTCAGACACTGCTAGCTCAACAGCCTTGAAATGGAGATGAACACCGGCCCCATAGTTGCCAACAACCAGTGAAATAAAATCCACAGGGACTCCTTTACCTTTACCTTTTTATATAAAGAATAACAGTAGGTTTACAATCCATTCAGTTGAATATATTAGCAACAACAGCAAAAAGAAGGCAGGACTATTCTTCGTAGAATAAAAAAAAAGCCTTTGATAATCTGCAATGATCATTTTTTCTTGCACTATTAACCTAAAATTAACTTAGGAGAAGAGTTCAAAGTCTGGGTTAAAAGTATGTAACAATGAAAAAAAAGTATGCAACAATGGCAAACTTTCTGCAGATTTTCAGATAAATAAAGGCACTAAGCAACCTCACATTCACTAACATTGATGATGTTACCTAGCTGGGTATTTGGGTAATGGGACTGGAGACTAAAACATATGAAGAACGGTTACAGGAACTGGCCATGGCTAGTCTAGTGAAGAGAAGGACCAGGGGAGACATGATAGCAGTGTTCCAAAATTTGAGGGGCTGCCACAGAGAGGAGGGGGGTCACGCTATTTTCCAAAGCACCTGAAGGCCAGACAAGGAATAATGGATGGAAACTGATCAAGGAGAGATTCAACCTAGAAATAAGGAGAAATTTTCTGACAGTGACAACAATCAACCAACTTGCCTTCAGAACCAATCAACCAAGTTGCCTTTGGAAGTTGTGGGAGCTTCATCATGGAGGCTTTCCAGAAGAGATTGGACTGCCATTTATTAGAAATGGTATAGAGTCTCCTGCTTGGGCGGGGGGGTTGGACTAGATGACCTACAAGGTCCCTTCCAACCAGGGGTGGGTTCTACTTACCTTCCCCACCGGTTCACATTGCGATGGAAGTGCACATTTTGCTTGCACGCATCACTTCCCAGAAATGACCTTCTGCGCATGCGCAGTACTATAAAAAAGCTTCTGCACATGCGCAGAAGCAAAAAACAAGATGGTGGTGCCTATGGCGCCGCCGAGAGAATCGGCTCAGGAGCGTGGCAGGCCTAGGTCGCTCCCGGTTCCAGCAACCCAGGCCGCCAAGTTACTACCGGTTCTATAGAACTGGTCTGAACCAGGAGGAACCCACCGCTGCTTCCAACTCTGTTAATCTGTAAAGTCTGTAAAGTAAACACCAAGGGCCCCACAGCTACATATATTCTCTTCTATTGGAACTATACCATTTACTCTAGTTGTAACTTAAGCAAAAAACTTATATAAAATGCTTTATAGCTGTTACCTACTTCATCAATAAGTTCCAAAACAAACAAATCACATAGTAAGAAATGTTGGAAATGCCATGAAGCAGAAGGAACATTTTACCATGTATCATGGACATGTTAAAAAAAAAACACTCTCAAAAGTGCTAGAAAGAAATATACAATACTATTTAAAGACTTTTAGAAATCAAATTTCAAAAGAAACTATATTTTTACTAAACATAATTCCAAAGTGTATTAATTAAAATATCACAATTTATCAAGCTATGTATTTATGGTGGCAATGATAAATTTAGCACTGTATTGAAAGAGAACTTGAAAAATATAATGTTATGGGGAAATTAATAGGATATATTCACAACAAAAGTCTAACCAAATTTAAGCAAGAATGGATTCCATACATACTATATGTTACACAGCAAGGGAAATGTAAGTATCTTGAGTAAGGTTTTAGATGCAAAAAGAACTGATTAAAGATCAGAGATACGCAATTTTAAAAAAATATATTTATAAATATTGTACATTGAAGTACAACAAAGGGGAAGTTAAAAACTAATATTTTTCTATAATGTTTTTTAGTAATTTCTTTTTTCCTCCCTTTTTTGTATTTCCAAACAACTAATAATGAAGAAACCAAACTCAAGAGATTTAAATTTTTATTTACATTGTCAAAATAATGTAAATAATTAAATGTAATTTGTTTTCTATGTTTAATTTCTAGTCAAACATACAGTGAGCACTAAGTGGTAAATATATGGTAATTCTTGGTAATTCCTTTGTCTACTTAACAATATACACTTTTTTCACCAATTATTTTTTTTCTTATTTTTTTGTTCACTCTTTTTTTCTTTATTTTTTTAAAAAAGCCTCTAGCCAAGAGAACTCAGCTGATAGGAATGGAAGTTCAGCAGTGTCTGAAGAGCCACATCCATTCTTTGCCTCTTTGGGTATGTTTGATTCCAAAATAATCCCTACAAATTGGATCTACATGAAAATATTGCAATACATCTTAATCTCTTAAGAGCCATATTGATGCAGTGGTTAGAATGCAGTATTGCAGGCTAATTCTGCCAACTGCCAGCAGTTTGATATTCACTGGCTCAGCCTTCCAGCCTTCCTAGGTCAGTAAAATGAGGACCCAGATTGTTGGGGGCAATATGCTGACTCTGTAAACTGCTTAGAGAGGGCTATAAAGCAGTGTGAAGCGGAATATAAATCTAAGTGTTATTGCTACTGGTAATACTATTAATAGAAATACACCTGCTCAGGGGTTTTACCAGTCAATCAGCAATAGGAGGACCCAGATTGTTGGGGGCAATATGCTGACTCTGTAAACTGCTTAGAGAGCACTGTAAAGCACTGTAAAGCACTGTGAAGCGGTATATAAGTCAGGGGTGTCAAACTCAATTTCATTGAGGGCCGCATCAGGGTTGTGTTTGACCTTGGGGGGCCAGGTGGGCATGTCCAGGGTGGGCGTGGCCAGCTTGACATCACTGTTGTGATGGCCTCCTGCAGCCGTCTGCCAGTGAAAATGGAGCTTGGGAGGGTTAGGGTTAGGTCGAGGGCTGCAGGAGGCCATCGCGGGTGCAAACGGAGCTCGGGAGGGCCGCACGCAGCCTCCCTGAGCTCCATTTTCACTGGCAGAGGGCTGCAGGAGGCCGTCGTGGCTGAAAGTAGAGCTCAGGAGGACCACATTCACGAGCTCCATTTTTTTCTGGCAGAGGCTGGTCCTTCGCTGTTTCCAGGGCAGCCCCACGGGCCAGATCTAAGCACCCCTGGTCTAAGTGCTATTGCTATTATCTAATCCTGATAGTATTCAAGCAAGTCATTTCACTTCACTCTATCCAGTTTTGTGTGCACTTTACTGCTGACAATTCTATGCTCAATTCTATGATGCAAGCACAGCTCTCATGGGCCAGCATGCCTGGAAAGTTTGGGTTGCCACTAATGATCTTTTTAAAAAATGTCTTCTGCAAAAGCTGTGAAGGCTTCACATCTCTCTCTTGTTTCTCAGTGGTGGCAATTTGGATCTTCTTTTCCCCCACTCTCCATTTAAGTTGAGTTTCTCTATAGTCATTTAAAAACACCCTTGCCTTTCAGAATTATCTGCATACATTTGTTGCAGTGCACGACCAACATTTGTGTATTAAGGGAGCCACCCCCCCCCCAAAAAAAACAGGAAATCTGGACTCTTTACTGATGGTCATAAAACCTTAATGCTAGTTCAGTCTACAAAAAAACCCCACAGATTTTTCACATATGTGCATATTCATACATTCCGCTTCCTGTTTTTGCACATGAGTGTTCCATGCTCTGCAATGGGCAAACTTTAAATTAAAAGACTGCTTTGAAGTTTTAATGGGTATTCTGCTTTGGTAATAGCAAGTTCTATCCATACTTGTAATAAGTTTATGAAAGCCTGGAGCAAGAACACTTATCTAGAACTGCAGTTTCACAAACAGATAAACTCAAAGGAAACTGCAAGCTTCAAAGGAACATTCTTAAGATTCTAGAGAAGCTCTTGCCTTGTGTTACATGAAGAGAGGCAGGAATTTAAAACAATGACCTGGAATTTCAAAGATAACTTTTTAACACAACATTTAGCAATAATAATCTATAATAAATTTACCTGGTCTTGTCTAATACTCATATATAGGCTACCCCCCCATCCTTTTCAAACTAGCACATAGAAAAAAACAAAACAAACAAAAAAAGAATAAGAAAACAGCAACAATGCAAATAAAGGCAATCATATATCAAAGCTCTTCAGAGGAGTTACTGGTTCAGTGAAGCCTTAATCTCTTTACGGAAGTATAATGGGATTTGGATGACCTTGGGGATGACAGAGATACTGCCTAGGAAATAATCAAACAAAAGAGGCAGGAGTCCCCAAAGGATTAAAAAAGAGCTGTGGTTAGAATGCAGTATTGCAGGCTGACTCTGCCCACTGCCAGGAGTTTGATCCTGATCCGGATCAAGGTTGACTCAGTTTTCCATTTTTCTGTACCTTTAGATATACAAGATTCTGTTAATATAATCTTATAATGAAGTAGAATTAGCTCATCTAGTTGTGTTTCTGGTTTATTCAGGACAGCTGGATAACCTATAGGGCATCCACATAAGCATTCTTCTTTAGATGTAAGAGAATATATGTAGTTCAGGATTGAACTGTGTAGTTCTTGGTGCTCAGTGAACTTGGTTGTTTGCTTGCAGATATTTCATTACCTGATTAGGTAACATCATCAGTGCTGGTGAGTGTGGGGATTGTTCCCTGTAGTTTGTCCTGCCAATCTTGGCGAGTATGTTCTATTCTCCTTAGTAGTTCCTAGATTAGGGTATTATTTTCTGATTGTTTGTCTGATGTTAATCCCTGTTTATCTGGGTGTTGGTTATTGAAGGAGATGTGTTTTTGTTTTGTTTTCGTCTTTTTTTGTTTCCTTCTTAGATTTTTTGTTCTCTTTTTTGAATTTTTTTTAGGAATTCCCTAGCATTTTTGAATTTAGTTTGGTCTAGAATGCTCAAAGTATCCCAGCTGAAACTAGGGTTGAGTATGTCCATGTGTTGTGAGATTAAGGAGTTTTCACTGTGTCTTTTGACTGCTAGTACTAACACTAGTTCATGGATACACCCTGCTAGTCTTCTGCCGGTTTGTCCTACATAATCACTATTAGAGCCCATAATTGGATGTTGTAGATGACTCCTGATTTTTCTTCTTCTTACAGTTACTGGGTCTTATACTTAAGATGATATTGAAGACTTTAGTTTGTGTCCTACAGTGATATTGTGTAATTGTAATGGTCTGTTGATTGTTTCTGAGATGTTTTTTAAAAAATGTATGGCACTGTTATCTTTTTGATAACTTATGTTACTTGTGGTGAGGTGAGTAATCAGGCATTTTTGATAAAAATTGCCTGGGTATCCATTTTGTTGGAAGATATTGTATAGGGAGATGAGCAGTTCAGAAATGTGAAAAAATAAATGAATGAAATAAATAAAATAGGTGGTCTGCTTCTATTTTCTGCTGTCCTGTGTTGCTGAAGTACATTTCTACCCATCTGAATAATGTTCTTACATAGCTCCTCTTGGGGGAAGTTGGGTTGCTATTTTAGTAGTGGAGCACTTCTCAGAGTGCTTAATGTTTTTGACATAACATCACACACCCCAAATAGAATCAGGTTGAAAGGACTTTCAATATTTGTAGATGTAACGACACATGAGAGGATTATGGTATATATGAGGACTTTCAATAAGCCATTACAACAGTTTGAACAAATTGCAGACAGGTTGAAATGAGAAGAAGATGCTATTTAAACTCCAGAAAAAGAAATGGGTAGATTTAAGAGGCAGGCTCCTTTAATCTTAAGACTTCTTTGTTTAAAAGAAGAAGAAATTTATAATGGTGCAACTCCCTTTTATCTAAAATAACAAGGTTTAACTAGCGACGCAGGAGTAACCTATGGCCTAGTGGAACAAAGATGGCTCCCTGGACTCAATCTACAAGCAAAATAAAAAAAGCACCTCAAATGGCAGATTTTTCCCTTATATTTTGAGGGTTTTAAGATGTAATTTCATTTGACTATATAAAAAAACAAAGGGTCTGAAATTTTCACTCATCCACTTAATTTCCCAGGCTTTTAAATAGCAGAATGAAAGTTATGTCTTTGCAGGGTTTAAGGAAACCATTTTGCCCTGATACCTCTCAATCCCCTGCCTTACAATCTGAACAATCTTGGCCACATTCCCTGCCAGCCTCAGGGAGAATAACAAATCATGTTGTGGATCCTAGGTAGAAAAAGTTGCTCACTTTTTGTGACACAGCCTCCTTATATGCAATTAACCCTAAATCCTTCCCATAAAGGGGCTGTCATTTTGTGCAAGCTATAATTATGAGAAATCCACAAGACCGTAGTTTTATGGGGGATTCCTTGGAGGAAACTGGAAAGTATATTGCACGGACCAGATATCATCTTAAAGGTTGAAGAACCCTGCCCTCATTTGCCCTAAGAAAAACATCACAGTTAGAGTGCCTATCGTTCCATTTATCAGTTCCAAACATAGCTTTTTTGACATCAAAGAAAACCGGCAGGGCAATCCAGATAAAGAGGAGAATTTTCAACCATAAAAGCAAGATGGGGAAATATGGGTCATCTCAATTTTGGGACTTCCATGTCACAACATTTCACAAACATCTATAATGATCCATTTGATTGGACTTTCCAAGGATATGGTGTGTTGTAGCACTCAGTAAGGGAAGTTTATTGGTGTTGGTTTGTACCACCTTGGCTACTGAATGACATAATATATCACATCCTTCTCTTTCTGTGAAGTGCCAAACTGACATTTCTTGATCTAAGGTTTTCTTTCCCAGGTGTCAAACTGACTTTGAAATATTTTTACAGTATGCTCTGGTAAAAGAATGTCAAGTTGTTCAATCATCCCTTTAGTTCTTATGTTGTCAAACTCTTGCAGCTGTAAAGCAGGAGTTAAACTTTAAAATAAAACAGACCACTAGGTTTACATTAAACTCAGAAACTCTGCAAATTTGCCTCATCTTGAATTAGCAGTTGTTCCATCTAACCCACCGTTTTTTACTGTGGAGTTATTGGAAGTCTCAAGTAGAGGTAATCTTCAACACTGCTAACTGTCTTTATTTAGAGCAGGGGTGTCAAAATCCCAGCCCGTGGGCCTGACGCGTCACGTGCTGGCTCCGCCCCCGCCCGGTTTAACAAAGGGGAAAAAAAGTCCCGCTATGTCACGTGATGACACTGTGACGATGCAAGTTTGACACCTCTGATTTAGAGATACTGAAGATGGGGTAATCTCTTATATATAAAGCATATGTTCTATCTCTATGCCTCTTCTATTACAGAAAGCAAAATAATGACTAAGTTTGCATCTTGCACTATTAACCTGGCTTGTTCTGCCTTAGCATACGTAAATCTACTTCTTTTCCAACCACTGCTATTGACCCACATGCCTAGTCTGTCTCATGTCTTCCAACATTACTGAATCATGAGGAAACAGCTGCTCAATACAACATGAGTCAGCCCCAAGTAGCTAAAAAAAGGGGTATGGAAATTAAGGAGGTGGATAGCAGAGCTCTCAAACTGTTGACTTAATGGCCCAAGAGGACTCTTGTTTGCTCAGCCAAAGTTAATCCTAATTTTTGGAATTATGCCTTTAAGCTAAGTGTTCTGAAAAGACTGACTGACCTACCACCCCAGGGTAATTGAAAGAATGATTGCTGAGAATTTATGAAGAGAACATGGTGAAATAGACTGGCTGCAGGCTGGCAAAGGAGTGAGACAAGGTTTATACTTTTCTCTTATATATTCAACCAATAGGGAGCATGATGGTTCAGTTATTAAAGAAGCTGAGCTTGTCAGCTGGAGAACTGACAGCCCAAGTTTGACACCCAACGAGGTGAGCTCCCATTACTTGCCCCAGCTCCAGCCCACCTAGTAGTTTGAAAGCAGGCAAATGCAAGTAGATACGGTGGGAAGGTAACAGCATTCCATCTGCCTTTGACGTATAGCCATGTTGGCCAAATGACCACAGAAATTGTCTTTGGACAATGCTGGCTCCCTCAGCCAAGAAACCCTAGAGTTGGACTTGATTGACAGGGAAACCTTTTTATTCAACCACTATGCTGAATGTATATTAAGGAAAGCTGAATTGGATGAAGATGACTATGTTTTTAAAAATTGGAAGAAAAAAAACATCAATAATTTGTGATGTGATGATGACACTACTCTGATAGCCAGAAATGCAAACAATCTGCAAGCTCTTGTAAATAAAAGTCAAGGAGTATAGTGAAAGAATGGGACTAAAATTAAATATAAAAAAAGAGCAAACTAATAACAACTAGAACAACCAGCCTTTGAATTAACATAGCTTGTGCCTTTTAGGATCAATCATCAACAGTAAAGAACAAAGACTCAAGAAATATGCTACAGACTAGCACTTGGTAGAACAGTGATGAACTATTCAAATGCTGTGCTGTATCTATACCTACAAAGATTGCAATAGTGCAAGTCCATGGTATTCTTTATCGTATTCTATGGAACCCTTTGAAAAGATATTCAAATGCTCTGATGAGTCTTTATCTACAAAAGTCACAATAGCACACTATTACTGTAGAAGTCAAAGTTGGACTTTGAAGGAGCAAGATAGAAACAGAATTGACACAGACTTTGAAGTTGGAGAAGACTCCTGGAAATATCACTGAAAGCAGGGGTGGGTTCCTGCCGGTTTGGACTGGATCGCCCGAACCGGTAGTGACCCGCTTGTGATGTCACGATAGCGTCACGGATCCGGTTTGGTTGGTGCCGGTCCATGGGCGCCGCCCTTTTTTGGGGATTTCCCCCCGAATTTTTTACTGTTTGGAAGTTTTTTCCTCTGCTGCTGCTTGAAAAAGGGCCCTCCCGCCCGCCCCCTTGATTCTTTTGCCCAAAGCACAGCTGATATTTACCTTGATTCCTTTGCCCAAAGCACAGCTGATCAACTGATCAGCTCCTCGGCTGTGTTTCGGGCTGATTATAGATACTGAGCATGCGAGGAAACAGAATTGCACGAGGGGACGCGCGCGAAATATCGCTATGCGAACAGGTGGCGAAGGTAAGTGGAACCTACCCCTGACTGAAAGTAAAAAAGAAAAAAGAAACACTGAAAGGATCACTGAATAAATCAATCTAAGGTCTCACTCAAGGCACAAATGATCAGGCTCAAATTATCCTAGTTTGGACACATTACTCTCTGGAAAAGGCTCTAATGCTGGAAAAGTTGAGGGGAAAAAGATGACTAGCAGCAAGGTGAATTGACTTAAGTTCAGTGGTAACCAGTGCATCATTAGAACCCTTGAAGGACCAGGCTAGGGAGAAATCATAACGGAGAAAAATTATTTATGTGATGGCTAAGAGATGATATAACAACAATGATAACTGACAATTATTGAGCAAGGGAGCCATAAGCTATCAATGTTTTGGTGGGAAGTTTTAAAGCATGCCCATGCAAATACATATACAAAATCCATATTTTCTATTATTCTATTGTACCCATTTGATAGTATAAAACAGCTCCACTTTTTTTTGGCCTGTTTGCACAGGCCTACACAAAGGAAGATGGTCTATCAGATAACTCATTTGCAGCTTCCAAATCAGGCCTGGGGGAAAAAACAACTGGTACAGAATTAGTGTAATGTACTAGCCACTAGCAGTCTTACACTCTTTCTTTTTTGTACCATCTGGAGGCATAATAGCCCCATTAGCTTTCTAAAGGGTTTACAGCAATAAAATAACTGACACAATGGACAATGCTGTGCAACAGCTTTAAGTTGCCTGCCTCCCATGCTGATACCACAGCTACAGACCTATAGCTGACTTAAGAAATCATTATCCAGATTGCAATGAATTGGCAACCATGTAAACCAGTTACAGGTAGTCCTCGACTTGTAACAGTTCATTTAGTGACCGTTCAAAGTTACAATGACACTAGAAAAAAATTGACTTACAGCTGTTTTCCAAACTTACAACCGTTGCAGCATTCCCATGGTCATGTGATCAAAATTCAGATGCTTGGCAACTGACTCATATTTATGACGGTTGCAGTGCCCTGGGGTCATGTGATCCCCTTTTTGCGACCTTCTGACAAGCAAAGTCAATGAGGAAGCTAGAGTCACTTAACCACCGTGTAACTAACTTAACAGCTGCAGAGATTCACTTAACAACTGTGGCAAGAAAGGTCGTAAACTGGGGCAAAATTCATTTAAATGTCTCAG
This sequence comes from Diadophis punctatus similis, assembly GCA_023053685.1. NCBI lineage: Eukaryota > Metazoa > Chordata > Lepidosauria > Squamata > Dipsadidae > Diadophis > Diadophis punctatus. Next base: position 32,858,083 of record JALIGW010000001.1, on the reverse strand, counting down.
CAACAGAAATTTTGGGTTCAGTTATGGTCATAAGTTGACGACTACTTGTATTCTGTCCAGAGTTCAGCTATCATTCCATTCAGCTGATGGTTTCCCTCAGGGGTGGATTCCACTTACCTTCGCCACCGGTTCACATCACAACGTTTCGCATGCATTCCCCCCGTGCAATTTTACTTCCACACATGCTCAGTAGCAGGATTCAGCCCGAAACATAGCTGATCAGCTGTGCTTCGGGTGGAGAAATAAAGGTGAGTATTAACCCGGGGGCGGGCAGGAGGGCTCTTTTTCAAGCCGCGAAAGAGGAGAAGCCATCCAAACATGGAAAAATTCACCAAAAATTCCCCAAAAAAGATGGCGGCGCCCACGGACCAGCACCGACCGAACCGGATCCGTGACGCCATCATTGCGTCACCAGCGGGTCGCTAATAGTTCGGGCGATCTGGTCTGAACCGGGAGGAACCCACCCCTGGTTTCCCTGCTTTTCTCCCATCCCATCTTTGCAAGCAAGGCAAGCATCACTTGCTTACCTGCCCATGAGCATATCAACAGAGCCAGATTGTTCAGAGTATAGATTTCTTCTGGATCTCCTAACTATAGTCTGCCTCTCTGTATTTCTCATTTTTCTCACCTAGGGACCTGGTGAAGAGTTAAATACCTAATGTACTATTTTTCATTCCACTTCATGAGACAACAGGTGCCCTTGTAACTTTTTTTTAAAGGGATGCACCCATGGAATGGTGAACCAAACGTCAGCCAAATGGACAGAAACCTTCCACAATCAAGCAACAGCTTCAATGTTTTATTGCCAGAATGAGTTGGGGACAAAAATGAGTTGGGCGAGGGCTGCACTGGATTGGTAAATCACAGGACCTGTGAAAGGATTTCATGAATGGTCATTGCAGCTTCTTTGCTCTTTAATGCTGCACAACGACAGAAATAATAGATATAATAATATATAATATAATAGATAGATAGATTTATAGATAGATAGTTTGTATAGATACAAACTTAATGTAAACCGCTCCAAACTCGACTGCAGAAAATACGACTTCAGCAACAGAGTGATCAATGCCTGGAATGCACTACCTGACTCTGTGGTTTCTTCCCCAAACCCCCAAAACTTTAATCTTAGACTGTCTACAGTCGACCTTTCCCCATTTCTAAGAGGTCTGTAAGGGGCGTGCATAAGCGCACCATCGTGCCACCATCGTCCCTGTCCTACTGTCCTCATTTATCTGTACTTCTTTGCTTATGTTATGTTTATACAAACACCTACTATCTTGTACATGTTTGACAAACAAATAAATAAATAAAGATTAAATAAATAAATAAATAAATAAATAAATAAATAAATAAATAAATAAATAAATAAATAAATAAATAAATAAATAAATAGAGGGAGGCAGGGATAATATTGGGCTGATGTTCCTCTCTGCCATTTCTCCTCCTATCATCTCATAGTCTCTCTCCCATTGTGCCAGAGAACCCCAGATCCCTGCTTCTAAACCTAGCCAAATGATTCCTGCTCCCCTCTTGACTTTGGTCAGACTGTCTCAGTCCAACACTGGGTTCATTGCCTTGTGTGCCCTTTACGCAATTGAACACATCAAGGTAGAGGTTGTAACAGCTTTGTCAAAGAAGCTGCCTAAAGTTGCCCTGGGCAGTGAGATGGGCAGCACATACATTTAATAAATAAAAATTCTGCAGAAAAACGAGACAGGGAGGCCTCCCTCAAAGCCTCTGTATCCCACCATGTCCAGTGGGGGTTTCATACAGCAGTTCCCACAAGTCACATGGTCACAATATGTTTCCCGTGTCTCTTTTACAATAATTCCTGTCCCTTTACAATAACATCTTAGCATTTATGTAGAATACATAGAATAACAGAATTGGAAGGAACCTTGGAGGTCATCTAGTCCAGCCCCCTGCTTGAGCAGGAGAGTCTATACCAGTGATGGTGAACCTTTTTTTGTTCACGTGCCAAAAGGGGGGGGTGTGCGCGCGCTAACGCGCGCTCACATACCCACACCCATTCCCTCCCCCCCACGCATGTGCACAACCCCCCCATGCTGCCCCCTGTGCATGTGCACACACACACCACCCCCGCGCAAAGGCCTTACTGAAGCCTGGGACGGTAAAAAACGACGAAACGGGCAAACCGGAAGTTCGGAAAACGCACTTCCGGTTTGTCCGTTGGGGTGTTTTTTGCACTCTGGGGCTTCAGGAAGCTTCCCTGAACCCTCCGGAGTGCTAAAAACAGCCCAATGGCAAACCAGAAGTGCGTTTTCCGAACTTCCGGTTTGCCCGTTTCGTTTTTTGCATTCTGGGACTTCAGGAAGCTTCCCTGAACACTCCGGAGTGCGAAAAACAGCACAATGGCAAACCGGAAGTGCGTTTTTCCGAACTTCCGGTTTGCCCATGGAGCTGACAGGGCAACGCCTTGAATGCCCTCCGATATGGCTCCGCGTGCCACCTGTGGCATGGGTGCCATAGGTTCACCATCACTGGTCTATACCATTTTAGACAAATGGCTGTCCAGTCTCTTCATGAAAGCCTCTAGTGATGGGGCACCCATAACTTCTCAAAGCAAATAATTCCACTGGTTGATTGTTCTCACCATTAGGAAATTTTTCCTTAGTTCTAGGTTGCTTCTCTCCTTGATTAGTTTCATCCATTGTTCTTGTCTTGACTTCTGATGTTTTGCGAAATAGTTTGACCCCCTCATCTTTGTGGCAGTCCTCAAATACTGGAACACTGTTATAATATAGTCCTTCTTTTCATTAAACTAGAGACATACCCAATAATATCTGTTGCTCTTCTCTGCACTTTTTCTAGAGTCTCAACATCTTTTTTATATTGTGGTGACCAAAACTGATGCAGTAATTTTGTATAATTGGATAATTTGTATAATTTCTACATATACATATTGCAATACTCAAGCAAAGCTATTCCTAGGGTAACTACAAAATTTCTATGTTCTATAACTTTTGCAGTAAATGTCTCCTTTAACAATCCATTGTCACGCAGTGATTTATATTGCCTGTTATATGTATATGCAGGGAGAAGCATCCCTATCTAATATAATGGTTTATTCCTGAGCACGTGATTGATATGTTCTTGTACGCATGTGCATATTCCTTTCTCCGTTCATTCCTTTTGTTCCTAGCTTCTATCGAAGCAAGACCTATTTTTTATATCAGAGATGTAGACTAATGAGGATTTATTGTTTTGTACCGAAATAAATATTTTTACTTAGACTTTTAAACTGCGGTTTCTTTTTCTAATGTCTGATGTCCGGAAAAGATCTATTTCTCCTTTGTGAGATAAATTTCGCCTCCGTCATCCATTTTAACTGTAATATTTGCAAATGTCTGTTTGTGCCTTGTGCCTTTTGCCTTGTCCTATAAGGCATTTGGAGGTACAGTTTTGCCAGCTAAAGAGCTTATGGCTTGCTTTACAGCCTAAAGTTTAACTGAACTTTAATTGAACTTTTTATTGGGCATTTGGGTCTTCTCCAACAAAACCACTCTTTTCAGATTCTGCTCTGTGGCTTGTTCTGGGGGACTACTCCATAGTTCCAATCAGATTCAGCAGATGGACACCTCTGCCATGATGTATCCCTTGAGAACAAGCAATGGAAACTTCACACAAACTACACATATATCTAGAACTTCTACATTTTGGGGGCACGGCAATTGATTCTCTCTTCTTGTACTATTCCATTGTATTCTCTATAAAGGAACTTCTTTGTTATGTGCCCAATTGTCACTCATGGTGTGCCGCACACCACTTGGAACAGCCAATGCAAAATCTACATGCTGCTTGCCTGCCTACACATGCAGGACTTTGATGCCAATGAACCAGCCACAGGTGCATACCACCATCCCAGAATCCCTCATTTTCCATGGGTCAGAGGAGGAGGAGATGCTGCAGATGTCCTCTTGTATAAAGGAATGTGGAAATATTCTTGATGAAGAACAGCCTAAACCATGAAGACAAAAACATCTGAATCCTGGGAATATGGAAAACCTGAAAAAGAAACTGAAAATAACCCCATCTCTGCTCTCTCTCTCAAACCAAATAGAATGGGATGGAATTTTTATTTTCTTTTTCACATCTTTTACTTTCTCAGGACTGGCATGTCATTTTCCCCCTAATGGTTCATCCATCCCTTCTTCAAGTTTATCTCCACATTGCTTTAAACCTTGGCTGCTTACAGATGCCCTTAGCGTATTCTTAAAGTTCAGCATGAATATCCCCAAGATGGATGTCCAAACTTCAACTGTCTGTCTGTCTGTCTGTCTGTCTGTCTATCTTTCTAGGTCAGCTAACAAAAAGACAATGGTTACACAACTGGCTGGAAGAACAAAACATCAACTATTAACCAACCATTAACTGGGTAGTGGCAGTAGTCAATAATCACTTTATCTCCAGCCTTTAACAATTTCCTAAACAATGACAAAACGGCAAGAGCAGCATCATGTTGTTGTGCTGGCAGCTCCATCTTTTTTGGGTATGTGCAACATTGTGAGAGTGAATTTGAAGCACAATGTTGCTTTCATCAGACTGGTTTGACCCCATCACCACTGCAACAGATGATCCCTAAATATCCACCTGAAATCTAGGAGTCCTTTTCATATCAGCAGATTTCTTTCTTACAAGGGATTGTTTACAATGTGCACCAAACAGACAATGCTATTCCCATAGCAGACTGTCCTGGAGAAGAATGTCAATGGGTGGTTTTATGTGACTTCTGTAGAACACCATTCAATTTCGTGCCGCATATAGGCTGATAACCATTATGCTTCCTAATAAAGCTAAGGTGTCAGGTGCAAAAGGCCTTTTCAAAAGGCTGAACAGCTACTATGCATATAAACATCTGGAAGAATATAAGTGGTGTGTCAAATGCTTTAGATGTTAAAAATGAGAGATTTAAAACATTTAAAGCCAAAATGAATTTTTATAATCAGTCTAGCTGGTATCTTTCCAAAGCAGCTTTCCTTCTGCTTGAGTCCTGATGAACACCTATGAGAACATTTAAAATGCTCAAAAACTGACATTTGCTATGACAACGACTTTCTTAACTTTTTTTAAAAAGAGCTTTATGTTAAAAATACATCCCTTTTTGGAAGAAAATCAAGTTTCTTCTTTTAGAAAGAAAACTGCTTCTCCATTTCCCTTTATTCCTGTTTTAATTGATGTAAAGTGGCTTAATTATAAAAAGCCAAAAACATTATGTAAAATCTCTTTTGTAAAGAATCTAAATGATAGAATTTAAATAATTTTAAATAAATCTCTGCACCCTAGAAATAAATAGAAGTGAAATGAAAAATAGAAAATGCTGTATTTCCAGTATTTAATTTACATGCCAATATCCTGACCCCGCAAAAAAAGAAACAAACCCTTTGTCATTTGTTACTAAGAAAAATCTTCAATAAGATTGAAGTCATGAGACTAAATACCGTAGCAATTAAGGACAGGCAATTTTTCCATGGCTGTTCTCCTATTGCCCCCATATTTTTTTCAAGATGTCTAAAACATTGGGAAAATTGTTGATCCTCTTAGGAATCCAGTGCATTTCCCTCTTCTGCTTATTTGGAAGCTTAGCCGTGGTAAGAGCAGGAGCAAAAGAATGGGAAAAAGTTTTAAAAGTCTTCCTGCCTTTCTCTCCATCATACAGTATAGTGATGAGTTATGTTAAGGAGTTATTGTGCTGTTAAGCACATACACAGCGAAATGTATTGTAGTAATGGTGTTGCAGTTTGATATGAATGCTATTCAGTCAATAAACAGAATATCTTTAATATGTACAAAATAGTAGCAAAGTTAAATAAGAAGTCCAAGTCATACACAGTTATTCAGTCAATGCGAAGTTTCTTCTTCTTGCCTATCTTTGTTTTAACTCACAAACAAAGATTACAGCTATTACTTAATTCTATACTATCACAGTTACTCTTCTCTTCACAGCAATTCCACACAGTCATAAAGTAATCTACTCATCAGTAAAGCAGCAGAGAGTCTTCAATCCGGAACACACCGTCAAACACCACTCACCACACTAAACCACCAACCACATTGAGCATGCTCTCTTGCTTGCTTATATAGTAATCATCCACAATGCATTTAAAGCAATATACACATAACAATGATTTATGGCTTAATCATATATTAACACACCCAATCGTTTGAACAGGGTTCTAACAAGTTACACTAACCACAGGAATATAATTCTCCTAAGAACTCTTGCAATTTTTCAGTGTTTCAGGATCTACCCCAGAAGTCCTCCTTTATAAAAACATAAGAGGAAGCATTTTGGTGGGGATGTCAAAGCATGACAATGTCCTCCTGCTAAAACCATTTGAAAACAGTTTAAATACGAATACACTTTTATGACGGTGAGGGTTCGTTCTCCAAGCTTGTGGGTTGGTTTCCGAACATTTCGTTACCACGCTAGGTAATATCTTCAGCAGAGTTTAGGGAATGTCACTGTCTGATATCTTCTAAACTCTGCTGAAGATGTTACCTAGCCTGGTAACAAAACGTTCGGAAACCAACCCACAAGCTTGGAGAACAAACCCTCACCCTCATCCTACACCGGAGCTACAGATACTTGCCACTATTGCAAAAATACACTTTTATATTTAGAACTGTTGCTGTATATATTAGCAGCAGCTTGATATCATTGTTGATTTTAAAATTGTTTTGAAAATGTGCCTTTCTCTCATCCAAGTAAAATATTTCTTATTTGCCTTGCAGATGGCAGTTTTAAAATCATGTTGCTTATGTAGGCAGCGAACAAAATAGCAATCTATAAATCAGCATCATTGTAATTTGGGGCTAGTTTTAATCTCATGTTCATTTATTGACATCACTAACAAATAGATCTTAAGTACAAGGTGAAGGAAATATGAAGACTGAAGACCTTGATAAACTAGCTGAACAATTGCTAGCTGAACAATTCTGAACAAGTTTGGCCTGACACAGTATAAATGAACCCTACTAATATAAGTCAGAAATTAGATTGAGCAATATATAGTATAAAAGCATGCATGTGCTGAGCATGGCTTCTTAGGTAATATTCATTAGCGCAAGGCTGACAGACCTAGAAATTATTAGTGTCCAGCCCACAATGCTGTGTGCCATTTTGCATGTATTTACAGTGCTTTTCACCTATTCTATCATGCATTGATTACCTTGTTTTTGTTAATGGATATAAACAATCACTTCATAGCTACTTAAATCCTAACATTTTTCAGCATTTTACTCACCATAAATGCTAGATCCCAAAATTCTTTGCAGAATTTTTAAAATGAAGATGTGGTTGCCAGGCATCAACAGTTATCTCCATCAATTGCTACAATTCCCTTTTTTACCTTAATTTTTACCATTTCTGACCAGCAACTCATATAAAGCAATCAGCAATCTAAAGCAATCAGCAACCGCTGTGGACTCAGAGGATCTGCATTTGCATCTACAGAATACTGCATATGAATCGTCATCACCCAGCTGTCCATCTTCCCTACCTGTCACATAAGAAAACTTACCTTGGATATTAATAAGCAGCAACACTGAAATGGAATGAGTTTAAGGCTCTCTGGTAAGAGAAATTTCAGATTCACATCTTATCAGATCAGAATATTGGAGAATTGCTATTTAAAAACAGTTCTGAACAAGATAGGTTTCCTCATCTGTACAGATGAATAGTAGAGTAGAGTAGAGTAGAGTAGAGTAGAATAGAATAGAATAGAATAGAATAGAATAGAATAGAATAGAATAGAATAGAATAGAATAGAATAGAATTCTTTATTGGCCAAGTGTGATTGGACACACAAGGAATTTGTCTTTGGTGCATATGCTCTCAGTGTACATAAAAGAAAAGATACAAAAAGAACACAAAAAGGGAGAAATTAGCTTTTTAGCAATATACAAAAGCCTGAGTGTGTTCAGTACAAGTTCTTAGACAGCAATAACCATGCAAGACTAGCAGACTTACAAGCTACTAAACCCAACAGTCCTTGAACTTACAACAGTTCGTTCAGTGACCGTTCAATTACAACAGCACTGAAAATGTGACTTATGACCGTTTTCCAGTTACGACCTTTGCAGCCTCCCCATGAACATGTGATCAAAATTCAGATGCTTGGCAACTGATTCATATTTAGGACCATTGCTGTGTCCCAAGGTCATATGATCACCTTTTGCAACCTTCTGAAAAGCAAAGTCAACGGGGAAGCCAGATTCAATTAACAACTGGGTTACTAACCTATCAGCTGCAGTGATTCAGTTAAGAATAGTTCAGTTAAGAATAGATCGTTAAGAAATGATCTTTCTTAACTATGATAAGAAAGATCGTAAAATGGAGCAAAACTCACCTAACAAATGTCTCACTTAAGAACAGAAATTTTGGGCTCAATGGTGGTCGTAAGTCAAGGACTACCTGTATTTAGTTTTCAGCAGTTAATCTGTCTGGAATTGAACATTTTGGAGGTAGGCATTCATCTCAGCTCTTTTTTCTTAAAGCAGAATACCCCAGACTATCGAAGAAGGTAGTTTGTAATGCAAACCAGGCATTTCACCATTTCATAACTGAAGGCTTTCATTGAAGACCCAGCCAAATCCATTTGGAGGGTGGTTTGCATTGTCTTCCCAAAGTGTGCAGTACATCAACGACTCTATGATTCCTTCCTTTTATTTGATTCGATTCAAGGCTTCATTTCTAAATAGTATTTAGAGCACCCCTTTAAAGCTCTGCATAGCCATACTTACTATCTTGGACCCAACTCCTAATTTCCTCCTCACAACCCTACCCAAAGCAAATAGGGAGACTGCATGAATTTCCAAGGGACATTCCATGGTTTAACATTACATTCAGAAACCTCTCTCTTAAATAAGGGCACAACCATACTTGCTCATCCCAAATGCTCCAGCTATCCAGAGAAAATTATTATTCTTTACAACAGTCTGTAGTTACAGAATACTGGGATAGCAAATCATGCTTCTCCCCCTCTCCCCACTTGTTTTGTCAATGCATGTAGAAGCTGGGGGGTTATTTTTCATCATTGTGGTAATTTTCACTAATCTGACAAGTATGTTACAGATGTGATTCTTCCGTTTAAAAACTAATACTCACGATTAATATGTTACAATGATGAATTGCTCATTGTAATCTGTCATCATGTGGGGAAAATTGGCATAATTAATGTACAGTTATTGTTATAAAACAGCAATTTGGTAACTCAGGATAATACAACAGAGAAGGGGAAAAAGCCTTCCTTTTTTCTGTCTACAATTGATTTTATTTTGTACTTCTAAGGGACAGAGCTTTATAGAATCCAACACAATGGGCTTGTAAAAGACAGTGCACAGAATTCTGCAGACAATCCAGATATGGAACGACTTTCATAGATCTTCCAGACACTTTGTCCCAGTAAGTTCCACAAATACAAAGGACAGCACTTGTTATTTAACCTCCTGCCTTACAACAAAATCAACAGAGTTGTTATTGTTGCTTTTACGTATGGTTTAGAAATGTAAGAAGCAGCTTTGAATAGACAATTAGTCCATCCTAGACCCATATTGTCCACACTAATTGGAAGCAGGATTCTAGACTTATATGAAAATGGCAAGCATCAGATCTGAGACTATGACTTTCTTGTATTCCTTTGGGAGTTAGTGAAGAAAAGATCATATGAGAAGCACTTTTTGCATGCAGCAATAAAGACGTCACTTGTATTATATTGTATCATATTTATTCATTCATTTGATTTTTATTCTTTCAGTCTTGTGACTCTTGGCAATTAAAATATTACAATAAAACTAACGGCGGACAGATAGTAACTGATTCAAAAGAGATCAAAGTACAATGGAACCAGTATACTAAACTACTATACAGAGAAATGGCAACATCCCAAATACCTTCGAAGATATTTATTTCTTAACAAGAACCTCTACTATTAGAAGATAAAGTTACATCAGCATTCTGGTTATTACCAAGTTAGAAGGCTACAGGAATTGATGAAATATCCATGGAAATATGGCAAGCACAAAAAACAGAAGCAGTCAAGATTCCAACGAAGCTATGCCAGCAAATCTGGAGAATTACACAGTGGCCAACCAATTGGTAAACATCAATCTACATTCCAATACCCCGAAAAAGGAAACTATCCACAGTGTGCAAACTGTTGTATAATATCCTTAATTAGAGCCCTACATGAACAAAATGATATCAGATGTTCAAGCCAACTTTAGAAAAGGTCAAGGAACATGAGATATTATTGCTGATTCCCACTGGATAATTTAGAAAGCCAAAAAAACACCCAAAAGCAGCCAGTATGTGCTTCATCAATCACAGAAAAACCTTCAATTGTGTCAATCTGTGAAAAATGCTCAGAAAAATGGGAATCCCAGAACATCTCACAGTCTTCATGAGAAATTGATATATATATAGAGTCCTTTGGGAGTTGGGCGGCATATAAATTTAATAAAATAAATAAATAAATAATAAATAGGGCAGGAAGCTACAGTACAGATAGAACAGGGGTGTCATACTCACGTCGTCACAGCAGTGTCACGTGACATATCGGGACTTTTTATCCCCTTCAGTAAACTGGGCGTAGGCATGGCCAGCACGTGACACATCTGGCCCGCGGGCCGGGAGTTTGGCAGCCCTGAGATAGAACATGGTGAAACAGTCTGACTCCAGGTTAGCAAAGGAATGTGACAAGGCTGTGTACTATCCCCTTATTTATTCAACCTATAATCTGAATATATATTAAGGGTAGTTGGGTTGGAAGAAGCAACATGATTGCCAACGTCCGATGACGGATATGGCACAAGAAGAAGAAGAAGTTGGGTTGGAAAAAGCATGGTTTTAAAATTGGAGGAAATAAATCAGAAAACCTGTACTATAATGATGACACTACCACTCTAGCCAAAAATGCAAAGGATCCGACAATCCTAGTATTAAAAGTAAAAGAGAACAGTGAAAAAATTAAATATGAAAAAGACCAAAGTAATGAAAGCAAGTAGAACAACCGACCTTAGAATTGACAATGAAGGTATTGAAGTGATGGTTAGCTTCTCCCTTTTAGAATCAACCATCATAATTAAAAGAACAAGCAGCCAAGAAATACACCACAGACTAGCACCAGTGGTAGAAGTCTTGGAAAAGATATTCAAATGCCATGATGTATCTACTTCTACAAAGATTGCAATAGTGCAAACCATGGTATTCCCCATCACACTCTATGGAAGAGAAAGTTGGAATTTATAGAAGCAAGACAGGAAAAGTATTGATCCCTCCGAACTGTGATGTTGGAGAAGATTCCTGAGTATACCATAGACAGTCAAGAAAAGAAACCAATGGATCACTGAACAATTCAACCCAGAGTTCTTACTCAAGGCACAAATGATCAGACTCCAATTATCTTACTTTTGGGCACAGCATGTGAAGACCAAGCTCTCTGAAAAAGGCTCTTGTGCTGCAAAAGGCTGAAGGAAAGATAAGAGGTTTACTAGCAGCAAGATGGATCATGAGTGCACCATTGGGAGACTTGAAAAAACAGGTTAGGGATAGAGAATAAAAAAATAGATCTAAGTCAGAGGTCTTCAAACTTGGCAACTTTAAGACTTGTGGACAACAACTCCCAGAATTCTTCAGCCAGCATAGCTGGCTGGAGAATTCTGGGAGTTGAAGTCCACAAGTCTTAAAGTTGCCAAGTTTGAGGACCCCTGATCTATGTGATCACCAGGAGTTGAAAACACTTGACAACACATACTTAATCAAAGTTTTCTATAATGTTCCGTGTCTATCCAAGGAAGAAAGCTGCAGCCTTTGGATTTTACTTACCTTTTGAAGCTCACCTGAAAGAGTATCCAAAACCCTTTCAAAATAAGACTGAGAGATGTAAATATATATATTTTTAGACATGAACTTCTTCACTAAAGCAATTTGCATCCAGAGAAACTGAGTTTTTGTTTTGTTTTTCTTGCTCATTTGTTATTCTGCCTGCATTTTGAAAATGTGCAGGTACAGCATAGCCAGAGGTATCCCAACAATTCTTTCATTAATTCAATGCGACATTATATATCCCCTGGGTCAGGGAGGAACTGCCATCTTTCCTAATGTTACACACACAGATAAAAGATGATGAAGCTTTTATGAGCCAACAGAAAAGGGGATTCTCAAAACAGCAGCATCAGAAGTAAACATGATGCAAAAGTCATTCAACAAAGCCTTAGCATGAAAGCAAACTGACACAGTAGTTTATGCCTTTCATGACTCAAAGGGTTGCCATAAAAAAAGAGGAAGGCTTCTATGTATGACAAATTAAAGCACAGCAGATAAAGCTTTAATTAGCATGAAACTCTGCTGATGAGAACTTTGCTGAATTTCATTCATCCATGAAGCTATTAAAAGTAAAGAAGCACTGTCAGTCAAAAACAGACAATTCAGGCAAAAAATGTATTGCCCCATGTTTACTCAGAAATAAATCATTGTTTTCACTGGGATTTAACTTTAGTATGGTTTGAGCCTAATCCTAAAGTGTTTATCCCAAAGTGTCATTGCATACAATTATATTTACTTTCTACTACATTACCATTGTAACCTTCAACTGGCAACACTTGCAGTTACAGACTAATAATTCCACATCAAAAAAATTCTTGCAATTAGTTAAAGGAAAATGGTGGGGAGAGGGATGCCAACTTTATTGTTCTTTTTGCAGCCACGAAACATGCAAAAATTTGGGCTGGGATCCATTTATGAAACAAAGAATTTCCAACACTAGTAGCAAGGATTATATAAGATTTATTTTTATTTTTATTTATTTATTTTGTCAAAACATGTACAAGATAGCAGGTATGGCATAAACATAAACAAAAGCAAAGTAGGTACAGGTAAATTTGGACAATAGGACAGTAACACAGGAACGGTAGGCACAATGGTGCGCTTATGCATGCCCCTTACAGACCTCTTAGGAATGGGTGAGGTCGACTGTAGACAGTCTAAGGTTAAAGTTTTTGGGGTTTGGGGAAGATATGAGAATGTGATTCATTTTAAAGGATGCAATGATTTTATCATCTGTTTTGGGATACAAATTCAGCCAGTCCTTTTCCAGTTTAAAGACAAAAGGGATGGTAAGCTTCATTTGCTAAGCATCTGTCGAGAATCTGATTGTTTGGAGTGGGGGAAGGGCCTCATTTGTTAAGAGGGTTGCCAACTGACCCAAAGACTATCTGTCTAAGCAGCTCTTATGTCCTAACACCAAGTTAAGGCTTCCGCATGACATGTCTCTTCACATGACAGGCTAATGACCATACATCAAGCAAATGCAAGTATAAAGGCCACCTTAAAAGTTGACAACTTTTCAGGTGGAATCTGGACTCTTACTTTGCAATGTTTTGGCTCTTCCGAAACTTTATAAAAAAAATTCAAACCAACAACTATTTCTAACCTTATTTTGACTACAACAACTTTTGCTCCGAGTGGACAAATGTAAAGCAGCAATTTGCTGTGACAAAGCTTTTCTTAAAATAAATGTTAACCAGTCGCAGATCTTCCAGGAATCTGGGAAAGCCGCCGCAACCACTTAAAAATAGGGATGGAGTAAATAAATATATAAAGAAAGAAGGGAAACAGTGTGTGTGTTGTGGGGGGGGGGAGATCGCTGTAAGCGGGAAAGCCAGAAGCAGAGGAATTAGCTAAACAAAAGAAATCATGGCGGAGCGTTTCTATTTGGCACCCTCAAAGGCTGTGAGGATTATGGACTGGAAAAACTCCCCCTGAGGGCAAGAGTGTCGCTGCGGCCGGGTAAGTGGGACAGCAATCCGGGGTTAACGGTAAAAACCCTTCCCGAGTCCCCCTTTCTCCTTTCAAAAAGCCCCTTTCCCCGCTGCCTCCCTTAGCCTCCGCTCCTCTATTCCCTAGTACAGTATTAGGAACTAATGTGCTGTAACTGCGTCGTAGGACGGGAAGGTTTTCTGGTTGTTTACGCAACGACCGGAGCGCGCGACGTGTGCCAAAGCGTGTGCCTTTGCGCAACGGCCGGGGCGCATCGGGGCGCTCGCTCTTCTAAGTACAAACTCACAGGGGGACGGGATCTCGCAAGCGAGGGTCGCCGCTCTCCTGTTTTCAGCAAACGAACTCGCGGGGGCGTGGAGGGGGGCTTTGGAAGGGAGCCAGAGGTCCTCACCCTGCCGTCTGGCAAAAGAGTTTGGCTGCGCGCGTTCGTTTGAAGAGAGGAAACAAGGCAGGCGAATGAGGCGGGATCCTGTTTTCTGGGAGAAGAAGGGCGAGAAAGGGCGGGGGGCGGGCGGGGCGAAAGCCCTCTTGCTTTTTGAGAGAGCGCCCTTGTGGATGTATTCCCAAGTGAAGCGTAGAGAAGAAAACAGTGGTTAGCTTTAAAGGGGATGAGGCGCCCCGGGCGTTTTGGTTCTCCCAGTGAGGTGAGGTTGGGTCAACCAAAACCGTTGTGACTTCCTTTGTCATAAACGAGCATCAGGATTATGGAGTTGTAGTGATAAAACAGATCAACTTCTGAGCACGCCTCCAGTGATTTTCCTTCCTGCATTGCAGAATAAGCACCAAATCCCTAATTTTTACTTGCCGGGAGGTTAACATTCTATCATTAAATACCAAACAGACATCTTATACGGATAGAAGAGAATTTGCAGCTCAAGGTTGAACTGTGTGCTTGGTTGATTTCTTGCAGCAGACTTTTTATTACCAAGCTAAGTAACATTATCAGTGTTAGCAGGGAGTGAGTTTTACTTTCTTTATATGCTAGTGGCTTGCCCTGTCATGTTGCTATGAGGTTCTTGGTGGTTCCTTCATAAGGCTGTTGTTTGCTATTAGCTTGTTTGTTACCTAGTTTCAAACATCTGCAAGAAAACAACCAAGCTAATCAGAGCACCAGGGACCCTACCAATATCAAATACTACAACATATTACATATTTATTCCATTTTGTTCAATAAGAAGTAGGTATCTGGGCCTTGTACAAAATGTCTTCCTGCCATCTTGCTTTCCAAGTCAAAATGCCCTCTTACAATATCATTGTTCACTTTTCAGCCTGGCATGTAACCCATGATATTTTTAGTTGTTCCCTCACCAACATAGCAATTTGTTTATTTATTTTATTTATTTATTTATTTATTTGTCAAACATGTATAGTAGTAATTTGTATAAACATAAGTAAAAAGTAACGATAAAAGAGGACAGTAGGACAGGGACGGTAGGCACGCTGGTGCGCTTATGCACGCCCCTTACAGACCTCTTAGAAATGAGGAGAGGTCGACTGTAGACAGTCTAAGGTTAAAGTTTTTGGGGTTTGGGGAAGATTTGGGGAAGAATTTGAGCTGGTTCTGCTTAGCTTCTGAGTTCAGTCAAGATCACCTGGGTACTGGGTAGTTGTAATGATGCTTATGCACACACTACAATTTTTAAAAATACTAAAAGATGCAATATTATTAATAATAAAATACTTTGCATTTTCTACCATGCTGTCACGGATAGGGCACATGAAAATCACTTCACTATAGCTACCTTGTCTGGATTATGCTTCTTCAGGAGTTGGGCGGCATATAAGAATAACAAAATAAATAAATAAATTCTTCATTACAGTGTGATGAACTAAATGCATAGAATGTTTAGGCACCAAAGTTCAAGGTACAAAGCAGAGCAACACAGGATTGGCTGGATGTTTTCAAGTATCACTACCAAAGAACAAAAAAAGCAGTATCTTTATTGACAAATGTTAGTGACCCAGGAAAATGTTGAGCATTGATTCTTTATATATTTCGGAGGCAGTTTTTGCATTTGGAAATGCAAAACCACACACTCCAGGAAGAATATGAGCATGTAACATTATCAGTCTTCTCTGTTGCCTACAAGAACAGACCCAGGCAGGAAATTGAATGCTTCCAGAAAGGAGATGAAACAAAAGTGGAATATTCTTCTACACACAGTCTGATTTTGAACGATATGGCTCTTGGGTTTTGTGAACTGCTATTAAAGAGGACCTTCCATTCCTCTTATAAAATTCCATTTACCATGAAATACTTTTCTTTTAAATTTGAGATAAAATATTCAGTGTCTTGCAGAAGACTCACTTACTGGAATGAAAACTTTGGAAGGACCAAGGATGATGGTGTATTATTCCATAGATAAATAGCGCTTTTCTATAGGCTGGAATTTCACCATATATTCTCAGAACAACCAGTAATTACATATATGCTTGCTATTGAGCTGGAGGCACATTGTTGGAAACTCACAATAAGCATAAAATAAAAATCTTACCAATAAATGTAGCAATGGTTCACTGGCTTTACTCTTTTCTTGATAATACATTTTTTGTAATGCAATATATTCCTTTATTTCTAACCTTATCTTTAAAAGAGCTGTTTTAGTCATTTGATTTAGAGACTTCAGAGATATTAGCTAATAGGTTTCCTCTGAATAAAACTTCCATGTTCCATGTTAGGAATGTTTACAAGATGGAAAATACTTTTTGTTTGGGAACCAAAACAAACAAATTGTGTTTTGGGAGTGCAGGTGAATCATTGCAATAGGCTACAGGTTAGCAGAACATTTTGGTTGTTCTGGCTTGTGACCAAAGGAATTATCTTTAGTCCTCTTCTCTCCCTGCCACTTTTTCTAATGGTGTCTGGCTTCCCTTTTACTGCTGCTGTCCCCAGGTTCAAGAAAGTTATCTCATGAACCTTCCTATCCCTTCTGGACTTTCCAGTGCCTTTCTTTCTGTCTATAGCAGCTACCACCTGCTATAGCACCTCCAAAACACTTCTGCCTTAAAAACATGTTTGGACCAAACACACATTTTATTATAGACAAGGAGCAACAGAAACTAGCCATCTTTTGCAAATCCCTATTGAATATATATTACTTACTGCTTTCTGTTCAGTTCAAACTTTGTTTCAGTCAAAAATAAGTATAGAACAAAAAAATTAACAAAATGTTTAAAAGTAAGAGAGGAAGGCTAGAGGTACAGAACTCAAGCTAGAAAGATAGTATAGAGTACTATTACTATTTTTATTATCACTCTTGTTTCTAAACTGCATGTTTACATGTTGCACAGAATACGATGTACATATGGAAACGTATGACTGGTTTTTTCCTAACTACTTGGATTATTCTTTATATTATTCATATTGTCTTGTATTCTTGTATGGACTGCACCAGTAGAGGCTAAACCAATTTCGTTGTATACATGATGTACAATGACAATAAAGACTTTGAACTTGAACTTGAACTTAAAGCTAAAAAATTATTTTAAGCTCACTCTACAATAAAGATATTTACATAAATCAAAACATTTTCTATAATACCTATCACTACTACATCATTGTCCTAGCCCTCATTTTTAGAACCTGTTGCTCTTCCCTTTTCTACATCATTTCAAGAATAAAGTTTTGGGGAACTGAATCCAGAGTAGACCTGTTTAAAATGATGGAATTTTTGTTATGATGAAATTAAATCCCATTCATTATAGGGAGTCTAGTCTTAGTATGACTAAATCTGCTACAAACAACTAATTATTTGAAATCAAATTGGTTCCCTTGACAAGCTCATGTCATTGTAAATCTAAGCATTTCTACCCATTCAACTTTTGATTAGACTCTCTTAGGGCATTCAGATACATTAGATGGTATTGTAAGTAATACATCACTTACGTTTTTTAAAGGTAAAATTGCAGCTCATTTAATTGATGTGAGATTCTGATGATCAAAACATATAGACATGTAAAATTTATTGCTAGGATAATTACTATCACTGTGTTCCCTATGCATTTATTGTCAAACAGTTTTATAGGAGGAAAAGTGTTAAAGAACTGGGACATTGCCAACTAGCACATATTTGGTGGCATAGTTGACTTCTCTCTCTCCCTGTATACAGTATATGTGTGTGTGTATACACCCACATCCTACACACCCACACACTTTTCTGTGCAGCCATATTCAAAGACACCAACAATTAAAGTGATTATTTACAGTAATAAAAACACAACTTAAACAGATATTAAACCATCTTTAAAAGGTCAAGACATCAACATAACTAAATTAAAGCACATTAGAAACAGGGTCAAAGTAAGCTGCTACAGTAAAAAAAAGTCTAGCAATAATTAGTATTCAATATTAAAGTGAATCTTAGTTGCTCATATTGGGAAGGGATGATACACTACATTGCTCTTTCAGTGTTACTTCTAATAGAGATGAAATGCAGAGCTGAATCTTCCTTATCACTGAAATAGACACACTTTCCTTCCACATACCAGTAGAACTTGGTGACTGTGATTAAGAGTGAGGCTGAAGATTGCTCCTAAAATAAGCAGGAGAGATTCCTGTACGGGTTTTCTATCAAGTTAGCAGGCCAGGAAGTTCAAATACTCCATATATTTCTGTAGAGTTTCTCTTGGTATTTCCTCCACTAGTTTTGTTCACCTGATGATGTGGCATCTCTTGCTTTGCTGTCTCACTCCATTTTTTTAATACTCAAGATTTTTTTTGTCCATTTGTCCTGATTCCAAGAACCTGCTGCCAAAGCGGTGGAAAATTAGGTTCCAGCGGCTTACATCCGCATTCTCATTCCAGGCTGACAGCATCTGTGTGCCTGTCACTATCAAACAAGTAATAATATTAGATGTAGAACCCGTACTCCAATGTGCATATCCTTCCAAAGCATTTCCAGTAAATATGATTTAATTGTGTCCCCAGAATCTTCTGTAATTTATTTTGACTTTGGATTTGCATTTCAACTTGTTATAACTGGGAAACGTGACTGGTAAAGAAATTAATGTTATACTAAAATTTTCATTTAAAGTTGCTTAACAACTTTTGCTAAGTATAAGTGTAAAGTTGCTTAGCAACTTAGCAACTAAAGTTTTGGAGGTCCTGAAACATTCCCTGAACTACTATTATTATGTCTTGAAAACTTCATCCATTCTATTCTTGATCCACTTTTAATCAGTATTTATTTATTTATTTATTTATTTATTTTGTTATTCTTATATGCCGCCCAACTCCCGAGGGACTCGGGGCGGCTTACAGCAGGGAAAAATACAAGAATAAACAAAAAATTACATAAGATTTAAAAACAGATACGAAAATTTAAAACAATTTTTAAAACAGCAACATCCATTCGACACATACATACTTGGGGGGTGGGCTCAGGTGGAATTAAGCTGTCCCCCCCACTTGCAGGAAAAGCCATGTCTTAATGGCTTTACGGAAAGCCAGCAGAGTGGGGATAGTCCGGGTCTCTGGGGGTAGTTGGTTCCAGAGCGCAGGGCCAGCCACAGAGAAGGCTCTCCCCCTAGGGCCCGCCAGCCGACATTGCTTGGCTGACGGGACCTGGAGGAGGCCAACTCTGTGGGCCCTAACCGGTCGAAGGGAAGTATGAGGCAGAATGCGGTCCCGAAGATATCCTGGTCCTAAGCCATGAAGGGCTTTAAAGATGGTGATCAACACCTTGAATTGGACCCGGAGACCGATGGGCAACCAATGCAGCTGGCGGAGTATCGGTGTCACGTGGGTGTACCTTGGCACACCCACCACAGCACGCGCAGCCGCATTTTGCACCAGCTGAAGTCTCTGGATACTCTTCAAGGGTAGCCCCATGTAGAGCGCGTTGCAGTAGTCCAAGCGCGAGGTGACAAGGGCATGAGCGACCGTGAGTAGCGCCTCCTTCTCCAAATATGGCCGCAACTGGTGCACCAGGCGAACCTGTGCAAAGGCCCCCCTAGCCACAGCAGAAAGATGGTGGTCCAATTTTAGCTGTGGATCTAGGAGGACCCCCAAGTTGCGGACCTGGTCTGAGGGGGTCAGTTTCGCACCCTCAAAGACCAAGGAGGGATAGTTTTCATGAACCTTAGGAGGCAATATCCACAGCCACTCAGTCTTATCGGGGTTTAGTCTGAGCCTGTTCCTCCCCATCCAGACCTTAACGTCGTCCAGGCATCGGCACATTACATCCACTGCCTCCCTGAAGTCAGACGGGGTGGTGATGTACAGCTGGGTGTCGTCAGCGTACTGATGGAAACACACCCCATGTCTGCGGATGATCTCACCCAACGGTTTCATGTAGATGTTAAACAGGATGGGCGAGAGAACCGACCCCTGGGGCACCCCACATAATAGGGGCCTAGGGGACGATCTCTGCCCACCTGCCAACACCGACTGCATCCGATCGGAGAGATAAGAGGAGAACCACCGTAAAACGGTGCCTCCCACTCCCAACTCGCTGAGCCGATGCAGAAGGATACCATGGTCGATGGTATCGAAAGCCGCTGAGAGGTCAAGTAGCACCAGGATGGAGGAGTTCCCCGCATCCCGGGCCCGCCAGAGATCATCCATCAGGGCGACCAAGGCAGTTTCTGTACTGTAGCCGCGCCTGAAACCCGACTGATAAGGATCTAGATGGTCTGTTTCATCCAGGAGCTGCAGAAGCTGGGTCACCACCACCTTCTCCACAACTTTCCCTAAGAAAGGTAAGTTGGAGACTGGACGATAGTTCTTCAAATCAGCTGGATCCAGGGAAGGCTTCTTCAGGAGGGGTCGCACCACCGCAGTTTTTAACGACTGCGGTACGGATCCCTCCCTCAAAGAAGCGGTGATCACCGCCCGGATCCAGCTGCATGCCACGGCCCTGCTGGCCGAGACCAGCCAGGAGGGGCACGGGTCCAATAAACAGGTGGAGGTACCCATCGCTCCCACAGCCCTGTCCACATCCTCGGGAGAAACAGGGCCAAACTCCTCCCACAAAGATGGATTAAGACTAGCCCCCGTCAACTCTATGGACTCTGCCCTGCCAGAGTCCAAGTCCAACCGAATCTGAGCGACTTTATCCGACAGAAACTCAGCAAATTCCTCAGCTCTGCCTTGCAAGTGTTCCTCGCTCTCCCCTTTTCCAAGGAGGGAGCGAGTCACCCTAAACAAGGCGGCTGGACGAGAATCTGCGGACGCAATAAGAGCGGAAAGATAGGATCGTCTTGCCGCCCCCATCGCCACTAAATAAGATCTGATGTAAATTCTTAATAGTGTTCGGTCAGACTCGGCTTTCTTCGTCCTCCAGCGGTGCTCCAGACGTCTCTTCTGGCGTTTCATCTCCCGGAGCTCCTCGGTAAACCAGGGAGCTTTCCGGGATCCACTGCCACGGAGAGGTCGCTTAGGCGCAATTCGGTCTAGAGCCCCTGATGCTGCGGTATTCCAAGCAGCAACCAGGGAGTCAGCCGGATTGTGTACCAGGGTTTCAGGTATTTCCCCAAGTTCCCTCTGGAATCCTTCCGGCTCCATTAGGCGCCTGGGGCGGAACCACCTAGTCGGTCCCGCCTCCCTGCGGGGGAGGAATGGGGTCGTGAAATCCAGCCTCAGTAGGAAATGATCTGACCATGACAGAGGGGTGATGACTATGTCCCTTATCTTCAGATCATCTCTCCACTGCCCCGAGAGATATACTAGGTCAAGCGTGTGACCGCCCTCATGAGTCGGACCCTGGATTACTTGGGTTAGGTCCATGGTTGTCATGGAATCCATGAACTCCTGAGCTATCCCAGAGGTTTCACCAGCGGATGGCAAATTGAAGTCCCCCAGCACCATAAGCCTGGGGAACTCAACCGCCAAGCCGGCTACTGCCTCGAGCAGCTCAGGCAGGGCCTTACTTACGCAGCTGGGAGGCAGGTACGTTAAGAAAAGGCCCACCTGAACCCCTAAGTCCAACTTCAGAAGGAGCGTGTCACACCCGACAATCTCCGGGGCAGGGATCCTACGAGGATGCAGATTTCCACGCGTTATAATTGCCACTCCTCCCCCCCTTCCCTGGGGTCGAGAATGGTACTGCACCGAGAAACCGGCTGGGCATATCTCGGAGAGGGCTACTCCCCCCTCCTGCCCTAGCCAGGTCTCGGTAACACACACCAGGTCTGCCCCCTCCTCTGTGATTAAATCACATATCAGGGGGGCTTTGTTGATAATTGACCTGGCGTTAAGCAGTAGCATCCTGAGCCCAGGGCCCTGAGAACCCTGGCTGCCAGGTATCCGGGCTGAGCAAGATGGAACCAAGACAGAGGGGCCGGAACAAGGGATCGCTTGAAGACAGCGAGGTCTTATTCCCAGTACTTTGTTTGGCACAATGCATCCTTTCACTTTGACTTCTTTGTACTGTTATGTAATCCTAGCCAAAGATCATATGATGAATATTTTTATTTATTTTGTCATCACATTTATATTTTCCCTTTCTTGTAGAAATTCAAGCACTCTAGATATGTGCACAATATCTAGCACTCTTACAGTATCTCCTTGCAATCTCAGCTCTATAAGGAAGATTGAGCTGATAGCGGCTAATTGAAGGTCACTTGCCTTCCCTATCTGATTTTGCCTTGACAATTGGGTTTTCCAGGTTTTGACCAACATCTTCATCCTCTTCTACTGCACTAACATTTACAATGGCATTAACCTAGCGGTGAAATCCAATTTTTTTTACTACCGGTTCTGTGGGTGTGGCTTGGTGGGCGTGGTGTGGCTTGGTAGGCTTGGCTTGGTGGGCATGGCAGGGGAAGGATAATGAAAATCCCTATTCCCTCCCCACTCCTGGGGGAAGGATATTGCAAAATCTCTATTCCCACCCCACTCTGGGGCCAGCCAGAGGTGGTATTTGCCGGTTCTCCAAACTACTCAAAATTTCCGCTACCGGTTCTCCAGAACCTGTCAGAACCTGCTGCATTTCACCCCTGCATTAAGCATGCTACACTGCCAGCATCATTTATCACAAATGAATCTGGTTGAAAGAAATAGGAATAAGAATAATCTAACAAGTGAAGTAATAAATACTTCCCAATTCTCTGCTCTTGGTCCCAAATCAAGGGGTCATTTTGACTCTATATTAGACTACCTTTAGTCACTTCCAGCCAAAGCAGGGGTGGGTTCCTACCGGTGCGGTCCAGTGCGTAGCTCCGGTAGGGACCTGTTGATAACCCAATTTGCGTGTGATTGCTCCGGTACTGTCTCCACTGGGCAGTCGCGTGCGCCGCCATCTTTTTTTATGAATTTTTGGGCGATTTTGCTTCTGCGCATGCGCAGAAGCAAAATTTCACCGAAATCTTGTGAGGGGATGCGCACATGCGTGCAATTTCGGTGAGATTTTGCTTCTGCGCATGCACAGAAGCAAAATCGTGCCAAAATCTCACACACATGCGCATCCCCTCGTGAGATTTTGGCGCAATTTTGCTTCCGCGCATGCGCAGAAGCAAAATCGCACGAGGGGGCGTGCACACATAGCGCGAGCGCACATGAAGCACAGAAACGCGGAGCAGCGCACCGGTCTCAGTAAGTAAGCAACTCGCCCATGAGTCAAAGGCAGTGCTGGCATAAGTGGATGGTATAAACATGTCATAAAGCAGCATCATTTATGTTCAAGCTAAATTTATTTCCTCCATTATTTTTGTTGCCAATTTTGGAAGCACGTCTAATGTAGAGCATTCAGAATTCAGTGTAAAACTTTCAGCTAATAGGAGTTAGCATGTATATTGAGAGGGAAGAAAACTCAGAACTGTTGCTGGATTTGTCTTCCAACATGCTGCATATATAATAGGCAGACTCTCCCAGACTATAAGTGGACAGTAAGATATTATGACATGAATATATATTTTGGAGTGTTGAGCAAAATGAGAATTTCATGCATTGGCAATATAGTGTGACGAGTTGTATCTGCCATGACCTTGTGCTTACAGCGGGAAGCTGAGACATAATGAATTCTGCAGAAAACCTAGTGCACAAAAATCACAGGACATTTCTCATTTTATTTCACTAATAATACTCCCCTCATTTAATGCCATGTCTATACATTTTCTTGCATGCATCACGTAAGAAGGGAGTTATATGACAAGGCACCATAGGTACGGTATCTGATACACCACTTCTGGATAATTTTTAAATACTCCAATTAGAGAAAAAATCTATTGATTTTCAAAACTTATGAAAAGAATTAACATATTATGTATCCCAGTTCAATACGGCAGCTACACATTCATCATCAAAAACACTGTTGTGATGGTCACTGAGATAATGTTTCCTAAAAATAGATGCAGACTTCGGATTCTAAACAGATCAGATTTTACATCTTGATTCATAGCAATATATCATGAAACCCTTTGTCCATATTGTTGCATTCATGTGGGTTCCTCTATGCTGGGGGTCTGCAACCTGCGGCTCTTTGGGCCCTCTGCTGTGGCTCCCTGTCGGGTGATCCCATCACTAGCTGGCCCCTTACCCTCCCCTCCCAGTCACTCCTTGCCTAGCCTGAGCAGGTAAGGGCAACGGCGGGGGATGGAGAAGCCACCGGAACTGATTCTCCAGTGCCTCACTCTTGCTGGAGCTTTTTCCAGCCCTTGTTGGTGCTGGACCTGCCTCGGTCACTTGGGGAGACGTGCAACCTGCTCTCCACCCCAAGACACTGGCCTGATCCAGCCACGATTGACACCGGCCTCGCTATCATGAGGCCTGGCTGGGTGGGAATGGGATCCGGGAGGAGGGGATGACAGAAAGGGGGATGGGCCCACAGCGCCCAGCTGCGGCTTTAAAATATACATGGGGAACTTTTACCACCCGGAGGATGCTTTTCAATGAAAGCCGTGTGTGTGTGTGTGTGTGTGTGTGTGTGTGTGTGTGTGTGTATCTGTATCTGTCTCCTCTCTAGGAAAGCCAGTGAGCTCTCCTTGAGGCTCTTCACTACTCCTTTTCTTTCTTCTTGGCAACTTTTTGAAAATCCAGGCTGGCTGAGGAACGAGTGCAAGTCACGGTAGAGGCTTCCCTTTGGGCGACCCTTCTCCTCACCCTCCTCCTCCTCTCGTGACCCCCTGGCTGGCTGTGATGGGGCCAGGAGGGTGCGCACAAGTGGGGAGACCCTCAAGCGAGCACCCGCCCGCCCTAGGTGCGTCTTTTCTGCACTTTTGCCGAGCCCGGCCGCTCGCTTGAGGAGGGTCTTCCCACTTGTATTCACCCTCCCAGCCTCACCATATCTGGCCAGGGGGTCAAGAGAGTAGGAGGAGGGGAGGAGGAGGGTCATTGGAGCCTTAGTGCAGGAGCAAAGTGACCCTGTACTTGCCTTCGCACCACATTTGTGCTCAAGACAGCCTTTACCTCCTGCCGCTTCGGGCTGGAGCTCACGCCCGCTGCACACTGCCAAAGAGCTGCTGGGTGGGGGAGAGGGGACACGGCAAGGCAATGGCCGGAGCCTTCGTGCAGGAGTGAAGTGGCCCTATATTTGCCTTCATGCCTTCAATTTCTTTGGTAATTACAAACCAGGGGAAATGAAGTCCTGTGTGGCTTTCCCTTGCCACATGTTGTTATTATTGATTTGTTTCCATGTTTTGTCTTCAACAGAGGTAAGCCTTCCCAATTTTTTAATATTACTGTTCAGCTCTTTTCTTTTAACTATTGAAGCTTATCTTGATATTTCACAATTATTGTTGTCCCGTTTATCTGTTTTTTGCAGAAAACACTATAGAAACCACCGGTTTTATAGCAGTAGTAACAGCAAGATGGTCTATCCCCTGACCATTATTAGTTGCCATTCAGGATTCTAAATATTTTAATCTGGATGTTGAACTTGAACTGAAATCTATCCCCATTCTTCTTTGCCAGGTCCTGCCAGACAGAACAGTCAAGTCCAATGTGGCATGACTAAAATTCCCGAAATTATATTACGGAATTTGCAGGCATCAATCTAGTTTTTTTTAAAACAAAACAAAACTTCGGCTTGAAGTTATTAATGCATACTGAAAACTCTTAATTCTGGCTTGCCTCTACTGTAGTACGGTATTGGAGCATTTAGCAGAAGGAATTTATGCCCCCACCCTCCACATGTACAAAATGATCTGTCTTTATTCTGCCCAAACAGTGAAACCTTGTCTTGATGTGGGAGAATAAGTGAAAATACCCAAATGCCTTACAAGAAATTCTTTTTCTCATTAAGTCTGTTCGAAATGAGGATTTACTGCATGGGCAGCAATGGCCCCTGGGGGCTTCTTGCTCATAATCTCACCTTGAAAATGGTTCTGCAGTTATTCTCACAAAAATACAGACACCGTTTTCAGATTGGTACATCAACTTCACACAGAACTAATTGCAACCCTTGATAGGCAATTTATTCCTTTGACTTTTCTTTCTTTCTTTCTTTCTTTGGCTGAATGCCCTAGTTCTACAATGCCAACTAACTTAAACCTTTCTATTTTTCCTCCTTTCCTTATGGATTTCCAGTCTTGAACTGTCAACATTTCCCATTGGGCTGTTTAGTTACAATAATGCAGAAAGCAGACAATGAATTCTCTTGCTTCTGCTTGTGGAATCCTTCCTGGACATTAAGATATTATGACATGAATATATATTTTGAGCATCACACAAAATGAGGATTTCACGCATAGGCAATATAGTGTGACGAGGAATATCTGGCATGACCTTGCGAATGCCACCAGGGCCTCCAGAATAAACAAAACATGGGGGGGGGGGGGGAATATGGGAAACAGATGTTGAGCTCCAGAAGAAGAATTTTAGCAGTTTCCATAAAAACAGGAGAAGAATATAGAATTATGCAGGAGCGCAGCTTTTTCTGAAAGCAGTTCAAGATAAATTTAGGAGGGAGGGAAAATGGCGGATTACAGAGACAAAATGAGATCAACTCCCCCCCCCCCCAACCAAGCAAATAACTCAAAAGTAGAGAAAGAAAAATATGGAAGAAGAAATTAGCACAGCTGAGGAACCAAGGAAAAGTGTGTAGCAATACAAGGTAAATTAGAGAGTGTCACAATAGGCATTTATAAGCAGGTAAAAATAGGTGGGGTTTTTTTTTTCTATTGAGCTGATAGGCATCCACAAATACACTCACTGTGCCCTGAGACCTTGGTAAGAAAGGACATCCAGCAGCATCCACCAACATCCTTACTTCAAAGGCCTAATTTCCATTGCAGTTTTCAAAACAATTAAAACAATAACAACCCCCAGCAGCTGGTGAGACTCCCACCATTTCTTATCTTCATCTTGCACACAAATAAGAGGGTATCTCACTTCTCTCCCAACCTGCCAGAGGGTGCTGTTAAGGTGATTGGAAACAGTAAGAAGTAACCCCTGGCTAGAAACTCAATATTTGTGGACTTCTGAGCACAAAGAGAGTCAGCTGCAAAGAAGCCAAAGCTTTATATGGGGTGGGGAAAAACAATAACTCATCACACTAGGGAAAATTGAGCAGTGGAGGTCATAGTGGCTTATGATATTTCATTGTGCTGCGGTCATTTGAGGGAGCAGAGATCTAAGCCAACCTCTGCAATTGAAGTCTCTCTTAAGGACAGGATGAGGGAGCTTCTCTGTTTCGCTTTTTACATTTTTTGGATTTGAGCATTTTGCTTCTATGTATTTCTTCATTTGGTTGGAATTTTTTATAGAAAAAAAACCTTCATGAAAAGCTAAACACACCTTTTCATTTCTTCTAATTTCTCTCTCTCTCTCTCTCTCTCTCTCTCTCTCTCTCTCTCTCTCTCTCTCTCTCTCTCTCTCTCTCTGAGTGAACATTTAAGGTTTTAGAATATCCAACTATACTGGACTCAGGACAACTTAACAATTTTTAGACCATGTTTGAGGATTAATTTGTGACAGAGGCATGGAAGAATTGGATTTTAGAAGATGAACGTTCCAAATCAAGAACAACAAGAAGTATTAAACATTGAATATTCAGATCTCCTTATGAAGATGTGGCTGTTTTACTCTTGATGCTATATCTGGTTTTTCTTTTGAGGAAAAGTCAAAATCTGGCCCGGGCTAAATCATTAATTGGGTGAGCTGCATTACAGTAATACCTCTGAAAGCCACTTCAGGATGTATTTGTAGAACATTAGTCTATTCAAGGACTAAACAGTATGTAGAGTCTTTTGTTATTTTTATTTGTTTTAAATAAACACCAATTTAACACAGACAGAAATTTATATATACATATATACATATAAACACACACACACACATATTATTTATATATGTGTGTGTGTGTGTGTGTGTGTGTGTGTGTGTGTGTGTGTGTGTGTGTGTGTGTAGGATTTTTTGCTGATAAATGAAAATAAAGGGAGACTATTATAGATCTATTTCGAGCTTATTTTGCTCTCGTCAGATAGCCATACCCATATCGAGAGCAAAATAAGCTCGAAATAGATCTATAATTGTCTCCCTTTATTTTCATTTATCAGCAAAAAATCCTACACATATAGATTAGTGTGTTGGCTATGTAAAAAACAGCCTGGATGGTCCCAGTGAGGGGCTGAAAGGCAAAAATGGAAGCTGTGATGCTTTCTCTCCCATATTTGGGTACACCAGGATAACACGACAAGAAAAACACACACACACACACACATATATATATATATATATATATATATATATATATATATATATATATATATATATATATGTATGTGTGTGTGTGTGTGTGTGTGTGTGTGTGTGTGTGTGTGTGTGTGTGTGTGTGTGTGTGTGTGTGTGTTTGTGTGTTTGTGTGTGTGTGTGTAGTTTCTAAGGTTTGTTGGCTTTTATGATATTTTACATCAGATTTTCAAATTATTTCTTTGTGAACTGCTGTAGGTTCCATTGGGAGGAACAGCAGGATAGAAATTAAATAATGCATCATTGAATGATGATGATAAATATATGTTAATAACTTTCACATGCAAATAATTCAATTCAATTTTAAACAGACTTTTAAAAATTAATGATTAGATGACCTTTAGTGTAGCATCTACCTATTCTATGAACTACATTTTCTAAGCAGCCAGCAGCAGTCTTCATTTACCTTCATTTACCTTCATTTATTCAGTCTTCATTTACCTATATAGCACACTCAGTCTTCATTAATCCATACTATTTCTCCTCCCATTATTTTTTAAAGAATTGTTAGTAATACTTAAAGCTTTGGACTCACCATATTATATTGTTAACTGTCCTGTTATATATAGATGGTAGTAAGATTATCACTGTCTGGAGAATGAGTATATTGGTACATTAAGCTCAGTTTTTCCTGAAACAAAGAGAGCTGTTGGATGTTACCAGACTAATTATGCACATACTTCCATTTAAAATGCATCTAATTAATGCATTGAAATAATACTATGGAACAAATAATGTATATAGTTCGGTTGTAACATTTTTTTTTCCAAATAGGCTGGATGGGCTCCATCCTGAGGAACTACAGCAAGCTGAGTAAATAATACATGGAAGGAATAATACACACTTTTAAAAGTCCATAATTACATATTTACATGACAGTCTGTAAATTCCATAATTACTTAGTTACACAATAGACCATAACAGCTGCTACTGTCTGTAATGGCAACTCCCACAGAATGGCATTATAGATGATTTTTAACAATATGAAGTAATGTAAATAAATAAATGCATCAAGAGCTATTTCCAAGCCATCTCATATAGACGCACAGATACAGAGAGACAAAAATCAGAGGTTTTTCTTTTGGAATTGATGGACAAACAGTTGGGGTGGGGTGGGGGGAAGTCATGGGACTTTGTTTTTATGCATGATAACTGCAGCAATATTATAGTATGCACAAAGATGGAAAGATTTTGTGCCCACCACAATAAAGGAATGGTTGATGAAGATGATGAAATTTGCTGAGATGGCTAAATTGACTTCTTTGATCAGAGAAAAGACAATATCTATGTTTATTGGTGCCTGGAAACAGCTTATAGATTTTTGAATGAAACAGAAAAAAGCTTATGATTTATGATTTTGATGATTAGACAGACTGTAGAAAGAAGAAAACCATTCTTATTGTGGAATAAAAGGGAAATTTGCAATTGTACTTAGAACAGTAATAAAGAAGATTGGAAGCTCCTTCTTTGTATCTTCTTTTTTTTTACTTTTCTTTGACCTTTTTTGTACTTCTGGATTTCTCTTTAATTTTTTTCTTCTTTATATTAGTTTATGTTAGTTTATAATCTTTTTAAAAAGTCTTTAATAAAATTATGCAAAACAAAAAACTAGTACACAGAAAGACATGCATACCATATGAGTTTTCTTAACTCTTATCTACAGAAGGTAATCCACATGCAGACGTCCTGTAGCGGTCTTTGCATATTAGGAAATATGAATCTCAATTGGGTGCATATCTGAATGCAAAAGTGGTGTATACACACTGGATTACTTCCAAAGGTCATGCAACTAAATGAACATCAAATGTAGATGGGAATGCAAATTTAATTAAACACATAGTTTGGATCCTGTTGAAAGCAATCAGTAATTTCTGTATTCTGATGGTCATCCTATGCAGGTTAAGCACATAATTGCACAGGTTACACATAGAATTTTTTAAGAGGAGGCTTCATACTGTTTTTTAAAAAAATATATATAATATATCAATATGCTTGACACACTCAATGAAGTACAGAATGACAGGTCTCTGCCCCATAGGATTTGCAATTTACAATTCAATGCAGGGGAAATGACAGTGGAGTAGAGGAAAATGAGGTCAGGTAAACAGAGCACAAATGTACACCTTTCTTAATGTACTTATAGAGTAATCCTGCACATGCCTGTTTAGAAGTAGGTTCCATTAAGTTGCATTTATTTGTGATTAAGCTAGGCTGAATAAAACAGAGCTCAAGTTTGAGTAAATACTCATCTAAGTTTTTGCCTTAGATATAGCAAGGTATTAGGGCCAAAACCTTGTGTTGTAGGATGTTAAGGAACATCCTACAACATGGATCCATCATCATAAGGAAAGATGTACGGTATATATAAATATTTTTACACAGTTGTGTCTGATATACAGAAAATGATTTTCCTCATGCTCAAAAGTGGGACTTAAAAGTACAGAGGAATTTAGAAGAACTACATCTGAAATTAGACTACCGTATTTTTTGGCGTATAAGACACACCGGAGTATAAGAAGCACCTTAGTTTTGGGGGAGGAAAATAGGGGAAAACAATCTGCCTACCAGGTATTCATCTGGCTAGCATCCTTAGTCTGGTCAGCTTCAGCACATTATTTTATCTCCTGGTTAGGACTTTAAAAAACCTTCTTCTGAGAGAGTAACAATGATAAGAGCCTGCAAGCCAGTAAAAGCTGGGAAGATCGTTAGCACCTGGTTAGGGCTAGAAAAAAACTTATTCGGAGCAGCTTCAGCACATTATTTTATCTCCTGGTTAGGACTTTAAAAAACCTTCTTCTGAGAGAATAACAATGAAAGAGCATGCAAGCCAGTAAGAGCTGGGAAGATCGTTAGCACCTGGGTAGGGCTGGAAAAAACCTTCTTTGGAGCAAGTAGAGCAATGAAAAAAAATTCTGCAAAGACTTAGGGCTGGAAAAACATTCTTTGGAGAGAGTTACAATGAAAAAGCCTGCAAGATAAGAGCTGGGAAGATCTGTTAGCACCTAGTTAGGGCTGGAAAAAAGCTACATTCGAAGTATAAGACACACCCAAATTTTCAGCCACTTTTAGGGAGGAAAAAGGTGCGACTTATACTCCAAAAAATACGGTATGCATTTTTATATTTTTAACCTGGAGCCTCAACCACATTTATATAAATGTTTAAAATTATTTCATTAGCTGGTTAATTAGTTAGTTCAATTTATGTAGCCGCCTGTTTCTCATATGTGATTTTGGGTGGCTCATTCAGTTAATGAGCTCATTATAAGACAAAGGTAGTTTTTCCAGTGTAAAGAGAAGGTTGTTTCTCAGCCTCGGCTTCAGCTCAAGAAGATGAGGAGGATAAAAAAGATGATGCTTTTACATGTATACATGATCCCCTATCCTAGCAGTACCTCAAACAGTTGATATTAATCCTCCTACATTCCTGTTTTTAAAAGAAACAGGAAGCTGTGACTGAAGTTTGCCCAAAATTATCTGGATTTGATACAGCCTAGCAGCGAGTCACAGATCCATTATCAAATGTTATCTTTAGGAAAGGATAGCTGAGTTGTCAGTCAGTCAGTCAGTTTTGTGTAACCTCAGGATCCATAAGCTTAACCACCTCTCATGGCATGGCCACTGGCGTGAGATTATGTTAGCTGGCAAAGTTCTCTATAAAGTTAAAGTGTCCTTCAAGTTGAGTTGGACTCCTTATAATTATGGAAACATCTTTGTAGTTTTATTGACAAAATACAAAAGTAATTTATCATTGCCATCTTTTGGGATCCTTTCCCCCCCCCCCCCCCCACTCCACATCTATTCACAGCATGGATTTCTTGGCCATCTCCTACCATTTCAAGATCAGCATGGCAAAATTTCATTTCCAAGATGAACCAAGCCACTACAGATAGTTCTTGACTTATGACCACAATTGAGCCCAACATTTCTGTTGTTAAGCGAGACATTCGTTAAGTGAGTTTTGCCCCAGTTTGCGACCTTTCTTGCCACAGTTGTTAAGTGAATCACTGCAATTCATTAGTTAGTAATTCGGTTGTTAAGTGAATCTGGCTTCCCCATTGACTTTGCTTATCAGAAGGTTGCAAAAGGGACCTTGGACACAGTAATGGTCATAAATATGAACTAGTTGCCAAGCATCTGAATTTTGATCACATGATCATGGGGATGCTGCAAAGGTTGTAAAGGTGAA
This sequence comes from Diadophis punctatus similis, assembly GCA_023053685.1. Lineage (NCBI taxonomy): Eukaryota > Metazoa > Chordata > Lepidosauria > Squamata > Dipsadidae > Diadophis > Diadophis punctatus. Next base: position 32,825,470 of record JALIGW010000001.1, on the reverse strand, counting down.
AAACAGTCATAAGTCACTTTTTTTCAGTGCCATTGTAGCTTTGAACAGTCACTAAATGAACTGCTGTAAGTTGAGGACTATCTGTATAGCTATCAGAAAGCTTCAGGGAGAAATTATAGTGACCAGCATATCAGGAAAACAAATGATGTTCAATGCTACGTTGATTGCCTAACAGATCCTCTTATGTTATTTCAGTATGGGGGAAAATAATATCAGTAAAACAAAATAAGGCCTTACTCACATATACCCTTATGAACTGACACAATAGTCTGTCTTTTAAAATGGGAATATGAAAAAAGTAAGCCATGAGAGATGGTGCAATGCTAACAATTGATGGATGTAAGCTAAGATTTGATAGATTAATATGCTTTGTTGCTTGATATTCATTAATCTGCTTTGACAGGGCAGTGAAAGGGTAGTCAGAATTAATTTTATGATTTCTGTTTTGATATAGATTTTATTGTTTCTCTTTGTTTGGATAACATTTTATGTAGATAGGAAGGCTCCCTGAACTTTCAAAACTGTGGAATTCTTAATGTAATTATTCTTTTACAAGATCGGTGCAGTGATTTTTGTTCCCATGAGGTTCATTCCTTGCCTAGAGGTTTACAGTATTAAAGGCTGTATTAAATGGAAAAAGAAAGAGAAAAATCAAGCAAATCCAAGTATCAATTCTTGAAGCTTATTTAAAGTGTTATCATTGCTATTATATGAAACATCTGGATGAATATGAAGAAGACCATTCTGGGAGAGATGATTTCCAAATTGCAGCTGCTTCTAGTTGGTCTAAATGGAGTGGGCTTTGCTTGCTGTCTGTATTGAGGGATTGAAGAATTCCAGATGTTATAACCAGCCCAGAAAGGTTGCATCCCATGACAGACTTATGATTGCGCTATAAGAAGAAGAAAAAATAGGATATTTGTAGAGGTTAACAGGAATTAGATTTTTAAGAATTGTTTAAAGTCTATATTCCTGTTCTTGTCCACTTTCAGATGAGAATTATGAACATGTCTTGTGAACTTCAAGGTGCTAAATTGATTATTCTAAACCAGAGGTCTTCAAATTTGGCAACTTTAAGACTTGTGGACTTCAACTCCCAGAATTCTCCAGCCAGCAATTTTGGCTGGAGCATCATTCTGGGAGTTGAAGTCCACAAGTCTTAAAGTTGCCAAGTTTGAGGACCCCTGTTCTAAACTAATATTTGCAATGCAGGGATTGACAATATTCAGGTGTAGCTGAATTTTAGTTCCACCCAACTGATAACCGGGGGGGGGGGGACAAAAAGACCTGGGCACCATTTCTGCTGGAAAGGTTCTTTCAGTTCTGGGCATTGGAAAGTGAAGGGTGAAGGAACGCACCATTTTACAGCCATAAAAGTCAAGTGTTTTGGTCAAAAACAAGTGATTTCTTTGTACATGCAAGACTTCATTTGCTGCCTTTTTTTATGGTAATGCGGCGTAAAGACTAAGACAGATATCTTCCCTGTAGTGTTAACTACTCTAAGAGGTAACATTATGGAATGTCATCTTTTACCTTTTAAAATGATAAATATTTCTGAAACAGAGCGAAGTGGGAAACCTGCATGTATTAATATGTCTATCCTGTCTTAGAATAAAGAGTAAATCTACAATTTATTTTAACTGGAAAATTGTCAGAAACTAAGTGATTCCTGACAAGTAAAGAATACACTCATTGTACATAATTCTTTTCTTTGAATACCTTTCATATATTATGAAGATACATCATCACATTAACTGCCCCACCACAGAAACATTGGTAAGAAAGATTTTAACAAAGAACACCCTTCCCCAAACCTGGTATCGTTCGGATGTTTTGCGTGCCAATCTCCTTTCATGTTATCTGGAGATTTTAATCTATGAAGTGAGCACAACCTTTTGTCATACAGTGCTATCTGGATATATAGAATCCAAAGGAGAGCATATTGTGGGAGACTGCAGTATTGTTTTGTGATAAGATTTGCAACCAATGTCTCCTTATAAGTTGTCTTTGAAACTATAAAGAGCACCCCAACCTTTTGCTAAATATCCACTGGTAAACTGCCTTGTCTTCTATCCCAGAGCAGTAACTATATTGAATTCTACTGTATAGTGCAATATTAATGCAATATCAGGGGTTTTCAATTCAATTGTATAGAATGTGAAGGATGTGTGTTTTTATTTTATTTTTAAATGTATAGTGTACACTGAAGATGGCATTTATTATTGTTATTATTAGTGAGATTTATATACAGCCTCACAGTGCAAGCACTCTCTAAGCGGTTTACACCAATAAGCAATGTATTGGCCCCAACAATCTGGGTCCTCATTTTACCTACCTCGGAAGGATGGAATGCTGAGTCAACCTTGAGCAGGTGAGATTTGAACAGCTGAACTGCTGATCACAGTCAGCTAAAGTGGCCTGCAGTATTGCCTCTAACCGCTGCGCCACCTCGGCTCCTTAATTTAATTTCGTTGTACGAGGTGCAATGACAATAAAGTAAACTTAACTTGTCTTGCTTTGCATCAACCTTCAGAAACATAACTTATGAGTAAATTCTACAAACTTCTGCTTCCAGAGCTTCTTTCAACATATACCGTATTTTTTGGAGTATAAGACGCACCTTTTTCCTCCCTAAAAGTGGCTGAAAATTCAGGTGCGTCTTATACTTCGAATGTAGCTTTTTTTTTCCAGCCCTAACTAGGTGCTAACAGATCTTCCCAGCTCTTACCTTGCAGGCTTTTTCATTGTTACTCTCTCCAAAGAATGTTTTTCCAGCCCTAAGTCTTTGCAGGTTTTTTTTTTCATTGCTCTACTTGCTCCAAAGAAGTTGTTTTCTAGCCCTAACCAGGTGCTAACGATCTTCCCAGCTCTTACCGGCTTGCAGGCTTTTTCATTGTTACTCTCTCAGAAGAATGTTTTCCAGCCCTAAGTCTTTGCAGGTTTTTTTTTCATTGCTCTACTTGCTCCAAAGAAGTTGTTTTCTAGCCCTAACCAGGTGCTAACGATCTTCCCAGCTCTTGCTGGCTTGCAGGCTCTTTCATTGTTATTCTCTCAGAAGGTTTTTTTAAGTCCTAACCAGGAGATAAAATAATGTGCTGCAGCTGCTCCGAATAAGTTTTTTTTTAGCCCTAACCAGGTGCTAACGATCTTCCCAGCTCTTACTGGCTTGCAGGCTCTTTCATTGTTACTCTCTCTGAAGAAGGTTTTTTTAACCAGGAGATAAAATAATGTGCTGAAGCTGCTCCGAATAAGTTTTTTTCTAGCCCTAACTAGGTGCTAACGATCTTCCCAGCTCTTACTGGCTTGCAGGCTCTTTCATTGTTACTCTCAGAAGAAGGTTTTTTAAAGTCCTAACCAGGGGATAAAATAATGTGCTGAAGCTGACCAGACTAAGGATGCTAGCCAGATGAATACCTGGTAGGCAGATTGTTTTCCCCTATTTTCCTCCCCGAAAACTAAGGTGCGTCTTATACTCCGGTGCGTCTTATACTCCGAAAAATACGGTAGCTGAGTGTGCTAGTGATGGAATTAGAAACTGACATTTATCAGTAGCTTTAAGCCTTTTTCTTCTGTTTTGTTTGGCGCTTACTATCTATACATCTGATTTTATAACTTACTCCCGTGATGCAAATGCAAGTCTGCTTACATTTCATTTTCTCTTTTATCTGTTACGTCATGAGACTGTTGAAAGGGCAAAGAAAGTAGATACAATATCATTTTACAATCAAAGGTCTTATTTGTTCACCTCCATCATCTTAGGCTACTACATAACTTCTGTAGCTTTGCATTAATAAATAATATTAATAATATTATTAATTTTAAAAAATCCAAAACTCAAAAAACAAAACAAAGCAAACAAACCCAGCTTGTAAAATGTTTACTTTTTTTTGCTATTGAGGATCTGAAAAAGGGCACAAAACTGTAGCTCTATGGAAGGATATTAGTTCCTTCTAATCATTAGTATGGCTACTCATGCACTCACCTATGGAAACTAATGTAATGCTTAATATCAAATTGTGAGCTACTTTCTTCAAATCTAAGAAATAATAGTAAAAAGGACAGTTGTGTTGTCATTTTGTTCTTGTTTTAGGATGGATGGATCGATGGATGGATAGAACAGAACTCTTCATTTGGCCAAGTGTGATTAAACCATAAGGAATTTGTCTCCAGTGCAGAAGCTCTCAGCGAACATGCAAAGCAACCGAGTAATCATCATCATCATCATCATAATACAGTAGAAACTCCGGTCATGACCGTAATCCGTTCCATGACTTCAGTCGCAACCCGATTTGGTCGTGACTGGAAGTGAGACTGACTGCACATGCGCGTACCAAAAAAAATGGTGCAGAAGGAGAAATCGGCGTGGAAGGGGAAATCACTGCAACTGTGTTTGATTGCCACCCGAGTATTTATTCGCGACCAGATGCAAAAAATTTGCGAAATTTTTGGTCGTCACCCGATTTGGTTGTGGTCAGAAGCGTTCGTGACCAGAGGTTCTACTGTACCAATAAGAAGGGGTAGTAAGGAAGATAAGGATAATAATAATGTTACTGTCATACAACATGGTTAAATGTACATAGACCTTATACAGTACTGGGAGAATTACCGTATTTTTCGGTGTATAAGACGCATCTTTTTACCCCCAAAAAGAGGGTGAAAACTTGGGTGCGTCTTATACACCGAATGTAGCCCCACCCCCACCCCCACCCTTTGGCCTCTGTCTTCCAGCAATTTACCTGTTTGCAGCAAAGAGGGAAGAGCCTGTAAAGCCAAGCAAGTCACTAGCAGCTTCCTGACCTACAGTTGATTTGCCAGTGCTAAAATGAAAGTGAAACTGAAACTGCAAAGAGGCAAATAGCTGGGAGAGACACACAGATTTTTATTTTCTGCTGAACTGGATGGAAGGGGGTAAGTAAATAACTATAAATGTCTGTAGAATGTTCAAATTATTAGACTTATTTTTTAAAGACTGCTTTATTATGGTTCTAGAGCCAGAGGTCTCCAACCTTGGCAATTTTAAGACTTGTGGACTTCAACTCCCAGAATTCAACAGCCAGCTTTGTTAGCTTTGCTGGCTGTGGAATTCTGGGAGTTGAAGTCCACAAGTCTTAAAGTTGCCAAGGTTGGAGATCCCTGTAAATCTAGACAACTTAACAAAATAAAGAAGCTTTTTAAAATAAATGCCCAGTGCTATTGTATCTTCTTTTAAATAATAGAGAATGATGTATACTTTCAGAAATTTTAATTAATTTTAACAGCTCTGTACAAGTATAGTCTGAAATGTAACAGTGTCCTGTTTAGTATTAGAGTTTAGTTACCTTGGAGTAGATCTATTTAAATAATTGGAAAGAGTTAGTGTGACTATATTTAAGAAAACTTTCTGGCATAATGTACATTTCTCCAATTCTTTGCTATTTCTATGGGTCAAGCATACATGCACAGAAATACACAGCAAACAGTGTATATCATCTGTGCTGTTTGCTGTTTGCTATTTGGCAAATTGCTTGGAGGCAGAGGCCTTTTTTCCTTGTTTTCCTCCCCCCAAACTAAGGTTATACTTCGGTGCATCTTATACTCCGAAAAATACGGTATGTGTTCAGCAAAGTGATGGCACGAGGAAAGAAACTGTCCCTGTGTCTAGTTGTTTTGGCACGTATTGTAATGCCCTGTGGCATCCCGAGAGGAGTTAAAACAGTTTATGTCCAGGATGTGAAAGGTCTGTAGATATTTTCTCAGCCATCCTTCTGATACACTCAATATACAGGTCTTGTATAGAAGTCAGGCTGGTTGCAATTGTTCTTTCTGCAGTCCTAACTATCCATTGAAGTCTGTACCTGTCCTGTTTGGTTGCTGTGCCAAACCAGACAATTATAAAAGTACAAATGACAGACTCAGTATAGATTGATAGACTCAATAGGATAAATTGATCAATCAATCGAGTTTTTTTCTGATTGTATCATTTTATATGTCATCAGTGATAATTTATTTATTTATTTATTTAAATAGATTTGTATGCCGCCCAACTCCCAGGGGACTCTATATATTATATATATTATATATTATATTTATGAGTATGCATACATAGAAAACAAGTTTTGTTTCATATTCCATACAATCACATTGTATGGAATATGTGAACCACATTGTGGTTCAGAAGCCAGCCGGACTCCTCCAAATGAGTACTGGTGCATCTGAACTGAAACCGGGAACTGTTTTGTTGCTCCAGGTTTCATCTGAGAAAAATTAGTATAATACAAGTCAGCATCATATGCATTCTTCCCAGAAAATAAGGATATATAAAAATGTTACAGATATGTATTGGAGGAGGGCTGATTCTCCTTAAATTTTATAGAAAAGGTGATTTGCATTTCAAACTTCATAAATAATTCTGGATTGTACTAGGATCTGTATCTCTCTATCCCTAACCACTTTATCACAGTGGGTGTCCTAGATTTGGAGGAGTTTAGAGTCCTGGACTGTCCGGCATAATTTATGTTGTGACTTGCCTTCTGACCTCAGTTCTGTACTAACACTTTTTAAAGGTAATGTTAAAAAAAAAACCTATTAAGTTTCTCCTAACCCTATTAGGATAAATTCAAATGGACAGCCGAATTTAATGTTCTGGACTAGATTTTGTTTAGAATGGCTACCTGTCCGCACTTCCAAATATTATTTGTTCCATATGACCTATGACCTCTTGGTCCTAGTTTTTATTTTGAAATCAATGAATGATTTATATTTTGGCTTTAGTTGTACTGTTTAATGAGCATTACTCTGATGTGTGTGTGTGTGTGTGTGTGTGTGTGTGTGTGTGTGTGTGTGTGTGTGTGGTAAACCACCTTGAATGTTGGAAGATAGAGAAAAGCAGGTTATGGAGTCAATCACAAATTGATATATGGGCATTGCTGCTGATAGAAACCTGCCATGGAGCCATTCAGGAAGCACTTTTCCAAAGTTCCTCTGCTTTCTTTCTTTCTTTCTTTCTTTCTTTCTTTCTTTCTTTCTTTCTTTCTTTCTTTCTTTCTTTCTTTCTTTATTTATTTATTTATTTATTTATTTATTTATTTATTTATTTGTCAACAAGTGCAAGTAAACAGGACACATGAAAAAATGGCACAAATAAATGGATATAAAGAAGCAAAACATAGCCATAAACACATAAAACGAGTACATACAAATGGGTACAGTAGGACAGAGACTGTAGGCACATTGGTGCGCTTATGAACGCCCTTTAGGGACCTCTTAAGAAACGTGTAAGGTTACAATAGACAGTTTAAGGTAAAAGGTATGGGGGTTAGAGAAACTAACAACAGGATCAGGTAAAGTGTTCCAGACATTTACTACTCTATTGCAGAAGTCGTATTTTCTGCAATCAAGATTAGAGCGGAATACATTTAGTTTGTATCTATTGATAGCCCTAGTGTTATTGCAGTAACAATATTTTATTGCTTTCTAGAGTCAGCATCAAAAGATCTGAATTTCTACTCCAGAAAAAACTGCAAACGCCTATATATTTCCATGTGAAACATCAACAAAAAAAATACCAAACTAGTTTTCCCGATCTAATATGATGGGTACCACTATTCTATCATTCTGTAGTTATCTTGACGAGTGCCCATCTGGAGGTTGGGGAAAGTTGCAGTAATTTTTTTAAAATTAAAGTCATGGTATAGGGCAGTGGTGGCGAACCTTTTTAGGTTTGCGTGCCAAAAAGGGGGGGGGGCGTGCTAGCGTGCGTTTGCATACCCGCACCCATTCCCTCCCCCATGCATGCGCACAACACACACCCATGCTGCCCCCTGCGCATGCGCACACACCCCCACCCCCGCGCAAAGGCCTTACCAGAGCCTGGGACGATGAAACGGGCAAACCGGAAGTGCGGAAAAACACACTTCCGGTTTGCCGGTGAGCTGTTTTTTGCACTCCGGAGGGTTCAGGGAAGCTCCCTGAAGCCCCGGAATGCAAAAAACTACAAAACGGACAAAACGGAAGTGTGGAAAAATGCACTTCCGGTTTGTCCGTTTTGTAGTTTTTTGCATTCCGGAGCTTCAGGGAGCTTCCCTGAACCCTCCGGAGTGCAAAAAACAGCTCACCGGCAAACCGGAAGTGCGTTTTTCCGCACTTCCGGTTTGCCGGTGGGCAACGCTCGCGTGCCGTCTGCTATGGCTCCGCGTGCCACCTGTGGCACGTGTGCCATAGGTTTGCCACCACGGGTATAGGGTTTCCTGCTTAAGCAGGGAGTTGGACTAGAAGACCTCCAAGGTCCCTTCCAAGTCTGTTATTTTGTTATTCTCAGGAGTTCCAAAATAAGAAATCATTTTTATCGCTCTCCTATCACATTGTTCCAGAAAACTCAAGCCATAAACAACTGTTCTAGTCCCCTTTGAACTTCTCTGGTTATGTTAACAGCTGGCACTTAAATACTTTATGAATAAAATTTCATTTTGTGTTAAAAAGGGAATTGATGAAATAAATTACTTAGATCTTGTAGGTGAATGTTTCAGGCCCATAGTTGTAGCTATTACAAATTACTGTGAGGCTTCCCCCCCTTCCCCCCACACTCTATTGCATTCCACAAAGGCTGTATTTTGACGATAGCTCTAATAAAAAAAATTCTATACAAAAATTGTTTGCTATTAATAGCAATCATTAACAACTTGATAGGCTCTTGTTAAGTATATTTTGCAATACATTTAATCTGATTAAACTCGGCTCTATGTTGTTTCTTCCAAATATTATAAGTCTTTATGAACCTGGCAATATAAGGAATAGATTTCAACCATTTTCGGCAAAGAATTAGGTTTAGCTTAATGGATCAATTCTTTTCTTATTAAACTGAGTCTGACCACTGCCAGGTAATACATTCAGCATTGATCTTTGTCTCACCCTGCTCTGGCTTGCATTCTCTTTATGTACTTGAAAAATAAGGTGCCACCAGTGAAAACAATGCCTTTATAATTCAAATATAGAAGTTTTCAGTGACTCATTTTCTCCTTATCTTTTTGGTTTCTTATTAAAATCTTGTTTGATACTATAGTTCTAAACAATTAATAGGGTTTAACAATGCATTTTTATAACAGCTTGGTACACACACACACACACACAAACACACAGCAGGGTATTAGTATTTTCTCTCTCTTCCACGAACACTTCTTTTAATTAAATGGAAATAGTGCTATAAAGTAATTTTGAACATAAAGAACTCATCACCATATGTCCCAGATTCAACTCTTCATTGTAACCAGTAAATAGCTCCTGTAGAAAAGATAAACTTAATTTGTAGTCGATGAGATTGGGTTTGGGTGGTAGACTTAGCCAGTATTCCAGAGGAATCCATTGTGTGGATTCAGGACCTAAATCTCATTCTCATTAGAAATCATTTTCCTCTGTTTCATCACATAAATCCACATATTTTAAATCTCTATTGTAGTGCAATGAGAGGATTGCAAAGATAGGCAACTATGGAGTCTTAGAAGTATAGTACTTCTAATCCAAAGGAATAGTGGGACGGGATCCAGTATCATAGGCATGGGAATCCACAACAATGGTTACTGGTTTAAAATGATTTATGTAACCAGAGACTAAGGCCCCAGTCCTCTTTCAACATGCATAGACATGCCCACCATTTAAAAATCTGTGACCTTCATTGTAAATGTTCTCAGTTGGCCAGGCCTAAAATAGGGATATAAGCTAAGTTTGCATTGGATTTTGTTGGAAGTAGATTGCACCTAATGATTTGCAACAGGACTACTATTAGCATCAAAATGAGGTAACACACACCTTTCCTAGTCAAAGTCTGGAAGAAAAACTCTGAAGTAGTTGTTAGACTACAAGCGACATAGAAACAGTGTTAGGCATCTTTTTGTAAAAATAATAAGCTCATATCAGGAAATTTACATTGAAGGAGTCTGCAGTGGTGAGATGTATATGTCAAAGAATGAATGGTAATTTGCATTATAAAAAGATTCTTGAGTAATTTACATTAATAGCTATGTAAATTAGAGAAATAGTTTTTTAAAAAAGCTTTTAAATACAGTATATGTAAACAATTATGAGAATTTCTGCATATTTTTAAAAATAATCAGATAAATCAATCAGACAAATACACTGCCCTGGTAATGTGAAGAAGAAAGCAGTCTTTATTGAACTACATGTATCTGATCGCTTTATTTATTTCTTTTTTGATCAGTGGCTCACCTTTGAAGCCCATCTAAATGTTTCATATTATGAACTCAGGTATTGGTACTTAGGCAGTGACTAAACTTAAGTTCCAACCATACCATTACTTTTATTCTGTTGTCCTATTTAATAGTTGAATAGCTTGCAGGAATAGACCACAGAAAGCCATCAAATTGAGCTAGGAGTTGTAACATACACCTACAGTAAGGATTAAGGGGTAAGAAGACGCTGGAACAATGACAGCTTCAGATCCAATAAGGCCATATTGCTGAACAAACCTTTACTGGAGTAGGGAGTTGTTTTATACAGTATTCTTTTATACACAAGAAGATCTAATGGCTAGGGTGAAGTCAACTAAGACTATTATTACATTGGAAAGTGTTTCTAAATGTATGGCTTACCACAAGGAGGAGTGTTGGAAAAATCACTCATTTTTGAATCATTCAAAGACCACTGTGAAATTCTAAGATCGTTTTCATTGCTTGCCTATTGTTATGGTACCACCTGATGATTTTGGCAACAGGCTCAAAGCCATGACACCAGCTTTTTGTATCCTAAGTCCAGGGTAGTAGTTTTCATGAGAGAGCAACTTCTGGTACACGGTGTAGTGCGCAGTAAACAAACCAGGCTGGGTGGAGAAGAAATCCTCCACCCCCTAATTATGTTAGAAGTATGAAAGGTATATGGTTTTGGCAGCTGACTGAATGAAAAAAAGTATTACTTCTCTTTAAAAGTTAAATATGCATAATTTTGTATTTGGAAATAAGTGGAGCGATATTTAATGCAGCCACTCGCATATATAAAAAGTATTGGGCAATGGTATATTGTCAGTGGAGATATTGTCATTATCTCCACTGAATCCATGGTCTGAGTTGCTCTTTTGCAAGATATACTATAGTCATGCTTTCTTACTCACTTATTTAATTTTTTTAATGGTTTTCCCTATTTTGGCAAGTATGCAAGGCAGCTAACAAAATTAAGAGAAAACAAAACACAGATTAAAATGGGCAATAAAATAGGTACTAAAATTCATTGAGCAGTTAAAAAGCCTGCCGAAACAGATGTACTTCTAGAGATTGGTAGAGCAAACAGCATCCCCCAGTTTGGGTGGAAACCAGGAGAACATCCTCTCTTACATGTTGGAAAGATAAGCTCTGACAGAGATATAAGAGCTTAACCATGACAAGTTTAAGTCATGAAGATCATCTTCAAATTTTGAGATTTTTTTTAAATATCTACATCTCTCTCACACACACACTCTATCTATCTATCTATCTATCTATCTATCTATCTATCTATCTATCTATCTATCTATCTATCTATCTATCTATCTATCTACCTATCTACCTACCTACCTACCTACCTACCTACCTACCTACCTACCTACCTACTTGTGGTAAAATCCAATTTTTTTACTACCGGTTCTATGAGCGTAGCTTGGTGGGCATGGTGTGGCTTGGTGGACGTGGCTTGGCGGGCGTGGCAAGGGAAGGATACTGCAAAATCCCCATTCCCTCCCCACTCCAGGGGAAGGATACTGCAAAATCTCCATTCCCACTGAACTCTGGGGCCAGCCAGAGGTGGTATTTGCCGGTTCTCCGAACTACTCAAAATTTCTGCTACCGGTTCTCTGAACTACTCAAAATTTCTGCTACCGGTTCTCCAAACTACTCAAAATTTTCACTGCCGGTTCTCCAGAACCTGTGAGAACCTGCTGGATTTCACCCCTGCGGGTTATCTACCTATCATCTATCTATCTTTTTAAATGCACTTTTTTGGAATTTGTTGTACCTTCCCTGTATTTGGGTGGTCTTATTATAAAATAAACAACTTGCTAATTTTTTGAAACAGACCATTGATTCTGTGCTCCAGATTAAGTATTAGGAACTTGTTTCTGTATTCAGTATAATTATCAGCAGCTTTAGTTCTTTATCTCTCAATAGATGTGCCAGAACAACATGAAAATAGAGTTGAGAAAAGTGAATTAGGTATCTAATTCACTTTTCTTAACTCTATTTTCTGGGTTGATATGACACAATGAATTGCTAACTAGCCCTGTAACTAGGTTCTGATAATACACCAGTTTGTCCCAATACAGTACAATATACAACATAATACAATACAATAGACAAGGTTGTATATTTTAGTTATATAAATAACCACAGGAAAAAAGAGATGCTAAATCTATGTTTTGTATTTGTATAAAAATCTAGTTATATGTATATATGTGTGCATGCATGTATGTGTGCATATATACATAGCACATGTCTGTGCATGCAAATCTGAGTATGAAGACAAAGAGACAAAGAGTTCTTTGGGCTTTGTATATTTATTTTCAAACTCTCTTAAATTGCATGAACTCTGTCAGGTTCACAGGACACATGGCTTAAAATTGAGGATCAATGTTTAGATCCAGACTTTCTCAAGCAAATGAATGAGCTAGCCTAAATCAATAACGTATTTGTGTGTAAACAAAGAACACAGCTTTGGTTAAAAGAAAAAAAACCTAAGTGGAACACAAATAAATAAAGTTCTTCCTTAGCAAAACAGAAGCTTCGCTAACAACCTAGCTCCCAGTATATTACCATACTTGGAAATAAGTTATATTGTTTTCAGAGAAAACATTTTAATTCTTCTTGTATCGGATGAGGAAATAGTGTTTTGAATATTTGGTCAACTGTCCAGAAATGAGCAATAGTCTACTATCCCATATGAAGTAATTATTTATTTGTTAAATTTATATGCTGCCCATCTCGCTGTTTGGGGCAACTCTAAATGGCTAGTATATTGATTTTGTATAACAACGTATTTACTAATATGAGGTAAAGTAGCTAAAATGTCAAATAATTGGGAGATGATATGTGCAAATACGAATTCATCTGGAAATAATCCTTTATTCTCAGATTTGTTACAAAATAAACAAGGAAAAAGAGAAATTTGCTCCTAAAGCAGGTTTCCATTAGTGCCTTTTCAGTGTCTTCTGAAACATACAGCCACTGTAAATAACAGTAAGAACAGCCTTTATATTCAATTACAATCAAATCTTTTTGTTTTGAAAAAGTTTTTTATTTTTTCTCCACCATTACCATACACATGTAAATACATATAACTTACATTATATCAATATACACAATTATACTGAGTTATACATTCTTATAGTTGTATATCATTTATAAATCATTTCTATACAAATACATCATTATTTTAATACATACTAATTAATTAATGCTGCCTTATATCATTTCTTTATATATAATACTTTACTCTAGGTATATGTTGCTAAAATAATACTGCCTCCCAAACAAATATCTAATTTTGTCTTCTGGGTTCACCACCAATTAATTTCAAATATTCACTCCAAATTCACCACTATAGCTTAACTTCTCAAGATAGTTATTGTCTCTCCTGCCTCCTAATTTTAAGATGTATTGCTTCCTCCCCTTCCTTAATCTCCACTCATCATTCGTTTTTCTTATCCCCTATTTTTATCATAATTAAATGCCCATAAAAATCAACAATTCAATTGTATAATTTATATTAAAATCTTGTAATCATATTAATTATTCATTAACTTCTCATATTAATCATTAGAATTTTTTCTATGTTATTTCAAATTAATTAATTATTCAAATCTTATCATACAACAACAATAATAATAATAATAATTCAAATTCTATATACTTCCAAAAATTGACCTATTACAATCAAACTTTTTTTTTGATCACAGACCACCCTAATACTTTATTTTACCACAAATAACTGAAGATGGTATAACTCCCAAGGCAAGGAATTCCGCAGGAAAAAAAGATGGAGGACAGGCCAAATCTACTCTTTAGATGATTGTTGAGGGGATAAGGGTGAGAGAGGTGGGCTTGATGGGTATTGATACTTGGAGGCCTTTAGCATATCCTCAAAGAACTGTATGAATACCATTGGCCACTTTGTTACCACAGATATTGGTTTCCATAACTTGTGATTTGAATGATGGAGCAGTGCAGGTTGGCTTGGGATGTATTTAACCAATCTCACTGTTCCTCCAAATGATCCTGGATCTGAGCCCTTTAATTACCTGGAATTGATTTCATTAAACCACTCATAGTAGGTTTAACAAACAAAACAAACATAGCATCATTATATGGAAATGAGATGTAGTAATCTATACTATGTGTGTGTGTTTATTGTTAAAGACATGATCCACCCTTTTTTCTATATTCTTATTCAATATGATCAATTATTACTGAGCAATAGATATTTCTACTGAATATGCCAAATATTTGATATAGACTTTGTTCTCAGGATAGGAAGATCTTTGATAATTGAGAACAGCTTAGAATTTACCCAAACTGATGTCATCAGAATATACTCAGACTTTATACCATGGGTGTCAAACTCACATTGTCATGTGGCATCATGTGACGTATCGGGACTCCCCACCCCTTCATTAAACCAGGCATGGGCGTGGCCAGCGCATGACGTATCTGGCCCGCGGGCCGGGAGTTTGAAAGCCCTGCTTTATACCATATTTCTGATCAAGGGTAATGAGAGGAGAGGTCAAAAAAATCAAGACACCACCACAATCAGGTGATCAAAGCCCTGTCAATATCTTACATGTACATCTTTATTACATTAGACATTAGAACTGTTACATCCGGAAATCTCTGTTCTTTTACTTTATGCTTCTCCCTTTTCTCTTTTCACCTTCCAATCCTAACATTCAAATGGAAAGTTTGTTCCAAATAAACACAATAGCTAAAGAAGCCTGACTCAATAATTTAAGAGAGAGGTTGTTGCTGTTTTTTGTAATAGCAGCATCAATTATTTTAAAACAACATAAGGAGTTATAAAACTTGCCTCTCTCCCTCTGCTCTTTTTCCATCACTGGAATACAGGTGAAGTTTCTTTATAAAATGAATTCATGCATGTAAGTTGCATGCCTGTGTTGGCACATCTCTCCCTGCTATTGAGCATTTTGTGTGCAGCAGAACTTTGAGATTAGAATATGGGTGGGCACAGCATCTTACAAATTGGGTTACCATTTATAAGCCATTGAGCTTACACATTTTGCCACCTGGGGCATGAAGCAAGGATTTTGTATAATGTAGAGTTACAGGAACTAAGATAATGGGTCCTACCTCACATGGAGTCTGCAGGTGTGCCTGAAATCTAATAATAATATTAATGGGTTTTCAGGGAGTTCATGTGAGAATTGTTTAATATATAATCAGCAACTATATAAATATTTAAAGGTGTTATCACAATGCATCTCTTAATAATTGCATACTAGAATCTTTCTCCCTCTTTCTTCCAGTTGTTCTCCCTGTACTCCTTTTTCTCTATTTTTAACAACATCAAAAGATAGATGAATAGTTTACGTTAATCCAAAAATTGCTTTTGCAATGAGAATTTAAACAGCCGCACAGCTGCAAATATACCATTAAAGACAGATCAACAATTTAGAAACAATTACAAATCACTTAACAAAAGACATAGATAATGTTCTTAAAGGCAAATGCACATTATGTTTTTTTTAACCATCTTGCAAGTAGGAAAGCTACTTTTTTAAAAATCATTTGATGCTTTTTGGAAAAAGAAATTACTGGTTGCTTTGGTGCTTATTTTAATGTCACACCTTGAAATGTACTTAAATTATAAGAGAAATTTACAATTGTACATAGCTCTAAAAGTTAGTTTGGTTATATGTAACAATGGAAGGTTTGTCATCCTTCAATTAGATTGTCTAGAGGCATCAGAACTCCTATGTTTTTAACATACACACATCAAGGAAAAGTCCAGTACATGAAGCTTCTTCATGTCTTAAAGATCAACTGACTGAATTTATTTCTACCACTCTTAACCTGGGGCCTTCAAGATATCTGAATTTTAATCTCAGAGTGCCTAGGCAATATGGTAATTTTGGGATTTGAAGGCCATCCATCTGGAATGTCCCCAAGTTGGAGGCAGGTTGGTTTACCTTGTGAGTTCTGTGTTTTTTCAAATTTTCCTGAAGTACTATTCCTAGCATCTCTCACCATTAACTAGTATAGATGCTTCAGGTACCACAGTTTTCTATCCCTAACCATGGTAACTCCACAATAAGAAACATAAAGCTGTGACATTATAAAGCAAACTCTACCCTATTCTACATGAATTATGTTTGGATGCACATTTCCTCACATGTTTCCTCGTGGATCCTTATGGTTTGCCCAAATGAATGCCAAAGTCACACATGTCCTGCCTTAGTAAAAGACCATAGATGGATGACTTTTAATTCCTCTCTCATTCTTATTTTAGTTTCCCAGTATTCAATTTAGTTTCTCTCATTTCCATGTAGGGTTGACACTTTGATTCATGTGTTTTAAAAATTGCAGAGAATAACTTCTGGAGTAGGGATGGATGATAGGTCGATATTTTTGTTTGGTACTTTATAATAAAAATCAAAACCAAGAAATCCCAGAATTCTTAATAAACAGGTTAGAATTTTAAAATTGAATGTGGTTTAAAATTGATTGGGGAACAAACAAACTGAAAGATAACTGGGCAGATTTTTCAGTCCTTACCACATTAAAATGTAAAGCTTCTGAATTCTTATATATTCAAGGATATTGACGGGGCAAGACTGGCGTTCTCTTCCACCCTTTTTTCTCACAATTCAGTGGGGTACCAGATGTAGTCTGGTACCCCACTGCTGTCCCCATAATGTTTTCAGCAGTGTCTCAAAAACTGTATGTTGGGGAAGCAGCATTGCACTCCAAACCCTGGCCTATTTCCACCATTGTGGGGAAGGGCATGGGTGTTGTTGGGTGGGTTTTTTTTTACCATCTGTTATGAAAGCTGCTGAATGTCTGTATTAAATTTGGCTGAGGTTGATGTACATATGAGAAATTCATTTGACTTTATTTTTAATAATAACTGCCCATGTTCTCAGATTCCTTTATAAATTTGATAGAAGGACCTTGAGATTCAAAGTTAAATTATCAGAGGAAATAAAACACTGATTTTCCATCCTTACCACAGTGAGGATGGAGAAAAAGCTAAAGGTTTTCACATGCCATAGACTCAATAATCAAAATCTTTAAAGCACATATTTGCATTTCATAACATCTCCATTGGTACCATTAAAAAATCTCTATTTTTATGACCATGGAAAGAAGAGAAAGAGTTAAACTTTTTCTTTCATACTGTTCCCTGCATGACACTGAATAGTTTTATGCAACTATTATTCACTTCAGCAAAACCCATGAATGATAATTGCATTCACACATCTAATGTGCATGGAACTTGCATTCGCTCAATTAACATTATGTCTAATTTGGACTTTGGATAACCATAATAGCTGCTGAAGATGATACTTGTTTTGTACTTTTGGGTTTTTTCCTCCCCTCTCTGAACTTTCATGTTTCAATTCATATCAGCTGTTTTAGTACCATAAAGGTAAAGGTTTCCCTTGCCCAACTCTAGGGGGGGGTGCTCATCTCCATTTCTTAGCCAAGGGAGCCAACATTGTCTGAAGACACTTCCATGGCATGACTATACGCCAAGGCATAAGGAATGCTGTTACCTTCCCAGGTAATTGTACCTATTTGTCTTCTTGCATTTGCATGCTTTCAAACTGCTAGGTGGGCAGTTGCTGGGGCAAGAAACCCATCTTCTTGAGCATTCAGGTCTTGAACCCAAGCTATCAGCTGCAGCTGACGAGCTCAGTGTCTTTAACCACTGAACCATCATGTAACTTCTTTAGTACTATACCAAACATTTATTCTGTAAGACTTTAACCTTTTTCACTTAAAACAGTGATAAAGAAATTGCTGTCAAAATGATTTAAAGATACTGAATACTGACCTATTCGGGAAAAATATAAATATTATCTTAGGTGACCTAACCTGCTGCTGACCAATACATTGGATTTCAACTTCTAGGATATTCACTGGACAAGTTGGGCTTTTGTGGGAGCTGAGTCCATCATATTTGGTGGTCACTGCTTGGGAAAAACTGTTCCATTGGGTACTTTTGTGGGAGCTGAGCTGAGTCCATCATATTTGGTGGTCACTGCTTGGGAAAAACTGTTCCATTGGGTACTTTTCCTTCCTTCCTTCCTTCCTTTCATTTTTCTATTAGCTAATTAATAACAAAAGCAGTGTGGAACTGATTAACAGGTAATTTAATCAGAGGAGATAATTAAAATTATTGAAATTAATACATTATTATTTAATTACAATTAGTTAATTCTGTAATTTTCAAAGCCTAAATGATGCTGATGAAAGGTTTCCTCTTGGAAATACCAGTGAAAATTAATTAGAAATTAATGTAATTTGACTGAAACATTCTCATAGAAATGTCCCTGCCATTTTCTGCATTGTAGGGTGGGGTTGCAATAAATAAACATAAGATTGAAGGCACCATCACTGTTTCCTGGGGGAAATTATATCCACGTACTGAGACTGGATGGGGTTTCTGAGAAAAGTGTGCACAGTTAATATTCCAGGAATCAATTTAGTATTAAGGAAAATAAAACAAGCTCAGCAGGAACCCACTGCAATCTCGGCATTTGGCTCCCTGATATGGTTGAATCTAATCCTCTCCTATCCAGCATTAGTGAAATTTCTGAAAAAGCAGCTGTACCGAAATATCAGCAAAGGAGGCTTCTTTCTCAGAGGCCTCACACACAGTTCATGGCTTTTCTCTTTGCAATGCAGTAATTCATGTCAGCACAATGTATCTGACTGAGACAAATATAAGCTACTGATCATATAGGATAATCCGCCAGAGAGTTAGAAATTAGAAATTAGAATAACAGAGTTGGAAGGGACCTTGGAGGTCTTCTAGTCCAACCCCCTGCAAGAATGCAAGAATTCTTGAAATTTGAAACCAACATTTTAGTCACAGATAGAACTTCAACTCCCTGGACATAAATTGTTTCAACTCCTACCCTCAAAACAACGCTATAGAGCACTGCACACCAAGACAACTAGACACAAGAACAGTTTTTCCCTGAATGCCATCACTCTGCTAAACAAATAATTCCCTCACCACTGTCTAACTATTTACTAAGGCTGCATTACTATTACTATTAGTCTTCTCATCGCTCCTATCACCCATCTCCTCCCACTTATGACTGTATGACTATAACTTGTTGCTTGTATCCTTACAATTTATATTAATATTGATTGTTTCCTGATTGCTTATTTGTACTCTATGACAATCATTAAGTGTTGTACCTCATGATTCTTGACAAATGTATCTTTTCTTTTATGTACACTGAGAGCATATGCACCAAAGACAAATTCCTTGTGTGTCCAATCAAGAATTCTATTCTATTCTATTCTATTCTATTCTATTCTATTCTATTCTATTCTATTCTATTCTATTCTATTCTATTCTATTCTATTCTATTCAGTATCTCCTCCAAGCTCATGCTCCTCCACAAAGGAATCTGAAATTTCTAAACTTGTTTTTGATTTGGCAAATTTATTCTTAATAGGAGATCTAGAGTGTTCATTTCATAACCTTAAAGTTTTATCCTAGTAATTCTGGGTTAGAAATTCTAGGTATTTTGAGAGAAGAGAGAGATTTCTTGGAGGGAACCACACACACATATATTCACAAGGATTAGATTTGAATTGCAAGAATCCCCATTTCAGTCACTATATTTTAAAAGAGAAAATCTGGTTATATTTAATCCTGACAATATTCTTTATTTTAGGACATAATGTTTTTTATAAATATAAAAATGGACTCTTTATTTCTTGGAAAACTAACAAGAGGAAAAACTTGTTTCTGAAAAATTGAATCACAGCTGTAGCAGCAGATAAGACTGACATTCAGTTCTTAGAAAGAAGCAATCAATGTTGAATGTATCAGGTGAGTTCATTTCTCTTGCTCTGCTTTAATAGCTTATAAAGAAGATTGATTAGGTTCTTGTCTGACAGATCAATAATGGAATGAAACTGAACTTCCCCCTTTTTTTCAAGCATGGATTCTCCAAATACAAGAGAATATAGTAAGATCTGGTGGTAGTAAAGGTTGGGACAGAAATGTCATAAATTTAAAAATAAAATGCAAGCAAACACAGGTAAGCTACAAAAGAAAGGTTTGCGCGCGCGCGCGCGCGCACACACACACACACACACACACACACACACACCATATACATATACACTGTGTTGAGTGCAACTTGTAAATTAATTGATACCCTACCCCATTTCCTTGTACTGTACAAAAAGAAGCACAGAGGTGCACAAAGAGGTATACATAGTCATGTAGACCCCAGATACAGCTTAAAATAAGATGAGCAATATCATTATGGAAGCTAATAGCACTTAGACTTATATACCGCTTCATAGTGCTTTACAGCCCTCTCTATGCGGTTTACAGAGTCAGCATATTGCCCCCAACAATCTGGGTCCTCATTTTACCGACCTCAGAAGGATGGAAGGCTGAGTCAACCTTGAGCCTGTGAGATTTGAACAGCTGAACAGCTGAACTGCTGAACTATCAGTCAGCTGAGTAGGTTGCAGTGCTGCTTTTAACCACTGCGCCACCTCGGCTAAGAAAGAGAAAATCTGATCAGAACCTAAAGTATAGCTAGCAATCAGGAACTTGGCATTGCTGGTCAACTGTTGAAATCGGGAGCCAAACAGGGGGTCTTGTGAGTTCTTTAATCCTTAGCTGCTCTTTCCCCCTAATGTTTGTGCTTATTCACTAGCCTTCTTCAAGTATCTGAGAGTAGGAAGGAGAAGGACACCACTTGCTCTGCAATTCTGTCTCTGGATGAAGGAGGAACCAGGGTAACTCAGGAGAAATGCTCCAAAGACATCTTGCCTACTTCAGCCAACACTGAGGAAACTATGCAATAACTGTTTGTAGGCTACTGTGAATTCAACAGTGACAAAAGAATTCTGATGTTGGTGTTAAATCAGATTTTAAACCAAAATGAAGTTGACTGAGAACCATGCTTCTCTGGATTTGATCTCTGGAGTTCAAGTTGTCCATGAATCATAATGATCATTTATTGGGGACTCATTTGACAGTAATTAGTTTATGCATTAAACTCCATTCATTCAGTTTAAATGGGGTTTTCAGGTCTGAGGATATAGATTAAAATTGTTTTCTTTAAAAAAAATACTGAAAAATTGCTTGAATTTGCTGCTTTATAATTTGCTTCTGACTGATGATCATAGCTAATAATTAGGAAGTTTCAGTTATGGAAAATCCAGTAGTCAATTTTTTATAAATAAATTAATAAATAGGAATTAAGCGTCCTCATAGTTATTTTTCAGGGGCATTTACTCTCTCTCTTTCCTTTTTTTAAATTTATTGATTTCAAAAGATAAGATAAAAGACAAAAGATAAATAAAAAGACAACAAGAACAAAAAAAGAACAAAAAGACAGGGAAAAATTAACACTGGGTAAAAAAGAATAAAAAGAAAGAAGTGTGTGTGTGTGTGTGTGTGTGTGTATATATATATATATATATATATATATATATATATATATATATATATATATATATATATATATATATATATATATATATATATATATATATATATATCAGATATACAATTAACACTAAACATATAACATCCACCTTGGCTGAATGCGGATAAATATAACTCAAACAAATCTAATAGATTTCCCCCTCTTGCTTGAAGGATCTACAAATGGTTGTAAATTTTCTGCATGTATACTGCTGTCTCCCTTTCTCAGTATCTGGCATTCAGATCCTATGTCATGCCTCTCCCCTAACTCTGCTAGGTGTACTTGATTCCATCTGAGGGCTTGTTGGATGAGAATGGATTCCATCTATGGATCCAAATTCCACTTGAGTTGAGGTTCCATAACAACTTTTAGATTCTAAACAGATCTATGATGATGTTGCTAAGCATTTAGACCAGGAGTGTCAAACTCGATTTCATTAAGGGCTGCATCAGGGTTATGTTTGACCTTGGGAGGGGGCAGGGTGAAGGGGCCAGGGGGGCATGGCCAGTTTGACATCACTTCTGTTGGGGGCGCCTGTGGTGGCCCGAGTGCTCTGCCAGCGAAAACAGGCTCCCAAGCTCCATTTTCGGCTGCCATGGCCTCCTGCCAGTGAAAGTGGAGCACGCGGCCCTCCCGAGCTCCATTTTCACTGGCAGAAGGTTGCAGGAGGCCGTGGCAGCCGAAAATGGAGCTTGGGAGCCTGTTTTTGCCGGCAGAGCACTTGGGCCAGTCCTATCTAAGTACCCCATGGGCCAGATCCGGCCCCTGGGCCTTGAGTTTGACACCCCTGCTTTAGACTTTATTGCTAGGTCCAGGCTTTTATCCTAACAGGGCCATACACAGGCAAAATGAGCCTTGTTTCTTTTCCTTTTTGCCAGCTCCTATCTGACATGTAATAGATACATAATTTCCAGATAGGTTGCTCTCTGTTTCTGACTCTGTCATTGTCACAGACAGCACTTTAGCCAGCAGCATGTGTGCGGCCAGGGTCATCCTATGAGCCAGGAGAAGATCATCTTTTTGCTGTCATTTTCAGATAAGTAAACACAGACGAGCATGTGTTACGGGGAGATAAATGTTGCAAGAACATCACAAGATAGAAGCAGCAACCTGATGCTCCCTGTAGCCCTAAAAGAGCTTTATCTGAATGAAATGTATACCTTGGACTTTATTGCTGTGTGGGTTGCTGTATTAAAAGAATTGAAGCAAAATGTTCCCCCCCCATCCTGTTGTTGTTGCTTTTTATTAATGTTGTGAGAGAAAGAGTTTATACAATAGTTTTAGGATAGCAAGAAAGAGAGTTGACCTTTCTATTAAGCAACAGGAAGCTCATAGTGAGTTTCAATAACAAATCACAAGGGTGCATTTTTTTACTTTTGGTTGCAAATTCAAAGGTTACCCTGGTAAGCCAAGTGACATATGGCACTACCCATCAGTGGAAGAGATTGCATCCTGTCCCTTTCAGCAGGCTGAGATTGGTCAATAAGTTTCTGGTTCCTCTGGAGCAGGGCTGTCAAACCCTATTTCATTGAGGACCGCATCAGGGTTGCGTTTGACCTCGGGGGGGGGGGCTGGGGGGGCATGGCCAGGGTGGGCGTGGCCAGCTCGACATCACTTGTGTCGGGGCGCTTGTGGCAGCCCGAGTGCTCTGCCAGCGAAAACAGCCTCCTGAGCTCCTTTTTTGGCTGTGATGGCTTTCTGCAACCCTCTGCCAGCGAAAATGGAGCTCAGGAGGGCTGCCCGTGGCCCTGGCGAGCTCCATTTTTGGCTGCAATGGCCTCCTGAAACCCTCTGCCAGTGAAAACAGAGCTTGTGAGAGCCGCATGTAGCCCTCACAAGCTCCGCTTTCACTATCAGAGGCACCAGGAGCCAATCCTTTGCTGTTTCCAGGGCAGCCCCATGGGCCAGATCTAAGCACCCTGCAGGCTGGCTCCGGCTCCCCGGCCTTGAGTTTGACACCCCTGATCTAGAGCACTGTTTCTCAACTTAAATTTAAGACTTGTGTAGACTTGCCTTCCAAGAATTCCCTAGCTGGATGGGCAGGGAATTCTGGGAGTTGAAGTCCACACACTTTCAGTTTGCCAGGTTTGAGAAACTGCAAGGATATAAAGCAGACCAAAAAGCATATGGCGGGCTGGCATACTTTTTTGAAGTAAATGATAGCATGTACATTTATAATTTACTGTGTAAAGAAAGCTCTAAAATGCTACACTGCAAAATCTAAAATCTTGTGACAATATTAGCATGATGCAAATGTTATCCATTCAGTCGAGTGACTCTTGGGGATTCTACGGGCCAGGTCCTTCCACATCTTCCAATCTTGCACTAATCTCCAGTATAATCAGTCCACTTGCTAAGTTGTTGTTAATGCCCATCCATATGGATTTCTGTATCTGCTTGAAGAAAAAAGTGCTTTAGATAAAAGTTTCCATTTGTTAATATTGTCTTTTGAGTTTCACCTGACTTGGTGGAGAATTGTATTATTGACACAACTAAGTTAACCATTTGCTGAACTATAGGTAGTTGCCATTACAGCACATTTGAGCCATAAACTATAATTAATTAGTTACATTATTTTTTAAAAAAAATTTAAAAAGTTTTTTATTTATAAAACAGATAAAAAGACAAAACATACAATAAACATAAAAAACAAGTACATGACGAATCGTAATCTAGTATACATATTTACATTCCGCTAATTTATACATCGTTATTTATCTTAAATTGCAAATAATGAGTTATAGTTTTTCTTTTAATCTCCACCATTTTAATTTTTAATCTTGGTTCTCCTTTCTCCCCACCAATGATATAATTTATTCCAGGTTTCAATGTATTCAATTTCATCTTTTCCCTTCATTTCTGACGTTTACCTATCCATTTCAGCACATGTACATGCACATGTACGTACATGTAATTTTACGTAAAATTTCTTCTTCTGTGGGTACATTTTGTTTTTTCCAATTTTGAGCGAAAGTTAACCTTGCGGCAGTCAATATATGTAACATTAAGTATATTATATTTTTTATCATATTTATGTAATGTTATCCCTAATAAAAAAAGTTCTGGTTTGAGGTCCAATTTTATTTTCAATATTTCTTCCAGCCATTGTTTGATTGTTGTCCAGAATTCTCGTGCTTTATGGCACTCCCACCACATATGATAATATGTGCCAGGTTGGATTTTACATTTCCAACATAATGAAGAAAGATGTGTACCCATTTTGGCTAATCTTGTTGGTGGGAAGTGCCACCTGTAAAACATCTTGTATAAGTTCTCCTTATATGAAGTAGCCAGTGTCAATTTTTGGTTTCTTTGCCATAGGTCTTGTCATTTTTCTAGGTCAATATTAATTAGCTACATTATGGATTAAGGATAATGTGTGAAAATAGACAATCATGTCAGATACATTGTGCTGGCATGAATTACTATATTGCAAAGAGAAAAGCTATGTTCTGTATTCAGAAAAGTGGTACATTTTCAGCACTCCTTCCTTAGTTTTAAATGGGTAGGGGCAGAACTGTGGATCTACTGTAGTTTTATTGTGTCTAAAGTTATTAAAGGAAGCTATAATTTTGGTCACCTCCCTTTCTTTTTCTATTTAATATTTACTGTTCTTCCTTTACCAAAAACAATAAATAGTTAAATGGGGGAACATTTTGCTGAAAATAATCTTTTTTTAGTGTCCCATCTGGAGAATTTCATAAGAATATTTGAATCCATCTTTCCCCCTTAACATTTGCCTAGCTATAAGCTGCATGGAGAATTTAGGAAGGAGAATTTTGCTCAACCCTAGAGTAATTATCTTTTGTGAATACTGCTGCTCCTGTTTCTTTCAAAAAGAAAGAAAGAAAGAAAGAGAGAGAGAGAGAGAGAGAGAGAGAGAGAGAGAGAGAGAGAGAGAGAGAGAGAGAGAGAAAAGAAAGAAAGAAAGAAAAAAAAGAAAAGGAAGGAAGGAAGGAAGGAGAAAGAAAGAAAGAAAGAAAGAAAGAAAGAAGAAAGAAAGAAAGAAAGAAAGAAGGAAGGAAGGAAGGAAGGAAGGAAGGAAGGAAGGAAGGAAGGAAGGAAGGAAGGAAGGAAGGAAGACATTTTTTCCCAACTATGCTTCAGAATTTCGAACCTGGCATTCTTGACACGTAATGGAGTTTGACAGTTCATTTGAAATAACTGTGCCAATAACCCTTAAAAGTGGTAATAAAATACACTTTGTTCTACTGTACAGATGATTAATACCACTAAGGTAATTAAATTCCATTAGTTGTGGCGAAAGTGTGTATGTGTTTGGGGGAGGGATGAACGTGTGCAGAGGGAAGGTTGTCCATTTGTTGTATGCACACAGAAAACATTGCCAGGGTTTAGCAGATCCCTCATGAGGACAGAAAAGACAAATGTCTCTGAAAAGACATGTTTTCCCAGTTAAAATCCCAGGGAAGTCTATATCAACTTAGGACATCTGTTTGTTGTGATAGTTTGAGCTATTGATGCATTGGATCATTAGCAGCGATTGCACGATTTGGTGCCTCTTTTTCTCTTGTTGACATAGAGCTCTCGCTGGCTCTCTGGAACCAGGAGGGCAAAATGGGAGCGAAGGCAGCCAACTTGGATCTCATACGTAAGTTGTGACTTCCAGATTTATGGGAAACTAGATCACCTCCAGTATGGCGAACGTGATGTTTCTCTCCCCCCCCCCCCGCGCTGAACGGCTTCCCAAGATCAGAACTAACGTAACTTTGCCTCCTGCTGTTTTGTTGCTTTCAAGTCTTCAAGACACACATTACTGCCATCAATGAACAGTTTGTCCCCCTTTCAGATGGCTGCAGTAATGACCCACAAGGGAACAAGGGCTGACAATGTATCCAGGTGCAGCAACATAAGCATTTCATTAAATATTGAAGCTATGCTTTACGGTTACAGTGGCAAAAGGGAAATTTGGTCGAGCTCCAAAAAGGCATTTTATCATGCCTAGAAACACGCATCTTCTCCTATTTTTCCCATTCCCTCCAGTCCTGAAGGCTTTGGGGGACAAGGGATGAGAAAGTGGTCTGTTGCAAGTTTGTGTTGATTAGGATTGTGGGAAGTCAGACTATGGAATTTAGCATCCCAGCACAGCTCTTAAATTCAGATCCTCTTCATATTTACTGGAAACTTATTTCTCTGATTGCAGCAGAGATTATCTCTAAGTAACAGTATTGTTCAAATTGTGGGAGAGTTAGAAGTAGCATTTTCTTGGACTAAGCTAAATATACTGTATTTATGGACTCAGGCATTCGTATACACAATCACGCACTTGTATCACATCATCCAGCAGTAAATAATTTGAAGACTTTTTGTTTTAAAATAAAAGGAAAAATGAATTGATGTACATAAAGGCTAAGAATTGAATGATTACTGAAAAGCTATCATTCAAAGGAGTTCTGGAAGTAACAACCAATTTGTTATCTAACTTGATATTGCTTCCCAGTGTTAGAGTAGATTTCCCCCAACATGTGCTTGACAAATGAGTTTGCTACAGTGCTATTCTACTTTTCCTCTAAGAACTGAAAGAAAGAATGATTTGGTTCCTCCTCCATTTTATCCTCATCTTGTAAAACAGGCTGAGGGATTGTGTCTGGCAAACCATAGTTTTGATATGGCATTATAGGGCCTGCTAAAGCATTTACTAAAATAACTCCTTGTTGAGAGGTCTGAATAAAAAAAATTCAGCTTTCCCTCCCCCACTGCCTCTTAAATATTTGTATTTATACAAAAATACAATTTGGTGAAAACTAAACAGCATTTTTATCATTCCATTCAGAAGGGTGGACTTAGCCACTAAATAATTTCAGAATACTCACTTTGACTGAGAAAGCTACAACAATCTCTCCAAAGAGGATATTTTCAATTCACTCCCCTATTTTGTAACACTGAGCATAGTGTTTAAGGTTTAAAAAAACACAGCACAAGGAAGACCTGCTTACAAATATCCCATCAGAAAGCCCAGATGATTTTTCTCCAATCATCATCTCTCTAATGAACTCTCTCCTAACTCTGAGCAGGAAATTCTTATATGAGATTTAGAAAGGCTCATGTTGTTTGAAATTTGATCTAACATGTTAAGCTGTGTTCCAGCCATCTTGCCAGTTCTTCCTTTCCTTTCTATTCAAAATATTATGTGACTGGAAAAGTAGAAACAGTAGCTAAAACAATTGATTAGAGACAAGTAAAGCTTTTTCTTTGCAATTGAGGTCACATCAATGGATCTTTTATTCTTTGCCCATGCTCTTGTTTTCTTAACTTTTTTTTTATTTGTTTGCAGTTTGGCCAACATTTTCATTCAATATGCCGATAACTTGGCAAAGGTTCATATTATCATATTGTTTCAAGAGAGACCAATATGTCAATTTTAGGGACTATATCCCGCCCACAGGGTTACTGCATTTTGAATTAGTTTGAATTGATTTAAATGAGAGCTGCTTTAAAATAAAAAACAATCATTGAAAGGGCAAAAGTGGAGGTATTTTAGCCAAAATGCTTTCAAAGGACATGCACCGTAAGCTAAAAGGGACATTTTGTATATGAACAGTTTCCCATTTCAACCTTTGAATGTAGCATTGCTTTTGTAAAACAACAATATCAAATTAGAGGGTTTTTTATAAATAGAATAGAATAGAACAGAATAGAATTCTTTATTGGCCAAGTGTGATTGGACACACAAGGAATTTGTCTTTGGTGCATAAGCTCTCAGTGTACATAAAAGATATATGTGATAAATCATGATCATAGTCATCATAAATACATTCATCATGAATCATAAGATACAACACTTAGTGATAGTCTTAGGATACTAAAAAAGCAAATAACATAAATCATACTAGGAAACTAAATAAACAATATAAATCGTAAAGATACAAGCAACAAAATTACAGTAATAAGTAGAAAAGGAAATAGGTAATAGGAAGGATGAGAACAATAATAGTAATACAGTCAGTAAATAGTTTGACAGTTTTGTGGGAATTAGTTGTTTAGCATGGGGAAAAAACTGTCCTTGTGTCTAGTTGTTCTGGTGTAGAATGCCCTATA
The DNA here is from genome assembly GCA_023053685.1 of Diadophis punctatus similis. Taxonomy (NCBI): domain Eukaryota; kingdom Metazoa; phylum Chordata; class Lepidosauria; order Squamata; family Dipsadidae; genus Diadophis; species Diadophis punctatus. Next base: position 32,796,756 of record JALIGW010000001.1, on the reverse strand, counting down.
ATGTCATTTTGAGGATAGAAGTTGAAACAATTCATATCCAGGATATGAAGAGTCTGTAGATATTTTCACAGTCCTCTTTTTGACTCGTGCAGTATACAGGTCCTCAATGGAAGGCAGGTTGGTAGCAATTGTTTTTTCTGCAGTTCAAATTATCTGTTGAAGTCTGTGTCTGTCTTGTTTGGTTGTGGAGCCAAACCAAATGAGAAGCCATTCCTATATAAACATTCCAGATTAACAAATAAAATTCTATTTTCTGGAATTTACTATAAAACCAGTAATCAATCTGGAAATTATTCAGAAAAAAATAAAGTCTAATGGCCAGACTTTCAAGAAAATGCAATGCACATAAATGATGGGGTTTAATCACAGTCAGCATTTTTACTTTTGTACCTACATACTGATGCTCCTGGAAATGTCATATGGCTTTCACACATTCCTGCTTGGCTTCCATAAATAGAATTAAAGCAGCTTGATAGTCTAGTACCATGGTTCCCAAACTGTGTGCTGTAGAACCCCAGGATGCCACAGCGAACTCACAAGATGTGACCATGGGATATTTTACTGCTCAATAAATGGATCTATTAGGTACACTGTTTAGGAACCACAAAAGTATTTCTTTGGCCTAGGGCAGTGATGGAGAACTTTTTTTGGTTCGCGTGCCAAAAGGGGGTGCGCATGCGCGCTAGCGCGCGTGTGCCTGCCCACACCCATTCCCTCTCCCCATGCATGCACCCCTCCTGTGCTGCCCCCTGCGCATGCACACAATCCCCCACACACATGCGCACAGACCTCACCGAAGCCTGGGATGGTGAAAAAACCGCCCAACGGGCAAACCGAAAGTTCGGAAAAATGGACTTCCAGTTTGCCAGTTGTGCTGTTTTTTGCACTCCGGTGGCTTCAGGGAAGCTTCCTGAAGCCCCGGAGGGCAAAAAACAGCACAACGGGCAAACCGGAAATCTGTTTTTCCGAACTTCCGGTTTGCCCGTTGGGTGGTTTTTCGCACTCCGGGGCTTCAGGGAAGCTTCCCTGAAGCCTCTGGAGGGCGAAACGGCCTTGCCCAAGGCTGGAAAATCAGCTGGCCAGCGGGCATATTCGTGCTGCAGCTGACATAGGGCAACACCTCACGTGCCCTCCGTTATGGCTCCGCGTGCCACCTGTGGCACGTGTGCCATAGGTTCGCCATCGCGGGCCTAGGGGCATTGTGAAAAAATTACTTATTCAAATTTACCAAATAAGTAATTTCTTCTCGCAAGACATGCAGTTAATATGTCCTAAAACAACTAAATTTCACTTAAAACAAAATTTCAAATCAAAGCATGAAGAATATTAGAATTAGAATTATCCCTATACAAATATCCCAATAGGAGCCTGGAGTTCATCTCCCTCCCTGGCACTCTAACTTTCTACATGTAATGAAGTGGACTATAGTTATACAGATATGCATAAATAAAGAGAAATATTCAGACTTGTAATTTATTATCTCCACTGTAAATTCATGGAAAGCTTTATTCATTTGCAAGGTAGGATATTTGAAGGCAACTGAGACATATGTTGGGAAGGGCACGTGAGGTGGCTTGGACATTACCAAGCTGCCCTTTTCGTCATCAGCTGTTCAATGTGGCACGAGACATCTAGGGATTGAGACAGGACAGTGAAGCACACCTGATGCCCATCCCTAAGGTGGCCTACCTTTACCAATCTCCCCAGCAAAGAAAACAAGAGAAATTCCTCAGAAATATTTAACTACTGAGCTGCTTTTTGGGAGGTAGGTTGCAAGGTTTTGTCAGTAAGGCTTATCTGCAATTCACAACATTATATATATATATATAAAACAAAGTTTGCAGTGTCTTTAAGGGATCACACTGATTTTTCCCCCTCAGACTTGGAAGAATATTCTGATAGGCTTCTGCCTCCATTATATTTTAAAAGAGGTTTTGTAATTAGCTTTCTTTTAAAAAAAGAAAAAGAAAAGAAAAAGACAATGCTTTCCTTTTTCACGGTGCACCAAGTACTAAAGAACAAGGTGTGATAGTACACTTAGGTTAAAACAATGAAAAACTAATTAGATTCATTGGAAACAATTCTAATATATTAGCAGTTATGTTTCAAAGGGTGTAGGTTGTGTAAGTTGCTTTAATATAAAAGTGGGCTTAATAGAATCGATGTCTGACACTTTCCCCCCTTGCTCACATACATTACCAGGGTGGCTTTAAAAGAAACTAGGATATTCTAGAGAGCCCAGGAAATCTGCATTATAATATAAGGCTCCTGCTGTGAGCGAGCCTACGGTGCAAGTGTTAAAAAAAAAAAGAATAGAAAAAGAAATACAGCCCTGGTACCACTCCCTGTTATTTACAAAGGAATGTAATTCCTTTCATATTTGAGCTTTCCTGAAAAAGGACCTGTCAGGACTGAGGTGTGAGAGACATGAAATTTTACATCTCAAGATGAATACAAAGAATGGTTTGAGTTGTTGCTGTTTCCCCCTCTTTCCAATTGGCTGTGGCTGAGATCATAGTAAATTTTTAGGTGTTTCTTGATTCATCTTGATTATAAAACAGCATCGGCAGTAGCTGCAGTAAATAAAAAGGAGAATTTATTTTTATATAAACCACTGTCTGGGAAATTTAGGGTCGCTTTCCCATCCTACTTTCATCTGGTCCTGCTCTGGTTGTGAATTCAAGAATTTTCAGTCAGCCTGGAGCAGAAGCGCTAATATACCTGGCGGACACTGAATTGTGGAAACCTGCTTTAGAACAATTGGTATGTTTTCTCAACTGTTTCATCTTCAAAGCAAGCTCTGAAATAGTTTTGCATATACTCAAGGCAACTTCTTTCAACCAGCTGTGTGGCAGAGAGCTGAGAGAAGCAGAATATACTTTTCTTCAATAATTGCAAACTGCTAAGAAGTATTTCTACCTTTTGTAATAAATCCTTTATCCTTATTAAGCGTTTAGCTTAATATTGACTGAAGCAGATTTCTGAAAGGGGTTCCCCCCCCATTTGTCTGTGTTCTACAGTATGCTCTCTTTGAAGGAACATGGTGAAGCTGCACTCATAAATAGGGGAGCAAGGCAATCATATTACTTTGCTTTGAGATGTGTGGCAAAGCTTATGATGTTGAAGCAAAAAACCTACCGTATATACTCAAGTATAAGCCGAGTTTTTCAGCCCACTTTTTGGGCTGAAAAAAGCCGCCTCGGCTTATACTTGAGTCAGTGAAAAATTTGCCCGAAATGGAGGAGAAAAAGGGGCGGGGCCATGCCGCTGGGTGACGCTCGTGAATGGCCCGGCGCCCCTGTGAGTTTCCCCTCCCTCTGTGTCAGTTTGCCGCGCAGCGCGCACTGCACCATACCCCCTCCTCACGTTCTAATGTGGTGAGTGAAGTATTTCATTGAATACACCGTGATAATAATTTGTTATCCAGAGCAAATTTTTACAATGGCTACTGTATATTTAATGGGCACAGGCAGGCTGTATGTGTTATTCAATGGGCAATGGCAGGCTGTCTAATGTGTTATCCAGAGCATTATTACAATGGCTACTGTATATTTAATGGGCACAGGGCAGGCTGTATATGGTATTCAATGGGCACAGGGCCATTGACCCTCTTTTCCACTTACAGAGCTAGTTTACTGTTTTTCTTTGAAATAAATATTCAAAAACATTATTAGTATCTATTTTTATTTTTGAAATTTACCGGTAGCTGCTGCATTTCCCACCCTAGACTTATAGTCAATAACTTTTCCAGTTTTTTGTGGTAAAATTAGGTGCCTCTGCTTATATTCAGGTCGGCCTATACTCGAGTATATACGGTAATCAAGTCACATAGGACCCGGCTTTACTCTTCATCAAATGGAACAGGAGAGTTCTATGCAATGTTTTACAGCATTTAAGACATACTGCTAATTTTCTATGCCCCTGTAGGCAAGCACCTCTTTAAAGCCGCCAATTTGCTGAAACCTAATATTAATATACAGGTAATCCTTGCTTAGGGACTTCAATTGGAATCAGAAACCCCATTGTTAAGGAACATTGTTGCTAACTGGGAAATCACATACCATGGCTGCTCTTTTCTTTTGGCCAGTCCCCAGCTCTTTCGAATCTCATCTTAATCCTGGGATAGCTAGCTTGAAACTAACAAGACTAATCACTTTCACACCTTTGATTTTTGTTTGCCTCCAAACTGCTTCCCTGCCTTGTGGCATGCTCATTCAGCACTTATCAAGAAGAGAAGCAATAAAGTTTGTATTTACATTTATTGGAGACAAAGGGATTAGAAGAGTGTGAGCAAGTACACAAGAAGGAATACACATGGAAAGCAAGGCATTGGTAACCCAGCATCCATGAGTGCAGTAAGCAAACAGCTTAGTGCAGTGTTGGCGAACCTTTTCAGCACCGAATGCCGAAACAGGAGCGCGCACAGGCACACATGCGGGGGAGCACCGGAAAACGGAAGAGCAGTTCCCTGGTGTGCATGAATGCGCCGGGAAGCTGAGCTTCCAGTTTCCGGCAAGTGCATGTGCACTGGTCACCTGGTCTTCTGGTTTCTGGTGCGCATGCACATGTGAAGACCAGCTGCTCCGTGCACATGTGTGCGCTGGAAACCAGAAGCTCAGCTTCCCGGCGCGCGCATGTGTGCTGGGGAGCTGCTCTTCCAGTTTCCAGTGCTCCTGTGCGCATGAAGACCAGCTGGCCAGAGCGCATGTGCGTGCCAGAACCTGGAAGAGCAATGGGTGACGGTTGGCGTGCCCGGAGAGATGGCTCTGCATGCCACTTCCGGAACGTGTGCCATAGGTTTGCCATCATGGGCTTAGTGTGTTCTCTATTGTGTACCTGTTTATTCTCTTGTAATCCCTTCCTCTCCAATCTCTCCACCCAGTACGGGGAAGGGCAAGAATGGGTCAGGCATAGGAGAGAAATTGCTTGGTTTTTTTCTTTACTTCCCTCATCACTTGGGCTCTGCAATTACCCTGCTTCCATTAACTCTTTTTCTACTTATAACTGATTATTTAACAATTGTTCAGAATTACCTCAGATCTCCTGAGAGCTAAATAGAACCCATTTTCAGAGTTACAGTAGCGGTACACACATATATGGTCATATGATCACATTTTGGTTGCTTGGCAACTGACTCATGTTTACAGAAATTTTCAGCATGCCACAGTCACATGACTGCTATTTGCAACATTTTATTGGTTTCCAGCATTTACTTCAGGTTTGCAACAAAAATGTGTGTGTGTGTGCGGACAATGATTTGCTTAATGACAGTGACATTTGCTTAAGGACTGTTGTACAAAAAACAGTCATAACTCCCAATCCAGTCAAGTGATGCCTTGAATTATGATCAGAACAATATATGACCCTAATTCTGGGCTCAGTTAAGTTGAGGACTGCCTGTTACACCAATCGTGAGTTGAATGGCATTCAAAATTGTTATTACTATTACTACTAATAATAATAACTGCTCACAATTATCTGAAGTCACAGCTGCCAATTCTTTAGCTGGTGTTGATCTTCGTACACATCGAGTTCTTCCTAAGAACCTAGGATGTTATAATGTATTGGCATAGTATACAGTATATGTGGTTCAAGCAGTATGCAATTGACAGATATAAATTTTGTCAGTGTGCAGGTTTTCTCAGTACCATCCAAGATTTTTTTTGTATGGCACCTAATGTGCCAATAACCACTGGGACCATCACAGCCAATGTATGCCATAATCTTTCAATTTTCATATTTTGATACTTTGTGATTTTTTTTTGTCTGAAATGCTATAGGGTTTCCTGCCTAAGCGGGGGGTGGGTGGACTAGAAGATCTCCAAGGTCCCTTCCAACTCTGGTATTCTATTATTTTCAATTCTTTGTCTTCTACTACCCTCTGGCATTGCCACATCAATTATTCACACTTTCTTCTTTTCAATCAGAGTTATATGTTGTGTGTTATAAGCTGAGGTTTATCAATCTGTATTCAGAAACCCCACAATATTTTTACACACTCATTTTTGACTACATTTTCAGCATTGTTCTCACCAATTTTTCATAAGGGCAGCTAGTAATTTCTATAGATATTCCAGTAAATCATTTCGGCAACTGTGTTATTTCTTTGTTTATAATCAGTTTGTGCAATCTTTTTGCATGAGCTGGGTATAAGTTTTAGTGTTTCTCCTGCTTCTTTGTCCAATTTGCATTTTGAATCATTTGATGATTTTTAAAAATTCTGGCATGATTGCATTAGTTGGAATAATTTGCTCTTGCATAGCCAAAATTATTCCCATTTTCTTTCTTTCTTTTCATTGTTGAGGCCAATATTCACTTCATTTTACCTCCTTTAATGGGTTCACCTTACTTCAATCCCCAACACTGTCCATATTAAAAAAGGCAGGGGGAAAAACCTTAATTGCCTTTATGTTGAGCTTGGTTCTTAATGATTTTCATAAGAACATTCTGTATCATGCTTTTCTTAGCATGATACACAATTGGTTTGCCATTATCCTCTTCCTGAACATTTTTTCAACTTCTCAATCTATTCATACTATTCTGGAATTTCCAGGGGTCCCTCATCAAACTAATAATAAAAGATGAAATTGCTTAGCTCTCTAAGCCAAGGTCAAATAATCACTGCTCAGACCCCAAGAACTACTGCCATCTAGAGTTGTCATGATTGAGTTATATGGATTTATTGTTATCATTTTTGTGGCATCAGGAAGGGCATCATACAGTAAATGTTCAGCTCCATCCACTACACTCCAAATTACAGGGTCATAAAGAAGGGGTTACTGTGATCATTTTAATCTATTCCATATATTCTTTGGAAGGTATAACAGGAACCTAATGCAGACTGTTTTCCATCATTATCAGATGCAGGAACTGCAATAAAATATTTCATTATAAAAGATTCCCCATTCAGCATCCCTTCTGCAGCTCTATAAACTTTAATAGTTCCCCCAAAATGTTGAACTTCCTTCTTTTGGGTGGGCAATGCTCTTTCCTGTTTCCCAATGTGTTTATAGCCTGCTTAATTGGAATTGTAGAGATAATGATGCTTCCTCTGTCCAACGAAGGTCCTAAATTTAGGCTTCTTGCTCTAAGAGCCATTCATGAGATCAACCTTGGGGATCAATTGCCTTAGCAAAACGAACATGGCAGTTTTTGAATGCAAGCAGTTTGCTGATGTTCTTCCTTCTAGATCATAATACTTCTACCCACTGAAAACTCAAGGCAGTTAAAGATCAAAAGCAAAATAAAATATAAATAATTAATACATAGAACCATTTATCATCAATCTATCTCAAAAGGACTTGCTGAAGAGGAATATCTTGATTCCTGTCCTGAAAGAAGAAAGCATGGGTTGCAAGTAAATGCATTTTACAGTTTGGAGCAACTAGGAAAAGCTCTTTTTTACATGCTGAATAAACAGTCCTCTGAAATTTGTGGCATCATGAAGATGCCTCTTCTGCTGACCTTCATGCCTAAATAGGCAATCCTTCAAGATGGTCAGGAGTATAACCACTTTGAGCTTTAAAGATTCAAATCTTGGTATCATCTTGGTATCATGCAAACTTTGAAGCTTCTGGACATACTCCAGAGATATGCCCACCCCTATTCCCAATAGAAGACATTGCCGTAGGACAGGAACCCCTTGTAACTTTGACAGTGCCAAAATGAATGGGTGGATTGGGGCTTGATTTTCACTGCTGGTTCTGCCTGCTGAACATTGACATGGAAAAGCAACAAAGAAAGCAACCCCAAATTTCTACATCTTACTCCCCAGCCCAAATTCTTTCTAGACTCTTGTCATGGATATATTAGTAAGCTGCGATGCATGCTAATTAGAAAGTTGGCTGTAACAAGAGTTCCTCTTGTGAATCCATTTAAAGACCAATTGTTTACTATCTTTTTCTGTAAGTATAAAATTTTAATTACAGGACTGACAGGAACTGTGTGTGATACAGTGCTCTACATTTATCACTGGGAGAGGACCAGTTGCGGGAGCTGTTTGACTTTGGAGGGATCCTGATGCGCCCGCAATGCTGAGCAGCAGGTGCCACATTATTATGTACAGAAAAGCAATTAGGAAGCATATTGGATGAATGGGAAGTGCATTAATATTAGCGAGTGCATTTGTCAGTGGTTTTGATGCGAGTCTCTCTCTTTTCTTTATGCAACATTAAGATTGTGCCTCTCATAAATTCTCCCCTTAAATTGCCATCTGTTCCCTTGTCATGCAGGAGCGAGGTGGAAAAAAAAGTTTTTTTCCTTGACAAAAACAAAAAACAACCCCCCTCCACAGGACGGGAAAAGAAAATCTTTTTTAAAACATTGAAAATGAGAGAGAGAGGAGGGAGGGAGGGAGGGAGGGAGGGAGGGAGGGAGGGAGGGAGGGAGGGAGAGAGAGAGAGACTGACTCACCAACTGGGAGAATTTTTTGATGTACAATTGAGGCATCACATATGCTAAGTAATTACCCTTAAATACAGAGTTAACTATCTGGATTCCTACTTCATCCTTTTCTACTCCCACTCAACTTTACAGTCTTTTAAATATTGTTTCTAAAAAGTGCTCTGTGAAATCATTGGCAAAGTTAGCTGCAAAAGGAAAGGCCAGCTCTGGCTACTTTTCATCAGTGATTAATTAGACATAATTTCTTTTGATGTGAATTGGGTGTTTCTTGAAGACTGGCAGATTTTGGTACAGAATTTGAAAAAGGTTTAGTTGGACTTCTAAGTAGAGTTCTTTTGGCATCTTTTATAAAGGAAGAAAAGCCTACATCTCTCAGATATAGCCACCGGAATAATCATGTCTGAAAATTGTTATTGAAATATCTGTAAGATAATTAAATACAGAATTAGAGAATAACAGATTTGGAAAGGATCTTGGAGATCTTCTAGTCCAACCCTTTGATCAAACAGGAGACCCTATACTACTCTTGACAAAAAGATGTCTAATCTCTTCTTAAAAACCTCCAGTGATGGAGCATCCACAACTTCTGAAGGCAAGCCATTCCATTGAATGTTCTTGCTGACAGGAAATTTCTCCTTATTTCTAGGCTGGATATCTCTCTAATAAGCTTCCATCTGTTACTTCTTGTTCTACCCTCGGTGCTTTTGAGAATAGGCTGACCCCACTTCCTTTCTGTGACAGCCCCTCAAATTTTGGAAGAGTGCTATCATGTCACCCCTAGTCCTTTTCTTTGTTAGACTAGACATATTTGGTTCTTACCACTCTTCATCATGTGCTTTAGCTTCCAGTCCCCTAAGCATCTTTGTTGTTCTTCTCTGCATTTTTTTGGATCATGGTGACCAAAATTGGATACAGTGTTCCAAGTGTGATCTTACCAGTGTAGTATAAAGTAATACTAACACTTCACATGATTTTGATATTATCCTTCTGTTGATGCAGCCTAGGACTGCTAATCAAATGTCTTACGAGATAACCTGGGATAAATTGTGGTTCCAGATGGGAATTGGATTGCTAGGCATGAGGAAAAATAAATATGCCTTTTTTCCCCTGGAGGCAAATGGGTAACCTTTGGATCTGGTGAATCTAATGTTTCCCTTCAGTCATCCCTAGAGCAACCTCTTTTAGTTATTACCATTACTGGGATGAATATTGTATCAGATTTTGCCTAACCATTTTACAAAAGTTTTCTTACCTCGCAGTAGTTTCTTTCTGTTTTTTTTTACCTTACTCTTAGTATAATTTAGAATTTCATTAGAATGTCTTCAGTGACCTTTTTGACTTTATTTATTTTTGGAGGTGGCAGAGGTTGCTACTCCGCTGTGTTGGTTTGATTTGTCACACAGTTTTGTCACTAAAGCACTCCTAGTGGCTGAATTTCTTTATTTCCCTTACAGTGTAGTGGAAGTATGGGAAGCAAAGAGACTGAGGATAGTTGGAGAGATGATTCACACAAACACCTCGGCCACCTTTTAACTAAAATTTGTAGAAAAACATCATCGCCTACAATTAACAAAGCTACTATATGCTTATAGCAAAGCTGCCTTGATTACTACTTGGGTAGAAAGGTGAAATGTAAATTGAACAAATAATTGCAAAGAAAACTGAAATGAATTTTCACTGTATGGAGAGGGATATGTCCTCTCCATATTTATTGAAATATTCCTTTACTGAGATTCCACACCCTCAGACCTGAACTTACAGAAATTTAACAGTTATGCTTACTTTGCTCTTACAGACATTTTCCTTAATTCTTGTCTTTCTCAAACTATAAACACAAAAAAAGAAAAAAGTATAATAGCATGTAAGTAGGAGGAGACAGAAAAAGGAGGCTTGAGGCACAGAATTGAATTTGATTTGGATTTTTAAAAAATGGAAAAACGATGAAGGCATATAAATGATCAGTACAGCTAAGAAAGCAATCAGGAGGATCTTTTCTCTCTCTCATAATGCTAGGACCTTGGTCATTTAACAAAGCTCAGAGGTTATTACATTGGGAGACAAATTAGGACAGCTGTAGCCACTGGTGCTCTACTCTCATTGTCCTCACAGATGGAGAACTTGCTGTCCCTTGGGCTGGAGGACCAATAATGGCATAATCTGTGATGGATAATTAGGTCATTGGCACAGTATGCTGCCTTTTTCAGTGCAGGGCAGCAACAGTGTTAGGATAGGATGCTAATAATCACGCAATTCCTTCTTCACTCCCTGCTATGTTGTCTGGCTCTCCACCCCATACCCCTAACCTGAGCATCGGGGCCAACTGAATACCAGGGTTCTTCATACAGCTGATTGCTAAATTGTACAATTTCATGCTGGCAATATTACTCTGCTAACCAGAGCATACAAAACATTTGCCAGACCAATCCTTGAATACAGCTCACCTGTCTGGAACCCGCACTACATATCGGACATAAATACAATTGAGAGAGTCAAGAAATACTTCACAAGAAGAGTCCTCCACTCCTCTGCTTGCAACAGAATACCTTATTCCACCAGACTTGAAATTTTAGGCTTAGACAACTTAGAGCTACGTCACCTTCAATCTGATCTAAATGTAGTTCATAAAATCATATACAAAAATGTCCTACCTGTCAATGAATACTTCAGCTTCAACCGCAACAATACAAGAGCACACAATAGATTCAAACTCAATGTAAACCGCTCGAAACTCGACTGCAGAAAATACGACTTCAGCAACAGAGTAATCAGTGCCTGGAATGCACTACCTGACTCTGTGGTTTCTTCCCTAAACCCCAAAAACTTTAACCTTAGACTGTCTACAGTTGATCTCACCCCATTCCTAAGAGGTCTGTAAGGGGCGTGCATAAGCGCACCATCATGTCAACCGTCCCTGTCCTTCTGTCCTATTGTCTAATTTTTACCTATACATGCTTTGCTTTTGTTTATGTTTATATCATACCTGTTATCTTGTACACGTGTTGACAAAATAAATAAATAAAAATAAATAAATAAATAAATAAAAATAAAAATGTTGTGATGGTTACCATCTTGGATGGCTTTTAAAGCAATTGAAACTCATGGTGGCAATGTAATCCTTCTAGTCTCAGAGTCTGTTTCCTTATTAATATTAGTTACTAGAAGAGGTACAAAGTAGCGACAGCTAAGAGGAGAATGACCAAGAGCTCGTAGAGATCAGTGGTACATCTCTGGTTGGATGAGGAATCTCAGAGAGGACTCATTGATGCATTCCAGAATGGAATGATCTGAGGTCTGCATGTAATGGGCTATGAGAATAACCTTGAGGAAAAGGAGGAAAAAACTTCAGCTAAGGCAATGATCAGATAAATCACAATCCAAAGCAAGAATGTGATGTGTGAAAGCAACTCTGACTTAACCCTCCCTATTTCTTTTTAGGATAAAGGCAAGGCGTGGAAAAGCATATTTTGACTTGCACAATTCTATTACTGTAACCTTAAAATGAAAGTAGTTTTAGTAGTCGTGGCTTTGGTACTTGAGCCAGGACTACCACAAAGGGCTGACACTGCATCCGGATTAGATTGCCCTCAAAGGTGGCAAAAGTAGCAGAGAAAAGAAAGTAATGAGTCTGTAGCATTATGGAGATGATGAATACAAGCACTTTTCAGAGTAGATGTTACTCACTTACTGTTCTTTCATGAGAATTGGTGGTAAATTGATGCAATAAAGAAAAAAGAATCAAAGGGCAACCCCAAAGAAAATTAAAATGTCAATGGTGTCCTCAAATACATGCCAAAATAAAAAAAGTTCTTAAATGACCCCAAACCTTCAAATCAATGCCCTTATTAGAAGCAACAAATGTGTTTCACTTGCTATCAAAAGGATGTCTTCTAAAATGTTAGATATGTGTATTTATAATTTTTTGTTAATTTTATATCCCACCTTTTCAATAAGAGCTCAAGAGAGCTTACATGGGGATTTTGTTGATTGATTGATTGATTTAATGGTTTTTTTGGGCCGCCCAATTCAAACTAAGTGATTTGGGGTCGCATACAAAAGAAGCAAACAATAAACTAAAAAAAAGGTTAACCATAAAACATTACCATCACCACCCCATTTATAAAATATAAAATGTCAACAAAATGTGATAATTAAAGAACTAAAAGAATACTCCTCCACTCAACTGGATCCAAACAGTGGAGGAAAAAGCTAGGACTTAATGTTTTTTTCTAAATGCACACAAAGTTGAGGTGTGTCATATATCAGCAGGCAGAACACACAGGCAGCCACAGAAAAGCATGCTTCCTAGGTCCCATAAGAAACATGTTTTTCCCATATGGGTTGGGCTGCCACTTTTCACAGCATCTGAAATCTTCTCCTGCTTCCATAGTCTCTCATAAGTGGGGAGATAATGGTTTGCATAGTAGCCTATAGAGGCTTCATTCTGTGTGGTTGGTATATTACACTAAGTGTACTAGCTTCACTGAAATTCATCTAAGATTCTCAAGAAGAGGAATGGGATTGTTGCTTAAACATTATTGAACCAAAACACACAAAAATTACTTCTACCAAAAGATGCAACTCCAGGGCTGAAAAAAAATCTTTGTTTTCTTTCTTCTTCCATCTATGATTTTAAGGTGACTAAGGCAAATATCTAACAATATGATTGCCTGGCTTGTCGGCTATTTCTTTTGTAAATGACATTGCCTAATGTTTTTTTAATGGATCTTGTAAATAATTTATCCTTAAACCTTTGTTTAATGGATTTTTTTAAAATTCCAGAGTTTGATACCTAAAGAGCTGTGTCTAGCAATTCATGTTAGCACTCTGACCATTTCCTCTTCCAGTTTTAAATTAACAGCCAGCTGTTTATTCTTAATTGTAAGGGGGGGGAAAGTATTTACAACGATAGCTAAACGCTGTTTGTGCAATGCACAATTTACAAAACACCACCAGTCCATACATCATTTCATGCTACATACATATTCATTTTTTAAAAGAACTGGCACAATAATCTGATTTGATGTACTTGCAGCAGGACTCTTCTACAGTATCTTCACTGGGACTGAAATATTTTAAAGGTAATGTTTTAGCCGAGACAACTCAGAACTCAGAATCTTGAATCTGATGGAGGAAGAGCCTATGGAAGCTTACCATATTTTTCAGAGTATAAGATGCACTTCCCCCCCCCCAAAGCGGGTGGAAATGTCTGTGTGTCTTATACAGTGAATGTTGTCAAAGCCATGCCCATCCGCAGCCTCCACCCTTTGACCATTTTTGGTCTCCGCGCATCGCGTTTTCGGCCTCTGCATGCCCCATTTACGGCCCATTCCAGGCTGCGGGGATCACCACAGCCGATCACTGCCTCTATGTGTCGCATTTTCAGCCTCCGCATGGCCCGTTTTTGACCTCTGCGCATCACGTTTTCAGCCCATTTCAGGCAGTGGGGATTGTCACAGCACAGCGCCGCCGATTGCCACCTCCATGCATCACATTTTTGGTCTCCGCACATCGCGTTTTTGGCCTCTGCATGCCCAAGTTTTGGCCTCCACACATTGCTTTTTTGGCTGGTTCCAGGCGGCGAGGATCGGCGGTGATCCCCGCCACCTGGAATGGGCTGAAAAAGTGACTCGCAGAGGTCAAAAACAGGGCATACAGAGGCTGAAAATGTGATGCGTGGAGGCCAAAAAAGCGATGCGCAGAGGCAGCGATCGGCGGCAATGTGCTGTGACAATCCCCGCCACCTAAAATGGGCCAAAAATGTGACACCCAGAGGCCAAAAACATAACACATGGAGGCAGCGATGTGCTTTGGAACAGCTGATTGGCAGTATTCTAGGAGGATGATCCAACCGCCAATCAGCTGCTTGTGCTGAATCAGGCTGCGATAACATGCTGAAGCTGACCAGGCTATTTGCTGCAAGGATGCTAGCCAGATGAATACCGATGGATGCTGGTAGGCAGAGGCAGAGTTTTTTTTCTTGTATTCCTCCCCCAAAACTAATGTGCATCTTATACTCCGGAGCGTCTTATACTCCAAAAAATACGGTATGTGGTTACAGTATAATTAGTTTGTTTAATCTTTAAAATCTTTATTACTTCCTCAGATTCTGGAGGCAGGGGTGTCCATGGGCGTGGGGTGGGATAAAAAAAATCAAGATGGTGACTACAATCATATATTTGAATCCCCATTTCATTTTTGTGTGTGTTACGATGCACATTAAGGGGCACTTTGGTCATGCAAGTTGTGGCTGCCATTTTAACTTCTTTACCTCTCTGCAGATTAAACACATGGTGAAGACTTAATGTCTGATTTTACACATGGTGTTGGATGTGTACAGTTTATCTTCTTCCAATGAAGGAAGGACATTGGGTGGGAATTTTCCATATACAAAGCACTGCATGAGAAAAGGGGAAAGGCAGAGGCAGAGGCAAGAAACTAGGATGTTGGTGTAACAAATTGCTCCCTAGCTGATTTACCAAGGCTATGCAATGCTTTGGAGTCTTGTGACCCTGGAAAAACAAACAATTGCTTGAGTCAGCTGCAGACAGGCACTGTATTTGCACTTCCATCCACTCTAAAGCACCTCTTCCAAACGGAATGCAAAGGAATGCAGATTTACAATTTTCTCCATGACATTTTGTGAACAAGAATTTGATCAGATGCATAATAAATAAGATGATGATGGTAGATGCAGTAAATACATATTTCATTCTGGATTTAGAACATGTGTAGATATTTATCAAGAATGACTCTCATGAGGACTAGAAATACAAAGGAAGTATAAATGCAAGCCCAGTGTAGGGAATCCCGATCTCGACGCCATCCTCCAACCATCCTACTTTCCTGTGTTAGGCAGGGACATTTAAGGGAGAATTGTCTTTCCAGTCATTTGCATTCCTGCCGTAAGTGTATTTCTTCAGATGGTAGGTTTAGATCAGTGTTTTTCACAGTTTTGAAAAACACTGGATGGAATGCTCTCTTGTGCCTCTTATTTTCTGCAGACAGAAAACTAGCATTTCAGGGGAAAGATTAACAACTTGAAGTCTTTGGCCTGGTAATTCTTTCTATGGAGGGTACCGGTATTTTACTTTTCTTTTTTTAAAGTAAGAATCATTTCAGTTATACCTCTAATTTTTTTTTGGGGGGGAGGTAAAGTCTTACCATTAAATTAGCATTTCCTTCACATATTGAAAGTTTTGCAGTTTGCTGCATCTCCCTTTTGTGCAACTGAGAAACTCAACTCTTTCTGTAATATATCTCTTTAAATTGGTGTTATTTCTGCCCCACTAGAATATATACTGTATACATTAGAAAAGGTGGTGTGTTTGTACTTTGGGCTCCAGAGATTCACCATTGGGCAGGTGGGCAGTGCCAACTATGTGTCTGTAGGAGGGGAACTTGCCTCATCTTCCTTGACTTCATTTCTGTACCTCTGCAATGTCAGCTAAATCAATGTTTCTCAACCTTGGCAACTTTAAGACATGTGGACTTCATTATGACTGGGGAATTCTGGGAGCTGAAGTGCACACATCTTGAACCTGCCAAGCTGAGAAGCAATGAACTAAATTATTCCTGTATAATGCAACGTTTTAATATATATAACTGAAATGCTAGAAGCAATGGACAAGCCTTTTTTTAAAAAAGAGATTTCAATTGTGTACAGCAGCTGTTGCATTCTTTGAAGGTTTGTTATATGTCAGGATTTTTGTTAAATAAATACCCAGAACTCATAATATTCTCCTTACTGGTTCACTGAGCAGCAGAATAAGAGAGCAAGAGGGAATAGTCTCATAGGATTATATCCAGGGACAAAGAAGAGCATTTATTTCATTTCAGCAATCAAATGGCATAATTGTTGGTTGCTGTTTATTGACTTGAAGTATCAAGGGAGAAAGGAGTAATTCTGGAATAAATGCTTGAAAATCACTAAGGACTAGATCCTTGTTTTCCTTTGCCAAAGTCAGAGGCTCAAATAGGTTCTTTACAGACTACATACATTTTGGCAGTTTTTGGGATGCCCTTAGCTGCTTCTCTGTTTATGTCCCTGTTATTGTGACAAGTACTTGAAAGTGGAGAGAGATCCTTGCCTCAAAATTTCTCCTATGTCTTAGCTGGAAGTGCAACTAGCATGCTCTCTGTGGGAATAATGTATTATTGGGGAGATTAAGAAATTAATCCTACCTTGTTTTGAAGCTGAAACTAAAAACCTTGGCACACAGAGAAAATTCAGTCAAATTGGTTGATGCTGTGCTTTCCATTCTGATTTAGAATTATCCTGGATGCTTTTAAGCAGTGTAAGGATTTAAATCTGTTATTTTATAGTCCTAGGACCGTGATGGCGAACCTATGGCACGGGTGCCACAAGTGGCACGCGGAGCCATATCGGTGGGCACGCGAGCTCAGGTCTGGCGTGCATGTGTGCACCAGCCGGCTGATTTTCAGGCCTTCTGGGCCCACTGGGAGTCGGGAAACAGGCTATTTCCAGCCTCCAGAGGGGGTGGGGAAGGCCGTTTTCGCCCTCCCCAGGCTCCTAGAAAGGCTCTGGAGCCTGGGGAGAGCGAAAAATGGGCGTGCCATTGTATGCTGGGAGCAGGGGGGTCATGCGTGCATGTGCGGGGGTGCATGGAATTATGAGTGTGGGGGCACGCACACACGTGATCCCCCGCATTCCCCCCTCCCTTTTGGCACGCGAACCAAAAAAGGTTCGTCATCACTGTCCTAGGAAGTAGCAAATTTTGGAAAATGTTGCCAAGAAAACTGCAGGTACTTGTCCATGTAAGTGCCAAGAATCAAGACTGATTCATAGGCCCATGCATGCAAACAAGAGAGAGAGAGAGAGAGAGAGAGAGAGAGAGAGAGAGAGAGAGAGAGAGAGAGAGAATTGTAGATTGATCAAATTCAATATTCAGCATATTGGATTTAGCTATGCTCCACCCTTCCACAGAGCAAACACAGGTGGGATTCACTCCAAAACTTACCCACTAGAGAGAGGGTTCCCCCCAATTACTTTTCAATGGGGAGGGGTGTATTCCTACATTAAAAGGCTGTCAAAAGAATTGAATGAGTGGGAGATAGAAATGGTTACTATCATTATGGATGAACAAGTTTGCTTAAAAGACATAAGCTTTTTTTTAAAAAAAAATCTGATGATGTGAGCTGTAGTTCATGAAAACATGTAGTATGTCTTTCAATAACATTGTTAATCTAAGAACATGCTACCAGACTCCTCCTGATTTTTGGTGACTGTAGACTCATCTGGTTCTCTTCCTACAAAAATTTCTATTTTCCTATTGAGCTCTTTCTTGAGCTGTCTTTCTCACACCTTGTTTCCATCCAGTTTCTATCCATCCTGCTATTTTTGGGCCTGATTCTGTTCTTTTTTTAGGGCTTGCCTTCTGAAAAGCGTGCTTACTGTAGATACACACACATGCACACCAGGGGTGGGTTCCTACCGGTGAGGGACCCGCCGATTATGCAATTTGCACGCGACTGCTCAGGTGCCGTCTTCGCCGGACAGTCGTGCGCATCGCCATCTTTTTAAAAGAATTTTTCAGCATTTTTGCTTCTGTGCATGCGAGGAAGCAAAATCTCACCAAAATCTTGCAAGGGGACGCGTGCGCGTGCGCAATTTCAGCAAGATTTTGCTTCCGCGCATGCGCAGAAGCAAAATCTTGCCGAAATTGTGTGAGGGACACGCGCGCGTAGCGAGTGCATGCGCACATGAAACATGGAGATGCACACGCAGCGCACTGGTATCGGTAAGTAAGCAACCGCCCCTGATGTACACATACAAACACACTATTGTATTTGTGGAGGAGGAAGATGCTTTCTTCTTTAATTGTTGTTGCCAACTAATATTAAATTTTGGCTCTAAAGCAGAGGTTATGGTCGTTATCTTTTAGTTTTAGTGATGTTGGCTTGAACAGTATAGGATCAAGTGGATTTTGCACTGGGTTGCACGTCCCACTCTCCACTTTTGGAAGCAGGGAGGAAGTAAACCTTCAGTCATTTGAGGTAAAATTTGATCTCATGGAAAGAGGATTGAAACTCTCTCTCCCTAAAAAGTCATAAGTAAAAGTGGCTGGCATGATGATACTTATAAAATCTCTGTACTATGAAGAAAGTAAATGTGTCCCTTCTCCTAAAACTAGGATTTGGAGATGACCAATTAATGTAATTGCCAATATCACCATGGTACCTTCCATCCTTCCGAGGTCAGTAAAATGAGGACCCAGATTGTTGGGGGCAATAGGCTGACTCTGTAAACCGCTTAGAGAGGGATGTAAAACACTGTGAAGTGTATGTAAGTCTAAGTGCTATTGCTATTGCTATACACACACTGTTCATCTTCACACAATCATATTGTCTATGGCATTTACTGCCACAAATTGGCTTTAACTATGATATTTAAATATGGTATGATATTGCCGGGGGATGGTAGAGAACAGGAAGGCCTAGAGGAACGTTGTCCATGGGGTCGCGATGGGTCGGACACGACTTTGCAACTAACAACAACAACAAATGATATTTTTAAAAAGGGGCTGGGGCTGGGAGAAAAGCAATATGTAGATAGCATTTGAGGCTTTTTACAACCTGAGAAAACTTGTTATCACTTCTAGCACCAGTAAAATACACATTACTTGGCAGGACTGACAGAAATTGAAGAGAGTTTATCATGTCAACATGGGTGCAGATGCTATACGCGATATTTATGTCACGCTGACCAATAGAACCCGGAGGATATTGTTTACTTCCATCACAATGTGCATCTTGTATTAAATGGGATAATTTCCAAGCCAATGTGGTGAGTAGTCGACACAGTACAGTATCTCAATTATTTTTGATCTCTCTCCCTCCCCTCTCCTTAATCAGTGGTCTAGTCCAATAATATTCCTCCATCCATTTCCCTTGACTAGCCTCCCTACCAGGCCTACAAGTCACACATTGTTTGTGTAATTATAAAATCAAAAGTGAAGATTCAGCTTCCCAGCTGTGCAGTAACATAACAACGAAGGTGGGGAGGGGGGAGAGAGAAATATCAATACAAGAATGAAAAAGGAAAGAAGGAAAGAAGGGAGGGAAGGGGGGGGAAAACAAACAAACAAGTAAGCAGGTATACCAAACCCTGCCTTTAATTGGAGCACAGCAAAGTATTTCAAGTTAACTATGACCCACTGCTGAAAATGCCTTATTCTTGTTACAGTGCTATATAGTGTTGCACTAGTTTTGCCTGTAGGGCAGATAGACTCAATCCCATCCCCTCTTCCTCATGTTGGCCTCTGGGAAACTCATACAGAGGGTTTAAAGGCGATTGCTGTCCCCTGGTATTGCTTCCTGGCAGGGCAAGGCACACTATCATGACTGATGTTGTGTTGAACAGGGGTCTCCAACCTTGGCAACTTTAAGACTTGTGGACTTCAACTCCCAGAATTCAAAGCTGGCTGAGGAACTCTGGGAGTTGAAGTCTTAAAGTTGCCAAGGTTGGAGACCCCTGGTGTTGAACACTTACTTTTGCTTCAGATTTGCTCCATTTGTGAAAGAAGTGTTCAAAATGCACCAGATGGAAAAAGGGAACTCCCCTTTGGAGTGTAAATATAAGTGGATCAATTTCCCCTGGTGATCCTGTACTGTTATTTATTATTTCTTTGTATTCTTCAAAAATGGTTCCGGCACAGGCTAAGAGAGATCGAAGGTCTCTTCTTCTCTCACCTCTTTATTTTTTGAAGGATCACTGGAGTGCATTATAGTTAAGAAACTGCAGATCATTGTATGGCCTCCCTCAATATTCAGGTAAAGAATTACTGTGAGTAAATGAGGAAGCTTTTCTAGAGGGTTTAAAAAAAAAGAGGAAACAGGCAAGATAAGGCGATTGTCACAGTTCCAAATAGTAGTCGAGCAGAAATCCTGACAAAGCATCGTTTGTCAGCGATCTTCCTTCCATCCCCAAATCCATTTGTAAAATGTTTTTATTTCCTGAAAGGAAATGGGGGGAGCAGAGAGTGGGTGAGGAACCCTTTTAAACTCTTTCTTCTCAGCCTTAATTTTTTCACCTGTAACATGGGAGATAAGATTTCCTGATAAATTTGTTATGGGATTTACACCTAACAGATGAAAATTAAGTATTTCACACGAGCAAAGATACTGAACATTAGGTTCCAGATTTGACAGGATGATAATAATATGATGTAATATGTAATATTTTTGTATGCTTTGTTAGGCAACTTTGTCAGAAAACTTCCTCCTCTCCCCCCCCCCCCCCATAATACAGATAGGGAATAGAGGCTACGAGGGAAATTTTGCAGCTACTACCAGTTAATGGCAGGACAAGTAGATACGGAAGTTGAGAAAAAAGATTCAGTTTGCACTTTGCAGCTCTTACATTTGGAAATCAGATGTATTTGGAGCACTTCCCTTTGAGAAAGAATATGGTATCTAGGACTGTTCAGTATACCCAAATGAAGAATAAAGGACATCACAGAGGAGTTTTATATGTATATAAATTATGCAGAGGGTGGAGAAGGTCAATAGGGAACTACTAGGTAATCCAATAAAACTGAATGATAGAAGATTCAGGACAAGGAAAAGGAATTTTGTCATAGTCTGCTGATTTTATCAACACATGATTCTGGACATCTTTTTTTTTAAAAAAAATAAAATGTTCACTCCAGTAAGACAACCATTTCTCCAGAATTTGGCACATCACCTTCCTCATAGTTCTCTAGTTCGATTGTAAGTTCCGTGCAACTCTGCTTGAAAAACTACATCTACGGTTTCTTGTGCATCTATGGCTATTGCTGGTAAAACAATTTCCAAATATTACACTCTGCATGCTTATCTTACTTCATTAACTGAATGACTATATTCTGTTGGGTTGTAAAAACTGTTTAGAATAAAATATTAATATTTTTAAGAAATTATTATAAAATATCAATTTCTGCATAATGAAGTCCTCATAACACATTTTACTTGATCAAATGACAATTGTCAGAGAAATTTTGCATACAAAGCAAATTCTATGCTTCTCATGCAAATATGAACTGTATTTTGTTCTGCTTCACAATTAGATATTTAGTGAACTACAAAGATGTGGATCTCTTTTGTCCCTACTCTGTGCATCTTAATCCTATAGATCAAGTTACAAGGTCTGTACTTAACTGCTGATGTGTCTTTCCACCCATTCAAATGTGGCAAATGATTAACAACCTTTTGTGAGCAGTGTCAAATTTTGTTTTGTTCTGTTTCCAACAGCTGTTTAAATGTTAATGTTTATGTTCCAATAAAATTAACAACAGTATCAATAGCAATAATCTATTACATATTATATATCTCTATCTATCTATCTATCTATCTATCTATCTATCTATCTATCTATCTATCTATCTATCTATCTATCTATCTATCTATCTATCTATCTATCTATCTATCTATCTATCTATCTATATATATATATGGCAGCCGGCCCGGGTTCAAATCCCAGTAAGGGGTATGGCTATCTGACGAGAGCAAAATAAGCTCGAAATAGATCTATAATAGTCTCCCTTTATTTTCATTTATCAGCAAAAAAATCATACATACATACATACATACATACATACATACATACATACATACATACATACATACATACATACATACATACATATATATATATATATATATATATATATATATATATATATATATATGCCACCTGATTCCCAACTTGAATCTCAGTGGTTTACAAATAAAACATTAAATACAAGTAATACAAGAGACAAAAATGGAGATTCATTTTATTTAAATGAATTAATTTATTGGATCCTTTTAATTGAATTCTTTTGGTATGATTTGAGATTATATGATTAATTGGTTTTGCAATTTTGGTGATTTTCAATTGATTGGTTTTTATTAGGATTTTGGAATATTTTGTAATTTTACTATGAAAAATATGTATTCACAAGTTTTTTTCAACATTCTGATATTTTAATTGTTTGGGGAAAGTGGTTATCTACCTTTTGGAAAAGCACATTATAAGTGTGATCAACATCAGATCTGTGGGTCTGTTATTTCTGGCCAATCTTAATTTCCTAAGGTTTAGGAGTAAAACACAAAACAGTTAAGCTTTATTTCTTTGTGGGGGGGAGGTTGCCTTTGCAAGCTTTTTAATTGCGAAACCCCCCAAACTTTGATAAATTCAATTCCCCAAAAAAGTTTTTGGTTTTGCCATCACGTTTCACAGGAATGGTCTAGATTTGCTCAGGGTATGGGTGTGTGTGTGTGTGTTGGAGACAGAAAAATAGCCTAGGCCACATCTTAGTCTCTGCCCAAAATTAATATAAATATTTCCTGTTCAGCTTGGTACTTCCTCTAGTCAGTGACTGTCTTTGCTGGCTCTTGCTTGATTTTTGGCTCTGAGAGCCTGATTACCTGTTGGGGGACCTCCGAATCAGCCTTTTTCACACTTTGGTTCCTATCTGATGGCAGCCTCTGGCTCTAGTTCATACAATGATTAAGAGGATTTCATCACATTATTTGACACCTAGATTCCTCTATTGGCTGACAGCAATGAGAACAGTCAAGCATGTTTGATGTGATGAAATTACAAATGCTGTTAGAGTGGAGAGAAGTTCGTTAAGAAAGAGGGAAGACAGTAATGCAGATTGCTGGCAATTCTGTAGCTTTCATCATACATTATTATATTGTTACATTACTGTACATTTAAAAAGAATCTGTGTTGATTCAGTACTTGTCAAACTCCTTGCTTATTTCATGCTAAAATACTTTGATCAGGTTCACTGAGTCTTCACCAGTTTAGCTACCAAACATATGGTATATTTTAATAATGATAATTGTTGAAATTGAGCTCATTGTTTTTCAAACTTGGCAACTTTAAGATGTGTACAGTTCAACTCCCAGTGAAAGTCACAGATTGTCCCTCTAAGTTGCTCCTGCTCCTTATTTTGTCAATAAACTTGACTATGGAGTATGAGATCCCAGAGATCTCTTATTCCATAGCATATGCCTACCTGAAGCACCCCCACCAACCACACTCTATAGTGCACACATCCATGCAGCAATCACTTAGTTCCCCCTACTGCACTCTGTAGCAACCAGTGTTTGCTACACCAAGCTTGTGCCATGGTAGCCACTCCTCCGTCCAGCCACACACTATAGCATTCACCCATCCTCCAGAGTGCTTGTGAGCCATCTGGGACTTGTGACTTCATGCTGCCCTCCTCAATGACTTTGTTTCTTGGAAGCTGGCAGGAAGTTGCAAGAAGGTCCTCTCTTGACAACCCATGATCCTTGATTAACAACAGCAATGGGGACTTGCTGAGATTGCTGTTGCTTGATGATGTGGTCAAAATCTGACATCAGATTTTATGGCTGTTCAATGGAAATTATGGTCCCATCAAATAAGTGAGAACTACCAGTAGTAATTATGGCTAGTGGCTATATAGTTATATATATTATTCCACTAGTAGCATTTTTTTCAGGTCTCAGGATGGGTTCCTTCCTATAGGCATTTACCTTGGCCCTTTGAATTAGAGCTACCAAGAGCTCAAATCATTTCATTGGTGGCTATGTTAAGAGAGTAGGAACACAATTTGCAGTGAGACCATATAATATGTTGCAATACTGTATATACAGCCTAACAGAAAGATGAGAAAAATAATATGACCCAACTACAAAGCAATTTAAATTCCCTCAACTAGTTGGTGCTCAACAGTGTATATCCATGATTTTTCATTTCTATGATCTCTTGTGAGATTTCATAAAAGATTACCAAAACCTCATGAGATCTCTCTAAAACCAGTCAGTGTTCTTGCAAGAATTCCTATGAGATTACTCATTTCACATGATATTTCCTTACAGTATGTGAATCATATAGGAGATTTTCTGAAATGTACAGATGAAATTGTCACAATTTTGTGAGATTAGGTTTATGTATTTATTTGTTGTTGATGTTTTGTAGTTTAGAAGAGATTGCCAACCCAGTGTATAATATTTGTGGTGTAATACAACTGCTTTTCTCTCCCCCCCTCGCCTACTTCATCTTTTTTCCTCTCTTTCACACATACACATATTATGTATATAAGTATACACATCTCTCCTTGAATTTACTCTACAGTTTAAATTTTCTTCTAATATAAAATAAAATCTTCTAGAACAGAAGTATTTCCTTTTAAAAAAACAACTGCTTTTTTCTTTTGATTCTCATCAGCACCAAGTCCTGAAAACTAAGACCTCGCTGTTTACAAGCGATCCCTTGTTCCGGCCCCTCTGACTTGGTTCCATCTTGCTCAACCCGGATACCTGGCAACCAGGGTTCTCAGGGCCCTGGGCTCAGGATGCTGCTGCTTAATGCCAGGTCAATTATCAACAAAGCCCCCCTGATACGTGATTTAATCACAGAGGAGGGGGCAGACCTGGTATGTGTTACCGAGACCTGGCTAGGGCAGGAGGGGGGAGTAGCCCTCTCCGAGATATGCCCAGCCAGCTTCTCGGTGCAGCACCATTCTCGACCCCAGGGAAGGGGGGGAGGAGTGGCAATTATAACACGTGGAAATCTGCATCCTCGTAGGATCCCTGCCCCGGAGATTGTTGGGTGTGAGGCGCTCCTTCTGAAGTAGGACTTAGGGGTTCAGGTGGGCCTTTTCTTAACGTACCTGCCTCCCAGCTGCGTAAGTAAGGCCCTGCCTGAGCTGCTCGAGGCAGTAGCCAGCTTGGCGGTTGAGTTCCCTAGGCTTATGGTGTTGGGGGACTTCAACTTGCCATCTGCTGGCGAAACCTCTGGGATAGCTCAGGAGTTCATGGATTCCATGACAACCATGGACCTGACCCAAGTAATCCAGGGTCCGACTCATGAGGGTGGTCACACACTTGACCTAGTATTTCTCTCGGGGCAGTGGAGAGATGATCTGAAGATAAGGGACATAGTCATCACCCCTCTGTCATGGTCAGATCATTTTCTACTGAGGCTGGATTTCACGACCCCATTCCTCCCTCGCAGGGAGGTGGGACCGACTAGGTGGTTCCGCCCCAGGCACCTAATGGAGCCGGAAGGATTCCAGAGGGAACTTGGGGAAATACCTGAAACCCTGGTACACAATTCGGCTGACTCCCTGGTGGCTGCTTGGAACACCGCAGCATCAGGGGCTCTAGACCGAATTGTGCCTAAGCGACCTCTCCGTGGCAGTGGATCCCGGAAAGCTCCCTGGTTTACCGAGGAGCTCCGGGAGATGAAACGCCAGAAGAGGCGTCTGGAGCACCGCTGGAGGACCAAGAAGGCCGAATCTGACCGAACACTATTAAGAATTTACATCAGATCTTATTTAGTGGCGATAAGGGCGGCAAGACGATCCTATCTTTCCGCCCTTATTGCGTCCGCAGATTCTCGTCCAGCCGCCTTGTTTAGGGTGACTCGCTCCCTCCTTGGAAAAGGGGGGAGCAAGGAACACTTGCAAGGCAGAGCTGAGGAATTTGCTGAGTTTCTGTCGGATAAAGTCGCTCAGATTCGGTCGGACTTGGACTCTGGCAGGGCAGAGTCCATAGAGTTGACAGGGGCCAGTCCTAGTCCACCTTTGTGGGAGGAGTTTGGGCCTGTTTCTCCCGAGGATGTGGACAGGGCTATGGGAGCGATGGGTACCTCCACCTGTTTATTGGACCCGTGCCCATCCTGGCTGGTTTCGGCCAGCAGGGCGGTGGCATGCGGCTGGATCCAGGCGGTGATCACTGCTTCTTTGAGGGAGGGATCCGTACCGCAGTCGTTAAAACCTGCGGTGGTGCGACCCCTCCTGAAGAAGCCTTCCCTGGATCCAGCTGATTTGAAGAGCTATCGTCCAGTCTCCAACTTACCTTTTTTAGGGAAAGTTGTGGAGAAGGTGGTGGTGACTCAGCTTCTGCAGCTCCTGGATGAAACAGATCATCTAGATCCTTATCAGTCGGGTTTCAGGCGCGGCTACAGTACAGAAACTGCCTTGGTCGCCCTGATGGATGATCTCTGGCGGGCCCGGGATGGGGGGAACTCCTCCATCCTGGTGCTACTTGACCTCTCAGCGGCTTTCGATACCATCGACCATGGTATCCTTCTGCATCGGCTCGGCGAATTGGGAGTGGGAGGCACCGTTTTACGGTGGTTCTCCTCTTATCTCGCCGATCGGATGCAGTCGGTGTTGGCAGGAGGGCAGAGATCGTCCCCTAGGCCCCTGTCATGTGGGGTGCCCCAGGGGTCGGTTCTCTTGTCCATCCTGTTTAACATCTACATGAAACCGTTGGGTGAGATCATCCGCAGACATGGGGTGTGTTTCCATCAGTACGCTGATGACACCCAGCTGTACATCACCACCCCGTCTGACTTCAGGGAGGCAGTGGATGTAATGTGCCGATGCCTGGACGATGTTAAGATCTGGATGGGGAGGAACAGACTCAGACTAAATCCCGATAAGACTGAGTGGCTGTGGATATTGCCTCCTAAGGTTCATGACAACTATCCCTACTTGGTCTTTGAGGGTGCGAAACTGACCCCCTCAGACCAGGTCCGCAACTTGGGGGTCCTCCTAGATCCACAGCTAAAATTGGACCACCAGAAGGAGGCTCTACTCATGGTCACTCATGCCCTTGTCACCTCGCGTTTGGACTACTGCAATGCGCTCTACATGGGGCTACCCTTGAAGAGTATCCGGAGACTTCAGTTGGTGCAAAATGCGGCTGCGCGTGCTGTGGTGGGTGTGCCAAGGTACACCCACGTGACACCGATACTCCGCCAGCTGCATTGGTTGCCCATCGGTCTCCGGGTCCAATTCAAGGTGTTGATCACCATCTTTAAAGCCCTTCATGGCTTAGGACCAGGATATCTTCGGGACCACATTCTGCCTCATACTTCCCTCCGACCGGTTAGGGCCCACAGAGTTGGCCTCCTCCAGGTCCCATCGGCCAAGCAATGCCGGCTGGCGGGCCCTAGGGGGAGAGCCTTCTCTGTGGCCGGCCCCGTGCTCTGGAACCAACTACCCCCAGAGACCCGGACCATCCCCACTCTGCTGGCCTTCCGAAAAGCCGTGAAGACATGGCTTTTCCTGCAGGTGGGGGGGACAGCTTAATTCCACCTGAGCCTACCCCCCAAGTATGCATGTGCTGAATGGATGTTGGTGTTTTAAATAACTGTTTTAAATTTTGTACTTGTTTTTAATTTTTTGTAATTTTTGATTATTCTTGTATTTCTCCTTGTTGTACGCCACCCTGAGTCCTTCGGGAGTTGGGCGGCATATAAGAATAACAAAATAAATAAATAAATAAATAAATAAACTAAAATCAGATTATTTTTAGTTTAGATCATTGCAACAGGCTAAAATTTGATAATAGATAAAAGGAGTCATGGGCAGATGTTAAAATACTCACTCAGCAGTGTTTATTTATCTCTCGGTGCCTGGCATATTTCTGTGACATGCAAGAAACGCCCTTTATAAAGGATTATAAAAATGAGGCAATGAGCCCACAAGTCATAGCAACCAAACACAAGCTTCCAATTACATGAAAAATGACCATAATAATCTCTTGCTGCAATTGCTATCTGTTGGCAATAAACTTGATCAGGAGATTTGCAGGAGATTTCCAAAGAGTCACTGTGTTAAATAAACACTTTAAAAAAGAAAAAGAAAAGAAACTGTCCATTTTTTTGTGAACAAGCCTGCAGTCACTTTAAAAAAAAATGAATGCGGTCACTTAAAAAAAATGGTGTCCTGAAGGGAAGCTTACTAATGTGTGTAAAGTAGCTATTATGAAAATGTTTAGCCTTTTGAATGTATTTCAGACAGTGGTTGCTGTGCCAAAGTTTGCAGCCAAAAATTCTCTAAGCAGATTTGTCAGAGGCTGAAACCATAATCTGTCAAACAGACATTGGCATAGAGATTAAAGATCAAGAGAATTATATAGGTTTTGTTACCATATGGCAAGATTGAGTGAATTTTGCGTTGTTTTGCTAATTTTTTTATAACTGCATTTTATATTGGCAGTATCTCTGCTATTTAAAGCCGGGTTTTTTTTCTCAACTTCTCTGAAGCCCTGGAATTTCCTATCACACACAATGGGAAATAACAGAATGACTGAAACTGTTTCATCTTCTTCATTCTGTTGTAATGATTGGGCAGTAATCCAGAATGTCACACCAGCACAACCACCCTTTATAGAAGCTCTCCAAAGGGTTGAATGACAGGTTGATTTTTAAAATTGTAAAATCATCTTATAGTATGCTTTCTCTTGAATTTCTTTAACTATTCCAACTATTGTTGTTTTTGTAGAGTAGGGGTGAGCAAATGTTTTGTGACTGGGCATGGCATTATGCCTTGTGGGCAGCTATGATTTTGTTTGGTGTTTTATTTTGTTTTTAGTACCAGTTGTGCTTATGTTATGCTTGTTCAACAATATTTGTGTGTTTCATGCAACACCTTCTCTTTCATTCCCCATCTGTAGGAACCATCAATTCCTAATTTCACCTTATTCACGGTCACTGTGAATAAGTTTTACACATTGGCAAAAATAATCAAAACACAAAATGCAAACTTGATGATCATGACCTTGATGATGATCCTCACTCAGTAAAGGACCTTGGAGTACTCATCTCTAATGATCTAAGTGCCAGAGCCCACTGCAACAACATAGCTAAGAAGGCATTAAGAGTGGTTAACCTAATCTTGCGCAGCTTCTTCTCTGGTAACATTGTACTCTTAACCAGAGCATACAAAACATTTGCTAGACCAATTCTTGAATACAGCTCATCTGTCTGGAACCCACACTACATATCGGACATAAATACAATTGAGAGAGTCCAGAAATACTTCACAAGAAGAGTATTACATTCCGCTGTTCACAACAGAATACCTTACGAAACCAGACTTGAAATTTTGGGACTTGAAAATTTAGAACTACACCGCCTTCGATCTGACCTAAGTGTAGCTCACAAAATTATCTGCCACAATGTCCTACCTGTCAACGACTACTTCAGCTTCAACCGCAATAATACACGAGCTCACAATAGATGCAAACTTAATGTAAACTGCTCCAAACTTGATTGCAAAAAATTCGACTTCAACAACAGAGTGGTCAATGCCTGGAACACTTTACCTGACTCAGTAGTTTCTTCCCCAAACCCTAAAAACTTCAACCTCAGATTATCTACCATCGACCTCACCCCATTCCTAAGAGGTCGGTAAGAGGCGTGCATAAGCGCACAATCGTGCCTACCGTTCCTGTCCTAATGTACCCATATATTCATATCTCTTTTACTCTTATTCATGCTTGTACTATTACATATATATTCAATCATGTTTTACTGTTTATACTTTGCTTATAATCATATATGCTTGACAAATAAACAAATACAAATACAAATACTGTGATGTTATTCTTATATATTCTTGATAATCAGTGGCACCTTAGGACTATTGTACACATTTCCCCAATCCTGTTTCTTTAAATTACCTCTCCTTCCACATTCTTTCTCTTAATCCACTTCATTACAGATCCAGGATGTAACACTCAGGTTCTCAGAATGCAGATCTGCTGATGAATTTACAATTCAACTAACAGTCATTGGGAGACATCATAGGAATACCATACTTTCATTCAACAACTTGCTGGAGAGTGCTTATGACAATTTGCAGCATTTTCCCAGCACTTCTTTTATGAATTTTACAACCGGTCACTCAGCTGCCAAATAACATCATTTGGAAAGAAGCATAACATAGATGCAGGAAAGCAGCTGTTGCAGACAAAGTTCAGAAGTACAGCAGATGAAGATTTGGTCTCAAATGGACACTTTCTCGGTCTGCCACCTGAAGAAGGAGCTTAAAGGTTCTTAAGGGTAAGACCAGCTTGATGGTGAATTAGTGAATACCATACCCTTGACCATCAACTTAAGGCAGTGGTTCCCAACCTTTTTGTGATCGAGTACCACTTGGAGGTCCCGTACAGTCGCCGCGTACCACCTGGTTCCAGAGAAACTAAATTCGATCAGATATCACTTTATTTCCATAATTGTACCGTTCCTTTTTTGGCCCCACACATCCAGCAACTGGATTCTCGGCCTGCTGCGACCAGGTGGGTGGCGTGTGGCAACAGTTGCAAATCGTTGCCAGATTATCTTGTGTTAGGCAGTAAACATTTTTGTGAAGTAAAAAATAACTAACTAAAAATCGTTCATGACCCCGAAAGTGTTCGCGTACCACCTGGAAGGCCCTCGCGTACCACTAGTGGTACACATACCACAGGTTGGGAACCACTGACTTAAGGTATATACTCAATGGCTCAATTGAATCTTATTATTTGGTCTTTGAAGTCAGAAGCGCACAAGTCGAGTCAGTCCCATTAATTTTAATGGGAGAATTAATAATGTGTTTAACCATCTCACATTGTAATCAGTGCAACTCTAATATGCTTGGCTTTGACTAGATCATGCTGTTTAAGTAACAGGCTGTCTTTTCTCTGACTCTGAAAAGCATTCCGATCTGGGCTTAAAAATGCAACAGTCCTTTTATCCATGCAGTGCCTTATCACCCAGATGTCAATGGCAGAAATAGATCTCTTAATTGTAATTTAAACTCTTCCTGCCTAAGGGCTTACCATCAAATGTTGTGATGTGTGTGGGTCCTGTTTGCACTGGAGAAAGAAAAGCATGGTAATTTTCTTCAGTGATGAGAAACCTTGGCTTCTCCTGGGAAGCAAATATCCCATTATGGACTTATTAGGTAAGTTCTTGATTAGATCCATTACTGATTAGCGGTTTGTGAGAAGGGAAAGAAAGATACTGTGTTTTAGCTTTGTGTGACATTGTGTAGTTCAAATGCTGACAAGAAAACACAAATCTAACCAGAGCCAGGAATTTCTTTGTTTGATTTGTTATAGGCTGTGTTAATCCCCATTGATCCTTTTTCCTCTGTGAATTAAAAAAAACACAATGAAGAATGAAAAGTTTGCACAATTATAGGGAGATACTGGGGAGCAGCCTCACATGGACAAAATTTGAGAGGAACTTCATTCTGTCACTCCAGGCTTATGAATGCATATAGGTCAAGACCAAGGGTTCATGCAAAAAAAAAAAAGGAATTGTATCACATTGAAAAGCAATTCTGTCCCTTAATTGCTGCTTCACCCTGTGCATGCGCAAGAGGGCAGAACTATGACAGCATGGACAAGCATGGCCTTTTAGCTTTTCTTCACTTTGAAGAGACACAATGGTACTGTTTTATTCACTCCCTTCTCCCCATGATACAACTGTCTGTTTTATTGAGGGCATCATTTTGGGGACTTAGGAGTAAACAAAAGCAAAAATACCTTCTAATTCCCAATTGAAGCAATAGATATAACAAATGTCCCCTTTACATACCTTGCAGTTGTACTGTTGAAATCAAGAAGGTTTGAAAAAGAAGGAATGGATTTTATTTTTATTATTATTGTGCATGAAGGTTATGCGAGCAAATGCCTGAGCTCAGCATTCTTTAATTGTGGAAATAGAGCAGATGTCAAGGTACTGTGTTAAGAGTCCTACAATCTTGAAAGCTATCTGTAATGTGGACATAAAGCTTTTGCAAACATTCTCTAAGGCATCTTAACTCAAATGTTAAAAGGAATGATTCAAAGAAGTACTAAGAATCCATCTCATGAATCCAGGGCTAAGGTAAGTATTTTGAACTGGAGCTGTTATTACTGACATTTTTTTAATTGCAATGCTAGATTAATGTAAGATACTCCTTCAAGCCACACTTATCTTCTTGTATTTTTATGCATGCATCTATGTCATTTTCTTAGCAACAGTACAGTGGTTGGCAACAAACTACCTTAGTAGTTTGGAGCCTGATTGATTGATCTTTAACAAGTCCCTTAAAAGACTCCCCCCCCCTAGCACTTTAAAGCTGGAAAACCTATTTTCAGTTTCCGTACCAAGATTGTTTTAAATAATGGTAGTGCTGTGGCTACATAAAGTTTCTAAAATTGATACCTCTCCAAACCAGGTCCCTGTTGACGCAGTGTTTCCCAACCTTGGCAACTTGAAGATGTCTGGACTTCAACTCCCAGAATTCCCCAGCCAGCAGATGCTGGTTGGGGAATTCTGGGAGTTGAAGTCCAGACATCTTCAAGTTGCCAAGGTTAGGAAACACTGCTGTTGAGGAAATCAAAGTGGGCAAATGAAAAACATAGCTTTGATCTAAGCAAGCTCCACCCTTTTTGTACACACATCATGATGTCACATGCAAGTACAAAAGAGCTTGTGATTTTTTTTCTTTTAATGACCCCATAATCCCTCACATCCGGGTAGACTCAGGGCAATTGAATGGAGTTGAGTGTTTACTGGCCGGATGCCCTTCCTGTTGCCAATGTAGAGTTCGCAGCAGATAATTACTCATTGTGCCCAGAGAGAGAAATATCTGCTGCTACCTAGGATTGTTGCTACCTGAAAGAGGTTGTGATGCACCGGGTTAATGCTTCTTTCAATATTTGGAAAAAATGCAGGATCTGGTAAATGCCTTTGTACAGATTTGTTCATACTATGTTGTGTTTTTTTTTACTGTGCTTTATGTATCAGCACATGCCAAATATGACTACTGGTCAAGTGCTATAACAATTGCCTTCTTCTGGGATTTCCCCCCTCATTCCTCAGTCTAGTTTATTTCTTTTTGCTGTCCCATTCAGGTAATAATGCAATTCCACCTGGCATAACTTTCTAAGACCATTTTGGTGCTGGTCACTTAGCTAGGCATTTCATTGAGCTGCTTGCGTGTGCTGATGGGAATTGGATTGTGTGTTGACTCCCTTGGCTATGCCAAATGATGAATGTTCTGTTGTGCTTTTTAAGAACACTAGTTTGATATGAGAATGGAGGCTAAGGTGTTTAAAGTGGGAGGGAATTCTGGAATAAATGTCTTTTTTTCCCTGTGGAACAGTGGTGGGTTCCTACCAGTGCGGTACACTCTATAGCACCAGTAGCGGCCTGCTGGTGACATCACAGTACCGGTGCGGTTGGTTGCCGGTGCCTGGGTGCCGCCATTTTTTAAAAAAAGTTTTTATTTTTTTTAAAAAAAATTCTTCTGCACATGCCCAGAAGCCGAGTTTCCGGCACTGCTCATGCGCTGCCTTCCTACCCTACAGTGAGTCCAAGCAGGGGAGGATGGCTGAGGGAGCGCGTGAGATGCTGAAAGAACGGGCGGCAGGAGCTATCTCCATTCCCCTCCCTTCAGCAGTCCGAGAAGCCACGAACACGCGGTGATGATCCCAGGCATTTTCACACATTTGAGGCTTCTCGAGCTGCTGAGTGGAGGGGGAATGGGCAGCAGGACCTATCTCAGTTCCCCTCCCTTCAGCAATCGACAAGCCATGCCCACCCGGTCACATGGCTGGCAAGCCACACCCACAAATTAAGCCACGCCCACAGAGTGGTAGTAAAAAAATTAGGAACCCACCCCTACTGTGGAATGCAATATTCCCCTAGTATTATATGGGGAATAATAATACAAGCCTACTTTACAGGTTTGTCGGAAGGATTTCATCTTTCTTGGCAAAACACAGATCTGCCCACTCCCCTGTATACTTGGATAGATATGGCTGCTATGATGTACTTTGTCTCTGAAAAGCTTGTTAGAAACTCAGCTGCCAGAACAATAATTATGGAAACTTTTGTTTTGATTAAAGACAAGATTTTTTGAAGCACTTATCAGCCTATTTACCTGTTAGATCAGTGTTTCTCATACTTGGCAGTTTGAAGTTGTGTGGACATCAACCCCCAAAATTGCCAGAGATTGAAGTCCACATATCTTAAAGTTGCTAAGGTTGAGAAGGCTGCATTAATATAGGGACAGAATCAAGATCACATGAAATTCTAGTACTGCTTTACAATGCCTTAGTAAGAGCACACTTGGAATACTGTATCCAGTTCTGATCACCACTACCACCAAAGAAGATATTGAGATTCTGGAAAGAGTGCAGAGAAGTGCAACAAGAATGATTAGGGGGCTTCATAAAACATACGAAGAATGGCTGAAGGAATAAAGTATATCTAGTAGAATGAAAAGAAGGATTAGGGGAGACATGATAGCAGCATTTCAATATTTGAGGGGCTCCTACAAAGATGAGGAGGTCAATTTATTTGGGACCTTGGAGTGCTAGTGGACGATCACTTAAATATGAGCCAGCAGTGTGCGGCAGCAGCCAAAAGAGCTCATACAATCCTTGGTTGTATAAAGAGAGGCATAGAATAAAAATCACATGAAGTATTAGTACCACTTTATAAAGCCTTAGTAAGGGCACACATGGAATACTGCATCCAGTTTTGATCACTACATTAGCAATAGCACTTAGCACTTAGACTTATATACCGCTTCATAGTGCTTTACAGCCCTCTCTAAGCGGTTTACATAGTTCAGCATATTGCCCCCAACAATCTGGGTCCTCATTTTACCCACCTCAGAAGGATGGAAGGCTGAGTCAACCTTGAGCCGGTGAGATTTGAACAGCTGAACTGCTGAACTGCAGTGCTGCACTTTAACCACTGCGCCACCTCGGCTCTTACAGAAAAGACATTGAGACTTTGGAAAAAGTGCAGAGAGTACAAGTAGGATGATTAAAGGCTTGGAGACTAAAACATATGAAGAATGGTGCAGGAACTGGGCATGGCTAGCCTAGAGATAAGAAGGACTATGAGTGACATGATAGCAGTATTCCAGTATTTGAGAGGCTGCCACAAAGAAGGGGGGGTCAATTTATTTTCCAAAGCACCAGAAGGCAAGACAAGAAACAATGGATGGAAACTAATCAAGGAGAGAAACAACCTGGAATTAAGGAGAAACTTCCTAACAGTGAGAACAATTAAATAGTGAAACAGCTTGCTTTCAGAAGCTGTGGGTGCTTCATTACTGGAGGTTTTTAAGAAGAAATTGGACAGTCACTTGTCTCAAATTGTATAGGGTCTCTTGCTTGAGCAGGGGGTTGGACTAGAAGACCTCCACGCTCCCTTTCAGCTCTATACTGATGAGGGGGAGCAGGGAGGTTGCAGATGTGAAGAGTGGGTTTTGCACAGGGTACACACATCTTTTGGCTATCATGTCATGTAATGAATGCAAGAACACACAGTCCATCCACGAGAATGTCTTTGAAAGTCTCTTCTTTGGGAATTTTTTTTAAAAAAAATAAAACTGTGTGAGAGTTGAGAAAACAAAATACATTTTTCTTTGGAAAGCCCAAAATGTAATAGAAATGGAGCTGCTTCTGCAATTTCAGCAAGTGCCCTCATAATTCTGAAAATAGTGCTGCCTCTATTACATTAGAAATGTGGTTTTCAAAAGAAAAAAAATCTGATTTGTCAGGAACATTATTTTTACA
The DNA here is from genome assembly GCA_023053685.1 of Diadophis punctatus similis. Lineage (NCBI taxonomy): Eukaryota > Metazoa > Chordata > Lepidosauria > Squamata > Dipsadidae > Diadophis > Diadophis punctatus. Next base: position 32,761,008 of record JALIGW010000001.1, on the reverse strand, counting down.
TCTGTACAATTTCATTCTGTTTCTGTTTTTCCTTACATTGTGTACAACACTCCTCTGACAACAGCATTCACAAAATATAGCACCCTCCACCCTCAAAAAATTCTGTCATAGAAACATTTACACTTAACAAATGAAGTGTTGGTCTTTTCCTTTTCCTTTGTAGACCTCTAGAATATTATGAGGTAACATAAATATATATCCTGTCATTGTCCTTTTCCAAGACACAATTTTAGTCCATTAGAAGATTGTTGGTTAGCAATAGATACTTCAGACATTTCTACATTGTTATCCTAATTAGCTTGGATTATTCGGCATTCAGTCTCCAAAACTAAATGGATTTTTATCAAGGTAATAATAGTCAATCTTGTAATAATACTTTAAGGAGAGGTAGGGGCTGGATTTTTTTCTTTTACTATTCCATATTGGAAAATAGACATTTTACAGAAGAGATCCTTGATGCCTTTTCCCTTTTCTTTCCATCTTTTTTTTTAACTGCTAAAAATAAGGAAAATAGTTTCTCTTATTATTCTTGGTTTGCCACACAAGCTTATAACTTTCCTCGACATTCATCTTCTTGAGCTCAAACTGTCCAGGATATTTTAAGAAAAATCAATATGCATTGGAATCTAATATTGCTTTCCATTGGGAGCTGGAGCAGGCCAATTATTTAGCGTACGATACTGGTTTAATGAAATGCTATGGTTGTGAATATGACTATATCTTAGCTAGAAAGCCAAGCTCTGCTGTTTTCACAGTATTTACTCATTTTCTGTAAAGCTACATGGTGGTATATTGAATTAAAACTTGTATTTGAAATCTGCCTTTCCTTTCCCAAATAATATAGCCAGGGAGCCAGGTGACATCTTCTTATTTATTTATCTATCAAATTTCAAGGCTGCTTTTTTTTTAAAAAAGAAAGAAAGCAGACAGCTTCTGAATGTTTACCCAGTCTCATTTTTTTTAAAGAAAATATTTTCATGAGCCCTCAAACAGCTTTGTACTCTTTCTTCTTCCAGTGTAGGACTCATAATTAGATTGGGCATGTGCTTTATAGCTGATTCTGTTGATATTCATCCCCAGCATTAGAAGTGGGAAATCTTTGTGGTCAGGAGCCACAGCTAACATTTTTGATGGGACTGAGAATCAATATATTTATGAACAAGTCTTCATGTTAAGAGTCTGTAGTGATTCTCAGTCATCCATGTCATGGTTGTCCCAAAGGTGCTTTTTCAGGAGGCAACTGGACTTTCTGGTTTTTTGTTTTGAAAAACATTTCGCTTCTCATCCAAGAAGCTTCTTCAGCTCTGACAGGATAGTGGGGAATGGAAGGATTTATGTTCCTTGCAGACAGCTGGTCATTGGCATCATTTTAAAGCAGGGGTGTCAAACTCACGGCATCATGGTGGCGTCACATGACGTATCAGGATTTTCCCCCCTTCGCTAAACCGGGCGTGGGCGTGGCCAGTGCGTGACGCATCAGGCCCCTGGGCCGGGAGCTTGACAGCCCTGTTTTAGAGGGTCGTTGAAGCACTTGGAGATTTATCTGTGTCCACAGGGTCACTTGAGTAGTGCTACTGGTTCCTGTAGTCTGCAATTTTTCTCTGGAAATCCATTCCTACTTCCACACCATTCAAAGGGTGTTCATCCCAAATTGTATAGCTAAAAGTCTGCAGAGATTCTCAGTCATCCAGGTCATGGTTGTCCCAAAGGTGCTTTTTCAGGAGGCAACTGGACTTTCTTGTTTTTTGTTTTGAAGACGTTTCGCTTCTCATCCAAGAAGCTTCTTCAGCTCTGATAGGTACTGGGAAGCACATAGGCAGTAAATTGTAATCCTTGAAAATCATTCATAGTAGCCATTGATAGCCTTATCTAGTGACTCTTTATTCAATTTGTCATTAAAGTAATTAAAATCCAGTATGTCCAGAATGTGACTGGATAAGAAAAGCAAAAATATGCAAGGAAAGTTTTGGTTTGCAAGTTTGTTGCAGTAGTCTCCTATATGAGCCGAGGTGGCGCAGTGGTTAAAAGCAGCACTGCAAGTTCAGCTGACTGCTAGTTCAGCAGTTCAGCTGTTCAAATCTCACCGGCTCAAGGTTGACTCAGCCTTCCATCCTTCTGAGGTCGGGGCAATATGCTGAACTCTGTAAACTGCTTAGAGAGGGCTGTAAAGCACTATGAAGCGGTATATAACTCTAAGTGCTATTGCTATTGCTATTGCTATGTAGAACATGACACCTTTTGAACACTTCAGGTCTCCCTTTGAATGATGCCTCCTCTGTGTGTGAGTCCAGGTGCAATATTCCCTTGTATCCCTACACCTCTAAAAATAATAATCTGTTGGCTGGAGGGTATTAGAAGGATGCTTTCTTGCTTCAAATGGTCAACTGGGCTGCACAAAAAGTGGAGTTGGCTTAATGGGCTATTGTGAGCAAGGCCTGTGGTGGGGCAGTTGTTAGAATGCAGCATTGCAGGTTAATTCTGCTGACTGCCAACTGCCAGCAGTTCAGCAGTTCAATTCTCACCAGCTCAAGGTTGACTCAGTCTTCCATCTTTCCAAGGTTAGTAAAATGAGGACCATGATTGTTAGGGGCAATATGCTGATTTTGTAAACTGCTTAGAGAGGGCTATAAAGCACTGTGAAGCAGTATATAAGTCTAAGTGCTATTGTTATTGCTATTGTGAATCAGCCAATGATGGGTTGTCCATTGTTCCTTTAAGAACTGTCCCAGTCAAGATGAACAACACAAAAGCTTAAGTATACAGTGTTGCTCTCACAGGTCTGGCATATTCCAGATGTGATGTTGTGGCCCTCAAAATTTCTAGACATCATGTCCCAAGGCCAGGGATTCTAGGAATTGTAGTCTGAATGTATCAGTCCTCCAAAGATATTGAAATTACAATTTCCAGGACTCCTTAACTAATTGGGAAAAACTGAGCACAAAAATCTATCCCACACATACCCTCTTCAGATTTGTGACCTTCTCAGAGAGGCCTACTAATTCTTACTTGGATCTGGATAGAATCCTTAATTTGCAGAGTGATTCTATATTTCCTAGATTTCCTCCTTTGCGAATGGCAGCAGAGAAAAAAATAGAGTGGAGGCCTGAGGTTACTTTTCTTTTTCTTTCCAAGTGAAAACCAACCCTGCATGTTTATGTTAATGGCTCAGGACCAGGCTACTTGCAGGACCGCATCCTGCCACATATCTCCCTACGACCGGTTAGGTCCCACAGAGTTGGTCTCCTCCAGGTCCCGTCAACCAAGTAATGCCGGTTGGCGGGACCGCGGGGGAGAGCTTTCTCTGTGGGAGCTCCCTCTCTTTGGAACAACTACCACCAGAAATCTGAACTATCCCCACCCTGCTGGCCTTCCGCAAAGCCGTGAAAACATGGCTTTTCAAGCAGGTGGACTAAAATAAGACCAATGGGAACATCTGTGGTCTGCCCACGTGTGAACGATGATAATGGTTTTTTAAATTTTTTATAATTGTTTTTAATTAGTGTTATTATGCTTCTTTTTATTGACTGTTCCTCTTACATGTTGTACGCCACCCTGAGTCCCTTGGGAGTTGGGCAGCTTATAAGAAGGAATAAAATAAATAAATAAATAAACAAACAAAACAAACAAACAAACAAACAATGTGGCATTGGAACAAATAATTATTGATTAATTTTTTGTATTTGCATATCTGATGACATTATGTTCATAAAAAAGACCAAAGAAGGTATTATCTTAACAAGGACTTTTGTTTTATTGTATGTGCATTATGGATAAACACATGCACAAAACATAGAGTATCCTTTGGATAATTATATCTTGTTTCTGCCTCACCGCCAGAAAAGTGGCTTTTTCTACTCCTTGGCCAAATGAATTGCTGCTTCTCTATATGTAGGGTTGGTCTCTTCCTTTGTATGTGAATTAACTCTGGAGCTGTATTGTATTTCTTCTGCTAATATAATATTGTCCTACTGGTTGCCCCTGATTAAAGAAATACATAAATAAATAATTTATAATTTAATTAATAAGGTATAATATGCAAAGCACTGTAATTTCAAACAGCTTGTAACGTCTCTAATGTACTTTCAATTTTTTTTTATTTTACATAAGGGCTATATTCATTATGTGGTTATGATAAACATACTAATGAATTTTATTACAGGAACAAATTTAAACATGTAAATGAGATCAAATAATATTAAAATGCAAACGACAGAGGAAACTTATTGCAAACTAACCTTGCCAATGTACTCGCAGGAATGGTGAAGAAGGAGATGGAAGAAAGCAGGACATGGAGTACAGAGGCCTGATAATATAGATGGAAAGTAAATACACATTGCACAGATGTCGCACAAAGCCTGTGAGCATCTTGAGCATCTTTTTAGTACCTTTGTGGGCTTAGTTACTCCCTTTAGCATGGATTGTACTGTATTATCTTTGTGAGCAGTTCTGGTGCCTTTGGGGAATGCATTCTACAATACTGTTTCTGCATTCCTATGCACACCTAAGTGGGATGTTTTACTGCTATTTTAATTAAACCCAAGAAAATACACTGACCACTCTGGGTGTTTTTTCTCATAGACCCATATGTCTATCTTTTTTTTTTCTGATTGAGAAACTCCTCAGTTTATTGGCTTGTGATCTCTTTGTCCAGTCAACTTCAGAAGGATTTTTTATGATCGTCACTACGATGAATTGTGAATGACTCTTTGTTTGCAATCTTAGCATTTTAACTGGGAGTCAATGCTATTAAATACACCAGGACATAGTTTGGAGTATTTTACAAAAGTCATTGGCATTGTTGGTACCATTAGAATTTTGCCTTTTCGGCAACGTGAATCCTTTCCAAGCATAGAAAGCCATTCTTACTGGATTCCTTCCAGATACAGTATTTTGTGTTATTTCAAGATTTCCAATGCTCCCACTGCACCAGTGCAGAGGGACTGAAGCATTTCACTATTAAGTCCAAATTAGTTATGCAAACATAGAGAGCACTGAGTGTGAAATTGTTAGTTTTTCAATGATGTTCATGCTAAAGTTTAAGCTATATGGAGATGCAATGTAGAAGCCATAAATGAAACGGAGGATGTAGAGTTGACATAGAAAGATCAAAGAGAAAATTATTAAAAGCCTTGAGCAGTTCAGGGGTTAACATTCTAGTTCAACTGCATCATTTACTTCAAACTGTATTACCTAGGATAAAGATGTGAAAACTGTGGTCTTCCAGGTAAACCTGAATTGCAATTCTCATCGTCCATGACTATTAACCATAGTTGTCACATGTTCCCTGTCTGTTATGTAGATTTAATCATCGAAGTTGTACTGCAGACAATTGAGAAATGGCCATGAAATACTGGGCGTTCCTTTACCAATTCTGTCACATTTTATAATCTTAGTCAAGCAAACCAGACTTTTGTTTTTATTTTGCTTGTTTTTGTTAAACTGTATCTTGCATTTGAGGGCAGAGCAGATGTTTGAGTTTGTTTGGAAATCATGAATTTATGATCATTTAAAATACACTGGAAGAGTGCTAATAACTGGTGGCACCAATGCACCAATGCTGAAACCAACCCCATTTTTCAGGCTGAATCTTTATGTTATATATGAGCAACACAAGAAACCAAGGCTTCTTAACTTGACATTAAAGCCAGAGTAGGGTACTATGCGCTATATAGTATGTAGACTTGTACAACATGTTGCCCAACCCAAATGGTGACCACAATGTCCCTATTAAACTGTACACAACAAATAGTCCTTAACGATACTACATCTATAAATAGGAAAGTAAGCAGTGGGGTATCACAAGGTTCTGTCTTAGGCCCAGTACTCTTCAATAACTTCATAAATGACTTAGATGAGAGAATAGAAGGAGAACTTATCAAATTTGCAGATGACACTAAGCTGGCAGGAATAGCCAGCATCCTGACAAGCTCAGGATCCAAAAAGATCTTGACAAACTTGAACAAACGGCCCTATCCAACAACATGAAATGGAGAAAAGCAAGATTTTACACCTGGGCAGGAAAAACCAAAAGTACAAGTACAGATTAGGCAAAACCTGGATCAAAAACAGTAACTGTGAGTGGGACTTTGGAGTCCTAGTGGATGATCACTTAAACATGAGTCAGCAGTATGCGGTAGCAGCCAAAAGAGCTCATACAATCCTTGGTTGTATAAACAGAGGCATAGAATCAAAATCACATGAAGTATTAGTACCACTTTATAAAGCCTTAGTAAGGGCACACCTGGAATACTGCATCCAGTTTTGGTAATCACATTACAAAAAGATATTGAGACTTTGGAAAAAGTGCAAAGAAGAGCAACTAAGATGATTAAAGGCCTGGAGATTAAAACATATGAAGAACGGTTGCAGGATTTGGGTTTGGCTAATGTAGAGCAAGAAGGACTAGGAGGGACAAGATAGCAGTATTCCAGTATTTGAGAGGCTGCCACAAAGAGGAGGGGGTCAATTTATTTTCCAAAGCACTAGAGGGCAAGAAACAATGGTTGGAAACTAATCAAGGAGAGAAGCAACCTGGAATTAAGGAGAAACTTCCTAACACTGAGGACAATTAACCAGTGGAACAGTTTGCCTTCAGAAGTTGTGGGTGCTTCATCACTGGAGATTTTTAAGAAGAGACTGGACAATCACTTGTCTGAAATGGTATATGGTCTCCTGCTTGAGCATTGGGCTGGACTAGAAGACCTCCACGGTCCCTTTCAGCTCTATTCTGATTGATTGATTGAATGAATGAATAAAAAAACCTGTAAATTGGCATGTTGTATCTGCATAACACCATCAGTTGCAGAATTATATTTATTTGTAGGAATCTTTTGGAGTCAACAAGAATACTGGCGAATATAGGTATATGATAATAGTTCATCTTTGATAAACGGGTGCTTAGTGTCTGGCCATGTCTCACTAGGGCAGACTGGCAGCTATTATGTGAATAAACAACCTTCAATGACAACCATTATATCCATACAGCCACTTAATTTCCGAAACTTCCAACATGTTCCGGGCCCAATCTATGTTTACCTATGGTCAAAGTCATGAAAAGGATTTTTTAAAAAGCTGTCTAATTGTGTTTAACAAATAAAATGTCCTATTGGGGGCTTATTTCATTCTGAAGACAACAAATAGCTTAAGGAAATTTTTCAGTCCTAAACTGGGTGCACATACACCCACATACTGTACATACATATATAACATGGGGCCCCGGTCTATTTGAAATTAACTAAAATCTATGGATTCTGCATAAATTTGGGTAACAATTGGATATCCCCCTTTCTTTCAGGTTCCAGTGAAGAGTAATCTGTGCATAATTACATTCAAATGAGATGTTAGCATTTTTTTTGTGCTTATTCTTTCTTAATTGCAGAGTTCACCCACCATGGTGATGCTTTTGATAGAATCAGGCAACCTTATTGACCTGATGCTGCAAGGCATGTTTGGAAATTCTGCTGTATTCTTCATTTTTTTTCTTGTATTTTGGCATTTTGAGGAGTCCCACTGCTTTTATTACATTCCTGACACTTTTGTTAATAAATCATTGCAAAGTTAATGAAAATTGCATTCAGGCATATCCAAAATAATTGTGTCCTTTGTCATGCTAATAAATTGAAAGATGTTGATCCAATGGCTGAATGCATGCCCATTATGGTGAAGTTTGTGATATGTTTGCCTGTTGCTCTTGTGCTTTTGGGCTTGAGATATCAGTCTAGGAATAAAGTATATGCTTAGCTTTGTGCTGAGTGCATGCGAGTGAAAGTGCATAAAGCCCCACAGGTCAACTCATCTTAGTCCAAATGTCATAAAATCAGCCCTTAATTATGTTTACCAATGAGAAAGGCTGCAGAGCTTAGAACATGGCACATTAATGCTAAAGATCACCCATCAGAATCAGAATAAAAACAGAGCTGGAAGGGACTTTGGAGGTTTTCTAGTCCAACCCCCTGCTCAAGCAGAAGACCCTACACAATTTCAGATAGGTGGCTGTCCAGTCTTTTCTTAAAACCTACAGGGATGAAGCACATACAACTCTGAAGGCAAGCTATTCCACTGGTTAATTGTCCCCACTCTTAGGAAGTTTCTCCTTAATTCCAGGTTGCTTCTCTCTTTGATTAATTTTCATCCATTGTTTCTTGTCTTGCCTTCTGGTGCTTTGGAAAATAAGTTGACTATCACTTCTTTGTGGCAGCCCCTCAAATACTGGAATACTGCTGTCATGTCAACCCTAGTCCTTCTTTTCTATAGACTGGCCATACCCAATTATTGTTACCATTCTTCATATATTTTTGTCCCCGGACCTTTAATTATCTTAGTTGCTCTTCTTTGCACTTTTTCCAAAGTCACAACATCCTTTTTTGTAATGTGGTGACCAAAACTGGATGCAGTATTCCAGGTGTGGCCTTACTAAGGCTTTATAAAGCGGTACTAATACTTCGTGTGATTTTGATTCTATGCCTCTGTTTATACAACCAAGGATTGTATGAGCTCTTGTGGCTGCTGCTGCACACTGATGACTCATGTTTAAGTGATTGTCCACTAGGACTCCAAGATCCCTCTCATAGTTACTGTTTTTGACCCAGGTTTTGCCTAATCTGTACTTGTAACTTTGGTTTTTCCTGCCCAGGTATAAAACCTTGCTTTTCTCCACATTACAATTCATGTTGTTGGATAGGGCCCATTGTTCAAATCTGTCAGGATCTTTTTGGATCCTGAACTTGTCTTCTGGGGTTTTGGCTATTTCTGCCAGCTTAGTGTCATCTGCAAATTTGATAAGTTCTCCTTCTATTCTCTCATCTAAGTTATTTATGAAGATATTGAAGAGTACTGGGCCTAAGACAGAACCTTGTGGTACCCCACTGCTTCCTTCCTTCCATGTAGATGTAGTACCATTAAGTACCACTCATTGAGTATGGTTTGTCAGTCAGTTACAAATCTATCTGGTGATGATGCTTTCTATCCCACATTTTTCTAGTTTACCAAGAAGTAGGCTGTGGTCTATTTTGTTGAATGCCTTGCTGAAGTATAAATTTGGTTGAGATTACAGTCAATAATTTTGGTTGAGAGTACAGACATGTAATCTATGCATACTTTCTTCAGTGTCATTTTGTTTTTTAACTAAAGGAAGCTTGATAGAGGAAATGGTAAGTGGGGGAAAGACCCAAGGTGGGAACTAGTCTACTTCCTTTTTAGTGTCTGATTTAACCCTTCGAGCTGCTTTTACACTAGTGCAAGAATACAAATATAAAGTGTGTGAACCAATCAAAACACTTGTCTGCTGAAAATAGTAGTGATATTTCAGAAACTGTTTAGAAGGAACAATTTACCCACCCAAAATTGGTTCAAAGGGGTGTGTGTGTGTGTGTGTGTGTGTGTGTGTGTGTGTGTGTGTGTGTGTGTGTATGTGTGTGTGTGTGCATGCGCACACCCACACCCACGTGCAGGCACATGCATATGTAGACTTACCATTTTTCCACATTTATTTATTTCTATTAAAAAGAAAACTCTCTGAAGTCATCAGTGTGGTTTTACCAGTGCTTGGTCGTTACAGTGTGGCTTTAACGGTGTTCTGGTCATTCTTTCTGGAGTGACAACATATTCATGTCAACTTCTATTTTTCTACTTTAAAAAAAATTCTTGGCTACTGTCCCCGTTAAATTCAAAAATCAAAATTAGAGAATTGAATATCTCCTTTGCCCTCATTATGTTGTATCTTCCCAGTATTCTATTTTATTCCATCTTGCTTTTCAATCCCAAAACCAGACAAGATCTCAAACCAAAACAAAAGAAATGAAACAAATAATCCTGATCACCTAATTAATTAACTATGTGAAAGAATGTTTTTGTCTCTCTGTGTGAAGGGCAGGAGGTTTTGCCACCCTATCCTTCATTGTTGCTATCATGCTCCTTGAATCAGGAATCAGTTATAAATCTCAGTCCCTGTTTCCATATAGCTTAATGTACTGCTGGCCTGGGACTTGGGGCTAAGTTTCTCAGACACATGACCCAGTGCGGCTGGATCAAAATGCTTATTTGCAAACTAGAATGTTGCTATATTAAACAGTTCATTGCCTCTGTCAGCATGAGGGTTTCCTCCTTCTCTGCAGCTTAAAACTGTTGCTGCTGCTTTGCATGTCTTTCAACAAACTCATTGTCCCACACTGCATAGGCTAAAAGCCAAGTGATTGTTGGTTGTTGGCATACTGTGTCTAACTTCTCTGCCCCAAGAACCATTTCCTTTCATCATTTCCCCCAGCTCCTTTATATGTCTTTGTTCAGCAAAAGATCTGTATAAATACATATGATGGGATGTGGAGAACATTTCTTCCAATTGAGATCTTCAATGTTTTAGCCAAAAATCTGTTCACTATTACATAAATGAAAATGGGCCTTACAGACCTCAGCATTAAGGCGAGACCCTGATCAGGTTATAATGATGATGAACCAACTGATCATGATTAAGAGCCATCTTTTTCTCCCTGCATGGAGCATAGCAGTTTATTTCCTGGCAGACAATACAGTCTGAAGCAGCGAGAACCGAAAAAGCTTACTGTTCCAAAGGAGGAATCAAAAGATTGGAGCAACTGGATTGAATTGTCGGTTGCTAATGTAGCTGGCCATTAATATATCTGAGCAGAGAACAATAAAAAAGAGGTTAAGAGAAGAAACAATGGCATAAACTGCTTCATTGCATCAGAACTGTGATGGGACAAAAAACAGCATGCATGATGCAACTGACCCATGGTCCAAGGAGCTTCATCTTGCAGATTCAGAATAATGACTTTCCATTTTTAGAAACGTCTGCATATAATTGTTGATTAAAATTTAACACTTGCCTATAGCATACTGCTGCCCAAGTATAAGAACATTCCAATTATAAGACAATTGTGTGGCTGCTTTTTTTTAAAAAAAATCTGGTAACAAATTAGTCATCACCCTTCATGTACAGTATCAACACAATCATAAAAGAATGTTAATGTGTTAAAAGCAAGTGGCTTGTTCTTTTAAGAGCTTTACAAGTTGGATGGTATCTTACATAATCTTTCATTTATCTCTGCCTGATATATTATTAGGCCATTAAAAGGAATAAAACTGTGCTGCATATTATAAAGGTTAGTTAAATATATTTTCACATTCCCTTCCATTTTCCCATTATTAGAGAAGTTGGTGTACTTGCATTAGACAATCAAACATACATTATTCAAACTTTCCTGGTGTTGAAAAAGTAAAGACTCCTTCAAATTGACCTTGACTCTTGGGAGTTTCATGAACATCCACACATTTTAAAAAAAACAAAAAATGGTTTGCTACTGCTTTCCTCTGGGATTTAAAAAAAAAACTTCCTAGTTTACTTTATAACACTGGAATTTCTCAAAAGTCTCCTACCCAAGGTCCAATCCATTTATTTTTGGAAGATCAGAGAAGGTAAGGTGATCAGTTCTATCTAGGACAGTGGTTCCCAACGTGGGGCCCACGCCCCACAGGGGGGCAATCTGAGTTTTAATGGGGGCAACTGGAACCTTGTTTAAACCAAGTTAATGGCCTTTTAGGCTTCCTCCGCGTGAGGAGGAGTTCACTTTTTGAATAGTAAGAATTATATGTCACAGGGGAGGCATCAGGATTTTAGAGATGCTTAGGTGGGGCATGGCCAAAAAAAGGTTGAGAACCACTGATCTAGGAGGTCACGTGGGCATGAAGCAACCAGTTATCTGCTATCAATCAGTAACACAGATATTCAAACCCCATCTGACCATTCCGGATAAAGCAGGGGTCTCCAACCTTGGCAACTTTAAGACTTCTGGACTTCAACTCCTTGCCGGTAGGATCAGAGCTTTGGAGGGACACGCCCGCTCCTCTGAAGCTCCACTGGTGCTGACAAAGGCTTTTTGCAAGGGACTGCCAAAGCCTATAGGAACACAATCTCCCTGCAGGCTTTGGCAAGGAAACTCAAAACAGAGGGAAGGCCTGAAGGATTGATGCCTTCCCTCCAGGGGTGAAATGCTCCCAGTTCGCTCATGCCTGTTGGCCGTTGGAGAGCCGTTTGCGAAGGCAGCATGAGGCTCTGCCCACCCACCCGGACACTGCCATTTGGGTTCTTTTACCCTCTGCACATGCGCAAAATGTTCTGTGCATGTGCAGAGAGTAAAATAACTCAAATGGTGGTGTCCGGCCGGGTGGGCGGAGCCTCGCACTGCCTTCATGACCGGCTCTATGGCAACCGACAGGCACGAGCGAACCGGGAACATTTCACCCCTGCTTCCCTCTGTTTGCAAATGTCCAGGCCTCAATTCACAGAGAATAGAGGTGTAAAGTACGAGATCACACGAGATCAGTAGCACAAGATTTCTACTGATCTCACATGATCTCACAGTACATTAGGCCTCTGTTCTCTGTGAATGCATCAAAAGCCTGAAGGAATGAAGTAGGCAAAAAAACCATGAGAGGATATCTTTTTAAGGTAAGTGAGTCTCCACAGGTGAAGTGTCTGTGAAGACCCGGCTGGGGGGGGGGAGAGGGGGAATAGGCAGGGTGAATGTTGCAGAGCCTCTGCAGTCATTCGTAAGAGTGAACAACTGCCGTGGTGCTGAAACATTCATAATTTTGGGACTTGTTCGTAAACGCTAGGAGGCACTTATTGTGTAACTTCGAACGTTCACTAAGGGAACGCTCGTAACCCGGGGACTACCTGTACACATGCTGCTACTAACAGCAGCCAGCATGATTTGCCACAGACAAATCATACCAGACTAGCCTTATAACCTTCTTTATAAAGTTATTAGCTTAGTAGATCAAAGGAGTGTGATAGATATAACTGGACATTAGCAAAGCATCTGACAGATTGCCTCATGATATTCTTTTTAACAAAATGATAAAATATCAGCTCAATTATGCATCTGTTAGTTGGACTCTCAGTTCACTGTATAACCACATCCGAGGAATGTTTATTTATGTCTCCACTTCATGTTAGAGTAAACTATTGAGTGGAGCTTTATTTTGTCATTTATCATTGTATCAGTGAGTTGGATGAGGGGACAATTGCAATTTTTGCAGATGAGACAAAGGTGGAAGAGGTCGCTAATAGTTTAGATGAAACAGAAGACTTTAAAAGATCTTGACAAGGTAGAGTAGGATAGAATTTAATAGGATAAGTATAGAATTCTTCATATGGAATGGAATGGAATGGAATGGAATGGAATGGAATGGAATGGAATAGAATAGAATAGAATAGAATAGAATAGAATAGAATAGAATAGAATAGAATAGAATGGCACAAGTACAGAATGGAAAAGATCTAGCTTGTCAATAGTACTTAATTCTTATGGTTATGATTGAGAATGGAATAGCAGCAGACATACTTTCAAGACACCACAGTAAGGTAATTAATTAGGGCTCAGGCATGCTTCCATAGTAAAATATACGTACATACTATTCAAACGACTTCTTCTACATTTAAATTGCATTGTTTTTTGGTGTTATCCCTACGTCTTATTGTTGATGATGAGTTCGCTACAGTACAATTATAGAGACTACTGATGAGTAAATATACTTAAAAATATCCTACAAAATTGCAGTATTATGAATTGGTATGTATGTTTGACATAAGGGGGAAGGGGCTATTTCCATTAAACACTTAGAATTCAACTGTAAATCAGATAATCATAATGGTCCATTTTAGTTTTTTCCCCAAACCTGCTGCCTTTCAGCAATGTAGGATGACTGTCCAGGATGACCTTTGGTCACTACTCCCTCAGATAGCCTGGACGGCACCAACTTAGGAAAAGCTGATGAGTGTGAAGTGATTAAACATCCAGGGCATGTTTAAAAGCCAAAAGGAGGAGGAGAACTGCCCCTAAGGGTGCCCATCAAAGAAGTGTACATCTCACTTGGCCATAACCTTTTCCATGCTGGGCTGAATTTATAATTGAGTTATATTCCTTGTTTTCCCATTCACATATATTGATATATAAGTCAGGGGTGGGTTCTAACTTACCTCGCTGCCGGTTCACTTCCTCCCACGCCGCGTGGCCGTGCCTCGTGGGCATGCGCGTGCGCAGTGCCCCAAAATTAAAAAAATTCCAAAAAAACCCAAGGCCAAAAACAAGATGGTGATGCATGCGCAGTGCCGTCAACTCAGCTTCTGTGCATGCACAGAAGAAAAAAAAACTTGGATTTAAAAAAAAAATCCAAAAAAAATCCAAAAAAAAGATGGCAGAGTCCATGTACCGCAACCAACAGAACCTGTTCTGTGATGTCATTGTGATGTCACCAGCGGGTTGCTACCGGTTCGGGCGAACCGGTCTGAACCGGGAGGAACCCTCCTCTGATATAAGTGTATATTTCAATTTTATACAAAATTGCATCTTCCATTTTGTGATTTATGCATATCAATCTAAAGAAATTAGGATAATTTCATAGCTTCACTGAAACCCATAGTAGCACGAATGTATGACAAATGTCTTTTTTATAACATTTTGTCATGGATACCATAAAGATGCTACTATGTGCATTCTCTTATGAAATTACAAGCCCTTCATTTTTTTTAAACTTTGTGTATTTGTCATCTGGATAAGACTCTGGAATGCTTTACAATGTCCATATGCACACCAACAATTCTGCTCTTTATTTCTTTTATTATTTCAATATCAGAAAGTTGAAAAGCTTACAGGTTCAGCTTACTGACCCTTAATGCTGGCTGTAAAGCTACAGTCAATGAAATTTTATTTAATGGGATATTGATGATGGTCGAAGGGGCAAGAAACATCTGGTGAGGAGGTAGAGAAGAAAAATAAAAAAGATCCAGCTAATTATGAAAAGAAAGCAGGACAAAGTGCTATTTCTTTTGTAACTAAAATTACAATTAAAAATATAAAAAAGAAATATAAATAAAAAAGAAAAAGAAAACATGAAATATGCTGTAAATAAAAAAGAAAGAAAAAAAGAAATAAGAATAAAGCAATGAAAAAGAAAACAAATATATAAATACGTTACTTCCTCTTTCATCACAAGTATAAACATTTTAGTGACTTACCACCTTCTATTAAAATAAGACAAATGTTCTCTTCTTTCCATGTCCTATCTCTTATTTGTTCGTATTTTAGCAAATTCTTTTATCAGAGAACTGCTTTATAACTTTAATAGAAGTGCCAAAGCTGAACTATAATTAAGTTCCAATTCAAAATGTAAGAGGTTTGAATGATTTGATTTATATTAAGTGTGAATCAGAGGTGGGTTTCTGCCTGTTTTTGCCGGTGCGGTTAATAGCTGTTGTTCGGCGCAGAGCCGAAGACGCTGCTGCCATTCGCAGCGCGGGAGCTTTCCCCGGGTGCTTTCCCCGCCCGCATGGATGCCGCCAATTGCGTTCTTTTGCCCTCTGCGCATGCGGAACGCTTTGCGCATGCGCAGAGGGCAAAAGAATGCAATTGGCGGCATCCATGTGGGCGGGGAAAGCGCCCGGGGAAAGCTCCCGCGCCGCGAATGGCAGCAGCGTCTTTGGCTCTGCGCCAAACAACAGCTATTAACCGCATCGGCAGGATCCCACCTCTGGTGTGAATCATCATAATGTTGCCCCTATCCTTTAGGACAGTTTGTATAAAGTTAAAAAAAGTTAAATAATGTAATAATAGAAGTTGCAAAAATAAAAGTAGGAATGATCAAGCTATTCAATAGGGAAGTAAACAAATGAATCAAGTAAAATAATTTGAAAACTTCTGGGCAAAAAAAAAATCATAGTTTGCTGAAAAGAAGGCAAGATTAATGACTATTGAATCTCTCTTGAGAATGCATTAAAAATGAGACTGCCATCAGAATTTAGAGTTCTTTGCTTTGTGAAGACCTGATTGATTGATTGATTGATTGTATTATATTTCTATTCTGTCTTTACTTTAGGAGTAAAAGATGGCATCTGTGTGTTCTCCTTTCATTTTAACAATCCTATGATGCAATGTACAAGTCCTAGTACTCAGAGATAATTCTTCAAAGAAACTCATAATCTACAGGGTAATATGGGAGGACACACTCTTTCAGATATTTAATAATAACCTGCTATCTTTGACTGATCCTAGCAATAAAAATTAAGCTAATGAAATTCCATAGGAATTTGTTTTGTCATGGCTCCATCAGTTAGCATTTGAATAGTGGAACTCTGCATAAACTCTGCATAAATCCAAAATATTTGTAATATTGAGACAGTAGGGGAAGAGGGAAAGGAAATTTCAGAGAGAGATGAAATATTGAGGCAGAGATAATTACTGTTAAATAATGACTGTTCACAAACAAGTTTTCTCTCTTTTCCAATGATGTGTATAGATATATTATTACTCCTTTAGGGTAATGCTCCAGGCATCTGATGAAATGGATTCCATATAATAACAAATCTGTTAATCTTTAAGATTAAAAAAATATTATGAACAGTAGAACCTAATGTACTGCTTAGAGTGCTGAATCAGGAATGTGGGTATTCATAGTCTCTACTCAATTTTGGAGCTCACTGGATAGCTTTCATGGGGATAAAATTTATTCCCAGAAGAACAAATAAAGAAGGAATACATCAGACATGCATGGACCGAAAGAAGGAGTGATATCATGGCTATCATGGAAGACTCTTCAGAAAATGAGGAGGAGCTGCTGAGCTACCTCAGCATAGCAAGTGCAAGGGTGAGCTCCTAAAATGATGGAAAGATTCTTTTAAAAAGATGTTTATTGAAATTCAGAAAAATCATAGATAAAAAGTAAACAAGAAGAAAAATAATTGAAAAGAATGAAAAAATCTGACAGAAAGCAAGATTTAAAAAAAAGTAAAAGCAAAGAAAGAAAAAGAATGACTTCTGACTTTCTTTAGTACAAATATAGATAAAAATTCAGCAAACTTTTTACTCTAAAATCAACACAAGTTTACATTATTTCTATAATTCCATATAATTCTAATAAACATCACAAAATCTCTCAGTTTCTCACAAAAGGTCCAAAAATTGTTTCCCAAGTAGAGATAAAATTAGTCATTTACTCTTTGTAAATCAAAGTTGTCACTTTTGTCATCTCTACCTACTCCATCAGTTTAATCATCCATTCTTCCAATGTAGGCATTTGTTAAGTCCTTCCAGTTTTATACATATAGAAATCTCACTGCTGTTATCATATATATGGAGCCGAGGTGGCGCAGTGGTTAAAAGCAGCACTGCAACCTACTTCAGCCGACTGCTAGTTCAGCAGTTCAGCTGTTCAAATCTCACCGGCTGAAGGTTGACTCAGCCTTCCATCCTTCTGAGGTGGGTAAAATGAGGACCCAGATTGTTGGGGGCAATATGCTGAATTCTGTAAACCTCTTAGAGAGGGCTGTAAAGCACTATGAAGCGGTATATAAGTCTAAGTGCTATTGCTATATATAAAAACAAAGGTCCACAGGACCTTTCAATTTGGTTACCAATTAATCCCCAAAGAAAAAAAAACTCTGGTTTCAGTTGTACGTTTACCTTTAAAATCCTCTGATTTTATCACACCAGATGGAGCAGTGCAAAGGCCTTCTTGGTCACAGTTATCACCTGCTCTTTGAACATGAGCAGTGAGTCCAAGACAATCCCCAGATTGTGCACCAGTCTCAAATTAGGAAATGGAAGACCTCACCCAAAACTAAATATGGAAGGTCATCAGATCCAAGGGGCACTATAGCCACAGATTCTTCCCATTCTTTTCCAGCCACAGTCCTTTAATGCTGACTGGTGTTGATGTTGATGTTGATGTTGAACTAAAACTATTAGAGTAGAGAGGATTCAAAAATGACTGGCTGAAAGAGTGATATGGAAAGTATACTTGATATACAAATGAAATTGGCGGATGTCTTAATAATTGAAAGGGAGGTGCAAATGGGAAAGCAAAATAACATACTGATATTGGATCTACGTAAGAGATCTGTTAAAGTTCTGATGAATTTTGTGAAAAGGGACAAGGAGAAAATGAAAAGAAAAGAAGCTCTGGGACATTGTCTATTTTAGCTATATAAATGTTTTAAATAAATAAATCTAAAGGGATTAATGCTCAAGACTGATAAAGTAAAAAGCAAGGAATATAAATGGGCTTATTTGATCAAGATTAAAATAGTATATTGTTATTTATGACAATCCTTATTGCTGACAAGGACTGAACGACACGTTTGTAAGGATCTGTTTATAGATATGGGATGAAATATGAGATGATGAGACTTTTCATTGTATTTTAGGAAGTGATAAATTATCAAAAAGTATTTTTGTTGTGATAAGGGTTAAAATTACTTCTTTGTATATTTCTTCTCTTCTCCTGTGCTATATTTTTCCTCCCCCCTCTCTCTGATTTCTTTTATTCTTTTATTTTTTTTGTAGTTTATATTCCTTTTTATTTCTTTAACACTAATGTTTAAAAATTATTTTTTTTTAAAAAAAAAGAGGAGAGCCAGCGCCAAAGTCTCTAGACCAGAGGTCTTCACACTTGGCAACTTTAAGACTTGTGTACTTTAATTCCCAAAATTCTCCAGCCAGCATAGCTGGCTGGAGAATTCTGGGAGTTGAAGTCCACAAGTCTTAAAGTTGTTAAGTTTGGGGACCCCTGCTCTAGACTCCGGGACCTTCTGCCCCTTATGAAGCATTTATTCCTCCTTTACAGAGAGTTAAGAAGATCCCAGAGACCAGAGAGCATCACTGTTGTTTCCTGTCCTTCACCTGTTCCCATTCTTAGCTATAGCGATTTATGTGGTTACCTTTGCTAAGGAAAATTACATTTTGATGTATTGACTGGTATTTTCTTCCCAATTGTTCTCACATACCATTTTTTTTAAACACAAAATAAGAATTTGTTCTTTCCCTAAAGCCACCTGTTAACAACTCAGTGGGGGCACCTGAGAGCGAGCCCCTGCCATTGTCTAGCATCTGTGATATGTCTAAATGTAAAACTGTGTTGCTAAGAGTTCCTGTTCATCAAAACAACATGCTTTTCTCGTATCATTTATTATTTATTCGCACTGTAATTCAAAAGTTGATTTAAAAAAAATAGACCTCGTTTTCATTTGCATTTTATTGCCAGTAATGTTATTTAGGCATTCTTGCAAGGGACAAATCTTTGGCTAAGTAATAGAGTGAACAGAGAAACAAAGAAAAATGGATCTGGTGTAAGTTTAATAAACTCAGTAGTGCAAGATCATAACTGCTCAATAAGGGCACGGGTCTGCTCTGTGAAAATCAATGGGAAATTTCTGGTGACCGCAGGGCCTGAATTTCCTTTGCATTTAAATAGCTTCATACTTGCAGTCATCTCTTGCATTTGATATATCAGATGGAAGAGATGGGGGGGATGGTAAAACACCAAAGGAGTACACATACGATTGGATTCTGCACCAGTGATTCCTGAGTAAGTTTTATATTCATTAGTCTTCAAGTAGATTCCTTCAGTGTTGATTTGATTGGATTTCTAATGGGGGGAACTCTTCAAAAGTCAAATGGCAAGAAAAGTATAGGGTATGCCAAGAGTCTCTGTTTTATTTTCCTCTTCTTTAGCTGGAAAGAGATTCACCAACATTTATATGCAACTTTTGTGAAGGTAGGATTATTTAAATAACTGTCTTTGGCGTGTTATGATATCTATTTTGGATCATTGAACTTGGCTCTCAAGTCCACTATTGTGGATGATATCTTGTTTGAAAGCACATGACTGGTATAATACCTCATTGTTTTGGAGTGGGTAAACCAATTATGATTCCTTTTTTAAAAAATAGAGAACTGCGTACACATGTATATATGCACACATCTTTTTTAAAACAAATACTATTCCAGGAATGTGGATTAATAAGTAGGTTTCCTTGATCAAAACACAGAAATGACTATTAAACATTTTTCTCATTTGCAAAATAAAGGTAATTGTATAAGATTCACCATTTTTTTTCAATTTTTCTGTGGATCTGGCAACTGTTATAACTGGAACATTTATCAACAATATAAGTGCACCATTTTTTGTTTTGTTTTATTCAGAAAATATAACAGTATAGACCAGCGGTTCTCAACCTGGGGGTCGTGACCCCTTTGGGGGTTGAACGACCCTTTCACAGGGGTCGGGAGACTTCGCCCGGATGCCGCCATTTGGGTTTTTTTACCCTCTGCGCAGAATGCTTTGCGCATGCGCAGTGGGTAAAAGAACCCAAATGGTGGCAGTGGGGCGGGGGTTGCAGCAGCGGGCATGGCAGCGGGGTGGGGGGCGGTGGGGGTGGGGGGCGGGGGGCGGGGCGCGGCATTAGGAAGGTTGAGAACCACTGGTATAGACAGATATCTGAAGATAAAGTGCTCATGGGAATCGATCCTACCATTCCATTGGCCCCTGGGAGGAAGGGGGAATTGATCTTTTTTTCTCACTGACTATTCTGTGACTTGGGCACATAACCAGACTTCTGGTTGTTCCAGTAATGTATTTGTCAGGGTTCCAAGTAATAGACCCATAGCAAGCAAAACTCCGAGGCAGGTGGATTCCTCAAAGAATAGCTTTATTAGAAATATCATATTGGCACATATCTGGTGAAAACCAACTGAAGCTGACCTGGCCGAAGCCATCTTGGAGCTTCAGTGTTGCCAGTATTTGCAACACAAATCAGAAAGCCAGAATTTCATTCGGTCTTCTGGGCAAAATTTATGGTACAAAAAGCTCCCTTTCCCTGAAACCAGTTATTAGCCAGTTGTCATCAAACACTGATATTGTTAAGCTGAACTCTGATTTGATAACCTCTGAGATCCATGCCAACTATATTTTGTGATTCTTGCCATTCTTATCTTGAGTTCCTCTTTGAAAAACAACAACAACCAATCTAGTACTCTGTTGACATAAAAATTTCATTGATAGTCTAAAGCTGAGGCCTTCAAACTTGGCAACTTTAAAACTTGTGGACTTCAGCTATGCTGGCTGGAGGATTCTGGGAGTTGAAGTCCACAAGTCTTAAAGTTGCCAAGTTTGAGGACCCCTGGTCTAAAGCAATATTATGTTGGGACTATAATGGAGAATTTGAATTGTGGCTAACCCCCAAATTTCCCATAATTCAGATTTATCTTCTCCCTAAAAGGTTATAAAACTTCATTAATGGGGTTGTAGTCTCTTTTGGAAGAGAGATAGCTTTGTGTAGTGGTTAAGGCAACAGGCTAGAAATTGGGAGGTTGTGAATTCTAGTCCTGCCTTGGGCACAAAACCAGCTGGGTGAACTTTGGACCATCACTCTTAGCACTACGAAGAACCACATCTGAAAAAAGCATGCCAAAAAACCTGCAAAGACTTGTCCAGGCAATTGCTCAGAAGCTGACACAAACAAACAAAACAGTTTTTCTGGATTTTTGCAAGTCTGCTGTTAATCTTGGTTTCTATTATTATTGTTACCTAAGTCACATATGGAAAATGTGTACCTCTACACATATTAATGTGGGCAGAGGTCATTTATTTATTTATTTATTTATTTATTTATTTATTTATTTATTTATTTATTTATTTATTTATTTATTTATTTATTTATTTATTTATTTATTTATTTATTTATTTATTTATTTATTTATTTATTATTTGGTCGTTTTTATATGCCGCCCAACTCTCGTAGGACTCAGCGAGTCTCATGGAAGATCTCCACTGTAGACCAGAAATCTGTAGGGAGGGTCATAGTTCTTTTGCCCTATTCTAAGTCAAGCCGCTCTTTTGCTTTAAAAAGGATCATCTCTACTAGTGAATGATGACCTCTCCTGTGATGAAAATATCTAACAGAGTCTGAAAATGTGGAAAAGTGGGTAGGACTATTACAGAAGGGACTAGGTCAGTGATGGCGAACCTATGGCACGGGTGTCACAGGTGGCACGCGGAGCCATACCTGCCGGCACGTGAGCTGTTGCCCTAACTCAGCTCCAGTGCGCATGTGATTGCCCGCCAGCTGATTTTTGGCTCGTGCGGAGGCTCTGGGAGGGCGATTTTTGCCCTCCCCAAGCTCCAAGAAAGCCTCTGGAGCTTGGGGAGGGCAAAAAATGGGCCCACCAGGCCCACTGGAAGTCAGGAAATGGGGGAGTGAGGGGGGTCATGCACACATGTGCAGGAGGGTGGGGCAAGTGAGGAGCTTTGAATTATGGGTATGGGCACGCACACACGTGCAATAGCACGCACACGCACTATTTTGGCACCCGAGGGAAAAAGGGTTCGCCATCACTGGACTAGGTCTTTTAAAGGAAAAGATACCTGAGTCCGAGGGAGTAGGCAACTCTGAGAAAGAGTCGCTGAGCATTCCGTTTTAACTATGCTAGATGTAAGTTGAGCTTGAGAATTGCCTTGGCAGACTTTCAAGATTTTGTAACCTTTCCCTCTTAGCAATAACTACCACTCCAGAGGTTCCTGTTGTTGTTGTTTCTAGAAGTCTTGATACCTCCCCTGCAAATGATTACAGGCAACAAGCGATGAGTCAGGTGAAACGATTGGAACTGCTTGTGTACCAAATAACAAGCAGCTTCATCTATTGTGTGTGCAGAAGTGTTTGCTTAAGTACTGGAGGTTATCCCAGTGGCAAGTTCATCCTTATTTGACAATAATGAAACATAAGTTTGATGTGTTTGCTTGAGTGAAATTGCCATCTGGTAAATAATATGTTTTGTGAGTGTTTATGACAATCATGATTTAAACCAAAATTGACTTTATTGTGATTGCTGCAAATAACACTTGAGTGTCCTAACTTGGTTTGATATTTTCTCCCCTTGTTGAATTGAGTAAATATATTTTGAGAAGCTTCCTGTATTTATATACTTAAAAAAAGATTTTGCAGAATGTAAAGCTTACATTTTCAAAAGCAATAATTACCGCTGATTACATGGTCTTTCTACTGGGCTTGTGAAATAGGAGGAAGAAATAAAGTTGTTTATATCGGTCTAAGTGCTGATGTTGATATACAGGCATTGCCTTTTGGCTGGTTCATGTGTACACTCTTTGGAATCTGAAACACAAATTTAGATTCAGGCCGTCATTAAGACAAAACAAATCAGCTTTGAGTTGACTTTCTTTATGCAACTTTACACACATCCTTTGGGAGAAATCAGTTGTGACACACACAAAAAGTCAGTGGGGCTGATCTGGAAAAATCCCATTTTCCCCACCTTACATTTTACATTTTTCAGAGTTGGTGGTATGTGAATTTGTATTAGTGATTTTGTGTTTGCTGATTGCCATACCCAAACATTCCTTTGCCTTCCCATTTCCAAAGTTATTTTCTTTACAGATAGTAACAAGGCCATGAGAACAATTATATGGGGTCTAAAAAATGAAAAGCAAACAGTCTGTCTGAAACTAAGTGTGTTTGGGCAACGCCACAAAATCAACAGTTGGAGAAGCACTCAATTGACTGGCTTTCAAATTATAAGTTGAGTTGAACTGTCAAGAGACTTTGGTAGTCAACAAATAGAAAGTCCAATAAATAAGGATAATAACCAGGGGTGGGTTCTAACTTACCTCGCTGCCGGTTCGCTTCCTCCTGCGCCACATGGCAAAAAAAACAAAGCCAAAAAACAGATGGCGACCTCATGCACAGTGCCAGAACTCGGCTTCTGCGCATGCTCAGAAGGAAATAAAAAAATAAAAATCGGAAAAAATAAAAAAAGGATGGTGCCGCCCACAGACTGGCACAGACGGTTAAGTGATGTCATCGTGATGTCACCAGCGGGTCGCTACTGGTTCAGGTGAACCGATCCAAACCGGGAGGAACCCACCCCTGATAATAACGTGAACAGCATTATTGCTATATTTTCCATTAGAGTTTTCAGCCAAGGATTAAAATGAAAGGCTCTTATTATTTGCTTGTATGTTGAATTGCTTTATATTTAGAGATATTTTTGACACTATCCCTCTCTCTACTTCAGTTAGTCTGTACAGTTGCTCCTCATTCTCCTGCCTCATTACTTATCTTTCATGTATTCCTAGAATCATTGTTACTTCTTTCTCTGTCCAAAGGTTATTTCAGGGTTGAAGGACAGTTCTCAATCTTGAATTGAAATGGACTGTGGAAACCCCTGCTGTTTCCTGAGAGCAAGGTCTGCTCTTTAGCCCCAGTTGGTATAAGTTATGGCTGTGCTCACATGACACACTTTCCTATGGTTAATTTAACAACAGTTTAGTCAATTAACCCAATTTCCTGGGTTCACTTAGCACATCAAACTATAAACTGACCACTTGAGCTGGGTTTGCACAACATTATTTGCTAGTTTGTGGTTCGGTGTGCTGGGTGTGTACAGCCAAAATTAATCTTTTAAGTCCCTTTCTAAACTTTACATTAGTCTGGCAATCTCACAGAGGTTTTCTGCATCCAGGTTTCTCTAACAGGGCAAAGCTGCAAAACCAAATTGTTCCACCACATTTTCTCTGCTGGGATTTAGCTCATGAACTGCAACTCTCCTAGGATTTTGCTCCACATAATGGTTATTGGCTTTAATTAAATAAATAAAGGTTGCCTTTTCCGTTCAAATACTTGTTTAACTTCTTCCTTCCTTAATGCTTCATGACTGGGGCTCTTCCTCATGTATATTTAGAAGCAATGATCAAACAAGATGTGGGAAAGTGTCAAGATTGGAACACTTTTGGCTAATGTGGGCTCAGTAAAGGGGAGTCAATGATGCTTGATTGTGTTCAATCACTATGATTAAAAATGGGCACAGATTAACATTTGTCTGATACCATAAACTGGGGGGGGGGGTCAACAGAACTAGGTGCTGGCTATCAAAAAAGGGAATGGGGCAGGCAGAATAGTTGGTAGGTGAAGGTAAATAAAAGGAGTCCCTGCAGGTTTTACTCTGGTAATTGTAACCAATTTTAAGGGATGGTGCTCATCTCCATTTCTTTAAGCTATTGAGCCAGTGCTGTCCAAATAAGTTTCTGTGGTCATGTGGCCACCATGACATCCCGCTGCAGGGCAAAGCATATGACGAAACATGGAATGTTGTTACTTTGCCACCAAAGTGGTACTTGTTTTTCTACTTGCATTTACATGCTTTTGAACTGCTAGGTTGGCAGGAGCTGAGACAAATGACAGGAGCTCACTCTGTCATATGGTGGTAGGACTTGAACTACTGGAGTATAGACCTTATCCAGCTTAAAGGTAAGGCACTGATCCATGGTGCCTCCAAGAGGCTGGACCAGGAAAAACATTTTTTAATTTTAAATTACTTTAAGTTGATATAATTAAAATGATTATCCTTTGCCCACTTAATAATTTTATCAGTTACAGCTTGTACAACTTCCTGATCATAGGTGCTGGCATTAAAGTTGTACCTGGTTGATCGTGAAAAAGATAAGTAGGACCAATTCTAGTTAGTAGCTATGGAAGACAATCCGGAAATCCCAAGACAAAAGATTAAGATAACCATATCTGGGATGCAAAAATATGAACAACCACTGGATGGGTGCAAAAGATACAGAAAAGTATCTTTTCTGTCATCTAAAGGTTTTCTGGATTTTTTAAATAGTCTTGTTATAGTTCTACAGTAGAAAATAGTGAAATTATTTATATATTGTTTCTAGTTTAAACACATTTATAAAGTTCAGGATGTCTGTATAATTTTTTGGCAGCTTCTAGAGAGGAATTAGAGGTCATATTCAAGATACAATTTTATATATGCATTTATTAGATTTTTATCCCACCTTTTATCATTTTTATAAACAATGCAAGGCAGTAAACATACAATAATTCTTCCTCCTCCAGTTTTCCCCACAACAACTCTTTGATTTAGCTTAGGGTTAGGCTGAGAAAGATGGGAGGCTCAAAGTCACCCAGCCAACTTTCATGCCTAAAGCAGGACTAGAATTCAGTCTCCTGATTTCCAGGCTAGTCATCTAACCACCATACAAGCTTGAGTTAGATTACTAGAGTTGGGAGTGACCTTGTAGGTCATCTAGTCCAACCTCCCACTCAAGCAGGAATCCCTACACCATTTCAGACAAATGGCTGTCCAATCTCCTCTTGAAAGTCTCAAGTGTTGGAGCTCTCACAACCTCCGTAGGCAAGCTGTTCCACTGGTTGATCGCTCTCACTGTCAGAAAGTTTCTCCTTATTTCCAGGTTGAATCTCTCCTTGGTCAGTTTCCATCCATTATTCCTTGTCTGGCCTTCTGGTGCCTTGGAAAACTGTCTGACCCCCTCCTCTCAGTGGCAGCCCCTCAAGTATTGGAACACTGCTATCATGTCTCCTCTGGTCCTTCTCTTCGCCAGACTGGCCATGCCCAATTCCTGCAACCGCTCTTCATATGCTATAGTCTCCAGTGCCCTAATCATCCCGGTTGCTCTCCTCTGCACTTCCAATGTCTTTTTTGTAGTGTGGTGACCAAAACTGGATGCAGTACTCTAGGTGTGGTCTAACTAAGGCTATATAGAGTGGTAGTAGTATCTCCCTAGTCCTAGATTGTATCCCTCTATTAATGCAATTTAGGATTGCATTGGCTTTTTTGGCTGCCGCTGCACATTGCTGGCTCATATTTAGTTGGTTGTCCACCAAGACTCCAAGATCCCTCTCGCAGTCACTGCTATTGAGTGTGATTTCGCCCAGTTTATATGTATATTTTTGGTTTTTCTTACCTAAGTGTAGGACTTTACAAGCTGACTGGAAGCAAACATTTTGCACCCCTGCACTGTGCCTGTAAAAAAGAGAACTTTTTTTAAAAAAAAATCTCCTATGGCAGAAGAGGAGTGAAAACAAAGAAACTCAGACAAAAACCAGATTTATTCTCATAATATAGCCAATGGGAGGGTAGGGACTTGTTAGAAATGGGACTAGTTAATAGGGATATTTCAAGTACCAGCAAGCTTCGAGAGATCAAAAGACAAGAGGACTAAGAATAGGAGTGAAGAATCAGATGAGATGATTGGAAGGATTTGATTAAAAAGTAAAAGTGCTTTATGCAACTCTTAGCACAGACACTGATAAATGTTCCAGCCATAAAAAAAGCACTTGAAGAATAAATGCTGCTTAATAATGTTTGTTTATTATCATTTTTTACTTGAAAAAAACCATATCTCAATTATATAGCAGCCTTACATAGGTAGAGTAGTTAGGACCCTTGATGGCAACTTTAGGATTTAATGAAGGGTTTTGAGGGGAATTTGAAAGCTAAGTTGCACTTGACATTTTGATGTTCTCTGCACTTGGCAAGAGGAAGCAGGAGGGAGGGATTCGGGGAAAAAAAGAGTGTCTCTCTTCCGATAACAATGATGCCATTGGGCAATGAGTAGAAATTATTATTGCTTTGAATACCATTTTGGCTACTTGGAAAATAAATTCTAAAAAAAAAATCAGTTCAAAGCTGTGTATTAGAGTTTGGGTGAAAACTTTCAAAAATGTGTTCTTCAATCATTGATCAAATTGATGGAGATGAAAGGAAGTCCTATTCATCTCAGAAAAGATTCTGAAATGCTGAACATCAGATTCCTGCTTCTCTGATTTAATCTTTCAAGACATCGCATTTTGAGAGGGTTTTTTAACATGAAAAAAACCATGCACAGTAGCAAAAAATCAGATTTTTTTTAAAAAGCCGAAAACAAGATGGCAATACATGCGCAGTGTTGGCAACTTGGCTTCTGCACATGCGCAGAAGAAAAAAACTGAAACTTTTTTTTCAAAAAAATCCCCCCCCCAAAATATAAACAAATTCAAAAACTTCAAAAAAATTTAAAAAAATAGATGGCGGCTTCCACGGACCGGCACCGACCGATCCGGTTCCGTGATGTCATCGTGATATCACCATCGGGTTGCTACCAGTTAGGCCAAACCGGTCTGAACCGGGAGGAACCCACCTCTGATTTAGACTTGATTATTTCATACTTAGGACCTGGCCATTTGTTTCTGCATAGCAGTAACCACAAACAGGGCCCAAAATTCACCCCATTCCTAAGAGGTCTTTAAGGTGCATGCATAAGCGCACCTGCATGCCTACTGTTCCCTTTTATTTGTATCCATTTCATGTATTCATACCTATGTTTATACTTATATCTGTTACCTAAGCTTGACGAAATAAATTATTTTTATTATTTTTATTTTTATTTATTATTTTTATTTATTTTTAATAATAATAATAATAATAATAATAATAATAATAATAATAATAATAATAATAATAATAATAATAATAATAATAATAATAATAATAATAATAATAATAATAATAATGTTAGTCTGTTGTTGCAAAGGAAGCACTGGATTGCATTGCTGTGCTTGCTTTCTTGTAGATCTTGAACCCTGTTTCCCCACACCACCACATACACATGCCTGTTGGATATTGCTAGGCAATGTTTATAGCCTCCGTTCAAATTGACTTTGTTTCTAAATCCTTTGAAATATGTGTAATTACACAATGTATATGTACATATATTACTCAGTATTGTTTAAATGAACTGATCTTCAGATGTGCAGGTCTGAATGGTACAAGATTTGGCATCTTTTGCAGACTGACTGGACAATCTTGGGTAGAATTGCCTCAGAGTATATACAAAATGTCTTCTCTTTACAACACATTTGTCACAGTTAGCTTTCTCTTATTTCAAATTGGGGGGGAAGAGTCTCTTCATGGAGAATTAATTAATAATATTAATTAATATGCAATTCATAACACATTGTCTTTCAGTTTGTCTGTAAACTGAATATGTGCTTTTGTGCAAATATTCAGTCCCATGATGTCAGCCCTTTGAAGTAAGCCAATCTTGAACATCAAAACCATGAATACTAAAATTACTTTTATTATAGGATTGCAACAAAGCCTCCCCTGCCTTCATCCTAAAGGGAACTAGGGAGGGTCAGGTCAGAGATGTTTTTTGAGGTTCCATTTCTGTTTTGGACTTGGATTTCTCTTATCTGACCTTTGCCTCGTCTGCAACTCTTCTTGCTCTTCCTCAAGGTTATTCTCACAGCCCATTTGGAAAACGTACATGTTTCAAATAGTTTTAAAGCTGTTTGTTGTGAAGAAATCCCATTCACCCCAAAAGCATGACTCAGAATGTCCCAAGGTCCCTAGATATGCCCACCGTATGAGTTTTGGTAGACTGATTTTTCCAACATGGTGATTAGTGTGTTATATTACCACAAAGGGCTCATATAACTAGCAAAATGCAGCTATGTGTTACACTGATGGCCGCATTTCTGTTTCTCCTCCTTTTTAAGGCCCAGCTTTTTTAAAAAAAACATTAAATGCATAACTGTGCAGCTACCCTCCCTTTAAAAAAAAGGAAAAGCTTTGTTTGTTGAAATGTGACCTCTTTAAGTGGGTTTTTATGCATCAAAGCTACTTGACATTTGCCAAAACAAATTTGAGTCCCTTTGGAGAGATTTTTTATGACAAAAACACCATTGATCTGACAGCTGACTCTCTAGGGAAGAGATACTGTAGCTGGCAGTAAAGACTTAATGCTTCTAAAGTCCTCCTTTACTAGTAGTCCCAAGGCATAATGTCTAGGCCTGGGCAAAAGAATAAAGTTAGGAGGAGACAGGAAAAAAAATAAAAGAATGAGTAGAAAAACAACCATGAAGCCCAGACTGGCACAGTGGCAGCTGGGAGTTTGACAGTGTTATGAAGAACTGCAACTGTTGATCAGTGAATTGTTACACCGTTGATGACAGCCTTGCAAATTAATTCTGAAATTAACCGAGGGGACTGAAAGAGGTCCCACTGTTTATCTGAACGAAGGAGGGCAATGTAAAAATTACCAGTGAAGCAGAAATGGAAATGGTTCTGTAGTTTGCCTTTGGAAAGTGGCATCTGCAGAATGAAAATGGATGGAGGAAATGGAGGCAGGGAAACAGAAGATTGGGGAAGAGAATGAAAGTCCTGTGGCACGAACGAGAATGCCAGCCTGCAGCTCCGCTATAGAATGGAACCGGTTTTATAGGCTTTTGCCATCTACAAACTCAACTGGGGAATTGCAGCTCCGTGAGAAAGTACTAGGACTAGTTCAAGCAGTAGTTGAAAGGAGATAACAATTGATTGTTTCAGATGCAAAAAAAAAGAGGACATAGTTCATGATCTGGGACATTGAGCCGAGGTGGCGCAGTGGTTAAAAGCAGCACTGCGACCTTCAGCTGATTGCTAGTTCAGCAGTTCAGCTGTTCAAGTCTCACCAGGCTCAAGGTTGACTCAGCCTTCCATCCTTCTGAGGTGGGTAAAATGAGGACCCAGATTGTTGGGGGCAATATGCTGAACTCTGTAAACCCATTAGAGAGGGCTGTAAAGCACTATGAAGCGGTATATAAGTCTAAGCCCTATTGCTATTGCTATGGAATTTTATAGAGCAAGCCTTACTTTTGGTAGTCTTTGTGTGACCGTCTGAGTCATGCAAAGTCTATCAAAAGTAGTTGATTCTGAGTAGGAAGGAGGTCTTAGAATTGTCTGCTGATTATTTTCCTTTCTGGCTATTGTTTTCCATGTAATTCCTTAATGAAATTTTGGGTTGGGATTTGTGTGATGTTGTAGGCTGCAATCTAATATCCATTTACCTGGGAATAAATTCATGAACTATAGGGGTACTCTAGCATCAAGAATAAGAATTGTCTGGACATCCTGAGGTTCAACTCTCACTTGGGCTTTCCCTTCAGCTCCAGTTCACTAGCAGTAGAATTTGACATGTTGGCTGGGAATGATGAACATCTCACTAGTGCTGGAGGGCATCAAAATTAGGGAAGGATGGCACCAATTTTATTGAGAGAATGTAATCCATCGGGAGAAGTAAAAAATGCATATAAATCCTTCTTTCTTTACATCCTTCTTTCTACCTTCTTTCATTAAAATTTGCATTTGTTTATTTCATATGGCCTATGACTTTTTTAAATATTATTGGGCATTCCAACTGAGTTGCAACAATAGCAATAGCAATAGCACTTAGACTTATATACCGCTTCATAGTGCTTTACAGCCCTCTCTAAGCAGTTTACAGAGTCAGCATATTGCCCCCAACAATCTGGGTCCTCATTTTACCCACCTCGGAAGGATGGAAGGCTGAGTCAACCTTGAGCCTGGTGAGATTTGGACAGCTGAACTGCTGAACTAGCAGTAGCCTGCAGTGCTGCATTTAACCACTGCACCATCTCGGCTCTTGCACCATCTCGGCTCTTTCAAATACATGAAATCTGTAAGATTTCCACTATCCTGCTTCCATCTAATATTACAGTGTACAACATAGTTTAGAAAGCCAAGGGAAATCATACCCCACCCATTCTATTACAAAAAAATATTTCCATTCATAGAAATCAAACATGGATTCTTCCATGGACTACTAGTCTATGCCTGAGTAAAAACAGCCTCCGCAACTAGTAGGGTTAAAGGTTGTTACTCGAGAAGATTCTGCTTTAGAGTGCCTCTTGTAAGCTTGATAGGGAACTTGATGGTTATAATTTTCTTCTTCTGTTGTCTCTCTCCCCAACATTGATGATGATGATGTTCGTCCATCGTATTTGAAGAGGACCTTGACATCTATAATTGGGGGAGGGATGTCAAGACTTGCATGTGAATTGGATTAAAGTGAGGGAGAGGTGCGCATAGTCAGCCTCACTCTCTCTTCCCAGATTCCATCTTGCTCCAAATAGCAGGACAAGAGTCGAGACAGTTGGAGATGGGCTGGGTGCAGTGGTTGACCAGGGCGTCTTAGGTGTCTTGCCGTGTTCTTAGTGTACCACATTGCTTGCAGAGACTGCCTTCATGACCGTTGTCCTATTCTAGTAGATTTCATCCGCTCAGTCTGCAGGAATCTGTCTTCACATCCTCCCCAAGATACATGCAGTACATACAAAATATCTGATTGTTAAGTTTTTACATAACCAAAGATTCATATCCTACCTACCTTCAGAAAATATGTCTTCTTCTCAAATTTCACAGAACTCACAAGACTTTTGCTAGATGCTATGTACAGATGTGCTAGAGAAAATCACAGCTATAGTGCACAACAGTTTTGTAGTAGCCATTAGCATATGCTTTTCCCATGGTCTATGTACTTATTCTAAGCATGTGCTTTTGTACAATGCAGAACACAAGAGACTTGTTTTGCAAGATTAATGAAGGTCACCAATATTCTCCAAAGGATTCTGATAATTAAGGCTTTGTTTATCAAAAACAAGTTATATTAAGAGCAAAAAAGATTCATGGTAATTATTCATAATCTTAACAATTCAAGTGTAGCCACCTCATTTGTGCATTTAATTCTTCTTGTTAATGTTTTGCATAAATCTGCATAATTACTTGAGTTGCCTGTTGTAATTTTGACAGCTACTCCGTTCATGTGCACTAAAGTATATCAAAAGCTTGAGGTGCTGAATATTTATAATTTTACGTATGTTCTTGGGATAATATTTTTTCAACAATTTTGTTTTTAATATTAAATGGACATGGTATACATGGAGCGATTGCCAAACACAGATTTTCACCACAGAGACCTATTGATGGGAAAACAAAGCAGTTTTTAAAATACATGCTACTAGCCTTTGATTGGAAAATGCATGGAAAGAATTGTGCACACGATGTCTTCGTTCATACTTCTTGAGCTATATTTTACTTAAGCAAAGATACCTGGAAAATATAATAAGATTGGCCAATCATTATTCCACATCAGAATTCAGTTGTCAAACATAATTATATTCATACAGATTATATGATTATGAAATACATTATGTGTTGAAAAGTTGACATGTTTAAAATGATCCTAATATTGCCAGATAATTGTATGTTTTCCTGGTCTGTGAGCGAAGTCCGGGTAGTTTCAGAATCATAGAATGTTAGGTATAGTCCACAATAGTTTTTTAGGCATCTTGTAACAGATAGAAAATGTAACTGCAAGATAGTCTCACTGTGTCAGTTGGATTATCATATCATGAGTCATTTTGTTTATCATTCCCAGCCCAAACAATCTGCAAATAACAGCTCTTAGATTGGCTTTCTTTGCCTTGCTATACAGTTCTGACACACCAGACCAATTATATATATCCAGTTGTAGTTTACTTGTGTTTAAGGTTGTGCAAAATGTCTTTTGGAGAATGCAAGAATACAAATTTTGCACTTAACTGTAATGCCTTAAAGCAGTCGCACATTTTCCCAGATGTTTTTTTTGCTTCGCAGTCCTCCTTGCTACAAACTTCAAGAAACAACTTTCCCCAGTTGGCCAACAAACAGGCAGTGCCCAGCAACAATAACAGGAAAGCTATTCCTAAAAGGAGTAAAATGCTGGACATCAGGAGGAACTAAAGACTAGATTAGGGGTGTCAAACTCAATTTCATTGAGGACCGCATCAGGGTTGTGTTTGATCTTGGGAGGCCGGGGTAAGCGTGGGCAGGGTGGGTGTGGCCAGCTCGATGTCACTTGTGTCGGGGGTGCCTGTGGCGTCCCGAGTGCTCTGTCAGTAAAAACGGACTCCCAAGCTCTGTTTTTGGCTGTCATGGCCTCCTGCAACCCTCTGCCAGTGAAACTGGAGCATGGGAGGGCCACATGCGGCCCTCCCAAGCTCATTTTCACTGGCAGACGCATCACAGGCCACTCCTTCGCTGTTTCCAGGGCTGCTCCACAGGCCAGATCTAAGTACCTTGCAGGCCAGATCCAGCCCCTGGGCCTTGAGTTTGACACCCCTGGAGTCTCATATATGATGTGCAAAATGTTAAGGTGAATGGATTAATTCCAACATTCCAATTGGATCCTTAATATTTTCCAGCCCCTCTCATCTCCCTAATGTGGGAGCTGGGCTGGGATAGAGAGGGTATGGAACACGTAGTAATAAGAGAGAATTTCCTTTACATCAGTATGCTTATTTTATATAGACGTGGCTTAACAGGTACAGCATTGCAATGGTAAATTGGATGCAGATATGATTTTAGTGTATCATACTTCTTATGACTCCAACAGATGCCTCTTTCTTGTCCCTGATCAGTGATTATTATCCAGTTTGAAATAATAATCAAATTAGGGTTTTATCTAGGCCAGGCGTGTCCAATCCGTGGCCCGATGACTGCATGGGGCCCAAGACAGCTAATAATGCAGACCCACAAGATGGTAAACTTTTAATATCATTATGTGATTTATATACATTAACTACATTATCTATTTTATATGCAGCCCAAGACAATTCCTCTTCACTTGATGTGGCCCAGGCAAGCCAAAACCTTGGACACCCATGGTCTAGGGTTAGGGTCAGGGTCAGGATTAGGGTTATGAGCCTAGTTCCTGTCTGCTTCTAGTTCTCATGCTTCTTATTTAATTCTTTATTACTTCGTACTCCTGCCCTGAGAGACTTCCTTCTTCCAATTCTGAAGCAACATCCACAGAATCCACAATGTCTTGGATTGTCTTAAATAGAGGTTGTCCTTTATAGGAGTTGCTAGCATTGAGATTAAAGTTCTGGTGGTCAAACTAGGAATTGAAAGTGTAGGATAGTCACACTATTTGCATTTGGGGCAAGCAATATAATGCATAGCACAGAAAAGCGCTAAGAAATAGTAAGGCAAAGATTTTAAAAGCAGGAGATCGGAAAAAGGAATGGAAACAAACCAAAACTAGTCTACATGACAATTGTTTGTTATACTTCTCTATGCCTTTCTAGCCTTGCAAATCACTCTTGCATTTTAACATGTTCATACAATATTTCATTGCATTATCTTTGATTTTTTTTAAAATTTCTCATCTGCATCTCATCAACTTCATCCAGATATAATTCCTCTGTCTTCCTCTCCCTCTCTACTGGTTCTTTCTTTTGTTTTCCAATTTAACCTTCAGTCTTTCCTTTCATATTAGCAAACCAACTCAAAATACGTCTGTTGCATTGGGTACTCACTTCTGTATTCAATCCACATTCCTTTAGCTTCCATTCATTCTTGACCCTGTCTCTTCTTATTTTCCCAGACACACTTTTTAAGTACTCCCTCCCCATTGTATTAAACTAACTTTTATGTCTCTCTGACATATCCAAGTCTCATTTATTCCTAGCAACAAACCACATACTACTCACTATCTTTTTACTGCAAATTTGCATGTCTGAAATGTTCTCTGTTTCTCCATATTTAGTAAATATTCTACTAAGCTATACTAAATCATCTCCATCCTCTAATTTTTTTTAGCATTTACTTGGAAGTTGCAACTGGTCAATGCTTTGATCTTTCGTCTTTTAATTTTTTGATACATACTGCTTGCTGCACCCTGCATTCTACCGGAATGATTGGAATGACACAACTGTATCTGCATTGAAAAGAACACCTATTTTATGTCCCCAAGAAACATCTCTCACATTTTATTGCAAACATTCCTTATTCATTTATTCATAAATACATTAAATAAGCAAGAGCACATCACACATTCTTGCCTTAATCTGTGAACCATTTGCTAAGCATCTTATTTATTCTAATGCATTTCTCTAACTATTATTGCATTCAGCAACCAACCTCTGTAGTTGCACAAAATGTCCAATAATTAAAGCCTATTCACTAGCAAACATGTTTCTTTAAAAGTAAAGAAACAATAAGCCTTTTTTTTTCTCATGCATCCATTTCTCAGCAACATTCTGAAGCATAACACCTGGCTGGCATACCATCCAACAGCAAAGCTCCACTGGACTTTTGCTTATTGTCAGCTCTTGTTTAGAATTCTGCCAAGTACTTTTCCATTGGAAAAAAACCTATAATTCCCCTGCGGTTTGTTCATTCACCCTTGCTACCTTTACTTCCCCTTTGTTAAAGAGAAACAATTATGACATTCTCCCAGGTGCAGATGCAACCTTTACAAAAATAATAATAAAAAACATTAAATGTAGAGATATTCCACAAGCAAATTATCTGTCCATTTACTATTTTCACAGTTTATGCAATCTAGATCTTCAGCCTTACTGTTTTCAACAATATTATAGCATTTATTTTTCTTTTTGGAGACTGACTTTGATAGCATTTGTTTCTGATCCATGACTATTCACATACAGATCTCTAAACATTTTAGTTGTATCACAGGTAATATTGTCACTATCAATTTTTAATAATACTCACCCTGCTGAAGGCTTCCTGTTTAGTTCATCCACTTCCAAAACAACATTTAATTTCCCTCAGAATCACTTGCATTGCATTTCCTCTGTCTCTGTTTCTCACCTGAACTGTTCATTGCTGTGTTTGACTATAATCTAGGCCCATGATGACGAACCTATGGCACGCGTGCCACAAGTGGCACACGGAGCCATATTGGTGGGCACGCGAGCTCAGGTCCAGCACGCATACGCGTGCCGGCCAGTTGATTTTTGGACCTTCTGGGCCCACTGGGAGTTGGGAAACAGCCTGTTTTCAGCCTCCAGAGGGGGTGGGGAAGACCCGTTTTTTGCTCTCCCCAAGCTCCAGAGCCTTTCTAGGAGCCTGGGGAGGGCGAAAAGGGCCTTCCCCATCCCCCTGGAGGCCCTCCGGAGGCCAGAAATGGCCCGTTTCCCAACTTGAAATGGGCCATTCCTGGCCTCCGGAGGGCCTCTAGCGGGGTGGGGAAGGCCATTTTCGCTCTCCCCAGGTTCTTAGAAAGGCTCTGAAGCCTGGGAAGAGCAAAAACAATGGAACTTCTGGTTCAACCAGAAGGCAACAAACGGAATGTTTCTGGCCTCCGGAGGACCTCCGGGGGGAGGCCGTTTTCGCCCTCTCCAGGCTCCTAGAAAGGTTCTGGAGCTTGGGGAGAGCAAAAAAACAGGCCTTCCAGTTCAACCGGAACTTGGCAAATTGGCCATTTTCTGCCTCCACAGGGCCTCCAGGGGGGGAGGCCATTTTCGCCCTCCCCAGGGTCCTAGAAAGGCTCTGAAGCCAGGGGAAAGCAAAAAACGGGCGTGCCATCGTGTGCCGGGATCGGGGGGGGGGGGTGGGGTCACACGTGCATGCATGGGGGGAGCGCATGGAATTATGGGTGTGGGCACACATGTGCGCACCCCCCTTTTGGCACGCGACCCAAAAAAGGTTCGCCATCACTGATCTAGGCACTTACCTTTTCTTTTCTGTACACAGTATTGTATACATTATACGGTATCTTTCTCTTATCCTCATCTTTTTACAGCATTCATGTGTTTCCTCTCATTTACAGTCTCCTGTACTTCGTCATTCTGTCAAGCATCCTTTCTTATATTTTCTTCTTAGCATGACTCCGTATACTCATTGGCACTTTGTAAGGTAGCATTTTTCCCAAGCAGTTTCTACATTCTTTTTTCTTCTGTCCACTTTCCATTCATTCTATAGGGAGATTATGTTCTGATATATTTTCATAAAAATATCACACTTTCTTCCCATAGTCATTCTACTTTCACTCTTCTTTCTTTCTTCTTTTATTTTCTTCCATGTCAAGTTTTTATCAAGACCCACTTTTTTTTTTAAGTGTGCTTCCTTACTCAGGACAAAATTGGTTACCTGTATCTGTTTTATTATAACAGGATAGAATCAGTCTGATTTCTTTTATTTGGTCTTTTAGAAAAAATAGGAGTACGGTTATATAAAAGAAATCAGGTACTCCTCACTTAACAATCCCAATTCAGACTAGGAATTCTGAGTCTAAGCAGACTGGTCATTAAGCAAAATACCATGTGACTACGACTTAGATTATATTTCTGCCTTCTCTATTAATTCTGCTTGTCATGAGCCAGTCGCAAAGCTCAGAAATGGCCTGCGATGGTTGTAAATCAAGGATGGGTTGCAAAATTAGTTTTTATTACACTGTCATAACTTTGAATGATTTGAAATGAGGCAGTTGGTAAGTGAGGACTACCTGTATGCTTAAATAAAGCTTGACCTTTTGAGTACTGTGACAAAGACACTATCCAAAAAAATAGAGGACAGGAGAAATGATAAAATTATATTAAATATACTTCAGATTATTATACCTTTTATCATTAATATTTCTTTCTTCCATCATAGCAAGTTTTAGAGAAATTCTGCAGTTTGTAGCCAAATTTTTCCAATGGCACACAAGGCCTTGGCCTCAAATTCCGCAAACTTATTTTTGAATCAACTATGTATATAGCTTATCATTTTAATTACTGACAAAATATCCAGAATGTAGAAGGTGGGTTATATTTTGGTTTTGTTTTGGAGGGAAGGGTATTCCGTCTTATCAAGGATAGAGAACTTATTCCAAATGCTTCCCCCCACTCATCAATTTTGCCTTCGTAAGTTTCTACGGACAATTTCCATCCATTTTTGGGAAATACTCCATGTGCATCTCCATTTTGGAACCATTTGCTATAGTATGAATTATTACTTCCCCAAACTTTCTTTACAATGATGTGTGTAAAATAAGCTGGCAAACCTTTGGGATCTGAAATATTTGCCTGAATTCACTCCCCCCGCCTTATTGCTTGTAAGAACAAATGCTCGTTTGAGTTAACCATGCTCCATTGTTTGCAAGTTTGAGTGAGGATTTAAGTAAATAATTCCCCAGAGAGGAAATTAGAAGTAAACATTCCCTCAGCCAACCAAATAGTGGAGCATGCTGTATCAAACCATATCTCTAATATTCTTATGTCTGTCTTTGCAACCCATCCACCTTTCCATTCATCCAGTGGAACATCATAATACCCTTCAGAACATGATTTAAGATTAGGGGTGATGTTCTTTTTCTTTTTTTTCCCATACCTCCCCAAAAAGTCTTTTTGTCTTCCAGTCAGTCCTGTTTTTTAATTGTGATGGTAGTAGCTAATAATAAATTTGGACAGTAGAAAAGCAAGTTCAGATCCCTACTCAGCCATAAAGATTACTGGGTGATTCTAGGTCAGTGTCTGCCATAAATTCTCCACAATAGGCCCTTGGGTAAGATCAAGCCTTTGAATCCCTGCTCTCTTTTTGCAATGTGTGTATGATAATATTGATGTGCTTTCCCAGATTGTTTTAAAAACAACAAAAGCAGGTTTATATAAGGCAGGATAGTAGCTTAATGGTAGAATATATGCTCCATAGAGACTCCTCACTGTCTTTCCAGTAAAACGTCTGAGATTGTTAAGTGCTGTGAAAAGCTAATTGCAAAGCTACAGCCACTCAGAGCAGATGAATCTGCCTCTTGTAGTCTGCCTCTCTTTCACAAATGTGTGTACCTCTCTGTGTGTGCAAATACACTCATGATTATGCAGATAGTCCTCAAGTTACAACCATAATGGAGCCTGCCCATCACAGTCATAACTCACGATGGCAGTGAACGGGTTAGTCATGTGACTGAGCCAATTTTATGAGCTTTTATGCAGCGGTCATTAAGCAAATCACCACAGTTGTTAAGAAAATTTATGGCCGTTAAACAAATGCCACAATTAAGTGAAGCAATAATTTACTATTGGCAAAGATTGTGCCAAAAAACTGGAAGTAAATTCTGGGTTTTGGGAAAACCGTTGCAAAACGCAGTCACATTACTGCAAGACACTGCAAACCGCCAAAAAGTTGCTGAGTTGCCAAGCACCCAACACAGAGGTGGGTTCGTCCCGGTTTGGACCAGATTGCCCAAACCATTAGCGACCTGCTGGTGACACGACGATGGCGTCATGGATCCGGTTCAGTCGGTGCCGGTCCATGGGCACCACCATCCTTTTTTGGGGAATTTTTGGTGAATTTTTCCATGTTTGGATGGCTTCTCCTCTTCTGCAGCTTGAAAAAGATCCCTCCCGCCCGCCCGCCCGCAGGTTAATACTGACCTTTATTTCTTTGCCCAAAGCACAGCTGATGAGCTCCTCAGCTGTGTTTCGGTCTGAATCCTGCTACTGAGCATGCACGGAAGTGAAATTGCATGGGGAGAACGTGCGCGCGAAACATCGCGATGCGAACCGGTGGCAAAGGTAAGTGGAACCCACCCCTGACCCAACACACATGACCATGGAAGGGGACAACCATTGGCACTCTGAATCCAGGTTGTAGGTGTCTCCCAGGTACATCTATCGGAACTTCGACTAGTAATAAGTCAAGGACTAACCATATGCATTTGTTTCCTCCCTTTTCAGTTTCTGATTTAAATAGTTTATTCATCATTTAGCAGAATTATTAAAAATTAAAATCAATCTGTTCAGATTGTCCTCTTTTTTAAAATAAAAGGAATAAAAATAAATTAGTAGCAATGTCATCTTGTTTAGGGTGTCCTTTTGAGGAGGAGGGGAATTGGTTATCAATTCTCTTAGGCTGGGGAAACATTTGAGCTATAGGTTGCTTTCATTAAAAAAAAATTAAACACCTGATTTGTCCAAAGTCCTACCTTGAGCTTCAGGATGTTATCCTGCTGGTACAGCGGGAGATGAATCAGATATCAGAATACATGCTCTAAGATTATCTCCTCCAATGGCAGCCTTCAGATAAGTTGTGAGTGTAGCAGGGGAATGTTCCCTGCTAGCATTAAGGAAAACTGGTGCAAGGTGAGAGAAGGCGAGGTGACAACATCATGGTTAAAATAAAAGGCCAACTGTAGAGAACAACATGGCTGACCAGGTCAACAAACAGTGTATAAGAAATTGAAAAGCAATTCCACTTTCATCCTTAAAACAACTTCTAACAATATACACAGTCCAGCTTTATGTGGCGAATGTATTACTTCTTCTTTCTTGAAGCTCTTCCCCCAGCCCGTCTATGATTTCAAAGAATAACAGCTAAGATAGTTTCTTGCAAGTGCTAAATGAGCCACAGAGATGACCTGGAGGAAGCTAGGCAAAGGCAGTGACAGTTACATAAACCAAAGCATACTTTAAGCCCAGGGAACACAGAAGCACCAGAAAGAAGCTCAAACTGGCTCTACCCTAATTTGTAGGGGTATAAGACGGAGGGAAGGGAAAGGAAGACACACACAGGCTTTCAATATTCATGCTGATTGAGGAATATTAAGAGTTGAAGTTCAGCTGAAGCTGAAAAATGCTGGCTTACCATCAAAAATGTTGTTGTACTCAGATGTCTGGAGTTTGTTGCCTGTCCTGGCCTACCCTGCAGGGCTGACACTCCCTTCAGGGTTACTGCTTTTGTTCTCTTAAAGAGGGATTGAAGTAATCCACTCTGTAGTCATAAAGTTTAAAAATATATGGATATACTTGATGAATTCTCTAGAAAGTGGCTGGAATTAAATTCTATTTATCTACATAAGATTATATGTATCCTTGTTTAAGAATGCACTCCTCTCTTTGAGGGACTGTCCCGTCTAACACACACACACACACACACACACGCACGCACGCACGCACGCACGCACGCACACACACACACACACACACAGAGAGAGAGAGAGAGAGAGAGAGAGAGAGAGAGAGAGAGAGAGAGAGAGAGAGAGAGAGAGAGAGAGAGAGAGAGAGAGAGATTGTATTTTAGGGCAAAGCATTTTAGAATTTATACTTTAAAACATGCAAATATAAGAAAATCTGGGACCCCCATTTTTTGTTTTTCAACAATACATAAGTGGACATTGTATTTGTGATCTCTTCAATGGTAGTACATGAATACAGAGCAGTGGTGGGTTCTGGTTTTCTTAGCTGCCAGTTCGCTCCTTGATGTGCTGTGCAGGCATGTGCGCATGCTCAGTACTAAAAAACCAGCTTCTGCGCATGCGCAGAAGCAAAAAACAAGATGGCGGCACCTACGGCATCGCCAACAGAGCCAGTTCAGGGGCGTGGCAGACCTGGGTCGCTGCCAGTTCGAACCGGTCCGAACCAGGAGGAACCCACCTCTGATACAGACCTCCAATGCTTAATATTGATTTTCTTATCCTTTGCACTAGAAATAAAAAAAATCATATTGCCTAGTTTTACTCTCCATCCACAATGCACATGCAGAAATGAGGGTGCAATCATTTCTGGAGAAAAGCTTCCAGTGCTTGCACCAGATGAGTAGACAAGGGAGCAAATAAGCAAAAGCTCCATTAGGCTCCTCACCAAGCAAAAGAGTAAATCTTCTGATTATTGACAACTGGCTGCAGTCTTGTTTAAGCTCTGAGTTGAGTTCTCTTTGCCTCAAATAATGTCTGACCATCTGACCTTCGATTCATGTATGAAATTCATATGTGAATTTTATTCTTGAATTTCTGAGCTTTGGACTCACTGATAACCTGGGCTTAGCTCTCTGAAACTTAGACCAACTTTAGATGATTCTTCTGCTTCCTCCTATTTTAAAGCAAACTTTGCAGACAAGCCTTTGCTTCATTTACAACCCTTTGCTTCATTGTAAACTCTTCAGTCTTGAAGAAGAACCTTCTCTCCTGAGAAGCTGTGTGTATGTATGTGGCTGAAATCTGAATTAGGACACAAATTTAGCTTGAAACAAAAGTGTACAGTTTCTGACTCTAGACCCACGGAAGCCTGCTAGGAGCCCAAAGAGACCACTGAACTGTGTTACTAAATTGTTGTTTCTTAATGCAAGAAAAGGAGAAAATTGTTAGACATATGACTAGGGAATTACTTAATATAACTATATAAGCTATATTAAATTAATGTTATTCAATTTTGTATTGTTATCAATACTAATTTATTAAATGAATATGCTATTATTGATATATTAACTACATTACCTTATATTATAGTATATTGCTAGGGAATTAATAATGACAGGAATTAATAACTAAATTAATATAACTGAAATGACACATCAATGAAATGAAATAAATTTAGTTTCTGACCCACTGTCTTTTGGAACTGGGTTCCCTTCATATCAGACAAGAATGGCCTCCAAAAGTTACCAAACTCTGGCCCAAGATTATCTGCAAGAAGCAGATAATAAGTTAAAATGGTGCCTGAATCTGCATGCTGAAAGACCCACCCCCTTTTAATTTATATCACACATTCTCTGTTCTAGCCAGGTTGCTTTTACAAAAGAAGTAAATCACAGTAGACTTATTAGTCTCCTCAGGAATATCACTAGATCAGGCTGACAGTTTATATATTAGTTTACCTATA
This sequence comes from Diadophis punctatus similis, assembly GCA_023053685.1. Taxonomy (NCBI): domain Eukaryota; kingdom Metazoa; phylum Chordata; class Lepidosauria; order Squamata; family Dipsadidae; genus Diadophis; species Diadophis punctatus. The sequence goes on along the minus strand of JALIGW010000001.1, from coordinate 32,718,146 downwards.
CGGAGTATATTTTGCACAGTGGAGTAACAAAATCTAGGAAGACCACATTCAGGATAGGAGAATACATATTCTCACATGCTAAATTTCTTTCTCAGTGACTTGTATTTATTTAGAAGTATCCTTGAGACCTTTCCCTGAATTTTCATCATTCAGCTTTGTTTTGTTTTAAACCTCTTCCCATGTCATTTACAAATACAGAAATGAAAGCAATGGAATTTATTTTTCTACTCAGTTGTTCCTTATGAGTTAACCCTTTTGTGTAATAAATGTCAAAATATTGAAGAAAATGACAAGCACATGAATCTCTATCTTTCTGTAATTTTATTGAAATTGTAATATATTTCTTATGGCAATTCAGATCATTTATATAGATTTATTGACTTCATACCACAAATGTTAACTGCTTGTTGTTTTAGTTCTACATCTCACCCCAGCATTTAGAATGGCAAGTTTTAGTACATGTCTTGATTTGGCTTGTATTGTTTTGGATAGCTTTTCCCCTCTCCCAGGCCCTCCCTCCGATTATCTTACTAGTGTCCAATAAAGTTCAAATTAGTTGTTTTGGTAACAGGTTTGGGACCTCTTTGATAGGAGGGTTCACATTCTGTTTTTATGCCTGTGTCCTTGGATCATTCAACTGGTGTCCCTGGTTGGCACTTCTGGTTCCTGTCATCCCCACTCCCTACATTCTCCTTTCCCTCCCTCCATAGTTCATGGCAGTCTGCCTTCAAAGTAGGGTTGAAGAAGTGTGATGGCAGATCTGACACTAAAATACATATAAAACATATGAATTAAAAAATGTAGCAATAGCAATAGCACTTAGACTTATGTACCGCTTCACAGTGCTATATAGCCCTTTCTATGTGGTTTACAGAGTCAGCATATTGCCCCCAACAATCTGGGTCCTCATTTTACCCATCTTGGAAGGATGGAGTCAACCTTGAGCCAGTGAGACTCGAACTGCCAAACTGTTGGCAGCCGGCAGTCAGCAGAAGCAACCTGTACTGCTGCATTCTAAGCACTGCACCATCATAAGCCATGGTGGCACAGTGGTTAGAGTGCAGTACTGCGGGCTACTTTTGCTAACTGCCTGCTGCCTGCAAATTTGGCAGTTCAAATCTCACCAGGCTCAAAGTTGACTAGCCTTCTATCCTTCCGAGGTGGGTAAAATGAGGACCCAAATTGTTGGGGACAATATGCTGACTCTGTAAACCACTTAGAGAGGCTGTAAAGCACTGTAAAGCGGTATATAAGTCTAAGTACTATTGCTAAATACTACCATCATGGTATATAGTATATAGTAACTTCAAATAAAAATACTATATAAACTAGAGAGCAGGAAGGCAGTGATTCAAAATCAAAATACAAAAACAATATAAATTAAAGCAGAATTAAGTTCCAAAGAAAAGCCTGTGAAAAGAGAAAGATCTTTACCTGACATGGAAATGATGCTAATGTGGATGTCAGTCAACCTTTTCTGGGGAGGGAATTTCATCAATGAGTTGCAAACTATCTCCTAGTTTGAGAAGGGCCTCATTGGAAGATGCCATCCTCTTCTTCACTGACATTAGAAGTCTTACTTCCAAAGAATAAGGTTCATGAAAATTTAACAAAAGTTTGCATGTGTTTAACGATCTCCTTGTTTATTTATTAATTAATACTATAAGGTACAAAATACACAAGAAAATAGTAGAAAAGATAGGGGAGGGAAAAGGGAAGGGAAAAGTGTAGGAAACAGGGGGAAAAGAAAGAAAAGGCATTGACTTGTGACTTCCTTTGGTGCAGTAGAATAAGATGATAACACCAAACCTCAATTTTTTACCTTTACATAATAGTATAAAATAGCCATTTTTAAAACGACAAACCTATCTCATCGGTAAAACCCAAAATCAAAGTTTCATTTTTCCCACCTTGAGCCAAGTCCAGAAGCAGCTTTCAAGTAGAAATAAAAGTAGTTGTGTTTTGTCTTTAATCAAAGCAGTCAGTTTAGCCCTCTGGCTAAATTTCTCTAGCTGGAACCTCTTCTTCATTTTGGAAGAAAGATCCATCCTACATATCTCTAAACTTGTGGGAATCATGGACCACTTAATAAACATTAGAAGAATGTAAGGACTACCAGGTTATTTACCTTCTTACTATGCTTTCATCTCACAAGAGTTTGTATTCTTTGGAAAATAGGAAAAGGATTACTTGTATTTGTATGTATATGCCTTCTAATTCCCTCCATTTTAAAACAAAGTGTTTAAACTAAATTTTGTACCAAACATTCTATTACTTCTATTATACCATTACAAAGATGTTGGTTAAGAATGGTCTTCAGTAGAAATCCCTTAAATGCCAAGGAGCTAAAGATAAATAGATCTCCAGCTTGTTTTTAGATAATTACTGTATTTTCTATTCACAATGTTACTTCTTTGGCTGCAAGACCACAATTTTTCTTAATAAAGTGAAACTAGTTGAAAGTAAAACTTACTTTTTAAATGCTAGTTCTCACACTGATGCTTATATTATCATTTGTATTCTTCAAAAACTCAGTTTTCAGTCACAGATCCATTTTTGCAAACTACAATTCTGGGACTGTGTATGAACATACAGCAGTGGGCTTTCTGGTAGATTCTGTGAACTGTAAGTGTTGTGGGGACCACAATTTATTTATTTATTTATTTAATTAATTAATTTATTTATTTGAATGGATTTCTAGGCTGCCCAACTCCCAGAGGACAATTTGATCATCACTGTCCCAGAATCCTTCGGGAGTTGGGTGGCCTATAAGATTGAATAATAAATAAATAGATAGATAGATAGATAGATAGATAGATAGATAGATAGATAGATAGATAGATAGATAGATAGATAGATAGATAGATAGATAGATAGATAGATAAATAAATGTATTATATGTGTGTTTATACACACACACGCACACATACATACATAATACATATATATATATGTATGTATATGTATGTATACACACACACACACACACACACACACACACACACACACACACATATATATATATATATATACATACACATACATACTTATACATATAAATATTTTCCAACTCAGTTGGATAGGAAGAATAACACTTAGAGTCTGAGCAAATGTTGGCTTTATTTTCCACTATTTATAGCATGATTATAACACAAAATAGAAATAATACTAACAACAACATTTATGCAGTATCAGCAGGCTTTGATTAGGTGCTTGAGTACAAGAATTATCACAGTCCTGAACTAAGATCTAGAAGTAAACAAAATTGTCTTTTTCTTTCTCTTTTCATTTTAGGTGTTTTCTAAAAATATAACAAATCAAAGGGGAGAAAAACAGCTAAAGTAGGCAATAGCATTGCAAAATTGAGTAGAAGTTGATTTAAGAGTAAAGGATTTTTAAAAAGCGCCAATATCTTTCACTCTAATGAGCACTCAAACATAAGTGGAGGTAAAAAAACAACAACAACCACCCTCTAAAAGGTTGCTATAAGCAGAGAGGAAGCTGTACAAACAGAACGTGTTTCATATCATGGCAGGGGGTGTGGAGAATGACTGAATTTAAATAAAAAATCAAGGCAAAAGGCATCAACACTGCAGCAATATGCATTAATTAAAAGAAGTTTGTTAAACTAAATTTGAAAAAAAACTTCTTTAATTGTGTTTACCCAAAAGCCTTTTCTTCCTAATTTAAATAGCATAAACATCTGGACGAAAGCAATATTAGAATCATGGCAGTAGTCAAGCAAATCTTGTGGAAAATAATGAAATTAGATCCCTAGTGTTGTGACAAAGACGGGGCAGGATACATCAGTTCGATGTTAATAAAATTTCCATGAATGACTGAATACAATTAAGAAATTGTCAGTTGCGGCAATGAACTTTTGTAGCTCGTAGATGTTTGCATCATTTGATTATGCTGGCAATTTAAAATTGTTTGTTAGTGTCTGTGTTGGGATATTAATTATGACCTTTATTACAGCCCACAATTAAACCAGTCACACAGCAATGAGAGCTGCCGGCCTGATGACAATAAATAGATCTGAACTGCTTACTGTGGAGAAGGAGGGGCCCTGCCCAACATTAACCGATCCTGAACTTTCAGACAGGAAATTATTTGAAATAATTCAGGTGTTATGTTTTAAAAAAACCCCAAACAAATCAGTCCATGGAGAAACAGTCAGCCATTCTGTGATGGAAGCATCCAGGCCAATCTAGACATTGCTCATTATAGCGTGTTAAGTAGTCACCCATTAATGTCACGTTAAGAAATGGAGGAGATCTTTTATTTTCTTTAAATGTTTTTTTTTTCCAAGATGCCTAACAGTGGGAGATTTTCCTTTCTATAGCAGAGTTTCCAAACACAGCTTGGTTGGCCCAGTATTTAAGATGTAGTGGTAAAACTGTGATCTGGATCAAGAGTTGAGGAGTGGGTGAAGTTTTCAGATCTTTTTGACAAACCTTTGTATGGTACAACAGCAGTCCCAAGCAGATATTTCAAACACACATCAGACATGGGATTAAGGTTGTCGGAGTTGCGTCTGCTTTTTATTTCTTCATAGTGAGGATCCCTTTTCCAAGAAATAGCTGCATGAATGTGCTGGACATATAGTATTGGTCCTCCTTTTCTGCAGGACGCAATTGAGATAACAGAATTTAGATTTTAGATTTATTATTAGAGTTGGAAGGGACCTTGTAGGTCATCTAGTCCAACCCCCTGCTCAAGCAGGAGTTCCTACACCATTTGAGACAGATGGCGGTCCAGTCTCTCCTTGAAGGTCGCAAGTGTTGGGGCTCTCACGACCTCTGCTGGCAAGCTGTTCCACTGGTTGATCGCTCTCACCGTCAGAAAGTTTCTCTTCACTTCCAGGTTGAATCTCTCCTTGGTCAGCTTCCATCCATTATTCCTTGTTTGGCTTTCTGGTGCCATAGAGAACAGCCTGACCCCCTCCTCTCTGTGGCATCCCCTCAAGTATTGGAACACTGCTATCATGTCACCCCTGGTCCTTCTCTTTGCTAGACTGGCCAAGCTCAGTTCCTGCAACCACTCTTTGTATGTTTTATTTTCCAGAATTACATGGATGCATATTATTATATTGTCAAATGTACATGATAGCTCAAGTTCCGAATGAGACAAGCAGACATATATCTTTGCCCATGTAGTACAACTACTCTGAGAGCTGCATTTCTCCCGCCTTCTCCCAAGAATATCTGTCCACCCACATACCCCACATGGAGGGCATGCTCCATGTTCCTTTTTTGAAATGTCATCATCTTAAGGAAATATGCATTTTTCTGGGTTGCTCCTGTTCTCTGGGACAATTCCCCCCCCCCCCCTCTGCTAAATGGCATGTCCCAGTCTCTGCTTGCCTTTAGGAAAGCTGGCAAGACCTGGATTTCACTCCAGGCAGTAGGGGGCAGTTGAACGAGTCCCATTTTGCTGGTTTTGTTATGCTGTTGTTCACCACTTTATATTTTTATATATTGCATATATTTTAATGTTGTGGGAGGTGTTGGTTTGTTGCTTGTTGCTTGTTCTTCTACACCACTCAGAGTTATATTGTTTGAGTTGAATGTCCTTATCAATCTAGTTAATAAATAAATAATAAATAGGATATTGGGTTTTTTGGGGGGGATTCTCTAGTCTGGGCATGCTTATTTGGCATGGGGGAAAGGATTCTTTTTCCTGTATGACTCCCAAGTTATGCAATATATTCCTCCAGCAGTTATTTTTGGCTCTCACTCTCTCACCATTCAGAAAATCTATAGGATATTTTATATATATCCTATATATATCCTCTATGTCTGTCTGTCTCTATCTCTATCATCTATCTATCCTAAGATATGATACTATATGCTATGCCACGCCACGCCACGCCACGCCACGCCACGCCACGCCACGCCACGCCACGCCACGCCACACTACACTACACTACACTACACTACACTACACTACACAGATAGATAGAGATGAGAAAGAGAGGGAGGGATGGAGGGGGGGAGAGAGGTGGGGGAGATATACATAGGATATATATAGAAAATATATCTCTTGCACCAGATTTATTGTTCATTTTAGCCTTCACTTTAATTTGTGTTTTATTTTTTATTTTTATCATTTTTTCTTTTGTTAGCTTCTTTGCGTACTTGCTTGTGTATTCAAGTATGAGAGTTCCTCTGAAGGGCTGCTTATGAAAAGACTACTGCTATAATGCAGAGGCCAAGTCCGTTTCCCCAAGGATCAGTCCTTTTGTGAGTACTCAAAACTCCCTTGAGGTTTTTCTAGCACATGAAGCGAATGGGTGATTCTATCAGGTATTTTGGACCAGGTTTCTTCCTGTACCTTAATCTGAAACTGTGTCAGAGATCAGCATGAATCTATTATTTCAGATGGATATTCAAATTTCTCAAATAGGGAAGTGATTTCAGTTTGGCAGTCTTGGTTCCAGGGTTTCTTTTGGGGAAAGGGTTGAAGGAAATACCACTTTTCCACTGTCACCATTACTCCTTGCTGTTGTTCTAAAGCCCAAGAACTGAAGAAAAGTGAATGCTTATATGGAGATGATAGATAGGCTGCAATGGGAGCGCAGGGGAATTGGAGAGAGGGGGGAGAAATAGACAGACTAATGGTGTCCTGAAAGCTTATGACTGTTGGCCAGAATCTGACCAATGCCCTAATTAAATCATGAGCTTCAAGCCAAGCTTCAAAAGAACTCCAGTTATTTATTAGGAGCTCCATTTATTAGGATGGGAAGGAACAGGCTCAAGCTCAACCCCGACAAAACTGAATAGCTTTGGATACTGCCTCCTAAGGATTATAGCGACTGTCCCTCCTTGGTCTTCGGGGGAGATAAATTATCTCCCTCGGACCAGATTCGCAATTTGGGGGTGCGCCTAGATCCGCAGCTAAAATTAGACCAACATCTTACGGCTGTGACTAGGGATGCCTTTGCACAGGTTCTCCTGGTGCACCAGTTGGTAAAGGAGTAAAGGAGGCTTTACTCACGGTCACTCATGCCTTTGTCACCTCTGGATTGGACTACTGTAATGCACTCTACATGGGGCTACCCTTGAAAAGTATTCGGAGACTGCACTTGGTGCAAAATGCGGCTGCGTGAGCTGTGGTGTGTGTCGCTAGATACACCCATGTAACACCCATACTCCGCCAGCTGCACTGGTTGTCCATTGGTCTCCAGGTGCAATTCAAGGTGTTGATTATCATCTTTAAAGCCCTACATGGCTTAGGACCAGGCTATCTCCGGGACCACATCCTACCTCATACATCCCCAGTTAGGTCCCACAGAGTTGGCCTCCTCCAGGTCCCTTCAACCAAACAATGTTGGTTGGCGGGTCCTAGGGGGAGAGCCTTCTCTGTGGGAGTTCTGGCTCTCTGGAACCAACTACCCCCGGAGATCCGAACCATCCCCACCTTGCTGGCCTTCCGGAAATCCATTAAGACATGGCTCTTCCTGCAGGCAAGGTCATTGCGACAGTTGCTTGTGTGGCTTTTTTATTTTTTTAACTGTCATTTTATTGTTGTTTTTATATTGTAATATAGCTGTTCTTATACATGTTGTACGCCGCCCTAAGTCCCCTGGGAGTAGGGCAGCATATAAGAATTGCTAAATAAATAAATAAATAAATAAATAAATAAATAAATAAATAAATAAATAAATAAATAAATAAATAAATAAATAAATAAATAAATAAATAAATAAATAAATAAATGTCGGCATGAACCAAGTAAAGCCAACTCTGACCTCACTTAGTTCGCGCCTTGGCTCTGACCCTGTTTCCCCCCTCCCCCCAAGGTGTGTCATCAGTCACATTCCCCAACAAAGCAATTTCGCAAGCTTTAGAAGTCACTCCCTTTGGCCACTGTGGGTCTCGTTGGAGACGGCCTTGACAATCGCATGGCTGGAATGTGCTTTGTTTTGACTGATGCACAAGTTCCTTTCAAGTAGCTGGGAGGTTCCCTAACCCCCTGCCTATGGCAACTCGAGAGCAGTTCAGGAATGCTTCGTGAGTTGACACTGATATCATCACTGCAAGATGATTAAATTTGCCTAAAGACCTGGGAGCTGATAAGAGAAAAGCTTCAAAGGCTGTTTCCAGGCGTTATGCAAAGTGGAAATGCAACCTCTCCCCATATTTTTAATTAATTAATCAATATTTTTATTAAAGTTTACAAATACCAAGCTAAAAACTAATACAAATTAAAACAATTATAAACAGTTAAAAAAAGTACAGAGAAAAAGAAAAAATAATATAGAAAAGAAAAAGACATATAAAGAAATGACTTCCCCCTTTATCAAACTATTTGAGTAACTTATCCCCTTCTCTGGTACTTCAACAAAATATTTCTTCTCATATCTCCTTTTATCTATCAACAAATCTTAAAACTTTATCATTCAGTCCTAATCAGCAAATGCTCATTAAGAGTTGCCAGAATAAAAACATATATATATTACCTTAATCAAAATCTTCATATTTTAATATAATTTTTACCACCCTACAGAAAGGATTCTCATTTCAAAGTCATATTCTAAGATTTTCAGGGCCCGTAGTTCACTCATAATTTTCCAAAATCAACTTTTCAAACAATCTTTTGCTATTTATTCCAAAATAATTTTTAAGTACTTAAACTCACAGAGAACTTCTTTCATTAGGGATAGAAGGAAACACACACACACAGTGTAATGAAACTTGTAGGTTCTTAATATTTCTGTAGATTCTTAATATTCAGAAACAATTTCCAAAAATGCTTCAGAAAAGAAATATGCAGATCAGTGTTGTTTTAAAGACTCCAAACTGCAGTTTAGATAGAGATGGGCTTGCTCCAATTCCCAAACCTCTCTAAAACCTCCTGAATCCTGCTTTCTTGTGGTCTCCTCATGCCACTTGGTCTGAGGTGATCCTTGGTCTGAGGTGCTGATGTATATGCTGGCTCTCATTCTGCCAGAGTTGCCAGTCCCACTCTTATGGAGAATGTTCTTCTGCTCTCTGAAGTTGCCATTTGCTGAGTCAGATGGCAGTAACTGTTTGACCTTGTCTGGGCTTGGAAGCTAAGCAAATATTGAGCCTGGTTAGTATGTGGATGGAAACCAACAGGGAATAACAGACTGGGAAAGAAAGAATAACCTGGGAAAGGGACACTAGACACTACCCTTATACTGTTGTGATGAAAACTGCATAGATGTGCCCATAAAGTCAATGAGATGAGATCAAAGATTTTCCTTTTGGTTGCTGCTTTATTATGTAGCAATAGCAATAGCAATAGCACTTAGACTTATATACCACTTCATAGTGCTTTACAGCCCTCTCTAAGCGGTTTACAGAGTTCAGCATATTGCCCCCAACAATCTGGGTCCTCATTTTACCGACCTCAGAAGGATGGAAGGCTGAGTCAACCTTGAGCCAGTGAGATTTGAACCGCTGACCTGCTGAACTAGCAGCCAGCTGAAGTAGGTTGCAGTGCTGCACTTTAACCACTGCGCCACCTCGGCTCCTAGTGAAAAGTGAAATTGCCTTTCACTTTTCACTTTTCACATACCATGTTACACATTGTATGTGTATTTTGAAACACACCTATGGTAAGAACCTTAATGCAGTACAAAGCTATAGATCAGCTTGCTAATCATCAGATAATCAACAGCAATATTCAATAGTCTTGAATTCAATAGTCAAGCTCAACTGACGGCATGTTCACCAACTTGCAATTAGGCAAAGAAAGTTGCATTTGTTGGACAAGAAAATATTTGTTTTCTGAGTATTGGGAAAATACTTAGTTTCCAGTATTCTCTTTGGCACACATTTACATATCACCTTTCTAGACCCTTTTTATGTTAGTGATAAAGCCTAAAATATTCTGAAGTACAGGGTTTTTTTTTTCTTAAAACATAAAAGAAAAAATACCAATCTTAGGCACTGTGGTATCAGGAATGCATAATACAAAGATATGCAGATGCTGCTGAGAATTAGATTTGTTTATTAATATCAAGACTTGATAACCTGTCATAAAATCAAGACAGGCCAGAACAATATTTACTGTGTAACTAAACACAAATTGCTTCCCACAGGTCACGTTAGCCTTTTTTTCCCAGCAAAAAACAAAAGCGTTATGACATTTTAAACAATTAATACCAACAAATTTAATTCCTTGCATGAGTTTCCACAGATCATCCTTCCCCTTCCTCAGAAGTATCTGAGGTACATGCAGTCTCTGTGTTCTCATGGTATGTTTATCCATGCTGCCTATATATCTATATATCTAGTCATAATTTATTCAGTAGAATTTTGCACATAGTACCATAATCTAACAAAATAAACTCAGTTGTGTAATGTGCTAAGCTGAAACATGGTTATCTACTTTGCAGTTCAGTGCATTCTGAAAACACAGAGAATGAAATACGGTTTATGAATGTATTTGTCCATCCATCCATCCATCCATCCATCCATCCATCCATCCATCCATCCATCCATCCATCCATCTATCTATCTATCTATCTATCTATTAAATGTGTATAGGATAGAATAGAATAGAATAGAATTCTTTATTGGCCAAGTATGATTGGATACACAAGGAATTTGTCTTTGGTGCATATGCTCTCAGTGTACATAAAAAAAGGATAAGATACATTCGTCAAGAATCATAACATACAACACTTATTGATAGTCATAGAGTACAAATAAGCAATCAGGAAACAATCAATATCAATATAAATCGTAAGGATACAAGCAACAAAGTTACAGTCATGCAGTCATAAGTGGGAGGAGATGGGTGATAGGAACAATGAGCCGACTGATAGTAATAGTAATGCAGAATTAATGAATAGTTTGACAGTGTTGAGGGAATTATTTGTTTAGCAGAGTAATGGCGTTCGGGGAAAAACTGTTCTTGTGTCTAGTTGTCTTGGTGTGCAGTGCTCTATATATGGAGAGAATTGCCAGGGGATTTGCTAAGAAGACAACCTAGGTTCTTCAGAGATGGGATAGTCCCACGGAGGCACAAGGGGGAGAACAAATCCATGGGGTGGTGCTTCTCAACAATCAGAATGGCAGACGGGCTGCAAAATTTCAATGGTGGTAGTAGAGGGCTGCATATTTTACTCCTCCATCTTCTGAAGGATTTACTAAGTACTCAAGGTCAACTTAGGGTCTCCTACTTGGGCAGGGGGTTGGACTTGATGACCTGCAAGGTCCCTTCCAACTCTGTTAATCTGTTAAACTTGTAATTTGGTCAGTTTTCCATTGTTTAGTTGTTTCTGTTTTCACACATTGCAATCCCATTTTTCCTCACCCTGGTGATGTAGCAGCTATATACAAATGCTCAGATGAATGACTGCTGCTCCTACAAATCTAGCCTTGTAGATTTGCATCTTTTAGATGCACCATGAAAGGAGAATTGTCTGAAGCCGGTTAACAGGTCAGAAAGTGATCTTGTCCTCTCTTAAGAAAGCAACCAGGAAGCAACAGCAGTTTGTAGGTGGTATGAAAGGACAGAATGTTAGTTATTTAACTTCCTTGGGTTGCACCTTATTGCAGCATAAAAGAAAGCAAAATAAGTATTTATAGAATATACTAATTCATCTGCCACCTGAATGTGTGGATTTGAGAAATTTGCATCTTGACTTCTATATCATTTACTCCACCAAATCAGATGCTAAAAATGTCTTGGATCAGTGCTGCAAGCAAGGATAGCAAAGACTAGGGGTCCACAATCTCTGGGCTGTGGCGAGCGGAGGGCCAGCACGCACGAACGCTTGCAACTTGTGCAAGTTGAGCTGCGTGCCTTTGTCCGGGCGCGCCAGCCTTGCAAGTTGAGTTGTGTGAACAGGTGTGTGGTGGCCCACTGCTCACGTTTCCCAGTTCCCCTCTCCCCCCCTCCTCCAGGCTGCCAAGCTGCAAAAGTGGGGGACCGCTGTCATAGACAACTGTCTAATGCAGTGTTTCTCAACTTTGGCAGCTTGAAATTGTTGACTCCCAGAATTCTGCAACCAGCAAAGGTTGGTACAGAGTAATATAGCATAGCTGGCTGAGAAATTCTGGGAGTCAAAGTCCACGCATCTTCAAGTTGCCAAGGTTGAGAAACACTGGTCTAATGAGTAGGACAAATAACTGCACTCTATCCTGGTACTAGCTGGGAAACAATTTTGCATTCTCTGAAAGACCTCATGTGTCTTTAAAATTGTGAAATTGAAAATCGAATTTGGAGTACTTCCATTGTCAAAGGCACAGTTAGGAGCAAATGTCATACCATTTTAAAAATTGACTCTAATAAGTAGCATCAGGTTTACCACTGTAACTACAGATGATGGTTGGGATTTATCACTTATCTACCAGTTAGATTTCATGAGGGCAAATTAGGAAGTATGACAGGAGAAGAGATAATGCTAATAGTAACCAAAAGCAAATGTCAAGAAAGAGTTGCAGTTGTAAAATATTTTCATTCACTGTTGCAATGAGTTGGTCACTGTCCTTTTTCCAGAAAACTCTATGATATGGTGATTCTCAATCAACTTTATGGACGACCTCCTCCTCCTCCTCCTCCTCCTCCTCCTCCTCCTCCTCCTCCTCCTCCTCCTCCTCCTCATCATCATCATCATCATCACCATCATCATCATCATCATCATCATCATCATCATCATCATCATCATCATCATCATCATCAATTATCATTTCTGGAGCCTTTGTCTAAAGCCCACAGAAATTATCCACTACTTTGAAAGTGGTGCTATTATCCTAGTTAAAGAAACAATGTGATAATATGCTTAGAAGGGGGAAAACAGTATCTTGAGAAATGGATTTAGCCTTCCATGGGAAAATGCATGTATATGTTGGAAGCATCCAATGACCTGATATTTTTTAATGCCCTTGTAGAGACAAATTTCATGTGCTAGGAAATTATATTTATTGTACATGTTTCTTGAATTCAGCAATTCAACAATTGTTTCATCAGTACCCAGTGCAATTTAAAAGAGAAATACATTTTTTTTCCCTAATAGAATTTATAGCCCAGATTTAGATTATCAGTATGTATACTGATGATAAAGATATATTATATGTTGGAGGCAGGAGGAAAAAAAATGAACAAATGCTAAACACAAACAAAACAATATCATTAATAATACTTTAACTGTGGTCCATCTGCAATGAGTTTTTATAAAAAAATATTTTCCAGATCAAACATTGATGAACACCAAATTAAGTCTCCCTCCCTCTGCATTTAGTAAACAGCTGTTGTTGGTCAGTAAAGGTGAATGTTTGCTTAATGGCAGATTGTTTGTTTGGTGCATGTTCCTTGTCTAGTATTTGTCAATCAGTATACTTCTATTTGGAATATCTTGGCTTCTCTTAAATAGACTTCTGCATTGCCATTAATCAAAACTAAGAAACAAGCCACAGGAGCTGTCTGTTGTTCAGTAATGTTTATGAATTCTCTGCCACGACATCTAGCTTACATTGGAAAAATTTTTGCATCTGAGGGGAGTAGAGGAAGATCCAGAACTTATTCAATCAACATATTTTATTGCAAATCTCTACATACTGTTCTGAATATATAGTTATCCATTGAGAGTAGGAACTAAGTAATTGCAGGCATGACCTTTTTAAAGTAAATTTCAAGCATGAGTTGCTTCAACAGTGAGATGGGCCGCATATAGATTTAATAAACAAATAAAAATAAACAAAAAAATAAAAATGATGGAACACTTAGGATTGGGACTGTTGTGTACAAGGGAGGTATGCCTGACCTATTGTCCTGTGCTTTGGTCTCACATTTGATTAAGATCTACTATATCTACTATATGAATTTGGCACAGAAGTGACCAGGAGAGAGAAAGTCCTATTTCTTCCAAGGGACCATTTTTTCCAATGCAAATAATATGTTTGGAGGGCTATTTTTCGGAACTTTTCATCACATGACTCCTAATTTTCATTCTTTTTAGGCAAGACAGATTACAGACACCATAAGTAATACTGGAACTGTGCTTTATTGGTATAGGCTATAATAACAGAATTTTGAAAGCCTGACAGCATTCCTCCTCCTTCCCCCATACCTAAAAGAATCAAACCAAGGCAATTTTAAGTTTCTTTCTCATGCTGCCTTGTTTTCCTGGACTGACTTTATGTTTGGAAAACTCTCTTCATATCTTCTCCAAAGTCATTTCTGTCAGGAATTATACCACCACAGCCAGTATCTGAGGTCTAAGCTCAGTAGTTTCTTCTGGGGATTTAGTTTTGAACAACAGGACTCTCAATGAAACTGCCATTCATTGTCAAAGCAACATCCAATTTTGATTGTCATGACACGAGAATCCTATTTTGTCCAATCTAGTCACCTTCATGATGAGCTGTCCATGATACTACTTTCTTGTTTTGACTTTGACAACGCTTCTATTATGTGTATGGCCCCGGAAGAGTCAACTATCACTCCAAACCTTCCCTATGAGCTTCCAATCTCTGTTTATCTACCAACTGCTGTTGCTTAGCCTGGGGATATTACTTTATACAAAATAATATGTGATGCTGATCCTCCAACATATACCGTATTTTTTGGAGTATAAGACGCACCTTAGTTTTGGGGGAGGAAAACAAGGGGGGGGAACTCTGCCTCTGCCTCCCAGCAAACAGCAAACAGTACAGATGATATACACTGTTTGCTGTGTATTTCTGTGCATGTGTGCCTGACCCATAGAAATAGCAAAGAATTGGAGAAATGTACATTATAGCAGTATATTAATGCCAGAAAGTTTTCTTAAATGTAGTCACACTATCTCCTCCCAATTATTTAAATAGATCTACTCCAAACATGACTAAGTCAGGGTCTAACTCAGCTGCTTTATCTTAATACTACAACAGGACACTGTTACATTTCAGACTATACTTGTACAGATGCTGTTAAAATTGATGTGGCTTTCTGGAAGTATAGTTATTTTCTGCTATTTAAAAGAAGATACAATAGTACTGGGCCTCTTCAGATCAAGCATTTATTTTAAAAAGCTTCTTCATTTTGTTAAGTTGTCTAGAACAATAATAAAGCAGTCTTTAAAAAATAAGTCTAATAATTTGAACATTCTATAGGCATTTATTGTTATTGACTTACCTCCTTGCAGCAAACAACAAACATCCAGTTTCAGCCTGATTAGCACAAGAAAATAAAAATCTGCCTCTGCTTCTACCTCCCAGCAATTTGCCTCCTTGCAGTTTTAGTTTCACTTTCAGTTTTAGCACAAGCAGCTAATAGTTTCAGGCTGCAGGGATTGCCATAGCCTATTGCTGCCTGCCTGCAGCCTGAATCAGCTGATTGTCGGGAGGCCCATAATCAGTTGCTTGTGCTAATCAGGCTCTGCACTGTTTGCTGCAAGGAGGCAAATTGCTGGGAGGCAGAAGCCAAAGGGTGGGGGTGACTGGGCAGGGCTACATTCGGTGTATAAGTTTTCACCCTCTTTTAGGGGGGAAAAAGATGCGTCTTATACTCCGAAAAATACGGGTAAGTTGAAAGTGTTTAGGGTATTTTATTCATGTCTTTATAGCTACCCCCTTATAGGTCATTGGAAGCAGGACTCTGATCCTTGTATAATTTGTGTTGAATATGTATTGAGATTCAGAATGCCAACAAATACCTGTTTATTGCTCCAGCTCATGTATTGCAAATACATATGCCTTGATTAAATCATTTTAATTAACCACAGCCAGGTTTTATTTCAGTGTGATGCCTTCACATTGTTTGCATAGGTACGGTGACATTCAGGTTGCCTGATAAGTGGTAAATAAAACTGTAGGTCAAACTGTACTTGTATGTCTTTCCAACTATTATCACTTCAGCTTTTTGAATAACATTTATTCCATAATTAATGGTTGTCAGCCTGTAATTTTTCTCTCCCCTGGTCATGACTTGGAACGCTTCACATTTTTCATTAATTTTCACAGTGTTTACAACATATACATGCAGTTATGGTTTGTGTGTGTGTGTGTTTATGAAAACACAATTTGTATTTTGTTTACTATTCTGCTCAAGTTTCTTAAGAGGATATGTCAGGATCTCATCTTTCTTTTTAAAAGCCTAACTTTTACTTATATGTATTTTTGCAAGCATTTTCTTCAGTGTAATAGATGTATTATTTTCATAAATATTCACATAAAACATTTTTGAGAACTAGGATAGTCAAACAAATGTTACATATGAAGAAATACGAAGTCTAGTGAATAAAGTGCAACATCATGTCTGTGCAAAAATGAGAACCAAAATATTTCTCCATTATGTTTAATTTTGGGGAAACCCTACATTCACAAAACCCCTACACAGATCAAATATGAATACAAGATCTATATATACTTTCATTTGATCACAGAATATCTTTTCCTCTTTGGTATTGTCAGTACATACTAGACCAGTGGTGGCGAACCTTTTTAGGCTCGTGTGCCAAAAGGGGGGGGGGGGCGCTCGCGTGCCCACACCCATTCCCTCCCCCCCACGCATGCGCACAACACCCCCCATGCTGCCCCCTGCGCATGCGCACCCCCCCCCACCCCAGCGCAAAGGCTTACCGGAGCCTGGGATGACGAAACCGGCAAACCGGAAGTGTGAAAAAAACGCACTTCCGGTTTGTCCGTTTTGTAGTTTTTTGCATTCCGGAGCTTCAGGGAGCTTCCCTGAACCCTCCGGAGTGCAAAAAACAGCACACCGGCAAACCGGAAGTGCGTTTTTTTCGCACTTCCGGTTTGCCGGTGGGCAACCCTCGCGTGCCGGCCGCTATGGCTCCGCGTGCCACCTGTGGCACGCGTGCCATAGGTTCGCCACCACGGTACTAGACTGATGTATGAAAAACACATATAAATGTTTAGATATAAATAGCTTATTCCGGGGTATGAGGAGAATATGGTGCTCCCAAATGTAGTTACAATAGTCATTACCCTGTACCAGCATACCAAATTTGAAATTTGGTTGAAGATGATGGGAGAGGCATGGCACTTCACACATAAGGAAGCCAATAAGTTGGGAAAAGCTGTTGAAGGGTGGGAAAAAGCCGACAAAACTTTAGCCTGATGAGGTCTTTGGAATCCAACCTTCTATCCAGTCTGTATGTCTGTTTGTGCAAACCTAAAATTGGGATGAATTATTGGATTTTATATTTAATACTATCTTTGTTCACACATGTCAAAGATCTGTATGTTAAGTTTTAATACTGTATGTTTTTTTTAGCTGAGTTCTTTTTGATTGAATATGCTTTGTTTTGGGAGTGATTTGGACTTGTGCTGACTTGAACTTACACGGGGTTTAAAGAACTTCCAATTCATAAAACCCTTCCATCAATACTGATGGGGCATATAGGCTTTATCCAGAATTTCAGTGGCATATTATGAGGGTAGGACATGTGAAATTCAGCAGGGTCATTTACAGCAGGGGTCTCCAACCTTGGCAACTTTAAGACTTGTGGACTTCAACTCCCAGAATTCCACAGCCAGCTTTGTTAGCTTTGCTGGCTGTGGAATTCTGGGAGTTGAAGTCCACAAGTCTTAAAGTTGCCAAGGTTGGAGATCCCTGATTTACAGTGCTCTAGGGCAGTCATTTTTAGCTCATTGCTTCCCAATACTGTACCTCCAGAGAAACTTAGAACTAAGGAGAAATCTCCTGACAGATAGAACAATTAATCAGTGGAACAGCTTGCCTCCAGAAGTTGTGAATGCTCCAACACTGGAAGTTTTAAAGAAGATGTTGGATAACCATTTGTCTGAAGTGGTGTAAGGTTTCCTGCCTAAGCAGGGGGTTGGACTAGAAGACCTCCAAGGTCCCTTCCAACTCTGTTATTCTATTCTATTCTATTCTATTCTATTCTATTCTATTCTATTCTATTCTATTCTATTCTATTCTATTCTATTCTATTCTATTCTAAATCTGCAGAATAAAGCAGTTTTAATTCACAATATTCTGTGCAAATAAAAGTGGTGGCTATTAGAGACAATCTTGCAATAGCAATAGTACTTAGACTTATATACCACTTCATATTGCTTTACAGTCCTCTCTAAGCAGTTTACAGAAGCAGCATATTCCTCCTAACAATCTGGGTCCTCATTTTACCGACCTGGGAAGGATGGAAGCTGAGTCAACCTTGAGCTGGTCAGAATCAAACTCCTGGAAGTAAACAGTGAGTTAGCCTGCAATACTGCATTCTAACCACTGTGCCGTCACATAGAGTTATACAGATATTATTCAATACCTGTATTCAATAAGCAGACCCTGCCATAGCGCAGGAATAAATCTAGGAAGAAGAAGAAGTTTCAATATCTATATTCACTATTGCTTCTACAGTATTCAATATAGCTGCCTCTTCCATCCAAAATCTTTTGTTGGAGAACACCTCCCCCCCCACACACAAATAAATCAATGTCTTCTGTCTGAAAATAAAAATCTTGAAAGTGCAACTAATAATCTCCAAGCCGACATGCATGGAGATGTGGGGACTGAATTCTCCAGCCAGAATGGTAGGTAGGTGGTTGGTTGGTTGGATGGTTGGATGGCTGACTTGTTGGTTGTCTTGTTTGGAAAATTCTGGAAACTGCAGTTCCAAAACATCTGGGCAATAACAGGCTTAAACAAACCACTTTAGAAAGTTCTATTTCACATGAAAATAATATGCTAGTTTATGTTCATTAAAAACACAACAAATGGAAACTGCTAGAAACATCAATGTAACCTAAAGATATCAAAATAGCATACCTTTGTACTTTTTTCAATCTGGGAACCAAGCTGCAAGTACTACAAGCCAGATAACATGAAATTCCATATTCACCTTTTATCTAAAGGTTCTTCCTCTGTGCCAGATTAAAGTATTTGCTGTGAGCCCTTGAGTGGGTAGAAAAATATGCCACCATAAAATGTGCTGTCCCCATTGCCATTCGCTAATCAAGCCTAGTTAGAAGGCTGGCAAATGGTGTTTTCTTACTGTGGACCAAGTTAAGGAGAAGTATTGCTGGATTCCCATGAATTTGTTTCCCCTTCCATCAGGTATCACTTGCTATCAGGAAAGAATCACCATCAATCTGACATGGTTTTGGGTGGGATGAAGTAAATTTGGAGCTGCTTAGAACTGTGTTTTTAGACACCTGTCAAGTTTCCCATTTAAAAGGTGGCAGCTATGGGGGAAGGGAATAGAATGAAGTGTGAGGTAGCTCTCCAGCGGTTGCTGCTCAGTATAGAGCCACTATTATTCCTGTTACCTGTCAGTGTCTACCCCACTAGGTACACCAGACCAGGAAATCAACTCCACAGGAAGGCTAAAAATACTTTGACTGAGATTGGCAATAATAGCAGAAACTTACAACTCTGTGCTGTACCTCCTCCTCCTTTTTACAGTTCGGTGAATTAGGGAGGTCTGTGTCTGAGCTGCTTCCAAATGATATTAGGTGTTCAGAAATTAGCTGGCTGACAGATAACAAGCAAGAGGGGTGAGCGCAGAGTGAAGCAGGAAGGAGCTATTGGTAATATGCAAGTTTCCTCTCCCACTAGAGTTGGAAGGAAATGGTGGTTCTGACAATGAGCAGCTCAGGAATTCTGACCTCATGGCTGACAGCACCTAGAAGTAGGCTGATGATTGTAGTTCACTTTTTCATATTTATTTATTTATTTATTTATTTAAATAGATTTGTATGCCGCCCAACTCCCAGGGGACATAATAACAATGATCACTAGTGCCTCAGAAACTAGAATAGAATGGGTAAAATTGATCTTGCTTCTACCACCCTGGAGGACATACATAACTCTGGTGCATTGCAGCTGTGGGTTGCTCCCGGTTCGGCCCGGTTCTGCAAACAAAAGTGGTGGCGGGAAGCTCCGCCTACCCACCCAGGACGCTTCTGCGCATGCGCACTGGTAGCAACTGCATTTAAAACCCACTACTGGTGCATTGCATAAACAGCCATGGAAATAACAGTTGTGTAAGACTGGTCCCAGGAAAATTGCCCTGTGGACAAACCAATGGAGCACTCTTGCACATGTTTTATGTTAATAAAGATTACAGGGGGGAGACTCTTGCCTTTTTGCTTTCCTGAGTGCATTGCATTCTTTCTTCTTCCTCCTCCTCCTTTTATCCTTGTTGCTTGTATCCTTACGATTTATATTAATATTGATTGTTTCCTGATTGCTTATTTGTACCCTATGACAATCATTGTGTTGTACCTCATGATTCTTGACAAATGTATCTTTTCTTTTATGTACACTGAGAGCATATGCACCAAAGACAAATTCCATCGCATTCCGTGATGCACCAATCACACTTGGCCAATAAAGAATTCTATTCTATTCTATTCTATTCTATTCTATTCTATTCTATTCTATTCTATTCTATTCTATTCTATTCTATTCTATTCTATTCTATACTGTTTTAACTTAGATGCCTCATTATTCCAGAGAAATAAATGAAGTAGAAGGCACTTGCTGTG
Organism: Diadophis punctatus similis; assembly: GCA_023053685.1. Classification (NCBI taxonomy): domain Eukaryota; kingdom Metazoa; phylum Chordata; class Lepidosauria; order Squamata; family Dipsadidae; genus Diadophis; species Diadophis punctatus. Next base: position 32,697,714 of record JALIGW010000001.1, on the reverse strand, counting down.
GGGGGCGGGGGGAGACTGGACTCAAATCCCAATGCTTTGGGGAACTCCTTAAAAATCTCTTCCCTGTGCTGTAACTCCAGACAGGAAAGTGGGAAGGGAGAGCTGTGAATTGTATCTTACAGTTATAGGTGCTACTGTATGTCATTAGGCCTAAGCTACTTGGAAGTCAGATGCACTGTAGCTTGAACAAGTAACTTATCTGCATCACCCCTTCCCCAGCCCCCCCAACAGTTGTGCATTGTACAACATATGTCCAGAATTTACTGGTGAAAGAAAACAACTGCCCATTTTATTAATGCTCTTTTGTAAAGAAAAAGGCGGCTGCTACCTGATTGTTAATTGATTAACATTGGAGAAATAACCTCATGCATCTTTGTTAACTAATAAGCTAAACAAATTGAATTAAGTGGGGCTGTTCCTTTCCCTTGCATTAGGAGGCGGTTGCCTTGGCAGGTTGTGAAATGTGAGCATATTGGAATGACAGCTAGGAATAATTTTATACAACAGCCAGGCAGACAAATTTGTGCTGATTGTCTAAGATTTTATTTTATTTTTATTTTAAAAGAGAGAAATAAATAAAAGAAAGAGCCTGGCCCGGAGACTTGAGTAAATCACAAAAGTGATCTCAAGTGAACAGAGATAGATTTCTGGAATACGGTGTGCAATGAAACCACTGACCTTTCTTACATGGGTTCATGTCTTTCTCTACAGAAACAGATGGGTAATAGCATAATGCCGAAATCATGCGCTACATAATATGGACCCCGTGATTGCAGACCTGATTGCTTGCCATATGGTAACTGAAGGGTTGAAAAAGAAAATGGGATGATATGCAAACCTTTTAAAAAAAGCAACATTTTTATGGAATGGCCATTACATTAAAGCCCAAACTCGGCAAATGGAAGAGAAAAGAAAGCACTGTGAATAATGATGAAATAACAAAGCAATAAAGGGGAGGAAGAAGGAGCTGAACCGTACAGTCCCACCCCCTCGTTGTTTTCAATATGCAAAATAATGCTTCCTTGAAAGTTGCCAGTAGGTTTGCTTTGTTTTGTCATTCTGTGTAGCATGATAGGCATTCAGTGCAATTTGATGGGACGTTAATGCCCTCAGGGCAGAGGAACTACACCAGGGAGCAATGTACGATTCTGAGTGGCCCAGACAGGAAAAATAAAACAGCAGTGGAGCAGACTCCCAATGAATCAGCTGTTCCTGGCTCACTCGTCTCCCAAGCATATTCTGTAATATTTCACTAGTGGGATTAAGGACCCTCTTATAAAGCAATATAGCATCCCTATTTTTACAACAAAGAGCACAACCTTAAATGGAGATCCGTTATGCTAAGAAACAAGAGGTTGACCAAAACATTAGCTTAGTAAAATATTGTCCAAAACATCAGCTGATCAACTGTGGAAAAGGCACAATTCATAGACATCAAATTGTATGTTCCTTAATGTCACACAGTTGTTTCCATGCCTAGAGAGAGGAAGAGATTGATGCAGCTTTCCGATTTTTGGACACTTCAAAAATGTGTCCCATTATTCTGGTTCCATTCAGAACATCCAGCTATTCTTCCTGAACAAGTCCCTGCAGTTTTTTTGGCAAGATTTTTGCTATTACCTCTTTCCTTGGGCTGAGAGAGAGAGTGACTGGCTCAAGGTCACCCAGCTGGATTTCTGCCCAAGGTGGGACCTTTGCTCATGAATAATGATGAAATACCATGATTTCTAGCCTGGTGCCTTAACTACTGCACCAAACTGGATCTCACTGTACATGTTAATTACAATGTTTTGATTCTGTTGGATTCTCTATGGGATGAATTAGAAAAAGGATATTGGAGCTCAAAGTCAATATCTTCTAATGAAGTTTTCACAATTTGAGATTCTAGAGATGGAGGAGCCCCCACAAATTTTCCTAGAAGCTCTAGGAAGTTTCCAAAAACTGTAAAGGTACAAAAGAAACTTGTAATATACATGAATGGGTTAGGAATCACATTGATTATATTTCAGTTACATTAGATTTAAATATCATTGAAATGGAACCAAATTTAGCCAACCCATTTTTAGAGAATGCCCCCAATCATGTCACACAAAGATCCAGCACAGTCCTCAATTCAGATAAAGTTGCACATCTTTGTTTTATAACCTGGATAGAAAGGAAGGCATTCCGTGCCCAGGTAAAGTTATTACCTAAACTGAAATTTCCCAAATGTCTGTATTGTGAGTATGCAACCATTGTGGGTGGATCGCTTTCACATTGTCATATTTTGCCCATAATTATTTTTGTTTCCGCTCAAACTGCAAATGTTTTACTAAAAAAAGTCTTTTATAATCTGAGATGCATGCGAATATGCATTTTCTTTCAAAAATGAGAATATTTTGATATGTTGATATGAACCACACTGCAACCTTCAGGAAACTGTGAAAACTGGTTCATAATAAAGTTCTAGTATGAGACATGGAGATCATGTAATTTCATATAGGAATTTACAAAGATTGGTTTCCATAAACATAGCATTTTCTCCACCATACCTACAGAATTCACAGCTGGTAGCTTTATACAAATTCCTGCTGTTTTGGTTTAAGAAATACAGTAGTGTTGACACAGAAACAAGCACTCCATATTTTTACGATTTATTTATTTTGATATGTAACCTTTTGATTTCAAATATATCTTAACATTTCCATATGAGCCAAACAACTTTTGGCAGGACAGAAAATAATAATAATCACAATAGAAAAGATAACATCCTTTATGCTAGGAGAAATGGTTAAAGTGTTCCACCACACTATAGTTAGAAAACCCATATTCATTCTATCATCTATCTACAGTGTCTGTCTGTCTGTCGGTCTGTCTGTGTCACGTAGTGAATATTGTCAGTTGTATGTCTATGCAGGGTGATGCACCCCTATTCTAATATTATGGTATATTCCAATACAGGCAGAACACGTGATATGATCTTGTACGCATGTCCACATTCCAGATCCACCATTAATCACTTTTGACTTGACTCTGACCTGAACGGTCGCGTTTTTCTTAGCAAAGATGTAATTATTCAGGATTTATTGTTTTTATACCGAAATAAATATTTTTATTAGACTTTTAATCTCGGCTTTATTTTTAACTGTCTGAATTCCAAGCAAAGATCCAAATCGCCTCTATGAGATTTATTCTCATCTCTCAACAGTCTGTCTGTCTGTCTTTCTGTCTGTCTTTCTGTCTGTCTGTCTGTCTCTCTCTCTCTCTCTCTCTCTCATCTATCTATCTATCTATCTATCTATCTATCTATCTATCTATCTATCTATCTATCTATCTATCTATCTATCATCTATCTATCATCTAATTTATTGGCCGCCTATCTTGCCATCTTACTCTGGCCAGCTTACACACATAAAAATACATCAATATTAAAACAAGAGTAAATTGAAGTCAATATTAAAATTAAGGAAATGTGGGGAGGGTGGGATGGGGGGGAGGTGGGATCTGTTGTTATTCAATCAATCACCTCCACTGTGTTGTTCCCCATTGGGGGCCCAAGCCACCTAGTAGAGCCAAGTTTTTAGGCCCTTATGAAAGGATAGGAGGGTTGGGGTTCTTTTCCTTCAGTTGCACATGAAATATGCATGTGGGAAAATCACTTTTGCCGTCACCAGATTAGAGGCTATACAGGCTTAAACTAATAATTTTAGTTTACAAACCAATATTTTTATTAACATAGAAGTAAAGTAAATTGATTGATTCATATGGGACTTTTTTTAAAAAAAAAAGACTTCTGATAATGTTTATATCACACTACTGATCATTGTTATATGAATGGTTTATTCAATTGCCTCAATAAGTTTATTCAAAGCAGTGGTTGAGTTCACACAATCTACTGTAGTAACCTGAAATGGGGTTAAATTGAGTTTAATGTATGATATTATATATACCCATCTGCTAATTAATCACATGGATTGGATACACAAACATGCTAGTTGGGCTTGGCTAGCATTTTATTTATTAATCAAATTTATATATCTGTCCATCTCATGAGAAGTGACTCTGGGTGGCAAACAATAGTATGTTTAATGTGTCATGTGAACACAGACAGAAAATAAATCTGGATATTCCCACTGTGAGTGTTGTTATTGTTGTTGTTCACTTGCTAAGTCTTGTCCGACACTTCACGACCCCATGGACCACAGCACATCAGGCATCCTTGGCAATATACAATATAAAACACAGTACCATTTACAATATACAAGGTGACAAATATACAAAGTATTCCAGTATTTGAGGGTCTGCCACAATTTTCTAAAGTATTATTTATTTATTTATTTATTTTGTTATTCTTATATGCCGCCCAACTCCCGAAGGACTCAGGGCGGCGTACCTGTAGGCAGGACAAGAAACAATAGATGGAAACTAATGAAGAAGAGAAGCAACCTGGAATTAAGGAGAAACTTCTTAAGAGTGAGGACAATTAACCAGTGGAACAGTTTGCCTTCAGAAGTTGTGGGTGCTTCATCACTGGAGGTTTTTAAGAAAAGACTGGAATGCCATCTATCTAAAATGGTATAGGGTCTCCTGCTTGAGCAGGGGGTTGGACTAGAAGACCTCCAAGGTCCCTTCCAGTGCTATTCTGATCGATCAATCGATCAATCGATAATATGCAGCCTTGTCATACTCATTTCCGTATTTTGAACCAATCAGTTGTTCCATGTCCAGTTCTAACTGTTGCTTCTTGACTCACAAATAGGTTTCTTAGGTGACAGGCAAGGTGATCTGGTACTCCCATCTCTTTAAGAACCTGCCACAGTTTATTGTGATCCACACAATCAAAACCTTTAGCATAGTCAATGAAACAGAAGTAGATGCTTTTCTGGAACTCCCTTGCTTTCTCCATAATCCAGCAATTGTGAATGTTGTACATCCCTCCTAATTTCTATTGAATGATTGGTTAGATGTATTACTTTATAAGGAGCTCAAGGCAATGAACATATGTAATAATCCTTCTGTTTTCTATTTTCCTCACAACAACCCTATGAGGTGGGTTGGGGCTTGGAAAGAATGACTTTCCATTGTTTGTTACTGCTTTTTGTTTGTTTCCTTTCTCACACCATATAATAGTCACAGTTTTCCCTCAATTGAAAACTGCTTTATTCCCTCCCTCCCTCCCTCCCTCCCTCTCCCCCCTCATAAAATCAGATAAAAAACCACAGATATAAAATTATAAATATTTACATTAAAAATAAGTGGTATTAAAAAACACAAAGCCCTTAAGCAAAGAGAGAATAAAAATGGCCACCTCAACAATGGAGCTCTCAAAGGATATTTCTGGTTCCTAGTTCTCTTTCCTGCTTTAGAGACAGAATTGGAGGAAAAATTCAATGAAATTCAGTTTTTCTTTTTGACCTGAGCCTGGGAGGTGTATGTGTGAAGCACCGCAACTGCTCTTTCTGCACACATCACCCTCCTTCCCTCATGAATAAGCCAGTCTTGAACCTCCTGTAGCAGTATGGCATTTGAGCTTGAATTTGGCCTGTGTGTGTGGCTTTCCTTCAGCTGCCTGTTTGATCTCATACTATGACCTTAAAGTCTATGAAAAGAAAATTTGAGTATATTATAAGAGTAATTGTGGTTTCCGTTTGAAAACTTGGTGTTCAGAGATGGTTTTCTCCCTCCCAAACCTTTTGCTAATATAATCTTTTGACCTACCTTGAAATGACTCATGCTGTTAAGAATCAGGAGCATCTGAATAAAATGTAACATTTTATTTAAAAGCATATTTACACATACTATCCTTCTTTCTTTCTCCCTCCCTCCCTCCTCCCACAAACTGCAAACCAAAGGATGTCGAAATCTAGGCTTCAGTCATTGTGTGGATAGTAGTAGCGTGATAAGATTTTATTTATTTTATTAGAGTTGGAAGGGACCTTGTAGGTCATCTAGTCCAACCCCCTGCTCAAGCAGGAGTTCCTACACAATTTGAGACAAATGGCAGTCCAGTCTCCCCTTGAAGGTCGCAAGTGTTGGGGCTCTCACAACCTCCGCTGGCAAGCTGTTCCACTGGTTGATCACTCTCACTGTCAGAAAGTTTCTCCTCACTTCCAGGTTGAATCTCTCCTTGGTCAGCTTCCATCCATTATTCCTTGTTTGGCTTTCTGGTGCCATAGAGAACAGCCTGACCCCCTCCTCTCTGTGGCATCCTCTCAAGTATTGGAACATTGCTATCATGTCACCCCTGGTCCTTCTCTTCGCCAGACTGGCCAAGGCTCAGTTCCTGCAACCTCTCTTTGTATGTTTTATTTTCCAGACCCTTTATCATCCTGGTTGCTCTCCTCTGCACTTTCTCTAGGGTTTCAATGTATTTTTTGTAGTGTGGTGACCAAAACTGGATGCAGTACTCTAGGTGTGGTCTGACCAAGGCTTTATAGAGTGGTACTAGTACCTCTCTGGTCTTTGATTGTATCCCTCTATTTATGCAGCTCAGGACTGCATTGGTCTTTTTTTTTACAATGTTGCACACATTGTAACCCCAATTCAGATTAACACCCACCACAATTTTTCCTCATTTAAAAGTATCTTCCTGATATTTCTAAGTGAGAAGATACATGCTTGTGTACTCTTGTGTGATATTTTGATTGGATAGCTGAATTCTGAAACTCTCTGTATATTCCACAGTTCTGCAGTTCTAATATTCCATAGTTCTCCTGAGAAATGTCAAAGTTATGACCCAAACCCCCTTTTCCTTCTACAAAATGTTAGTCAGGTGTTTCTTCCAGAAAGATGTTTAAGGAAAAAGAATATCCAGGAAATTTATAAGTGAAATATATTAACAATTCTACAGAGACAGGAAAAGAGGGAGAACTCTCGTCTTGCTCTGATCCTTCTGGATCTTACGATGAATGGCTGTGCCTCGTGCACACTTCCTTTTCACATCTGCATCTTAAATGAAAGACATTTTCGCTATCTTCTTTGATAAGGAGATATGCAAGCATGCAGACTTCCCCAGTGAATTGCTTCATGTGAAATGGAGCTATAGAAGAACAGGAAGCATACCGTACATGTGATTCCTGTCCTCTTTGCATCTTCAGAATATCCTATGTGACAACCTTTTCAGTACAGCAGTAATAAGTTTAGAATCACTTTTGAGAGACTATTCTGACCTACTTAAGAAGAAGCAAGCAAAGCCTGCATAATGTATTTAGGTCAGGCATTGTATCTGAGCTTCTCATTGCTCTTGTCATCGTTTAGCTTACTGTAGGATCCCGAAAAATATCACTGACATAAATACTTGTTTTAGCCAAAGAAATGTGATTTCCAACCGAAACAACACACAGAGAGAGTCATAGAATTATCTTCTTTCATTCCAAATTTTATGAGAGCTTACTGGTTAAGGCATCAGATTACAAAGCTCTAGTCCAGCTTTAGGCACAAAGTCAGCTGTGTGACCTTGGGCTAGTCATTCAGCCTTAGAAAGGAGGCAATGGCAAACCATTTCTGAAAGGCTGTGCTAAGAAAACTGCAGGAACTTGTCCAGGCAGTCGCCAAGAATTGAACATACTTGAGTTGAAGAAAAAAAAAATCCAAATTCTATCTAGGACCTTTCAACCCTTGGACATAATAATCATAAACAGAATGTGTTCTAGCGACTTCTTTTTTCCCTCTGAAATCCTTGTGATTCTGACTTCTTCCACTCACCCTCAGCAACCTATACTAAGGTAGCTCAACTTGTTCTTAACTGTTCAAGTATTAAAGTTTATTTTCATGATTAAGCAGGCAACAGTCTATGGCAGTTTTGCTGTGGGTACAGTCTCACATATAATCATGTGGTTGGTGTTATGGTAATTCAATCTGAAGGGATGGAATCACCCCAGCATCTATTGAGCACTTAGGATATCCTCTGGCATCAAATCTCTGGGCACTGTTTTTCAGAACCATTCTGCTTTGGCCATTCTCTTTCAAATTAGTCTTTCCTCTTGCACTCACTAGGTCTCTGAGCCAAACCAGCTGATAAAAAGTGGCAGTGGTGAAATGCAACTCTTCCCATGCCTGTCAACTGTTGTTCAGGCTTCTTGTGACCAAGGGTTTAGTGTGCTTTACAAATTAAACTAGAGCTGCTTCCAAAAAGAGCCAGATAGTCAGTTTTGATGTGGTATGGTTCTCCTGCACAAGACATAGAAAGGGATTTTTTTTGACACAAATTTATAGCTATTCTAATATACTGCTAAACTCCTGTCCAGAATTTTGTTGTTTTCAACACAATCATATAATGGAGATTCAGCTGACAGCAGTTGACACCAGGAGCTCCTTGAACACAAATGCACAAAACACTTTCATCCAATGGAGGAAGTTTTGGCAGTTAGCTAAGCCTGTTGATCTAGTCATCTAACAAAACTTGCTTCCCATGCTGTAGAGAGTATTTATTGGATTGTTTCCCAATGGCTGGTAATGTTTTGTGAGAGGGAAAGAAAACAAATCCAGATCATCTTTAATGAACCCCATATGAATGAACCCCTATAAATAAAGAGAGCATCATTTATCAGCCTCTTTCCTCTAACAGGACAGAAATCACCAGTGGGCTCAACAAATATTATGCCAATATACTATACTAAGAGCTCAAGAACTTATGGAGAGCATGTTAACCTGACTGTGAGAATGTTTTGTTAAAGGTGTCCTACAATCTTTTTAGCCCTGAAATTATGGGATCTTTGAGGGTCACCTGATTTGAATGCAAAATGTAGATGACCAGAGCACAGCAGCAAAGAAGTAATTCCATTCAGATACGCCCTTCACAGAAAGTAAATTGCCTAGGATGGAGTCAATCCTCATGTAAGGCACAAGGGATCTTATTGGTTATTCGGTCATTGGGCCTTGCTTCACCCATGACTTCAGTTGGTATTCATACTCAAACTACTACCTCTTTGCCTCAAACTTACACCATTTTTTAACTTGTTAAAAAAAAGTCACTCTCAAGGTAAGCGTGAGCTGCTGACCTCATGGGTAGATATGCCATTGCTTTCTTCCTAGAAGTTAACTTTCCAATCTAGTTTATAAAATTCCCTAGTGATTTCTCATCCAAATATCTATTAGTCCCCAAGTCTGCTTAGCTCTTGAATGATATGCTATCCTCTGACCTTTACCGGTGAATGATAATACACTTGTATTTCTAAGGATTATTAAAAGAACAGGAGAGACAGTTTGGTGAGTGTAGTGGCTTAAGTGATGAACTAGGGAGATTAAAATTCACCAAGGCCACCAGGAAATTCTGAGCACAGGGGATTGGAAGGGTACTTCAAAGCAGGGAAAGAAACAAAATGGGGAAATATGAGAGAGCTATTGGATTTGGTGACCATGGTCTAGCCCAAGGGTAGGCAAAGTTGGCTCTTCTATGACTCATGGACTTCAACTCCCAGAATTCCTGAGCTAGCGTGATTGGCTCAGAAAGTCTGGGAGTTGAAGTCCATGAGTCATAGAAGAGCCAACTTTGCCTACCCCTGGTCTAGCCCAACATACAGCATCCCTGAAAGCCTACATCAGTATAAGAGAACTATTTTCAATAGTACCGTGTAATGAAGAGTATTAAGTTGTTACTTTGGAACTTGTGTTAAAAATCCTCTCAGAAAAAAACCCACAATAAATAGATCTTTCTAACTATCATAACCAATGGATTCTTACCTGCCATATCTATTCTCATGGATGCATGTTGATAATTACAATTATTTGACTTATATCATTTTTCACTAGTCACTACTGACTGACATATGCCACTTTAATGGCTATTCAACTAAGTTGGACACTTCTTGTGAATCACTTCAGCATTTCTTCTTTGTTTTGAGCATCCTAAGGGATATGATATTCCTAGTAAACTATGGTCATCTCACTGTTCATCACTAACTCTAGTTCACATTTATAAATATATTAAAAAAATAATAGAATTCATACAGAATGGGATAGTTTACAATTATCAGTAGCAAGAAGTGCTTAATCAGTCAATCAACCTTTATTACCGTCAAAGACAAGCATATGGCGGGAAGGAGACAAAATAAATTAAAAACATAAAAATACAGAAATAAAAATTACATACAAAACTAAAAAATCTTTAAATAGTCTAGAAAAATACATGGGGAATAAAAAACCAATTCTATCACAATACAAAACACACCTATATTAACAGTCTATGTGCTCATTAAAACTGATTTGTGGCATAGGTCATATTCTGACATATTTTAAGAACTGCTGCATAAAACCTAAGAACAGTATATCCATATTTTTTGGAGTATAAGACGCACCTTCCCCCCCCCTAAAAGAGGCTGAAAATTTGGGTAGGTCTTATACTCCGAATGTAGCTTTTTTGATGCTTTTTTCCCAGCCCTAACGAGGGGCTAACAATCTTCCCGGCTTGCAGGATTTTTTTCATTGCTACTTCCTCTGAAGAAGTTTTTTTCCAGCCCTAAGTCTTTGCAGGCTTGTTTTCATTGCTATTCCCTCCGAAAAAGGTTTTTTTCAGCCCTAACCAGGGGATAAAATAATGTGCTGAAGCTGACCAGACTAAGGATGCTAGCCAGGTGAATACCTGGCAGGTAGATTTTTTCCCCTATTTTCCTCCCCCAAAACTAAGGTGCGTCTTATACTCCGGTGCATCTTATACTCCAGAAAATACGGTATGTTGTAGCAGGGTTAGTCTGAGAACAAGAGATTTAAAATTGTCCTGTGCATCCTTGGTTGTTATGAAGTACTGGTAAATACTAAAAGGCTAATGTGAATGTTTTTAAAGGATAGACATAGGAGAAGTACATGTTTCATTGTTTCTGTATCACCAGAGCCACACGGACATGGGTAGGAGATCTTCCTGCATCAGGCTTCAAGGATGGCTGAAGGGGAGGATATGACATTATGACAAAGTAAAGTACTGTGGAAAGCCACCCCCCTCCTAGAAGAATGAAATATTTTGAGAAATGTTAAAAAGGCAGAATATTATATTTCCCTGGATGAGAAATGGAGAAACATGCTCTTGGAAAGCAGCCCCCATCTTTCTTAATAGCCCTCAGCAGATGTCAGCACTTAAGAGATAAAGAAAGAGGCAAAGATGCCAAGTATCTAGGTAGCTCTATTCATAAGCAAATAGTCCTCACCTAAGAGCCAAAACACGGCAAAGCCATTAATTATTGCATCGCCCTCAGAAACTTCAACCAAACTTAGCTCAGACAACCTATAGAGCCAGCTATGACTCCTACATGACCCCTAAAATAGCCAATAGAATACATGTTCTTGCACAGGAACAGGAAGCTCAAGTGCAAAGCCCAAGAGAATGTATAACCCCTATCCCCACTCTCAACTCCCCAGAATCACATGTGCTTGGTGGTTCTGCTTCATCAATAAATGGACCCTCTTTCTAATCAGCCTCCAGCCTGTCTCCAGTGCCTTTCTCCTGAACCAGATGGATATTTCTTCCTACAGTACTTTAATGGTTAAGTACTTCAAGATTTGTTAAATAGGGCATAGGGGAGGCAAATTACCTGTTGGATTCACTGACAATAAAAATTGGGATCCAACTGATGCTCTGTGACTGCTACATGCTGTTTAACGAGAGCTTTGGCTTGATCATATCCCATGCTAAGTAAAAAACCTGGAGCTGCTCATTTATTTCTACGCTGTTCTTTCTGTTCTTTACCCAGTTAGTGATCCATAAAAGGACCTCTCTTATTATCTCATGATCGTTTCATTTGCTCAGAAATCTTAGGTGAGAGACCTGAGTTTGCTCAGGTGAGAGAATTGTTAAAAGACTTTCTAGTAAATCATGGTTATCGGACAAGTTTATTGAAATCTCTTCAAGAATTTAAAATGTTGATTTCCCATTCTTCAGTCAGTGTCCAGAATAGTTCCCGGAGTCACCTGTGGTGAGATTGGGGGGGGGGGGATAAATAAATAAATTAAATAAATAGATTGCAGTTCAATAAAAATGTGATTATTGTGTTCTCAGGCTTATAACTTACTGTACACACACAGAAACAGATCTCTCTCTCTCTCTCTCTCTCTCTCTCTCTCTCTCTCTCTCTCTCTCTCTCTCTCTCTCTCTCTCTCTCTCTCTCTCTCTCTCTCTCTCTCACACACACACACACACACACACACACACACACACACAGACAGACAGACAGACAGACAGACAGACAGACAGACAGACAGACAGACAGAGAATATCCGGGAACAGAAAAATAAATCTATACTATTTAAATATAGGTTTAAATGGAAATATAATTATGGAAGAAGAGTACTACTTTGTTGCTGAAAATTGTTATTTTAAAATATAAATTAATGTTTTCAGCTTATATTGATGTTATATATCATTTAGGTAGAGTTATTACTTCAATATCACAAAAACTGCTTGTCCAGCTCTTAGGAATGCATACCAGGAAATCTGGTCTATCCTAAAGTGGACGTAATTAAATAGAATTTCCTGTTTCAGAAATCAAGTTGTTTCTTTAAAACTAGTTTTTATTCTTGCTTGGTAAAGTTACATTTAATTAGTAATTCCACCAATGTACCTGGTAAAGACATGCAGCCAATGAGTTTACAGTTTTCAAGATCTCTTTTTAAACATTTCTATTATTAGATTTCTCTTCTATCTCCTGGCCCTATGCTCGTATTATATGCTTTCATTTAATTAGAAGGTTTGTTTTTTTAAAAAAAAATAGGTTATTTAAAACTTTTAGTGCCTAAGAATACAGGTAGTTCTCAACTTTCAACAGTTCATTTAGTGCCTGTTCAAAGTTACAATAGTATTGAAAAATGTGACTTATGACTGTTTTTTCACAGTTATGACCTTTGCAGCATCCCCATGATCATGTGATCAAAATTAAGATACTTGGCAACTGGTTCATATTTATGATTGTTTCTATGTCCCAAGGTGATGTGATCACCTTTTGCAATCTTCTGACAAGCAAAGTCAATGGGGAAGCCAGATTCACTTAACAACTGGGCTACTAACTTATCAACTGCAGTGATTCACTTAACAACAGCGTCAAGAAAGGTTGTAAAGTGGGGCAAAACTCACTTAACAAATGTTTCACTTAACAACGGAAATTTTGGGCCCAATTGTGGTCATAAGTCAAAGACAACCTGCATTGATTCAGTATCAGCTCTTCTTCTACAGAGAAAACAAGTGGAAAGGACTAATTTAGCATCTCTGCAATCTCTTTATCCTTCTTTCTTTCTTTCTTTCTTTCTTTCTTTCTTTCTTTCTTTCTTTCTTTCTTTCTTTCTTTCTTTATTTATTTATTTATTTATTTATTTATTTATTTATTTATTTATTTATTTATTTATTTATGAGATTTATATACCGCCTCACAGTGCAAGCACTCTCTAAGCGGTTTACACCAGTAAGCAATGTATATTTATATTGCCCCCAACAATCTGGGTCCTCATTTTACCTACCTCAGAAGGATGGAAGGCTGAGTCAACCTTGAGCCGGTGAGATTTGAACCGCTGACCTGCGGATCACAGTCAGCTGAAGTGGCCTGCAGTACCCCACTCTAACCGCTGCACCACCTCGGCTCTTTAGGTTTGCTTCTCCAATTTTGTTACGATTAAAATGCTTCCTAGTCTGGGCAGGTTACAATGAACTGTTAAAAAAAGAATAATCTATAAAACATTAAAATGCAGTAGATATAAGTGGCAATTTCAAAGGGCTGGGACATAAATAAGTTTTGATTTTCCTCCTAGAATCTAACAAGAATTCCAGTGGCCATTTATTCCATAATATGGATTCTATCATTGTCAAGACCATTGCACTGTGGTTGTTGACAGGATTTGTAAAAAGTTCCCCACTGATGAACTATGATGGTGGAGTGGACTATCTGGGAGTAGTGGCCATGTACATACTTTGGGCTTAAGTCACATAGGGCTTTATACATTATTTGTGAGCATTTTGTATTGATTTTGGAAGGATACCATAGATCGATAACCTTGTTTCGACATGGGAATGTTAGGTATCTCAAAGAGTGTTGAGATTATTCACTGTCATCATTATTAACCATCCAATGTGCTGCATTTCAGCTGAACTTCAGTTTCTAGAATGTCTTCAAGGGCCACTTCACAAAGGTTATAGGGCAATTATAGGACCTGAGATTATCAAGGTTGTCTTCTTTATTTTATGTCTTTATTTTATGCATTCATCTCTTTTGTTCTCCTAATTTGAGCTATTTCATTTGCTGATTTTTTTGATACTGCTTATTAATCCTCTTGACATCCAACATACATTCTAAGTTTAATTCTCAAGCATTTATGTGGATTTGACTCTCATGACATTCCATTATTATGTTTATCTTACCATTCTCTTAATTTAAAAGTTGCTCTTATTCCTGAAGTCAAATATGATTTCCTCTGACTTTTTGAAAATATTCCATTAAATAGTTCAACCACACTGGCATTTCTTAACCTGTCCTGAGTGTCACACGATCAAATCCATGTTGGCTTCCTCTCTGCTTAGAACTATAACCAATTTTAGGGCACACACGTCCATCACAGCACTAAGGAATGGATTCCTTTTATAAGATCATTTTCCTCTTTATTAAAATAATAACCTTATTCTTAGAGATCTTTATTCTCCATGACAACCAAGGATAGCAGCATGTCACTAATTTGGGGAGTGCGAGATTATCATATTTATGGCTCTGTACAAGCTTTGTCAAACAAGCCTCTCTGCCCTGCTTAGTTTCTCCTTGCTGGCAAATGTGGCATGAATGAGTTTCTTCCCAGGAGGGCCAATAATTCATTGCATTAAATGCATGCATAGACAGTGGCTACTTTCACATATTGTACTAAGCTAAATATGTTTTTGGGGGGTTAGCTTGGTGTGTTAGTCCTGACAATAATGATTTTTAAAACAATATTTTGAACAAGTTTTGTAAGCTAGGCCGCTATAGCTTGTTCGCAAGCCATGACTCAGCATGATATGGAAAGCCAGTCATATACACAATATACTATATAATTTCAGATAAGCAACTTCTATTTAATGTTAGATGGATAGCTTATAAATGTACTACTATGTACTATTTTAAGCTGATTTTAAAAAATAGATATACTGATTAAGTAGGAAAGAAAGCTGTTGGAGGTTCGGTTGGAATGCAAAGGGCTGAGTCATAAGGATCACCATTCAGTGTATCCTCGCAATACTTTTACACTTTAAAATATATATATATTCTTAAAGTTGAACCAAGGTACCAAAGGTTTCCCCTTTCCAATTGTGGGGGCATTGCTCATCTCCATTTTTTAGCCGAGGGAGCCAGCATTTTCTGAAGTCATTTCCATGGTCATGTGAGCAGCATGACTATACTGTATGCCAAGGGACATGGAACACAGTTAGCTTCCCATGTATTTATCTACTTGCATTTGCATGCTTTTGAACAGCTAGGTGAGCAGGAGCTGGGGAAAATAACAACAACTCGTCCCGTCATGTGGCACTCGGGTCTCAAACCCGGTCTGTCAGCTTTCAGTTTCTTTAACCAATGAGCCATCGCACCCCCAAAGTACCAAAGTCTTTTATATGGGACTCTGAACCATATATACACGTTTGCTTTTGAATTGGATTTGTAGACAAACTTTGCAAATGAGTAAGGATTGTACTATACCCTTTGTAGATGTGAGTGAACCTGTTATGGCAATATTTCCATGAAACAGCTCATAGCCACTAGGCCAGTGGTTCCCAACCTTTCTTTTTTTATTTTTTTATTTTTTTTCCTGTTTTAAAAAAAATATCTTTATTTGGTTTTTAAACCTAAAAAAAACATACATAATAACACACAACATCAAAGAGAAAAAAGAAAAAAGAAAACGTTAAGAAAAGGAAGAAAAAGGGAAAAAGAAAAAGAAAATACAAACACTAATACACAAAAAACGGCATTTCATTTTAACAGCTATACCTTTGACTGAATCCAGTTTTGCAATCAATCTTACTACATTGGTTGCTTTTAACCTTTATCCCTTTTACTATTTACTTCAAACTAATCCAAAACGTATTTATACATATTTACATTATTTTTCATATTTATATTTTCAGATTATGTGCATCGATAATAATCATTTTTATTATTATGAAGGAGATGGTAAGGAGAGATTTCTCAGATCAAGTCTTCTTCTGTGTCCATAATTTTAGATTTTTATTTGATTGTAACCAGGAATACCATTTTGCCCATGTTTCATAGAAATCAGAGTTGTCTTTTTGATGAATCTCCATCGTTAACTTGCTCATTTCTGAGCATTCTAAAATTTTCCTAATTATCATATTTGACGAAGGAATAATATCAGATTTCCAATTTTGAGCATATAATAGTCTAGCTGCGGTTGTTATTTGCAAAATTAAATATCTTTCTTCCTTAGTGAATTTGCTCCGGAAGATCCCCAGTAAGAACATTTCTGGTTTTAATTCCATTTTCACATTTAAAATCTGTTCCAGCCAAGATCTAATCTTTTTCCAAAATACTTGAACCTTGGGGCACGACCACCACATGTGGTAGTAGCTCCCTGTTTCCTTTTTACACTTTCAACATTTAGGTGATAGCGATGGAAACATCTTTGCCAAGCGATCTGGGGAAAGGTGCCAACGGTATACCATTTTATAGATATTCTCTTTATAGGATGCAGCTAGTGTCAACTTATAATTGATTTTCCAAATAACCTTCCATTCATTCAGATTTATCGCATATCCCAAATTTTGAGCCCAAGCGATCATATAACCTTTAACTTCGTTCTCTTTTAATTTAGTTTTCAACTGCAGGTTATAAAATTTGGAGATCGTTTTTTCATCTGGCCCCATGAATATTTTGTCTAATTCATTACTGTTTTGAAAGCCGAATTGGGAGAGATCTTTCTTATATCGGGTTTGAATCTGAAGATAGTGCCACCATTCTAAATCTATACCCTTTGTACAAAGTTCTTGTCTTGACCTAAGGTTATTTTGTTCATCTAAAAGCTGTTGGTAGGTAATGGTTTTGTTCTTGTTTATAAAATTTGGATGTATAATGGCTTCAGATGTTGATAGCCATTTAGGAATTTTTTTTATAGTAATCATTTTTTATATTAAGCCAGGTTTCTAATAAGGGACCCCATATATAATGTCTCTGAAAGTATGTGTGTGCCTTATGTTTCCCTCCCCACAGGAATGCATGCATAATCTTCAAGTAGGCTGGTTCCCAACCTTTCTAATGCCGCGACCCCTTAATATAGTTCCTCATGTTGTGGTGACCCCCAACCATAAAATTATTTTGGAGACCCAGCGGACAAAGAGGCAAACAGGGAGGGAGGGAAGAGAGAGACTGAGAGATATTAGCACAGGGCTAGCCTGATCATATGGAGCAGGGCGGCGGCGATGGACCATGCTCCGGCACCACCTCCTTCTCCAGTTCCCTCCGGCTTAGCGCCTCCTGCCCCTGGCAGTGGCGCCCTCAGCACCAAGGCTGTATGATCAGGCTGGCCCTGCATTAATATCTCTCAGTCTTTCTCTTCCCTACCTCCCTGTTTGCCTCTTTGTTCACTGGGTCTCCGCGCAAGCCGAGGGTGAGAGGGCAGACAGACGATTCCAACCCAGCTGTCCTCCTTCCCACGGTCATGCGCTGTGAAACTTAAGTGGTCCCTCCCGTGACTCCCTTTCCCTTCAACATCAGCAGGAAGAAATTGCTGCTGCGAGCAGGAGACGGGGCGGCCACAGATGTCTTAAGCACTGCCTTGTACTCTCCAGCGCGCAATCTTGCGACGCCCCGCCCCTTAGCTGATGCCGTTAAAGCTCAGCCGCCAGGCATCACAAACGCCTCTCACCAAATGGCACCTCTCCCGACCAATCGAAGGGCTCGGGCAAGTTGAGCCGATATGGCCAGGCTTGTGGCAGTGGGGGGGGGGAGCTGAGGATGCTGGGGCGACCCCTGGGAAATGGTCATTCGACCCCCAAAGGGGTCCCGACCCCCAGGTTGCGAACCACTGCACTAGGCCAATGCAGCCATTTCTGCTGCTGGAGAATATGAGTTTCTAAGCATATTTATTTATTTATCAAGTTTGTTATGCCACTGCAATCACAAGGATCTTGGTGGCATAAAGAAATGAAGTTTGGATTCCCCCTGAATGAATGGTTTTTTAAATGATGTTATGTTTTAAATTGTAATGTTTTTTATTGTATTGTTCTTATTCCTATTGTACGCCGCCCTGAGTCCTACGGGATTGGGCGGCCTATAAGAACTTTTAATTACATTACATTAAATTAAATTAAATAGAAAATGAAACAACAGAGAAACAAAGCATTAAATTAAGCAAAATATGTAATGTCAGGCCCTAAAAGCCCTCTGGGAAAGTTCTATCTTTAGCTTTTTCCAGAAGGCCGACAATCCTAGGAACAAATGGATCTCCAATGGGAGGTTATTCAGATGCCAGTTCCATGTCCGACAAACAATGCTTCCAGGGAGTACCCCGGGAAATGCCCCTAACATTCTGGACTATCCCATTGCAATGGAAGTGGACAGACCAATTCTAATGGGGACCTGCAATTCTGCAGTATCCAGGTGCCAAGTGATAGGTTAATACCAGCAGTTTAAATTGCACCCAAAAGCTAACAGGCAGCCAATGTATGGCCCCAGTTCAAGACTAATATCTGCCCAAAAGCCCACACCTCTGAGTACAAGGGCCATGGGATTTTAAACCAAATAAAGTTTTCAGGTAGTCTTTCAAGGCAACATATTCTGTTTCAGTCCACATGCACAACACGCACAAGTATTTCATTGATAGTCTAAGTTATTAATGTGAGTTCCCCAGGTTCCCACTTACACCCAAGGCAAAGTCCTATTGAGTTCCTAGCTCAGGCTAGGAACAAGGATACCAAATTCAAAGCAAAGGCAAGGCAAGAGACCACGAAGTCTACAATTCAGGTCTAGCCTGAAGTTCAAAGTAATGAGTCCAAAATCTACGAGCAAAACCGAAGTCCAAAACGTAGCACAGTCCAGGGTCCAGGAAAATCAAAGTCACAAAGGCAAGCATGCACAAGGCAGAATGGGTGGTAGTTTCCCCGGAGAGTTCTAACCCAACAAAACAAAACCTGGTAACTAATTCTTTATAGCCTATCATTAATCTATCTTTTAATAAATTTAAAAACCCACCTTTTGATACTGACTTCCTCCAATCATGCATTTCCCCCCAACATTTATATTTTAACGAATGCTTTCCATTTTGCTTTATTCTGGAATAATCTTATAGTTACTTCCACCTGCTACAGAATTAATGGCTTAGAAATACCATTAATAAACAATCATCTGTATTTATCTTAACTTTATGTAACTAAGAAGACCCACTAGTATCACATACAGAAGTTGGTGCTGGGACAAATATATTTAGCATTCCTTCTGACAAGTGTCAAGCCATGACTTGTATTTTGTCAAAGGAATCTATGTAGAAATCAACAAGCAAAGCTTGTACATTCTTGCAAATACTAATACATCAAACTGTTAGACAGGAATAATAATTTCTGGCACACTGAAAGTGCATGATAAACAAGTTTAAAGAAACTTCAGTATGAAGATAACAATGATAACAGTGTTGATAGAAATTGATAGTAACCTTGACCTCATGAATACTTCCTGACTGCAAGAACAGAGGGTTTCAGGCAAGCTCAGAATAACCTGCATGCCTGAATCTCAACCTGCATCTTAAAACTCTCTTCGCTATTATAGATAGTAATTTTTCTTTTCGGAAGCACCAGAGACATTGTCCAGCATAAAATTAGTGAGTAGTTCTCATTACAATATTATATTCCAAACATATCAGCACAAATGAAGCACTGAAGATATAAGTGGAAAGAGCGCAAATGTACTGTCTCTTTTTTTAAAAAAAATATTTTATTAAGTAATTTTAAAATTATCACATATAACACACATAAACAAAAAACATATACCTACATATATACATATATACATAAATATAAATACAAAACTTTTATGTACTGTCTCTTTGTTGACATCGTTTATTTATTCATTGCTCTGTTTAACTTGGATACCACTGATTTCAGTGAGATGATCATGGTGATTTATGGCAAAAATATAAACATCAACTGTAACAGTATATTTTATAGCCACTGAAAATCATATACTGTATATGAGATGGTGGCTATTTCAGTTACAATAAATAAATTTCAAACAGATACAACCTTAAAACTTCCATGGTAGGCTTAAAATATTTAAAACATTTAAGATGAGAACAAACAACAACAACAACAACAACAACAACAACAACAACAACAACAAAATTTTGTCCATACACCAGGGAAAAAGCCCACAGAAGACTTCTGCCTTTAGTTTCCTGAATGTTAGGGGCAGGGGGAGATTGATGATATCAACCACAATTTGTCTTGAGATGATCTGGTTGGAAAATACAGTCCTGGAGGCATCTAGGTACCAAGTCATTAATTATAACCCATATTTTCTCCAGGAAGTTGTATCCTTCAACCTACAAAAAAGGGTCAGGTCTCTGCATACAGATTAGGTTGAAGGATATGGAATGGCCCAAAGCCATCCTAAGAGTTTTACGACTAAGTGGGGATTCTACACTGACACGGTAATCCTATCACAATATTTCTCTTCTTCCTGATATCAGATGTTACTGCTGTTGATCCAAGGTTGCCTCCATATCAGTCTGCCTTCCACCTAAATGATTTATCCTGGCACCAGAAGTTCACACTAGTGGTGCCAGACTGCTATGGAATCAGTTATTTGATTTGAAGATAGAGCAGTAGAAAGAGGAAGATGTAGTTATGATACTGGCAATCTAATCTTGGTGGCCAATGCAGACTGATATTTCAGAATACTTTGGATTAATTATGGTCTTCTCCAGCTCCCCTATTCTTGTGTTCTCCAGATGTGTTGGAAATGCATGGAACTTCAACTAATAATAATAATAATTATTATTATTATTATAGCAGTTGGAGGATTATTGGACTTGAAATCCAACACTGGGACACCAGGTGGAGGAAGACTAAGGAAGTTCATCCCAGGTTTTAACTATTAAAAATATAACAGGCTTTTTGGAATAAAGGATGGAACCAAAACATTATGTTCTGCTTCCAGATTCCTATAAGCCCCATGTCCTCAGAGTACAAAGAGATGATTAAGAAGGTAAGATGTTCTCCTTATATATGGAAACTTTGCACTATTTAATTGCCCTCTTCCTTGTTAATTAACTCTTTCTTACGCTACCAGGAAAAGATATCAAAAGGAAATGACATTTTCTGTATTTTGCAGTGTTGTTGGTATATGTTGGACTGTAATATAAACATATTGTGGAATTCAATAGAACATTATCGGAACAGGTTCAGCACAAGACATTAAAAAATAAACAAATTCTTTATAAGTTTCCAGATCTGTGTGGAATTAGGGGTAGAATCAGATCTCAGTCTCTTCTAAGAAAGAGAAAAGAGGGCTCATTGTTGCTCCCACATGTGGGCTTAACCGGATTAGTCTTTATATTTTGAGGAAGAATGTTTTAAGATCCATACAAATCCTAAAAATTGCCTTGAACTCACTTGGAACATATTTTGCTGTCAAAAGCTTGTTACTGATTGTGCTGGTCTTTTTTCGTTTTCCAAAAGAATTCACTAACTGAAATGTACAAGCTTTAAGAAACAATCTCTAACAAATGTTAAATAATATCCTTGGCAGAATGTCAGTGCAGGATGAGGTGATTCAAAAATTTATTTGGAACATGTACGTGTATATTAGTTGCTAAGAGAAAAAAATGACACAAAGAAGAGAGTGAAATCCGTTTGTCACGCCAGATTTTGATTTTGTTATTGACATCTTTTAGTGGCATTTTGATGCCAGTAATTAAATTGCTAATTATGTCTTTCTGTTGCAGTGGTCATGGTTTTATTATTTAATTGCAGCAAGTTTTGCTCTCACCACAAATGGTAGTTTGTTTAACCTTGGTGAACGTTGCTTTCACGTTACTTTCCATATGTAAAGGCTTTGTTGTGGCATTATTAGAGGCTGGGATTTAGCCAGAATTAAGGCAGTTCAGAATTCTTTGCTGTAAATAAAACTCTGTTTTGTGAATAAAGAC
This sequence comes from Diadophis punctatus similis, assembly GCA_023053685.1. NCBI lineage: Eukaryota > Metazoa > Chordata > Lepidosauria > Squamata > Dipsadidae > Diadophis > Diadophis punctatus. The sequence goes on along the minus strand of JALIGW010000001.1, from coordinate 32,675,646 downwards.
AGGGATTTGGTCAGGGGGGGGAAGTGGGATGGAGAAGTATATAATGGAAAGAGAAAATGGTATTTCAATAATATACACAATGAGAAAATCACACAGAACCACAACTCAGTCCAAAATAGCAAACACCAAGCTGGCTTGCAGAAACACAAAAGAACTGAAGTCCATTTTTCCATTGGTATCTTTTTCCCCCTGTTTCCTCCTCTGTGTTTTAAAAGTATTTGAATACAGTTCCGTTGCCTTCTTTATTATTTCTTTTCCTTCACTTTTGAGTTTTGGGGTTTTTTTTCCTCTTCTTTCTCAGTCCATTTCGGTGCATTTGTTAAATCCACCCCCCTTTATTGATGTTATTTTATGCAAACCACAAGATTTTTTTTCATCTCCCCTCGCTAAGATTGCCTCTTTATTTTATTTTGAAATATTTGTATATTTATTTCATTAAATGAGATAATGCTTTTTCTTATTAACATAATTTCCAGTACATTAAACATATTTCTCCACAGACAGAAGAGAGGAATCAAATTAAATGACAGTTAAATCACTTGCAGCCATTTCAACTGTTAAAAGAAATAAAAATGCTTCTGTTTCCCCCCCCCCTCCATTTGCGATCACAAGATGGGTACCGTAAAGGCAAATGAAATACTAAAGCAAAAGGCGAGGAAACATAAAGAAATAATGACTGACTTACTGCAGTAATACCACTGAGAGGAGGGGAAAAATTGCTACAAATGAAAGGGAAAAATAATATAGCTGTTTTCAAAGTTATCAAAATTCATTTTTTATTGATGAAGTCCATGCAATTCTAATACTAAGTAAATGGCAAAGAAAAAAAATCAATGCCATAAATACTGGATGCTGAAAGGCGAAATAAATACTTTGTGTTTGGAGGGCCATTATTCTAAATAGCTTTAATTTTTAAATAATTTATACTTAAACATGTATTACTGGAGGCGAAAAGAATATAACAAAGGGTCATAATGCTGCTTTTTAAAACTGACCAGGCATAGGAAAAAATGCACTACTATAAGTCATAGGCATGTATTATTTTTAAGATATTTTGTCCATTTATAGTCAACCAGGATTGAATCTATTCTGTTAGTTTAAAGACAAAATAAAAATTCAGTACCTTATTCTAAGATGCCTGGCGATCTCTAAATGATTACTTTATCCAAATATTAATTATATGGCTTTAAGAAGGAATATAATAAATTCTCTAAGGGTTGGGCAATCACATGTGGGCTGCAAAACTCCAGATGACCACCAGGTGGCAGAAACGAGATTCCAAAATCTCTAAGTATTGTGTCCAGATCTTTGGAGTCCCAGATCTGGAGCCCTAAATAAGGCTAGCAAGGATTTCAAAGCTAATATTATTTTTGTTCTCAGGAGACAATCAATAACAGTTCCTCTTGCTATTGTGGTAATGCACTGGGTATTGACTTTTCATAAGCAGTTGTAAGACAACATGATGAAGTGCAGGAGTGCTGCCCCCAGCAAGTGGACAGGAACTGAACAGAAAAGTCTTAAATATGGTTTAATGTAATTTAAGTTATGTAAAGGTAACTAACATGATTTGCTGCTTGCCTTGGAACTTTAGGCTTTCGATTCCTGAGGTAATGTCTAAGGTGCTCAATTTTGGCCACTCCTCAGCTAGTCACCCTTCTCATTTAATGCTTTTAATGCTGTAAGCCAAAACGAGATAGGTGGCACATACATTTAATAAATAAATAAATAAATAAATAAATAAATAAATAAATAAATAAATAAATAAATAAATAAATAAATAAATAAATAAATAAATTCACAGTCTTATTACTTGACAATTATCATGTCTAAAATTAGGTTGTATAAGTAAGGACCTTTGGAATTTTGGGGTAAGTTAGCTGAATTGCTTGCAGAACACAGGATGCTTCAATTAGTATCCAAATAATTATTCTGCAATGAAGGTAATTGACATGACTTTCAGTGCCTTAGCCTTAATAGATAAATTAAGCCTGCAAGGTGGCTCTATAAGATTAAGTTGTGTTTGTTCTCCAGCTTTCTTGGGTTTTATCTGCTTATTTTATCTCTTTTATCTGTTTACTTTCTATGCTTATTTTATTTATTTTGAAGACTGTTGTGGAGCTTTTAACTGCTGAGTGTTCTATGCTACCCAGAGTACATGTTTGTGAGATGGCTCTCTCTCTCTCTCTCTCTCTCTCTCTCTCTCTCTCTCTCTCTCTCTCTCTCTCTCTCTCTCTCTCTCTCTCTCTCTCTCATATATATATAATATATAACATTTAATTGCAGTTTATTTTATTTCAGTATTAAATGGTTTTCATGTCTGAGACTAGGCTTGCTCTTGAAGGATGACAATAAAGGGTGCCTAACAATAACCTTAGTTGTGGAGTAGATAATTATGGTTCTGAAGCAACAAAATTTAGCCTGTCTATAAGTTTTGAAAGAGTGGCTACTGATTAAGGCTCTGCAATGCTTCCTGTTCAATTCCCCCCAAAAAGTGTTTCAAATCATATTGGAACAGAAACATGCCCGTTGCAACATTCTAAAGCAACAGCATTTTTTCCTTGATATATGGTAACTAGCTGCAGTGGTCATCAGACTAACAGTGTCAGCAGCAATCTGCAATGACTTCAAAATGATGACATGCGTGTGGTGTTGTCATTGTGTACATGCTTCAATTATGTACCTGCATCCCAATATCTGACACAAGTATGTAAATTATGTAAATTATGGCATTTGCGATGTCAAGATACACATTTTGCCATTTGCTACAGATGCCCAGATAGCAGACAAGAAGTAAGTAGACCTGATTCCTGGAAAAGACATGCCTGGTTTAGCAACGTTGGAGACAAGTGTTATGTCCGCAGTCCATTTAAAAGCCCCTTTTCTTTTATTAAAGTTTACAAATACAAAGATTAAAAAAAAACTAATACAAACTAAAAAGAATGAAAAAACAAAACAAAACATGCAGCGGAAAAAGGAAAAAAATAAGAAAAAAGGGAAAAAGAAATATAAGTAAACAATTCCCTACTCCCTACAAACCTTCTTAGCATCTAAAAAGTCATTAACAAGCAATTTCATAAGGTAATTAAAAGAGGAGGTATATGAACCTAGTACTCATTTAATGGCACTGAGCTACAGCTTAGGCAAAATGATTTCCCCCTGGTTCCCAGAGCATTAAAACCCACCAGAGACTGCTCTTTATGGTCTCCTCATGGGGAGCTTCTATACAGAGAATTTGTGGGCAGTCCTGGTCCCTCCTTGCTCTGGAGAGGAATTCCGAGGAGATAATCCATTCATTGATTCCCCTTTCTGCCATGGCTGTCAGCTCCACTACCCAAGAACCATTCTGAGTCCACCATTGCTTCCCATGAAGTCTCAAAGCCCCTTTTCTAAATTAATTCTGAAGCATTGCAAACCCCTCATATTGATTATATAGGATTATAACTGCAAGTACTTATCGTCTTTCAGTGGTTGTAGAATCATAAGCCCCTAACTCATGTATCTATCCTTCTAAAACTTGCAAGTGTTTTGCCTATGACAAAGAAATCCTTTCCCAGCCCAGTTTTTGAAGTATTGTGTCTAGCCACATCTCCCAAGCCACAAAAGTAGACATTGGTCTGAAAAAGAAAATTTATGTCCTCCTTTAAAAGGACAGAGATATATTTTTTAAAAAAAGCCTGACCTCACTTCATGCAAATGTTTTGCAGAGTTGTATCAACCCACAATGCTAATAAAGTAGGTTAGAAATAAGAAAATATTCTATTTTAAGCACCAAAAGAGGGATACTTTCAAACCAATGGTGTCATTCTTGATATCATATCTACCTTAGGTTTAAGGCTATAGATATCACTTTCAGCATGGTATAGCTGTACATCTAGATTCTCTACCCCTTATTCTGGAATTGGTTTACTGACACTCAGATATGACTCAGACGAGATACTTTATTGCATACAGGCTATAGATATGAAGCCAACTACAACAAAAGTCCTTCAAATACAACAGCAGTTATTTAGATATATGCACAAGGTCTAAATTAGGAGCTAGGAGCCCTCGTGGCAGAGTGGTTAAACTGCAATACTGCAGGCTAACTCTGCCCACAGTCTGAAGTGCGATCCTGATGTGGCTGAAGGTTGACTTAGCCTTCCATCCTTCCAAGGTTGGTAAAATAGACCCAGATTGTTGGAGGCAAAGTATGCAAATAATGCTTACATTGTAAATTGTGCAGAGTACTGTAAAGCACTACGGGGCAGTATATAAGCCTAAATGCTATTGCTATTGCAAAAGTCTAGACTTTTCCATATTGCCTGAATCCATGGATATTTAATAGTTCTTTTAAAGGTCCTTTCTCAACCAGATTCTCTCCTAACAACAAAGGGAGAGAATACAACACAGAATGTGCATTACCAGATCACATAGATTTTTGGATGTGCATGTGTAGCAGAGGCGGAAGGTGTCAATCTGAATATCCAAGTGTATATCTATTCCTATAGATTTGGAATTGAGAATTTGAGAACCATGTAACACCAATTAGTGCCTCTATTTTTTTTATAGAAGTCGGAGCAGAATCTGAAGATGAAATTCTATACATATTTAAGCACTTAAACCTGTTAAGGCTCACAGGAGTACAGCAAAAGCAAAGAGCTGGAGCCTTCATAATTCCCGTCATTCATTCTGATTCGCCTGCTCCTTTCTGAAGTGGAAATAATTAGAATTCCACTATAGTTAAGGTTTTTATTAATTACATATCTGTAGGACACACAGGTTAGTCACAAAACTAACCAGGCAAGTCTGTGTTTAGAGATCTGTCGGCAGAATCATAAACTGAGAAATGTTGAACTATGCATTTGTAACTTGCCGAGAGATAAAAAGCAGAGTTCCACTTCCCACGTGTCACGGATAGAACAATGCTAAGTAAATCTTCGTCAATTAATGTATAGCATTTATTGCTCATTTTGGAAGAAGGGAATTCCCTTTTCATCCAATTTGATTATGTATCCAGAAAACAAAGCAACCCAAAGTATGGGATATCTCCTCATTGCCTCTTGACTCTGACACCACAAATGCATATTTTCAATCATTGTTAAATGGAGGCAGTGCAAGGCAAAGCTTTAACCCCCCACTAGTTTTGGTGCACGATAAAAGAAGAAGGTGCTATCAATCTTTATTGTCTGTCTCGCTTACTGTAATTGCATTCAATAGTCCACTGATTCTGATGTCTGTGCTAATGTTGGAAACACGGAAGAAGCAGATGCTCCGGCTTGAGCATATGTATCCACTGGCCACTTTGATATGTTGGCAGCAAAGTCACTGGGTTTGATGATAAATTGTTAATGCCACAGACTATGAGCAGCTGAACACATGAAATGCATGAAAAGTTGTACCTCTGTTGGGTTCTTCATTTCCGAAGAAAATCTGACAAAATGATGCCCCAGGAATGGCTTGTCTATGGCATGAAAAGCATGTCAGGCTTGCAAGTGTTTTGCAGTGTTGTAGAACATGACATTCTATTTGACCTCTCTCCTCACGCTGGAGACTTAGAAAGGCTTTGCGTTACCCTCATGTCAGTGATCCTAACAGCAGTCCTATAAGATGGGAGTCAATTTTTCACTAGGGGTGAAGGGTGGAGGTGAGAAGAAAAATGGCTTAGCTCTTGCCGGGAATATGAAGATCAATTCAAATCCTGTCTTGTGTTAATATCACAGATTTTCAGTTATTAATCTGCTCTAGCAATTTTAAATGGATTTTTATAACGTACACTGTAAAAATTTGCATGTGTTTCTCATTCGCAGCTTTCTCTAAGATGCAAAGATTTTATACACAACTTTCTGAAATATTCATAATTTACTTAAATTGTCCTGGTGTTCATTTTTAATGTACATTTTCTTGATGCTTAAAAAACAACAGCTAAACTTAAGTGCACTTTTTTCCCCTACACATTCTTTTTGGGATGCATCTTTCAGAATGGGAATTGATGGCTACTTTTAATCTGTTTTCCTGCTGTTTATATCGTGGTGGTGCTGTTTTGCTGGATTGGGCACAGCAGTTTTATTTTATATCTGTATCTCAGAACTGTATAGACAGATCAACTGAGGCAAATTCTGGGTTCAGAGCTCATTTTCTTAAGGCTAAGATAGCTTTGTTGGCAAACCATCTGACTGATAATTAGTCTGTAGTTTTAAGTATCCAGGTTTGATTCACATTAAGATATTGATTAAAGCTGTTCTGAATTTTGCAGTAAATTCATAGATGCCTCTAAATAAATATAGAAATACTCATTTGATGGTTTCATAGGTTCTCATTCAATGTTCCTTTTTGTGAAACTGACACAGATTGGAAGAACATCCTTCGAAGGTCGATAAAATGGCTGGAGGATTCTGGGAGTTGAAGTCCACAAGTCTTAAAGTTACCAAGTTTGAAGACCTCTGCTGTAAACTGCTTAGAGAGGTCTGTAAAGTGGTATATAAGTCTAAATGCTGTTGCTATTGCTATATACCTCTATAGTAATTAATTTTTAAAAAGGCATCTTTTAAAAAATAGCCATCTTCTTTCTACTCTCTCAAATGCTGAACTGTACTTAGTCTATGCTGTGTTATTAAAATATTCTGGATTTCAGTTTTTCATTCTGTATCGCTGATTACTACTCACACTGTGGGTTGGGATGAAAACTTAGGCATTAAGATAACCTTCCTATCTTGGTATGCCAGTGTGTCAGGATCTCAAACTCAGGAATTCTCAAGTCTTTGTCCTTCTGTTGAGTTTGATGAGTTGCAGGACTGTAGGAGTCATCTGTCAAGCAAGAAACATTCTCCACACATGAAGGTCCAATTAGACTGATTTATTGCTAAACAGCCTATGTACAGAAATCTTCTCAACTAATGGTTACCTGCTGCTTGGTGTTAGATAAGGTCCATGGAATTTAAGAAGGGTTGGACTTAGTCCACTTGTGGCTAGGTAGGGATTCTAGGCCGATCCCTCTTTTAACTTATTTTCCAAAGCACCAGAAGGCAAGTCAAGAAACAATGGATGGAAATTAATGAAGGAGAGAAGCAACCTGGAATTAAGGAGATACTTCCTAAGAGTGAGGACAATTAACCAGTGGAACAGCTTGCCTTCAGAAGTTGTAGGTGCTGGAGGTTTTTAAGAAAAGCCTGGACAGCCGCCTATCTGAAATGATATAGGGTCTCCTACTTGAGCAGTGGGTGGGACTAGAAGACCTCTAAGGTCCCTTCCAGCTCTATTCTGATTGAATTGATAGGATACTAATAACCAAAGTAACATGATTTTTTTTAAAAAAAGTAGCCTTGAGACCATCTGAAAACCATAAGAGAAACACAATAATCCAGGAGAAACAAGCTCTTTTGCTTGAGTCAGAGAATGCAAAGGTTTTCCAAAATTCCACTTTAATACTTCAATTTTGGATTATTCTGTTTCCAGGGCATTTTATTTATTTATTTATTTATTTATTTATTTATTTATTTATTTATTTATTTATTTATTTATTTATTTATTTATTTATTTATTTATTCATTCATTCATTCATTCATTCATTCATTCATTCATTCATTCATTTATTATCTATTTATCTATTTATCTATTTATTTAGTTATTTATTTAGTCAAACACTTATTAGATAGTACATATAAGTATAAACATGATTTAAATACATGAAATGAATACAAATAAAAAGAAAAGGGTACATTAGGACAGGGACGGTAGGCACGCTGGTGCACTTATGAATGCCCCTTACAGACCTCTTAGGAATGGGGTGAAGTCAACAGTAGACAGTCTAAGGTTAAAACTTTGGGGGTTTGGGGATGAAACCACAGAGTCGGGTAGTGTATTCCAGGCATTGACCACTCTGTTGCTGAAGTCGTATTTTCTGCAATCGAGTTTGGAATGGTGTACCTTAAGTTTCTATCTGTTATTTGTTCATGTATTGTTGTGGTTGAAGCTGAAGTAGTCATTGACAGGTAGGACGTTGTAGCGGATAATTTTATGAACTACGCTTAGGTCAGATCGAAGGCGGCGTAATTCTAAGTTGTCTAGGCCCAGAATTTCAAGTCTGGTGGCATAAGGTATTCTGTTGCGAGCAGAGGAGTGGAGGACTCTTCTCGTGAAATACTCTCTGGACACACTTGATTGTATTAATGTCCGATATGCAGTGCTGAATTCTGTCTAATTTGTAACCCTGATGTGACTTTTATCCAGATCAAAGTCTCATTTCCTGGCTGAAAAAAAAAAGATCACTTTGGAAAATAGCCACACTGTTGTTTTTTAAAACTTACACTCCCCGTGTTAACAAAAGAGGGAGAGAAAAAACAATACTGGTAGATTGATTTTGCAATGGATTCCAAACTTTAGTGCTCTTTATGACAACTATTCATTAATGTTTCCAAGATGTACTTCACCCATGCTTCAGTTTAATACTGCTTGGTACTGGGAATTTTGAGTTCATCTCTAGCCATAAGTAGAAACAATTCACAATTTCCACAGCTGGAGGAATATTGTCAAAAGCATGGCCTTTAATCCTTTTATACTGCTGTATATAAAGGGTGCCTCCCATTAATTCTGAAAGGCTTGATTAACTTACTTTGGTTGAAGACTAACCTGTAGAAGGGTGACCCATTTAAGACATTTTGCAATAAGATAATATAATCCAGGCATAATCAAGCAAAACAAACTTCCTTTCAATCTAGGCAAAGTAATTTCATCAAGGTTAATATGTATGAGAATATTTCAGTTCCATCCCATTAAGGTCAACGAGCCTAACACACCAACCCTAACCATGTTTAACTGGAAGCGTTTTTTATTTCAATGGAATTTCCTTAAGTAGATGGTTTTAAGAAACATGTAATATAATTTATGTGGTTTAGCATAAGTAGTCAATTAGGCTGCTTAGGATATTTTGCAAATTACATTGAGATAAGTATTATTTGTTGTCTGCAATTTTTTGCTTTGCTTATTAATGACAAAGAAATCCATTTAGCTGAGTGCTCCAAAAATTAAAATTAGTTTGTTAAATTCACATTACCTACAGTTGCTTTATTTTTTTCCCTTGATCTGTTCAAATTAATTAATTAAAATGCACAGATGTTCAATTAAACCTATACAAATTTTGCATAGCTGCAGCTGTTTTTCAAGCCTCATTGTTGGAAAATTTTAACATATCTAGCAATGACTCACTCTCAGAAGAAATTAAATTAATTACTCTTTGCAAGATTGTTTTTCCATTGATGAATTAAAAGAAATTAGAAGTAACCTATAAGGGGATGTGTGTATTTTGCTATATTTATTAATTAGAATAATAGACTGGCATATGAAAAAATGGTTCCAGGGGTGAGGTTCAGTTAGTGTAATGAACCTTTTGTCTTATTGATCTCAGTGATAAAGTTAAGTATTCACTTAACTATTTCCTGTAGAAACCATTGGGAACTGCAATAAATAAAAGTGTTTAATTACATAATTTTAATTTCTTAAACATTTGCATTGTAACCAATTAATTCATTAATAATTTCATATATTCATTATGTTCAGATATATATAATATATTTATAAATATATGCATTTAACCCAAATTTATGATATAGAACATTTAGAAAACTACTGTTGGTTAAAACTGACCATCAGTTTTCATTAAAATATTATATTTCCATTCATAAAACATTAATTGATTAATCTATCAATGAAAAGTATTTTCAGTCTTGGGAATTTTTTTGTTTGGATGGCAATTTTTCTGTATTCAATGGGCTCAGGCAGATATGGGTGAAATTGCTGCATAAAATATTGCAGTTTTAACCCTTAGTTTTTCTAAAAATCATATCCAACTAGGAAAAATAGAAAATAGTTGATATTAAGATGCTTTCATTAAAGGAAAGAAGCAAGAAATGAGGTATGAAATAATTAATGTTATACTTGGAACTAGAGGTATAAAAGATGCAGTTATTATCCTGAAGAAGTCTCTCTCCTTCTCTGTGCTATTTTGATATAAAAGTTTCTAAATCTATTTTTTAAAATAATGGGTTGTATGTCAATTTTGCAAAAGTACACCTGTTAATTTGCTATAATTAACATTCCTAAGAGTTTGAAATTACATTAAAGATGAACAAATCCTATGTGGCATAGGTTTCTGTTCTTTTGAGCCCCTAAATGATATAAGAAAAAAGAATCAAACATTTCAAGCATGAAATCTCAGCTAATACATAATAAAAGTTACTATACTGTACATCAGGGGTGTCAAACTGGATTTCTTCGAGGGCCAGTTCAGCATTGTAGTTCTCCTCCATGGGCCGGCCGAGGGGGGAGGGAGGGAGATGGGACAGTCACAGATGCCTCCTGCAGCACCCTGCCGGCCAAAACAGGACACCCCGTTTTGGTCTGGATGGCCTCCTGCAGCACTTTGTTGGCCAAGTGCTGCAGGAGGCCATATAGGCCAAAAATGGGGCATGGGAGGCTCACGCGCCCCCCCGATCCCTATTTTGGCTGGCAAAGTGCTGCAAGAGGCTATACAGGCTGCAAATGGGGCATGGGGGCCACATGTGGGGCCCCTGCCCCATTTTGGCTTCCAGAGGCACTGTGGGCCGGTCCTTTGCTATTTCCAGGCCAGCCCCATGGGCCAGTTTTAAGCACCTTATGGTCTGGATCCGGCCCATGGGCCTGCAGTTTTCCACCCCTGCTGTACATGGACTGTCAGTCTATGAAGAAATTTAGTTTTTTCAGACTTGAAACCACATTTCTGGAAATGCTTGTATCATGGATTTCTGTGGAGGCTATTAGAGTGTTTGAAAGGCTGGTCAAGGTTAGTTCCATGGTAAACTCAGCCAAGGATTTCAGTAGTCCACTGTTATAACTTTGTGAAGCATTCTGAGGCTAAAACTATTGTCACCTACTCAGAATTAGAAAAACAATTATTGTCAAACTATTTGATCAGAGTTAATCAGTTTCACTTATTGTAACTGAATAAGGGTTATCAAAATTAATTGCGTATTATATATGTTCTTGCCCATCAGGACTTTTACAGAAAATGATCGTTGTCTCTTTACATGGTTATGTTCCACTACTTTTGATCTACTTCACCTTTCTATTATCTCTCCATCCCTCTTTAGTTTTTACAACTGGGGACACTTTGTTTTAATTGTGAAAGTCCCATTAACTTAAGAACACCACTACTGATTATCGAATGCAACTCTTTTTCTCTCTATTTTCCTTTGCCATCACATTTTATAAAACCAGAGAAAGTCTGTTTCCCCTAATCTTAGTCCTTTTTAGCAAGCAGTTGTGGCTGATCATTTGCAATGCACTTGAACAATAGATCCTGGATAGAGCTTTATTCCGAACTGGGCGACTTAAAGCAGTCAATTCAAAATTGTATACATAATAACCTGTTTTAAATCATCCTGACCCACTTCAGGATTATGGGAGATTCTGTGACCCTCTAATTGTTAGTGAAACACAGCTCTCAAATGACAACATTTTGCCTTGCTACCGCCGGTTGAATAATCAACACACATTTTTTTTAAATTTACACTAAAGCAACTTGACTGGAAATTTCAGTAGAAGCCACCTTGGAATTGCAAAGAGTTTCGACAGATGGCACCTTATTGTTCCCAGGGGGCTGCAAAATGCCACTCATGGCCCAGGGAGAATGCCTGGTAGTTAACATAATGGAAAGAAAGCCGACATTTTATACGAATATCTGAGGAATTATTAGTTTTCAAATAAACTTTGGACTCAATCAAAAGTGGAGCAAACAAAACGACATTTTCTGTGAAGCAATGCAAAAATTGGATGGGGGAATTGGAAGAAAATGCCAAAAGGAAAACCTTGCACTTAACAAAAAAGTTTCCCACTCAGTGGAAAGGTGGCGGGGGGGGGGGGAAACCACTTATAAATTTATTGAATGAACAAAATGAATCCAGGATCATAACTGAGCAGTCTTTCCTCAGGTTGGTGATGTGTGTGAACTGCAGGCATTCCAGCTGATAGATAATAAGTAAAGCTTAATGAGCCAGAGTACTTTATTTCATTTCTTTATCCCCATGAATTTTCCTTCTTGCCTTTTGTTCCATGACGGATTCCACAATTCCCTTGTGGTGTGGGGAATTATGGGCACTCATTTTAATCTTTGTAAGGATTGGTATCCCATCTCCTTCTCCATTGAGAAAAAACAAACAAACAAGCAAGCAGACAACTGTTTCAAGTAGGCGAGATCGGAAACAGCAGCATCAGGGGTTTCACAATTTCTTGTTGTTATAACAGCATCTGGAAGGCCATTGCATCTTATACCAAACAAAATCAAGGTGGGGTTACTTTGAGTTTCTTTCTCATGCTTTTTTCTTCCCTACGTCTGAGTAATTTTGTTTAAAAAATTTTACTTCCTTAATGGGTCATTCATCCCTCTCCCTCTCCCAGGATCATATTTACATTCCCTCACAAAAATAGTACTCACTTAGTGACGGTAATTAGGATCAAGAACTCTATTGCTAAGCGACAAATTAGGCATAAGGTACAATGTCATATGATCATGCCAACTTACAACAGCAATCCTTGCAGTCCCAGTTGTGGCTGTTAGAGCAGATCCCACGTCACAAATTCCCAAGGTCACATGATCACCATTTATGATTTCCCGATGGCTTCCCCATTAACTTCATTCATTCATTCATTCATTCATTCATTCATTCATTCATTCATTCATTTCATTCATTTATTAAATTTATAGAGTGACTTGCTTGTCAGAAATTGGCAGTGAAGTCACAAATGGTGATCTTATGACAGTGGGATACTGTGATGGCACAATTGCGAGGTGATCACCAAGTCTGTTCTTGTAAATCATGCTCGTTCAGTGCCATTGTAACCTTGAATGGCGACTGAGTGAATGAGGATCAATTGCATATTTCTATCTGTACTGATTGCTCAAGGCATCATTTCCCCCAAAGCTTATATTAGCCTTAACTCTGCTAGGGCTTTCAGAAAGCCATTAAGATCAAGTTGCTTAAGGGGTCTCTAGGAACTGATCAGAGTTTTTGATCCCGTGCACAGTGAAGGGGATGGGTTGATCAATGTTCTGGTTCTTGGTGCTCTTAGAGATGATGTGATCATTTATTTTGTTATTTTGTTTCTTCTGTTAAACTCTGTTAAACTGCAAAAGATTGGATGTGATTGGAATGGCGCATAAGTCTTACTGAATCCACCAATTAAATATTAATACAGGTGGATCCTCGACTTGCAACCACAATGGAGCCCAAAATTTCCGTTGTTAAGTGAGATATTTGTTAAGTGAGTTTTTCCCCATTTTGCAACCTTTCTTGCCACAATTGTTAAAGTAAATCACTGCAGTTTGTAAGTTAGTAACCTGGTTGTTAAGTGAATCTGGCTTCCCCATTGACTTCGCTTGTAAGACGATCGCAAAAGGGGATCACATGATCTTGGGACACAGCAATGGACATAAATATGAACCACTTGCCAAGCACCTGAATGTTGATCACATGATCATGGGGATGGTGCAAAGGTCATAACTGTGAAAAATGGCCATAAGTAACATTTTTCAGTGTCATCGTAACTTTGAACAGTCACTAAATGAACTTTTGTAAGTTGAGGACTACCTATATGTGGTAAAGGTATCTATTTAAAGATCAAATGTTTTCCTTTAACCCCACTAGGTGGCAGCTAGTCTTAACGGACTTTAAAAGGATAGGCAGGCTGAGACTTGGATGGGAGGCCACTAGGAAATAGCACAGTTGTCATCTAGAATGGGAATTTAAAAAAAATTCCTGAAGAAGGCAGGTATGTCCATAGTGTTACCAAGAAAAGAAGTGAAATAATCCACAGAAGTCATGTTTAAAGCTTTTTATGTTCTTTTTACTATTGAAAACACCCAGGGTTATGACTTACCATATTTCTTTTGCTTATGGTATAGAGCAGTGATGGCGAACCTTTTTTTCCTCGGGTGCCAAAATAGTGCGCGCACGCGCTATCGCATGCTCGTGCGTGCCCACACCCATAATTCAAAGCCCCCCACTTGCCCCACCCCCCTGTGCATGAGTGCGTGACCCCCCCCCCACTCCCCCATTTCCCGACTTCCAGTGGGCCCAGTAAGCCTGTTTTTTGCCCTCCCCAGGCTCCAGGGGCTTTCTTGGAACTTGGAGAGGGCGAAAATGCTCCCCCCTGCCACCCCGGAGGCCCTCCAGAGGCCAAAATCATCGTCCCAGAACCTCTGCGCAAGCCAAAAATCAGCTGGCCTGCACGCACATGCGCGCTGGAGCTGAGCTAGGGCAACGGCTCGCGTGCCGGCAGATATGGCTCCGCGTGCCACCTGTGGCACCCGTGCAATAGGTTTGCCATCACTGGTATAGAGTTTTAGTGAAAACTAGAATACATATCTGAATTGACCTGGTATCTCAGTTTGTGGGCAGTGTGTCAAGCAAATACAGATAGTCCTGACTAAATGACTATAATGGAGCCCAGATTTTCAGTTGCAAGTCATGACAGTCATAAGTTGAGGCATCCATATGACAGGATCTGATTTTATCACTTTTTGTGACCTTGTTAAGTGAACACTGTGATTGTTAAGTGAATCCATGTATTCTTACAAGTTTTTTTTGCTGTAATCTGGCCAAAAAGGCTGGAAATAGGTAAAAATGTTCTAAATCACAGAAAGTAACCATGGAACCCTGCAACCAGTCAAAAAAGTGAGCTGGTTGCCAAATCTGATTATGTAACTCTGTGTGTGTGTGTGTGTGTGTGTGTGTGTGTGTGTGTGTGTGTGTGTGTGTGTGTGTATCTGTTGGAACTCTGGAACCAGGTTATAAATAGCTTTGGAGGGGACTCATTGTAGCTTTGATAGGTCACTAAGCAACCAGTCTTTAAGTGAGGACTACCTGTACTGGCTAAAATAAGATATTTTTCTCCCACTTGGTAGATTTATTCAGCACCTGGAACCCATCAAGCATTTTAAATGCAGTTGAGCTTGTATAGATCTTGTTGCAGTAAAAATGGCCTTCTGTTTGCTCATGAAACTACTAGAACTTTTATCATGGCTAGGAAAATGGGCCTAAAATACAATCTTCCCACTCAAAGCGGGGAAACACAAATGGAAATACGTTTCCGCTTGTTAATTAACTGAATCAAATGGATGTGTTAATGTTCAAGGTAGCACAGGATCCTTCACAAGGTTTTAATTAGGACATAGGAGTTGCATTCTACTCTACCCTATAGAAAGGCAAAGAATTATGTCAGAAAACAGATCAAGAACTTCTTTATCAATATGGCTCTTATTGCAGTGTTTCTGCACATCTTAACGGTCACTTCTGCTTTGTATGATTTTATAACAAAAAGGCTGGCATAGGTTGAAAATATTAGGGAACACTACACTTCCACAATATACCCCACTTATTGTGATAGTTACTATATAACCAGCATCACGGAGCCATGGTGGCGCAATGGCTAGAGTGCAGTACTGCAGGCAACTTTTGCTGACTGCTGGCTGACTGCAATTTGGCAGTTCAAATCTCACCTGGCTCAGCCTTCCATCCTTCCGAGGTGGATAAAATGAGGACCCAAATTGTTGGGGGCAATAGGCTGACTCTGTAAACTGCTTAGAGAGGGCTGTAAAGCACTGTAAAGCGGTATACAAGTCTAAGTGCTATTGCTATTGCTATCATTATTCCCTTATGATGTTGCATTCCCTTCCTTCCCCATTAAGATATAACTATGTACCATATTTCAGAATTCTCAAAGCATGTTGGCATAAGAATTGGTACCAAGTACTGAAATACTATATTGTAATTCATTTCATTTCTTAGTAATTTAACCACATATCTCAGGTACATCAGGGAAAATGACTGTGTGTGCTTTCATGATGTCTCCAAGTCACATATACACTGTGTATGTGTACGGCTTATGGCCAGGAATTGGCGCATAAGATCTAACCTAGCTCTTAAAATGTCAAGTGTAAAATATTATTCAAATTATGTTAATATTGACTTGTTTTTTATAAAATAAAGAGATGCCACCTTGTGGCAGAAAGGATAGTGAGAAATTTTATACACATACATACACACAGAGACAGAGAGAAAGATGGCACGTTTTCTGGGGACTGGAAAAAAAATTACCGGTACTTTAAAATATATATATATTTCACAAAATCCTGTGCTGCTGCTGCTGCTGAATTGAGAACCGTCTCCTCCCAAATACAGAGCTGATAAAATAGCTGAATTAAAAAAATAAATGATTCCCTTCCCTCCCCTCCAAATTATTTTCTTTTAAATGCCACAACACCCAGCAAAAATAAAGCTACTTATAATTGATAATAGCATAGTCCTGTGCAGGTCTTCTCAGAAGTAACCTCATTCAGTTCAGTGAGATTTGCTTTTTTTTTTAATACCAACTAAAACTGCAATTGTATAAAAATTTATCCAGGGAAAAAATATCACTATTCCCAACTCAATGTGATGCCAACTTTCCTATTGAAATAATGTAATGTCCTAGTTCAATTTGGATAAATAATGCTAGTAATTGCCCTGCATGGAGACCTGAGATTCCCATGCACAGTAAAGATAAAGAAATCAGCTCCAGCTAGGTTTGGGGATCATACAGCAGGTTTTTGAGGATGGACAAATGCATCAATTTCAATGTATGTATTCCAAGTATGCATTTTTGCAAATATTTTATCTTAATATGATGAGGTTTTCTTGGATCTTTCCATGAATACACATATTTTTTCTGTACACTCTCCTGCACTTAATTAATTCTTGAATGCACTTTTGATTAAAGGACTTCATCACAAAATTTGAAGGCATGTGAATTTCGAAGGCTGACTAGCAATTTGATTTGTATGGTCATTATGTTCTACGGGTTTAAAAATGTGAAATTTGCATTCAATTGTGAATCTCCTATCTCCAGTGCAGACAGTGAACCAAGTGATTTATGTCCTTTAGATCAGAATGTGAAGGAGCAAGCACTTATGTACTTAATATTTTTTGTTTTAATTCTCTCCCCCCCTCCCCTCTGCTTTGAAAACATATTTTATTAAGTTAAAGTGGCAGAGAAACAATCTCCTTTCTTTATACTAAAAGGAGAGTGTAAGTTTCAGTCTCAAATAAAGTGTATTAAAATAAAAAGAATCATTTTAATAGCTTGGGTTGAATCCATGTAGGAATTGTTAGTATTATTTTAAAAGTCGGTTTTTGCAACAATAGAATTGGGAGGAGAAGCAAGTTCCCAGGGACAAGGCTGGGAATACGATGCACAGAAGAGTGTTTAATCCCTTTCCCCACTGCAAATCCAAAAGTTCCACTTCAGAAATAATGACTGTTTGATTCATGAGATGATGGTTGGTGGCATTGCAGGCAAGTGTAAAAAGACCATGACCCTATGGGCTGGGGAGGTAGTGGGACTTAGGTCTTTCATTAAAATATGAAGTAATCCATTAAATACATTCAAACCTTTTAAATGCATGCACACATCTAGCATCACTGCAAAGGATAGTAACAATGATCTTTGCCAGCAACTTTTTTTTGTACTATCAGGAAATTTCTATAGTTTCTAGTTATAGCAACCCCCTCTCAAACAGTCTGTGTCAGGGGTCCACAACCTTTCGGACCTCAGGGACAACTAAATTCATAATTTTAAATCCCGTGGACCACTAATATGATCTGCCTAATGACCAGTGGGTAGGTGGTCACGTGACTGGGTGGGCGTGGCTAACTTGATGTCACTCACATTGAGGGGTGCCTCGCTGGCCTCTACTCACCCCTGCCCTCCCAGCCACTCCTCGTCTCCCCACCTGGGCTCCTTAGGGCCCCTAAAGGAAGCAGTTGTTGGAGCTAAGCAGCCACCATGAGAAAGAGTTGGCAAAACAACTGGCTCAGTTCAAATTGGATCTGGCCAAGAAGGAGGCTCAGCAGAAGCACCTCACTGAGGACTATGAGCGTAGGCTTTCCAAGCAGAGACAAGACCTGTGGGAGTGCAAGGCCAGGTGTCAGCGCATGGAGGCTCAGGGTTGAGATGTCAGCCAGTTCCAGGCCATGATGCAGTCCAGAGGTGGGTTCCTCCTGGTTCGGACCAGTTCGCCTGAACTGGTAGCGACCTGCTGGTGATGTCACAATGACGTCATGGAACCGTTTTGGTCGGTGCCATCTCTTTTTTTTGAATTTTTTTTGAATTTTGAATTTTTTTTTCTTCTGAGCATGCACAGAAGCCAAGATTCTGGCACTGTGCATGCGATCGCCATCTTGTTTTTGGCTTTTTTTTAAAAAATGGATTTTTTGCCCCTGCCATGCATGCACCCATGAGGCGCGACCACACAGTGCTGGAGGAAGCAAACCGGCAGCGAGGTAAGTTAGAACCCACCCCTGATTCAGTCCCACTGGAACAAGGCCCTCCAGTTCTTCGCCACCTGCGGCGCTTCCCTCCAGCCTTTGCCCAAAACCCTGCACCAGGAGGCTGAAACAGACCCCAAGTCGGAATTTCTGTCCCCCTCCGACCGACACAAAAAGATCCCGAAGGGGGAGACTCTCTGCAGCAAAACAAATGTTCATTGCACATATCCGGCCCAGGGGCTGTAGTTTGAGGACTCCTGATTTAGTGCAATATAAAAAATGTGAATAATTTTTCTGCGGACCACCAAAATTTTCTCGCAGACCACCAGTGATCCACGGACCACCAGTTGGTGACCGCTGGTCTGTGTGATGGCAAAGTCTGCTAATTGAGTGTTGATTTCCCTACAGATTTATTCAAACTAGGGCATTTCTAGATGTGCAGCCTTTTGTCATATAACTATTGCTGAGAATTCTGGAAACTGAACTCCACATATCTAGAGGGCAACCTGAATGGGGAAAGTTGTTATCCAGGCACAATGAGGAGACTCCAGGCAGCAGACAGAATCAGTCTACCAGATCTTCCAATCCAATGTGCTGGTTTTCTTGAAAAGTTATGTCCATTTCTTTGGCTTTCCTTTATTCTTCCTTTCTCCTAAATTGAGAAATCTGGTAAAATCACAAGTGAACATAACATTAAGTCCAGTAGTATTACCACCAACCTACAATTACTGAAGGTAACCACCAGGCCTGTTTGTAATAAAACTGTGTAATAAGATGCATGCCTCCATCTCTGCTGGCCACCCACCTCCTGAGAAGAGTCAAAAGAAAAAAAAAATGCCTATCAGGCAGGGGTGAAATCCAGCAGGTTCTGACAGGTTTTGGAGAACCGGTAGCGGAAATTTTGCGTAGTTCGGAGAACCGGCAAATATCACCTCTGACTGGCCCCAGAGTGGGGTGGGAATGGGGATTTTGCAGTATCCTTCCCTTGCCACGCCCACCAAGCCACGCCCACCAAGCCATGCCCACAGAACCGGTAGTAAATTTTTTTGGATTTTACCACTGCTAACACGCTACTCTCTGATTAGTTATCCAAAAGAACAGAGAGTTGTGGTTATACAAGAAGTTCACCAGATTTCCCTTTAGGTTACAGTCAGTTGTAATAAAACTCCTTGATTTGAGCATGCAACATTCTGGAGAACTCTGTATCATTTGGTTCCTTCCTTCTCTGTCCTAATGTACCCATGTATCCGTAAAATATCATGTACTCATAACCATGCTTGTACTTCTTATATATTCACAAACATGTTTATACTTTGTCTGTAATCATATATACGCTTGAAAAAATAAATAAAATAATAATAAAAGAAAAACTTCTAATGCGGGAGCAGATTGGCTGTTTCCAAAAGCGAATCTTCCGAACCAGAAGGAGTTTGAAATGCCCCAAAGAAAAGAACGCATGATTTTTATTTTATTTTCCTACCACCTCTTTTGTACAATACTGTTTGTTTGAAATCACAGGGAAGCAATGCGGTGAAGGTTTTCGGACTTCCTTTTCCTAGTTTTTGAGTTGTTTTCCTCAGCTGTGCTGTGGTGAGGAAGATATCAGATCACAGAGATTGGTGGAAAATATTGAAAATTCATTTTTGTGAGGATGGAGGAATGAATGAATATATATTCCTAGTTTTATCAAGTCACCTGCAATTATTGTTGCTATTAATTTACTGCTGAAATATTC
The DNA here is from genome assembly GCA_023053685.1 of Diadophis punctatus similis. NCBI lineage: Eukaryota > Metazoa > Chordata > Lepidosauria > Squamata > Dipsadidae > Diadophis > Diadophis punctatus. The sequence goes on along the minus strand of JALIGW010000001.1, from coordinate 32,655,600 downwards.
TCCAGCCCCATTTCCTTGGGAGGAATGACCTATTAGTTGAAAAGGTAGAAAAAGACTAATTTTTTAAATCATCTCCATCTCAAAAGCTATAATTGAGGTTAGGAAGTTAGGCTGGATTAACAGGTTACAGCTATTGTCTCAATAGTCAGGAAAAGGGAGGGGGGCATGTGGCAAGGTTCCCAGTCGAGTTGTAACAGTGCTTGACCTTTGAACATATGCAGGAAACTCATATTTTTTTTTTCCCTTTTAGGGCCACCCACAAGCTTCCCAAAAGAAATTAATCATGGGACATGAATGATAACATCATTCTTATTTGAAAATATAATTTATTAATCAGCTTAATGCCTATTTCCAAGTATTGTGCAGTCTGTAGGAATAGGTCCATAATTGTACATATGATCCACCGTCTTGGCTGCTTAACCGTACTCACAAGGAGCTGATCTTTGAAGGGCAAAGCTGCAACGTTCATTTGATTAGATGGGACAGTGAAAGGATGGTTAAAAAGCAGGAAGCACAGAAACACAGACTGGATTCACAAAACATGTACAATAAACTCCAGTCAGATTTCAGCTGCAACTGTTCTTTCGGCGTATACAATATGAGCAAGGCCATTGCATCAATCTAAATATATCCTACTTGTTTGCAAATTCTCTTATGAGTTTTATTAACCTGGTTGGTACCAGGTTAAGTACTCTGTGTTAATTTGGAATTAGTAAAAACAAACAAACTAGATGTAGCAGCTTTTAGCAACATTAGCCTTTATCTTATTTATAATTAATTATTTAACTAGGTTTCTCTGTTGCTCGAGGCATTCACTGAATGAGCAGCTTACAATCCTACTTCACATAAACAGGATGAAAACAGCTACTAAAAAGAAGCAGTTAGAAAGCAAACATTCGGAAATTTAAAACAATAATAGAAAAATATACTATCTGGTATATTATGCCATGGAACCAAAAAACCTCTATCTATTCAGACACAGCTCATCTAATTTTTTGAAACTGGAATTTCCCCACTACAGGTAGTCCTCATTTAACGTGTGTGTGTGTGTGTGTGTGTGTGTGTGTGTGTGTGTGTGTGTGTGTATATATATATATATATATATATATGTGTGTGTGTGTGTGTGTGTGTGTGTGTGTGTGTGTGTGTGTGTGTGTGTGTGTGTGTATATCTCATATCTCATATATCATATATCACACATATACATCTCTCTCTCTCACACACATCACCAACCTATAGCTAAGGAGATATTTCCTGACAGTGAGAACAATTAATCAGTGGAACAGCTTGCCTTGAGAATTGTGGGTGTAGAGATGGAGGCCATGTGAAGGTTGTGTGCAGCAAACTGTCTACCTCTAACGGGCCTCTCATGCCTACATGATCTCACCCAGTTTACATAGCCAGAATGATTTAAGACATTTTCCCTGGCTGGTACGTGATCTCATCTAGGTTGTATCAACAGGACGTTCTTAAGGATTGGCGGGGAGAATTCATCAATAAAAATGCTGTTACTTTCTTCTACCTTTTGCTGCTTGGAAAACTGTAGAAAAAGCAATAAACACTGCAAATGCAGTCAGACATCTTAGCATCCTGCAATGATTTGTCTCTAATTCCATCATATGGGTGCTGCTTATTGAAGGTTTTTAAGAAGAGATTTGACACCCATTTGTCTGGTATGTATAGGGTCTCCTGCTTGGGCAAGGGGTTGGACTAGGAAACTAGTCCCATCAACCCTATTATTCTGTATTCAGTATAAGTAAATAACTGGCTTTGTACCCAACATGGGACTAGAACTCAGGATCTCATGGTGTCTAGTCTGGGATTTTAACCACTACATCAAACTGGCTTTTTATCCTTCTATGAATCAGGAGTAGGGAGGTCTAAAGCGGGCTAAAAAAAAAATCAAGCTAGTAGATATAATCCATATGATCAAAGTCCTGTCCTCATTTTACCTGCAACACATATCAAAAACAAAAACAGACAGAGCTTTTATTGTATGGTTTGTTCCCACCATCTTATCTTTTTGGACCACTTAGTTATGGACACCCCTCATTGGCAGAAAATTCTACTGCTTGAAATTTGTTATCCCCATTGCCAATCTGTATTTTGCCTAACGTCTCTTCAAGATATTGGGTAACACAATCTATCATATCTTATACACTGTGAAGCTGTACTTTTGATAGGAATGGGGGGAAAGGGGGGGATCCCTTTAATGTGGGATCAGCAATGGCCTAAGTTTCTCTCACCCTTGGACTGGGAGAAGAGGAGGCAATGTTATAGGGACACAGCAGAAAAATGATTATTTGTGCCACAATTAGATGTGACTGAATAAGGCCACAAGTATACAACTGATTTCAATGGGCTCTGCTTTATATCAAGCCTTCGTAGTAGCATACAGAAAAGCAAGCAAGCACAGCTAATTATGTAAAATTAATTTCTGGAATGTTGCCTTAAATACAAGGGAAAAGAGAAGTGAATGGGGGTAATAATATTTCATGTCAGAAATTTCTGACTTCTCTTTTAAATATTGCATATTCTTGGCCATATTAACAGCTTGAACTAGCTTAAGGACATTCCTGCTTGATAACTATTCATGAGAAGAACAGCTGAAAGTTTGCCATGCTTGGGGTTGGCAAATGGCCATGATTTTAATTCTGGGAAGTGACACCATCTCCCTCTTATTAGAAAGATTCCCCAGTGCTATATACTACCAGGTTGTTGTCACTGTAGTCAAAGCTGATTCTTGCATTTAAAACAGACTTTCGTGATCAATTCTGACATTCACTATGCAGCTGTATCTCCTTGTATCCTCTTTCTTGTCACTTCATTCCTGATGTTTTCTGTCTCAAGTCTCTCTCTCTCTCTCTCTCTCTCTCTCTCTCTCTCTCTCTCTCTCTCTCTCTCTCTCTCTCTCTCCTCCGCCTCCCCCCTCTCTCTCCCTTCCCCCCTGCATTGCTTTCTCAGTTTCTCCTTCTTCTGTTCACATTGCTGTGTCCTCTATTACCTCAGCTCCTTTATGACAGAATATTTTGGGAAGTGAGAGAATACACTCTGGCTTCTAAGGCCACAGAAGAACTGATCTGCCCTGCCTATGACGGAGCAAGGGAGGTTAAGGAGAAATCTGAGGAAAAATATTTGTATTAGTTTATCCAGGGGTGGGCTGCTCACAGGGAGAACCTCTAGCTAAGTTTCTGTGCAGTTCAGAGAACCCCCAAATCCCACTCCTGGCTGTAATATTATTACTGAGCATTGCACAGAGCTTTGGCTGAAATATATAACAATATATTGGCATATTATGAGCCGAGGTGGCGCAGCAGTTAGTTAGAGTGCAGTACTGCAGGCTACTTGAAGCTTGAAGTTGAAGTTGAAGGTTGACTCAGCCTTCCATCCTTCTGAGGTGGGTAAAATGAGGACCCAGACTGTTGGGGGCAATATGCTGAACTCTGTAAACCGCTTAGAGAGGGCTGTAAAGCACTATGAAGCGGTATATAAGTCTAAGTTCTATTGCTAAGTGCTATTGCTATTACTTTAGCTGACTGTGATCATTTGAGTTCAGCTGTTCAAATCTCAACAGCTCAGGGTTGACTCAGCCTTCCATCCTTCCGAGGTAGGTAAAATGAGGACCCAGATTGTTGGGGGCAATGTAAATATATACATTGCTTAATGGTGTAAACCGCTTAGAGAGTGCTTGCACTATGAGGCGGTATATAAGTCTCACAAATAAATAAATAAATAAATAAATAAATAAATAAATAAATAAATAAAATAAATAAATAAATAAATAAATAAATAAATAAATAAATAAATAAATAAATAAATAAATAAATAAATAACAAACAAACAAACAAACAAACAAACAAACAAACAAACAAATATTTCTGTTAAGGAAGAATGGTACTATATTCCTAAAATAAAATGGAACATAATTAATATTAATATTAATATAAACGCTTTGTGGTCTGGACAAACCTAGTTTCATTTCTAGTTGAGTCAAATGACTATTGACTGAGTTCTAGTGAATTTCAGCCTCAGTTTTCCCATCCATAAAATGACCTTGCTAAGATCCTATGCGACATAAACACCAAGCACATTGTTCAGCTCAATCTGGTCAGTCCTGTCACATGAGAAGCTCTGCAGAATAGATAATAAAATCAGTATCTATTAAACAAATCTGAGGAATGATACATCCATCAATCTATTAAAAGTAAGTAAAAGCATTCCCATTTAGTATTGGAGGAAAATTCCATATGTCTGATTTATTATCCCCTCTGAAACTTCAGCTGGAATTAAATGCTGTTCTGTTTTCTTTCCATCTTCTTTTTTCTCCCTTCCCCATATGGCTCTGAATTTCTTTTTCTGTTTCAATTGGTTTTAAAGCTCATTCCTCATAGTTCATAATGCATTTATTTTTATGATGAAGCAAACAAACAAAACCCTGAAACACAACATTTTAGCATGTGCTATTTCTGTTATTCTAATCAGTAGAAAAAAAGAACCCCAGTTGTCTATCTGATTCTTACATTTGTAGTCCCTGCTGTTCCCCTCCACGACACCCCCATGTTGATTTTTCCCCCTGTAAAATCAGCTTAGACTTTGACATCTCTATTAATGTTATATAAAAAATCAGCAGAAAGTTGTGGGTTTTATTCTCAACATCTTGAAGCAGAACTGAGAAAGACTTCAGTTAAAAACTTGGCAGAGCTGTTCTCATCCTTAAAAATACTTTTGGGCTGTGAATCAGTGATTGGACTCACAACAAGCACATCTGCATAATCCTAAATTCAGCCATTTAACCTCATGGTTCACATCCTCATGGCTGCAACCTTAATTCATGGCTTTATAAATTATTTCCTTCCTTCCTTCCTTCCTTCCTTCCTTCCTTCCTTCCTTCCTTCCTTCCTTCCTTCCTTCCTTCCTTCCTTCCTTCCTTCCTTCCATTTTATACTCTCAGAACTCTGTAGCAAGTGTTGACAACATGTCCTTAATCTTTGACAGGTTATGTTATCAGATTAGGATTTTTCAACTGTACCATTAGTACTATTATTACTAGCAACAATACTCTTAATGTTTTATTTTTGTGCTCTTTGCTCTGTGCCAATGTGTACGTGTTCACTGAAGACTCTATTTAATTCTGTTTTGCCATTGCGTTTTTAAAATTGTCTTGAAAATTGTGTTACTGAAATTATTTTTCTCATGCACCTCAACCCCAAGATCTCCTTATTCCTACGTGCATTTGGATCCTTACATAAACACTTTGGATTATAGTTTCAGTGAATAACTAGATGCAAAATCAAAGTGGAAAATGGGGTGGAAAACTGTTCAAATTCTCATAAATACTTGGGAACTCCTTAAGGATGATGATTTTTGAACAGATCTTTTTTCTCTGTTCTGAGGGCTACCAGATCTGCACTGTAAAAGTCTGGACCACCATTAGATGGCAGCAAGTCTCAGCTTCCCTTTTTTGTGCAGGATGGATTCCTTGAAACTTATATGGCTTTTGGCAGCAGGGCAGGAGAGGAGCATTGAACATAGAAATAGAATATCAGTGTTGGAAAGGACCTTGATGGTCATCTAGTCCAATCCCCTGCTCAAGCAGGAGATCCTGTACCATTTCAGACAGGTGGCTGTCCAGTCTTTTAAGTCTTTAAGAAAAACCTGCACTTTCCCCAAATTTCCAGAGAAGTGCATTGCTGTGTTTCCATTCTGATGTTGTCCTCTCAACATGGCTGGAAAACCTGGGCCTTTCACATATGCTGCCAAACTGTAATCCTCAGCATCATGTACCATTGGCCAATCTGAATAGAGCAGGTGTCAAACTCGCAGCCCGCAGCCTGGATGCGTCACGCGCTAGCCACGGCCACACCTGGTTTAGCGAAGGGGGAAAAAGTCATGATACATCATGTGACGATGCCGTGATGACGTGAGTTTGACACCCCTGGACTAGAGCTTCTGGAATCAGTCAAGCTACTCAGTGATATCTGCAAGGCTTTAATCTCACAACAGTTTTTGTCCTATGCTACATTTCTACTAAAGAGGGAATGACCTGACAATTTTATTTCCTTCCCTCTCTCCTTTTATTCCTCCATTTGTTTTTGTTTCCCCCCCTCTTCGTTTCACTAGACCAGGGGTAGGCAAACTACAGTTCTTTGAGGACTGTGGACTTCAACTCCCAGAATTCATGAGGCAGCCATGCATGCATGGTTGGCTCAGGAATTCTGGGAGTTGAAGTCCACAGGTCCTCAAAGAACCATAGTTTGCCCACCCCTGCACTAGACACCCTGAACATGCTATAAGAACTTTATGTTATTTTTAACGCATGTAATTATTTCAAGAAATGTTAACTGGGCTAAAGCAAGAAGCTATTTTAAGGAGCTGATGCTGATGGAACAAGATACATTTGGGAAATGTCAAAAGCAGTTTCTTATGGAATATACTAATACTCAGTGGCTGATGGCATGATTCGATCATTTTTCAGGAACACAATAAGTTATCTCCACTCAGGCTCTTTTATGATCACATAGTTCTCTTTGTGGTCAGATCTATACCTGGTTTGGTCCAATCAAAGGACATTTTTAAGCAAATGAAATTGTCCACTGCACTCGCAGAGTGCTTCCAAATGATTTGATGTATGTGAAGAGGTTAGCTATTAATATTGCCTTCAATACAGCTAAATTATCTGGCTTCAGAATCACTTGCAGATTCTATTAAAGACCCCTATGGAGGATTGCTTCTTGAAATAGGCATTTTAATTCATCCGGGTACACTAAGGTGTTGCCTTCCTTTCATTAATAAAATGGAAACTCATAAAGAAAACCAGATTATCCTGAATTTATGATCAAGTAATTTTGTTTCTCTTAGGTCTGGTAATAATTGCAGAACATCATTTCTATCTATTGCCACTTCTCTCTCCTCTCTTTTCTTTTTTTTCCACACACCTAGACAATTTTAATTTCTCATGTTTATTTATCTTTTCTTCTCTTTTAATTTGACAGAGAAAGCTATCTAAGACCCCAGGAGGCAAACACAAAGAGCTAGGAATGAGTTCTTTCCATCTTCAGTTTAATGAAATAATAAGTAATTGATTTATATTTATGGATGATTTAAGCATTCAGGAATATACTTTTATACTTATATCTTATTGGAATTCCATAAATAGCAACTAAGTTTCTGTACTAATGTTGATGACTTCTAAAATGTAATCCTGCTTTCCCAGCCTTGGGACATGGACATTGACCATGCTGGTTGAAGTTGAAGTTGATGGCAATTGTAGTCCGAACTTTTTGGAAGGCAGAAAACTGCTAGGGATCATTTTCTAAATCTAAAACATGCAATGGTTCAAGCTGCTGTAACTGAACTGTTTTATGGAGCAAAACCACAAGAAAGATTACTACTACTACTTTTTGCTACTACTTTTGGCCAGTTCAACTATGATTAGTTCAGTTTCTTAATGTAATTACAAAATCAACCAGGCATAGAAATTCCATGCACAAAATTACCCAAACTATGAAATGGAACAAAGTGCATATTAAAGTCATTTGTGTCTTACAAAGCACGTGTTAACAGCAATGTTCATGAAAATGCACGCTTTCCTTTTAAATTACAAATATAAGATAATACATTTAAGAAATAAAATGAATTAGGACTTAGTTGAACTGGATTGTCTTTCAAGCAATGTGTTGACTGGTTGGATTACATGTATAATGAAATTTTCAACATTGCTACACTTGGCCTTACTGAACATACTGTATATACAAATTGGATTCTGGAACTCACCAAATTGCCATGTCCTACTCATACCCAGTCTGTTTCAGGATTATTTTTCAAGCTTAATGGGTGCTTGTTTTGTAGTACAGTCATTTCAGCCCTGGAGATTGGCTAAAGCAGGTTTAATCCCATGCCTGTGATTTGAGATTGATTGTTTTTTAAATACTCCAAGTTGCATCCAGTGTGGTGGTGATGTGGTCTGTGCATGGTGTGTGTGTTTATACTTCATTTAGATCTTATTCATTTCATACTGTTAGTCTTCTAAGAAGGCAAGTTTGGGATTAAGACAATTTTAAAGTTGCTGTTTTTGGGAACACTGTGATGTAACAATTGTAAAATACATTTGGAAAAAAAAATCCACAATATCTCAGACACCATAAGACTCTTGGCTGTCCCCTGTTGAAGTTTGGGACAGTACTCCACCTTTGAACAGAAGAAACCTATGTTGAATAGCCTTGCCTTAATAGGCTTCAAATCTGTTTTCTTGATGTTGGAAAGTCTAAAATAGAAGAGAATTATTTTCATGAAAAAATAATAGAAGACAAGTTTTACTGCTTTTGTTTTAAGGATAGCCGTATAAATATTTTAAATATATTAAAAAAAAAGATGAATAAATGCAGATATAGATTATGCATTGTTAAGAAGCTATGAATTTTCTATAATTGTGACTTAAATATATCAAGGAAAATGCCACTGTCTAAATGTATACCACTTATGGAACATTTGCTAATGCACATGTTAGTTTGGCTAGAAGCATGAACATGACCCATCCTATTTCCAATATGTTGACCTAAATTTCCATTTACATGAGATCCAATCTCTAAATAATATACAATCTTGGAAAAATGTAGAACAGGGGTGTCAAACTCAAGGCCCAGGGGCCGGATCCAGCCCATGGGGTACTTAGATCTGGCCCGTGGGACCACCCTGAAAACAGAGAAGTACCAGCCTGTGGTGATTCTGCCAGCAAAAACAGGCTCCCGAGCTCTGTTTTCGGCTGCCACAACCTCCTGCAACCCTCTGCCAGTGAAAACGGAGCTCAGAAGGGCCACACGTGAGCCACCACAGGCACCCCCGACAGGAGTGATGTTGACCAGGCCACCCCCACCCTTGCCACGGCCAGCCCGGCCCCCCGAGGTCAAACACAATCCTGATGCAGCCCTCAATGAAATAGAGTTTGACACCCCTGATGTAGAAGGTCTAACTAAGGACCTTGTGCTTCTTCCATAACAGTATGAACTTGGAAATATTCCTATTCAGCGAATTCAGCAATTCTAAATTAATAACACATTTGGTTTTATTGGCTTTCAATGCTTGAGCAGGTTAAGGATATGTAAGCAAGAAAAAATTCTATTGTGGTGGAGAGGAGGTGAAGTGTCCATGACGCCAATGGGGCCATTAAGAAAGATTAGGCCATCTCTCAAAACAGCTTAACTTCAAGATGAGCAAAAAATAATGAAGGCTACTAATTAAAAAAGGCTACTAATTAAGAGAATGAAAACATAGGAGGGAGGGTGGAATGCAAAAGGAGCCTGGTTTCATTTTGAGAGTTTATAGATAAATATATTTATACACACACACACATACAAAAAAAATACTCAGGAGTCAGCTAAAGTTGAGTACAAAATATGCTGAATCAAAGTAGGGATGTTCAATGAACCATGTTAAGTTCTTCTCATTTCAGCAATAAGTCCAAACAATATAACTTTTAGGCTATGATTATTTCCTCACCCACCTGTGAATAAACCCTAATAAATTCCATTATACTTACTTGAGAGATGAACTGAAAGTTGATAGTCTCATCACATCTGTTAAGAAATAACTTTGTCATATGAAGTGGAACCTGAACCTTTAAGCAAATATGTTTAGGTTTCTTTCTCATTTTATTCATTTTTGTTAATCACCTATAGATTGCTTTTTAGGTACATAGGCTTCCAGGATGATTACTAAAATGATGTTTTAGTGGAAAAACAGGATATATGACAAGATAACTTTTGTGTATTGTAATGTAGCCTTAATTGCCTTGTTTTTATCTTTAGTTTAAAAAAATTTATTAAGCATTTTGATTAGGAAAGCTCTATAAGTGGAAAGACAAAAATAGAATAAAATGTTACAGTAAAAGTAGAAATGGGTTCCATTATTCTAGGAGGATTTAAAAAGTCATATGATTTGTAAATTTTGCTGAGGATCCTGAAATCTTGGGGGGAAAACTTGAAAAGATAATAGAGAAGTTGTCAGTTAGTTCTCCTAGATGATTGAGTTTCAAAAGCAAGAAGACAAGTAAGACCCAATTGCGCTTCCTTAGCCATCTGCCTGATCTTGTATGCTTGGAGTACCAGAGAAAACATCTGCTGAGGATCATGATTACAAGGGAGTTTCAGATTGGGGTGGGGTGAGGGGAACTGGTGGATCTTTGACCCTATGACTTACTGTATATTACTATCAGAGGGCCATATACTATTCAGAGATAAATACTGACATTAAAATTCTTTGCCCTCCTCTCTTTGCAAGTTTTAAAGAAAAGACCTTTTTATGTCCAGTAGTACTAGGACTTCACTTTTCTTAGAGCAGAGGTGTCAAACTCACGTCATCACGGCGGCATCACATGATGTATCGGGACTTTTCCCCCCTTCGCTAAACCGGATGTGGGCGTGGCCAGTACATGATGCATCTGGCCCGTGTGCCGGGAATTTGACAGCCCTGTCTTAGAGCAAGTCACAAAATTCAGGTTTAAAAATAAATCCGGATCAAATTGGAAACAAGTCTGAATTCAGGATTTAAAGAATCTCATTCATTGACAGAATGCTGCCCCTGTAAAGAAAATGAAATGTTCATGCATGGGCATTTCATATTCTGTTAAAAAAAATACACAAATTTGGATTGAGACCTAAATTTGCCAGATTAGCTAGTCTTTTCTATGTGAAAGACCCTGTAAGGCCCCATATTGAAAGTTTTCTAGCATTAAGCACTCCAGAATCACATTTATATTAGCATCTACTAGCATGAAGGAATGAATGACTAATTCCTCAGTCTTGTTTCCTAAGCCAATTAGAGATTTTGCTCAATCCTCAAATGGATCCCCTTTAAAAGAATTTGTCAATCCATAGTATTTTACCATAACTCCCATTGGATGGCAGGAAAAAGATACAGAAAAATCTAAATGTTTGCTGTCATCTAGTGGTTATTCAGAGTTTTGCAGTCCTGACACAGTAGTCCTAATGTATTTATGTTCTAATGTATATAAAATCACCATATCCATTGGATACATTTTCCTGCCCTTTGAAAAAAGAATATTTGTAAATCTGTGCAAGTTTACCTGTGAAAATTGGTACGTATTTACCATGCCTGGTGTTGACTTTTTCTACAAATGCTATCTTCCTACAAGGATCTTTCCATTTCTTCTGCATGCCTTAATAACTGTGCTTGACAAATGTTTTACATTTACGGGAGTTTTAAAAGGCAGGTGCGATGTGACATATCAGAAGAAGCAAATTAAACCCTTGTAAAGCACAGCTGGAATGCTAAAAAATCTGTATTTGTAATTTAAATACGTGACACCATCGCACTGTAAAAATCAGTTCATAATTAGAAAACATCTGTTTCCCTCTACACCCTCCCCCCAATATAATGTCTAATAGTATATTTAAATAATTTAGAATGCAATAAGACTGAGACTGAGTCAGGCAATTGCAGGCATTCATCCCTCCCTGTCTTTTTGGTGGGGTTTTTTTTTTTTATTTTTTTCCGAGGTTCAACCCTGACATTGTGAAAGGTAACATAATAACCGGTGATGGAAAACATATGGTGAACATGAGTACTACAGCAGCTTTTGTGTGAGTAGTAGGAATATTCAAAGATATTGAGTAAATGGTCTCAACAACAAGAAATTATCTGTTGTTAGTCCTGCCTCCACCTTCACTTTAAACTGTGATTTGATGACTTTCCCTATGTGAGAGTTGTGGCTTAACCCTCTTGAATAAATATAAATGTTCAGAGTTAAAATAGCCAAGCTGAATTTTAATTTCAAGTAAGACATAACTTGCCCAGTAGAACAACCATGATAGATAGACTACTTTTCATACTTTACTGGTAGAAGAGAGCAGATGAGATAAAAGGATAAAAGACTTGCTATAGTTTCCAAACGGAAAGGAAAACATAAGTTAAATCTGCCAGGTTATTTGCAGTAAAAACACATTTCTGGCTATCACTTAATAAATTATTAGAACAAATCTCTATGCTGATAATATACGTATTACACTTATCTGTAGCTTCACTCCAGGTAGCAAAGGACAAATTGCTACATGTCCAGCCTATATCCTGTTGACATGATGTCCACTCATATTGTCCCATTCTGCACATTCATCTACAATTAGCAAAAAATAGCCCACATTTAAAATGTGCACATAATTATGTCTTAACTTAACTGAAATTTGCATATATGAATGTATGTTCTTTGCAAACATTAATTTATAAGCCTATTTTATCTAATAATACTCATTTTAAAATGAATGTTAACATTCCTTTCAGTGAGTGAATTCAAAAGGTGAAAAATTGCATGAACGGCTACATTCCAACCTTCTTGTTAATCCAAGAGGTAGTTCAGACCAGCTCCTCTTGTCTGTCTTTACATTTTCCTTGCATTTTGGAGAATGTTGAAATTTGAACTGTAAAATGACTAAGTCATACTTCTTTGAAATGTATTTATTTATATACAACCTTTCATTCGTAGTAGAAATCAAGTCAAAATTGAACATTTCTATGAACATAGATCATAGACTATAGTTCTGGTTGGTGCAGTTGCAGCTGAGGTTTACTAATTTTGGCAGGTTTTTGTGTTGTTTAAATGGGAAGCGAATCACTCATCCAAGCATGCTCAGGAGAACCCTGTAATTGATATTGAGTTGGAATAATCATCTTTTTTGGAACCAGTAATCCTATTGTACAGTACTTCAGATAGAAAGAGAACAGAGTTGCCCTTCTTTAGTTAAAAGGATTTGGAAACAATTATGGACAGAAAACTTTATATTCTGTGTATGGAATTTTTTGAACTATTACTACTGTAAATTTCAATCGATATGGTTAGTAGCCTTGTTTTATGGATTATAGACAGGAGATTGTTTACCACTAAAGTAAGATAAAAGAAGTCTCAGGTTCATTCTTCAGTAATTCCAGGTAAAGCTGAAGGAGGCCCCTTGTTCAAATTTTGTCAAAATATAGAAAATCATCATCATCATCATCATCTGATTAAATATAAAGTTTTTGGATTAATTTTCACACTTTGAGTAGTCTTATAAACAATAGCAATAGCACTTAGACTTATATACCGCTTCATAGTGCTTTACAGCCCTCTCTAAGCGGTTTACAGAGTTCAGCATATTGCCCCCAACAATCTGGGTCCTCATTTTACCCACCTCGGAAGGATGGAAGGCTGAGTCAACCTTTGAGCCTGTGAGATTTGAACAGCTGAACTGCTGAACTGCAGTGCTGCATTTTAACCACTGCGCCACCTCGGCTCTAAACAGTTATTTTAAGTGACATCGTTGGTTTTCAATTGGGGGGGAACCATTATTTAGCAAGAACACATGTTTTGTGAAAACAATCAGAGATGGATAAGCCATTTATTTTGGCTAGATTTTTGCACAAAACTTTACAGTGCACAAATATTCAAACCTACTTTATGTGGATTTTTAAAAAAATCATGTAGTTTTAACTTGTGTTTCCACTCTTCCCCCATCCATTAAGAAAATACTGTGTTGTATCAGCTTTTCCATGAAGCATGCATTTTTGCACATACATATTAAATTGCAGATTAAATATATTTTTCATATGTTCATTTATATATATATATATATATAATCAAATTCTTCATCCATCCTGTAATCTAAAATAGTATCAGAACCTACAGAAGAACTCTATGCAGACATTACCAAGCTAGAAAAATGGGAGCATTGTATAGATGTATGAACTGCCCCTTCCCACATTATCAATGACTTCTCTGCATTGTTTGCAACTGTGTTTAGCCAAATGCAATTATCTCCAATTCTTCCCAATCATAGCAAGGAATGATAGTGGGTGAAAGGGGCTTGCATACTTTTTAAGCTTTCAATTCTGTAATGCTTGCATGGGTGCTATCTTATAGCACTGAGATTTATGTTTGACAGCTCAGTGAGCAAGAAATGGTTTCTTAACAGGTAACTCACATTTTCAGTGCAGCTTGAATCTCACTGCTTCTTATCCTATAGCCTATATCTCATGAAGTGCGTTTTCTTTTTTCTTCATCCAAATATTTTTCTATGCCTTTGAAACTTGCCAGTTTATGGAAAACTTATCAAAGTATTCCATAGACTCTATCAGTGACTATTAGTCATAGAAGCTCAACAGGTTCATCATTTATAAAGGCAGCATTTGACAAGGAACCATTGTTCAGACACAGAACTCATGCTTTGCATGCAAAATGCTAGCTTCATTCTTCACTAACTTTAGTTAAAAGGATCAGATGTTGTGGAACACCAATACCTAAAACTTAACTAAGTTGCTGTCAATCATGGAAGACAACTCTGGGCAGTTGTCAAAGGTTTCCAAAGGGCAGTTTCCTATATTTATATCACTTAATATTAGATGTAAGGAATAAATAACAAGGGAACACCATTACTTTGTACTCTGTATATTCTAGCAGGCATCTGGTTAGCCATTGCATTAGTATCTTGGAGTAATGAGTCTTGGATAGATCACTATCTCTATACTAGACAGACAGACAGACAGACAGATCTCAGTCCTTCAATTTCCTATTATGTATATTTCTCAATCCTATTTTCAAAGGGGAGCAACCTCATAATGCATTCTACCCATAATTCTAAGATTCTTTTTATAATTTGGAGTATATGAGTCTTGGCTTTTGGTCCAGCAGAAAAGTCTTGCAAAGTAGTAACTTCTTGCAAATTTATTAGAACCCAGAGTTTGAATGTAAATGTGATGTAGTGCCATTGTATCTCTGCTTCAGTTGCCTTGCTGCAACCTCTTCTGCTCCAGTCCATTACTACTTTTTCATCAGTTCCTGCTTTGGGGGCCAGGGCAAATAATGACAGAATGTCTTACTAAAGAAGGGGTACTTAATCAGCAATCAAGATTCAATTTGTTTTAATTTTAGCAGGTGTTTGTGAGGTGCATTGATGGCAGAGATAATATGCACTGCTTTCATTAGCTCTCTTGTTTTTGTGCTTGAACATTTAAGAGCCAGATGTTTGGAGGTGAGCTGATCAGAATATTAAGTCCCCAGAGGTTGGTTTCTAGAGTGTTTTATATTTCTCTCTTTATTTCCATCACTTCACCCTGAGCTGCGAGGTGCAAAAACTCACACTGAAAAAATACAGTTTTGGGTATCCATTCAGCAGAAAGCTTCAAATGACTGCATAATTCTCTGTCCCCAACACTTTTATTCTAATAGACAGCAATCAATCCTTGGTCTTTAGGTCTGACATATTTCCCATTATCAACCATTTCAGCTGAGAAATATCTTATGTAGAGATGGCTATGGTCTTACTGGAAATTTGATTTAAGCAGGTCCATAGAGAACAATAGAGATTCAGTGCTAACATAACATAAAAAGGCCACGATCTCTTCACTGTTAAAGTTAAGGGTGGAGTCCTGCAATATACCAGCTAAATGTATGATAGTATCACAATACAGAGATGAAAGTAATGCTGTAGAAAGCCACATCCACACCCCCATGTATAGAGAAGTTGTATGTAGAAATAGTCATATTGACAAGCAATGAAAATTATCTTGTGTTCTCAGGGTATATCAATAAACACTTGTATAATTATTTTTTGTCCTTTCTGAATTTAGCAAGTTTCTTAATGTCTTTAGAGTGCAACCTGGTCAAATAATCATCTTTTAACGACCCCATAATCCCTTGCAGGGTTAAATGAAATAGTACAATCAACTGATCTGCGTCTTGTTTTGTATATGCAAGTGATGAATTTTGGGGGCAAAATGTATCCTTTAATTCAGAGGTGTCAAACTGGCGGCCCGCAGGCCAGATGCCTCAGGCACAGGCCATGCCTACCCCAGCTCCACAAAGAGGAAAAAAGGGGACAGCAACTGTATTTTTGCAAAGAAAACATGGGCAGTATCATGTAGTTACTAGTAGTCAACCCCAACTCAAAGAAGGCTTTATTTTTCTATCGAGCTGAATCTACTCATTTCTGCTAAGTAGGATCCCGAAAGTGGTGTTGAAATTCCACCACCTATACTTTTCAGTATTTACATGAAGCTACTGCTTTGGGTACCTTGGGAATCTAGGTTGGGTAACCATCTCCATTTCTCTAATAATCTTTTTCTCTCTCTTCGTCTCATTTTGATCTGATGCTAGTCATTCATTAGAACTACTGGACTGCTCCCTAGCATTGGTGAAGCAGTACCAAAGAAGCTAATAAAATGAAATTCAATGGTGAAAAAAAAAGGAAGGTTCTACATTTAGGCAAGAAAAACAAAATGCACAGGTACAGTATATGTGGTACCTTGCTCAACAGTAGTAACTGTGAGAGGGATCTTGGAGTCCTAGTGGACAACCATTTAAATATGAGCCAGCAGTGTGCAGCAGCTGCCAAAAAAGCCAACACAGTTCTAGGCTGCATAAACAGAGGGATAGAATCAAAATCACGTGACGTGTTAATACTACTTTATAATGCCTTGTTAAGGACACACTTGGAATACTGCATGCAGTTTTGGTTGCCACAATGCAAAAAAGATGTTGAGACTCTAGAAAGAATGCAGAGAAGAGCAACAAAGATGATTAGGGGACTGGAGGCTAAAACCTAAAGAACGGTTGCTGGAATTGGGTATGTCTAGTCTGATGAAAAGAAGGACTAGGGGTGATATGATAGCAGTGTTCCAATATCTCAGGGGCTGCCACAAAGAAGAGGGAGTCAAACTATTCTCCAAAGCACCTGAGGGTAGAACAAGAAGCAATGGGTGGAAATTAATCAAGGAGAGAAGCAACTTAGAACTAAGGAGAAATTTCCTAAAGAACAGTTGATCAGTGGAACAACTTGCCTCCAGAAGTTGTAAATGCTCCAACACTGGAAATTTTTAAGAAGGTATTGGATAACCATTTGTCTGAAATGGTATAGGGTTTCCTGCCTAAGCAGGGGGTTGGACTGGAAGACCTCCAAGGCCCCTTCCAATTCTGTTATTCTATTCTATTCTAAACTGAAACGTAATACTGATAAGAGAGAAGGATTGTGGATAAATGAATTAATCTGTGATCACTATATAACATCTCGGATTACACTCCTACTCAGGATCAGCCATGTTTGCAAGAATTCCAGTGAGCAATAATAGGAAGGAAATTTTTTGGAGGAAATTTCAGCAGTCTGTCAGTTGAACAAAGGTTATTCATCCTAGTAATGTATGCCCTAATTTTCTCTAGGTTAAACTCCAGTAATAAACTTATGATTTCTATGTGGCAAAGGTCCTTGGTGGAAAAATAGGAAGCATTGAGGATCATTCCCATAGAGCAGCATTGCTGCTTTACTGAATATTATAGGGAGACCATTAAAAGGAAAGAAAGAAGAGAAACCAGCAGTTCTTACTGGTCATTCCTCTCTCTGAATTCAATTGTTCTTGATGTTTTTCACTTAGAAACAAAATTTCCCCTTCCTGAAAAAAAATATTTCTGTCAGAACACTCATTACGAGATCCAGCACTAGTATGGAGATTTCTAGATGTGTGGATTTCCATTTCCAGAATTCTTTATTCCGATCCAGTATTGGCATCAGTGAGGAGTCTGCAAATTGAAATCTTATCTGAGAAGAGGTTTTGGAAGCTGTGGAAGGTTTAAAAAGTTCATTGGGTGAGTAAATACATTCCTTCCTTCCTTCCTTCCTTCCTTCCTTCCTTCCTTCCTTCCTTCCTTCCTTCCTTCCTTCCTTCCTTCCTTCCTTCCTTAACCTGTTTTTTCACCAGGAACTCCTAGAACTGCACCAATAGTGGGTTCTAAATCCCATCAGCGTCCCGGGTGGGTGGGCGGAGCCTCTCACCGCCGCTGCTACTGGTTCTCTGAACCGGGAGCAACCCACCGCTGAACTGCACATAGTATTGTTTCCTCCACTTTTCTCCATAACAACAACCCAATTGTTGGGTTGATATTGGTTTGAGAGAGAACTGATATTGGTTTGAGAGAGAACAAGGGGTGGGTCAGAAGCTGAACTTGGGTCTCCTCAACGCTACCCCCACACCTTAACTGCTATGTTGTACAGGCTTTCTGGGGAGTTTCTAGTTTGCCTTTGAAATTACAGTTCATAAAATACCACTGTGGTAAACTATATTATAAAAAATTAGACCATAGATGAGAGATAAGTGTGTGGACCATGTTATAACTGCTTTAGTTTCATTACACTGGCTGTGATATAATTTCAGCAGCATATAGTGAGATGTGCAATGTAGATCAACTTGAGCTCCTGAACAAAGTGCAAGATATAAAACTATCAAAGAAATAAGTAAATAAATATTTGAAAACTCTTATCACTATATTTTTTCTAGTCTAGTGGCAATCACATTTTCCTGGCCATTAGACCAAATATTACTTTTTTTTCTTTAAACATAAGGGAAGGCCTCTCCAGACAGAAAGGGGAACATAGCTGATACAGAGGTAAGTGATGATTAACCATTCCATAGCTACAGTCTCCAAGATTCCTTAGAAGGAAATAAGGAATAGTGAAACTTGCTTCAGTATTAAACCTATACATATATTATATGGGGAGGGGACATGCACAAATACAATTCTCAAATATCAATTTAGATTATAAATTCCTTGGACAGACAGACACCATACTGTACTGTCTTGTTATTCCGCCACCTACACGAAGATTGTTACTGAGAACTGTAATGAAGAAAATAGCAAATTCTGTTTATCTTTATGCATTCTCTTTTTAAAAAAATATCTGTCACCATATATTTCCCCCTGCCCTTGAGTTTGGACCATTTAATACTACAAAATCAGTCAGTAATAAAACATTAATAGACTTACCATTGGCAAATGTTGTAATCCATCCCCAGCATCTCTTTCCAGCCGCCATTAGTTGTTCTCTGTTTACTTTGATACTCAAGTATTGCTCTGTTTTACAAGCAGATTGCCTAATTGTGTCACCTTGTACTGTACATGTGTCAGAGGGGAGACATTTGCAAGTGATTAGCTGTGGACCTATGTGTTGCCAAATCTATGAGGTGCCTAGCCTTTTAGGATATAATTGTGATCTTTTAATATGTGCCCGTTGACCCAGGCTTGTTATTATCTATTATAGTTTATAATAATGTATCTCTTTATGATTAAATGATGAGGCCCGGCAGAACACTATGATTAGCATTTAGTTATTTATAGATTATGTCAGAGCAGTAATAAACATAAAATGCTGTTAATGTGTGGCTAATGAAATCTGGACATGAACAAGTTTATGAATTGATATAATTCATTTGAGTGTTCTAACAGAAGCTGCTAGTTCTTCTCATAATTCAGAAGCTTAGCAGGGTTCACCGATTAGGCGGTAGACTAATTTGCAACGAAAAGTCAATGGGTTTCCATCGTCTTGGGCTATCATACACAGCATGGCTGATTGCATAAGGACTATACAAAGTAATTCTCATAAAAATATTTATTAAGCTTAATATGTTTTGTGGGGGAGGGCAAGAGAAGACTGAGACAGAATCTGTTCAGCTGGCACACAATGAACAAGCAGAGAAGAAACAAGCAAGCTAAGAGTGAAAAAAACCAACCTGGTCCAGATTGATAGCATCATTGCTTATTCATCTACTGTACCTATCCTAGAACTGGCTACAGATTGTCCAAGGCATAAAGAAGCCATAATACAGAATACCAACAATGTACTGAAGATACCTCTCTCTTCCTCCCTCCCTCCCTTCCTCTCTCCCTCCCCCCACCCTCCTCCTGTCCCCCCTCTTCTCACACACACATGAAAACACCTCCACAAACAGTAACAAAGTTCAAGGTAGTTTTCTATCATGCATTGTTTGCATAATTTATTTTAACGGGCAGGAATTTTAGGGTTATTAGTTGGCTTTGCTTTGGAAGGACTTATTCTACTTCCTACAATAAGAGTTGTTTTCTTCTTTGCTGTCCCTTATGCCTGAAGGACCCCCATCAAATACCCACTGCTAATAGTTCTCAGATATGCTTGCGATCAGTGAGCCTTATGCTTTTTCTGAAATCTTTGTTTGGAAAATGCCTTACTGTATTGCTTCAGGTTGAGGGAGATGCAAACATTATCTTAAACAGTGTTTCCCAACCTTGGCAAGTTGAAGATGTCTGGACTTCAACTCCCAGAATTCCCCAGCCAGCAAATGCTGGCTGGGGAATTCTGGGAGTTGAAGTCCAGACATCTTCAACTTGCCAAGGTTGGGAAACACTGCTCTTAAAGTTGTTGGAGTTAACTCATGGGGGGGGATTTGCATTACAAAGAGTTTGTTAGGGTTCAAATGAGACAAAAACTGCATTTCTACACACATGTACCTGAAAGTAAATTTCCCTGAATTCAATATATGTCATATATCGTGTAATATTGTTATATTAACAGTAATTTTCAATGGGCTGGGACCATCTATACAGCAAGCCATTATGAAGACTTGTTCCTCGCCTACCAAGACAGAAGCACAAATAAACTTCTTTATCTTTACTATATTTAAAAACATTCTTTTGCTTTTATTCCTCTCTTTAATTACAACATCCTAAGAAAATTTATTGGTAGTAGATTTAGGTTAGACAGTACTACTTCTTTGCACAATGCATAATTAACTTTTAGAATTTGCAGCCTTGAGATATGGTATTGGTCACTGATTTAGAAGGCTTTAAAACACGGGTAAATTCACAGAGGATAGATCTATCAATAGCTATTTGCTACAATTGTTAAATGGGGTGTTCATACTTATTAGTGTTCTATTGAATGCCAGAGCCCTGGGAGAATAGGGTGAAATAGGGTGAACACTATAGGTGGGCTGTGACCATATTCTTCTTGAAAGCTTTCAAAAATAATTTAATTGGACATTCTGGAAAGTAGGATACTAGTGTTGATGGATCTTTGGTATGATACATGGTGAACTCTGGTCCCCATTAAATACAGCTTCTAAAATAATGGGTTTTGATATCTTGTCCTTTCCCTTGCCACATGACTTTTAGCTAGGTGTTCTTCTATCCCATGCAGCCACTGTGATTGTCTTTAATCATCTCTGCTTCTGTCTACACTACCCTGTTTATATGCTCTGTTCTTCAATGGGAAGTTGTCCAAAAGGTTGGTAGAAGCATAATTAATATAAGGAAGAGGATCTGTGAAGAGTGACATTATAATGGCCCTTCTTTGCAAACAGTCTTGATTAGTTTCTTTATTGTTCCCTGCTACTACAAGAAGGCCAATCGCAGTAAAAGGGAGGAAGAGGGAAGAAAATTTTAGCTGCACATCATAGCAATTCAAACCTCTCCTCACTACAGTGAAGAAGAAGGAATTGCTTTTCTTCATTTGTCTTTAGGGTTGAACAATTTGTGTCTCCCTGCACCCCATTTGTGGCCCTTTAACATTCCAACATTGTACCACTGAAAATTGGTAGCAGGATAATTGATATTGCTTGGTTTTTTTTAAAGCTTGGCCATTGGAACAGGATGTATCAGATAGACAAAGTGTTTGAATTTCCAAAAGTGATATTACAATGACATTTGGCCATTTTGATGATGAACTAGTATGTTGGGAAGAACTTGGGAGAATGGCACTCCACCTAGGGAAACAACCAGATAAACAGCATAGCCTGCATCTGGATAGTGGATGAGGCAAGAGGCTTAGAATAGAGCCTTCCTAGAGACCATTCTCAGGTGGAAAGGAGATGGTGGGAGAATTGTACTTTCAGACTTTCAAGATTCTGTTAATGTAGCTTTACAATAAAATAGAATTCACCCACCTGGCTGTGTTTCTTGCCTAGTCTACCTAATAAGGCTGACAAGGATTTCAACTTCTTGTGGGGAGGAATTTGAAGGCTGGTAATTTTCTCCCTTTCAAACCCATGACCCCAAGGTTAAAATTATCAAGAGCCCTGCTGGCACAGTGGTTAGAATGCAGTATTGCAGGCTAACTCTGCCCACAGCTTGGAGTTCGAGCTGACAGTGTTTAAGCTTGACTCAGCCTTCCACCATTCTGAGGTTGGTACAAGGACCCAGATTGCTGGGGGCAGTGGTGAAATCCAATTTTTTTTAGTACTGGTTCTTTGGGCATGGCTTGGTGGGCGTGGTGTGGCTTGGTGGGCGTGGCTTGGTGGGCATGGCAGAGGAAGGATACTGCAAAATCTCCATTCCCACTCCACTCCAGGGGAAGGATACTGCAAAATCTTCATTCCCACCCCACTCCAGGGGAAGGACATTGTAAAATCTCCATTCCCACCCGATTCTGGGGCCAGCCAGAGGTGGTATTTGCCGGTTCTCCGAACTACTCAAAATTTCCGCTACCGGTTCTCCAGAACCTGTCAGAACCTGCTGGATTTCACCCCTGGTTGGGGGGCAATATGCTGACATTGTAAACTGCTCAGAAAGTGTTGTAAAGCACTATAGGGCAGTCTATAAGTCTAAGTGCTGTTGCTATTGCTATCAGTACTCCAAATCACCAGAAGGCATTGTGTACTTTCTGGCTGATCAAAGGCAAGAGTTGTAATTGCCAGTAAACCAAAGGTTGGCCACTCTTGCCCAAGTAGGGTAAGCAGCTTCTGTGTTTTTACATGCATCTGGACTGGGAGAGCGCTTTCCACACTGGATCCAGTAAGGCTGTTTTCAAATAGATAGTAGACATGTATCTGTAGAGAGAGATTTTATGAAAATAGCTTTATAATTTTTATGCCCAATAGCTGTCAATGTATGATGTCCTCTTAGCACAAATAGCTCATTCAGAGGAGTGCTTTCCCTTAGGGTGGCATCAGGAGAGGAAAGGGTAAAAAAATCCTTTGTTACTCTGAGCCTGTTAAATATCAACTCCCACCCCCAGCCAATATAAATTGCATTTCTAAAAACAGCTCATTAGATGGAAAGATGCACTTAATAGCACAGCTACTTTGGCCCTTATTAACCACCTCCTGGCTTTATTAGGTTACACACTTGAGAAAATGATGTCATTGAAGCAAAAGGTAAAAAGCTCAAATGCAACTGTCATTTATTATTCCAAAACATATTCCCAGGAAAAAAAAACCCATTCTTCTCCTTGCTATTATGACAATTATGACTCATCCCAACATTTGACCCACTTAAAGCCTAAAGTTTTTCTCTTAGGTTCACTGGTATCATCCATGTCCTACAGCTATTTTTCTTTCTTTCAAAAGATAAATCTTTCCCTGTCCTCCCTGGACAAATAAATTGCACTCTTGGCATTACAATGCACAACATATGCCATCGTCACATTCTCCTGATTCTCTTTTGAAATAATCTTTAACAGTTTTGAAATCTTAAACATTGGTTTTCACACTGTAGCTTCAAATTTCCTCCATTTTTACATGGAACCGAATCATCTGGCAACATCGATGGGCTGTAGATTCAGGGTAGACCAAAATGAATCATAATAGATTTCTATATTTGGAAGGACCCTTCTATAACATCTAGTCCAATTTTGGTTATGCACTGGCAGTCCAAAGCTAGAGCACCATCCTGAGATTACTTTTCCATTCTTCCATTCCAGTTGAGGAAGAGATTACTATCCTTTGCATCAGGGATGAACAACCTTTTTGAAGTCGGGTGCACCTCAGGCCTTCAGGAATGATGACATCTTCACCGTTGATACATTTGTAACATAAGAGAAACAAAGTCAAAATGAGCTCTTCCTAATTCCATGAGCGTATCCCTGAAATTGTTAGTATAGAAGCAGATAGCCATTGCTACCTCCTGTGATCCTTTTCAGCTTCTCAGTTTACCCTACAGCCTTGGAATTTCTTTTTAAAACATAGTTTTTATTGAATTTTGTACATTTAAAATCACACTTTTACAGCTGTCCATTATCGGAGTCCATCCTTATTTCATTTTTCCTGATTGTAGGCTACAATTTTCATACATTTTGTTATTTCTGCTTACTTTTACATATCAACATCCACCTAAATATACATATAGCTATAGCATATATATATTTTAACTACCCTGACATCAACTGGGAGACAAACTCTGCACCAAGTGGAAGATCCAACAGGTTCCTAACAAACCTAGCAGACAACTTTGTTACCCAAAAAGTAGAGAAGGGAACAAGGGGATCAGCCATATTGGACTTAATTCTCACTAACAGAGATGAAATGATAGAAGGTGTTGAAGCTACAGGAACCTTGGGGGCAAGTGATCATGCAATATTGTAATTCAACATTATGCAAACACAAGCAGTAGAACAAAGTCAAACTAGAGTCTTGGACTTTAAGAGAGCTAATTTCAATAAACTTAGAGAAAGTTTGGGAAGGATTCCATGGACAGGAATCCTCAAGGGGAAAACAACTCAAGAAGCTTGGGAAATTTTGAAAAGTGAGATTATAAAAGCCCAGTCTAGCACAATACCAATGAAGAAGAAAAATAATAGGTCTCAAAAGAAACCAGCATGGCTCCATAAAGAACTCTCTGACAAATTGAAAGTCAAAAAGGACAAGTATAAAAAGTGGAAAGAGGGGCAAATAACTAAGGCAGAATACCAGAAAATAGCCCAAGCCTGTAAAGATGAAGTGAGGAAAGCTAATGCTCACAATGAACAAAGGCTTGCGACAAAAGTAAAAAGTAACAAAAAAAGCTTCTTCCAACATATTAAAAACAAGAAAAAAGTCAAGGAAACAATTGGTCCATTGCAGGGAGAAAGCGGCAAGAAGGTGACAAGCAACAGGGAGAAAGCAGAGCTATTTAACTCGTTTTTTGCATCTGTCTTCACACAAAGGGAAAAAATAGTCCAACCCGTCAAAAACAGCAACATAAAAAACATATTAGGAACACAAGTTAAAATAGGGAAGAAAATGGTAAGTGAACATCTGTCTACCCTAGATGAGTTCAAATCACCAGGACCGGATGGATTACACCCCAAGGTTCTGAAGGAACTGGCAGATGAGATCTTAGAACCACTGAACTATATCTTTCAAAGATCCTGGAGCACCGGGGAACTGCCAGAGGACCGGAAAAGAGCTGATGTAGTTCCCATCTTCAAAAAAGGGAAAAAATAGATCCAGGAAACTACAGACCTATCAGCCTGACCTCAATACCAGGGAAGATTCTGGAAAAGATAATCAAGCAACAAATCAACGAACACCTAGAAGTAAACAAAGTAATAACCAAAAGCCAACATGGGTTTGTCAAAAACAGATCATGCCAGACTAATCTTATTGCATTCTTTGACAAAGTGACAAAATTAGTGGACCAGGGGAATGCTGTTGATATAGTTTACTTGGACTTCAGTAAGGCATTTGATAAAGTAGACCATAACCTATTACTAGATAAAGTAGAAAAATGTGGGTTAGACAGCAACACTACCAGATGGATTCAAAACTGGCTGACCAACCGCACTCAACGAGTAGTGCTGAATGGAACTGCATCTACATGGAGTGGAGTACCCCAAGGCTCTGTTTTAGGCCCAGTACTCTTCAACATCTTCATCAATGACTTGGACGAGGGATAGATGGGGAACTCATCAAATTTGCAGATGACACCAAACTGGCAGGAATAGCCAACTCTCCAGAAGATAGGTTCAAGATTCAGAAGGATCTTGACAGACTTGAACATTGGGCGCTATCAAACAAAATGAAATTCAATGGGGAAAAAAGTAAGATTCTACATTTAGGCAAGAAAAACAAAATGCACAGGTACAGCATATGTGGTACCTTGCTCAACAGTAGTAACTGTGAGAGGGATCTTGGAGTCCTAGTGGACAACCGTTTAAATATGAGCCAGCAATGTGCAGCAGCTGCCAAAAAAGCCAACACAGTTCTAGGCTGCATTAACAGAGGGATAGAATCAAGATCACGTGAAGTAATAATACCACTTTACAATGCCTTGGTAAGGCCACACTTGGAATACTGCATTCAGTTTTGGTCGCCACGATGTAGAAAGGATGTTGAGACTCTGGAAAGAGTGCAGAGAAGAGCAACAAAGATGATTAGGGGACTGGAGGCTAAAACATATGAAGAGCGGTTGCAGCAACTGGGTATGTCTAGTTTAATGAAAAGAAGGACCAGGGGAGACATGATAGCAGTGTTCCAATATCTCAGGGGTTGCCACAAAGAAGAGGGAGTCAAACTATTCTTCAAAGCACCTGAGGGTAGAACAAGAAGCAATGGGTGGAAACTAAACAAGGAGAGAAGCAACTTAGAACTAAGGAGTAATTTCCTGACAGTTAGAACAGTTAATCAGTGGAACAGCTTACCTCCAGAAGTTGTGAATGCTCCAACACTGGAAGTTTTTAAAAAGATGTTGGATAACCATTTGTCTGAAGTAGTGTAGGGTTTCCTGCCTAAGCAGGGGGTTGGACTAGAAGACCTCCAAGGTCCCTTCCAACTCTGTTGTTGTTATTATTATTATTATTATTATTATTATTATTATTATTATTATTATTATTATTATTATTATTATTATTATTATTATTATTATTATTATTATTATTATTATTATTATTTATATATATATATATATATATATATATATATATATATATATATATATATATATATATATATATATATATATATATATATATATATATATATATACAATTTCTAATCCATATTTTACATACTTTTTATGCATTAATTTTTATTTTATGTTCCAGCCAATTATACCATTTGTTCCATATCCTATAGTAATCCGTATCCTCTCTCTCATGTAATTCCATTGTTAGTTTGTCCATCTCTGCACATTCTAACACTTTTTAAATTATCATTGCGCTCGAAGGGACAGTTTCTGATTTCCAATTTTGGGCAAAGATGATCCTAGCTGCTGTTGTTATATGGAGTAATATATATTTATTATTTTTATTTTTATTTCCTCTTATAATTCCCAGCAAAAATAACTCTGGTTTCATCTCTAATTCTTGTTCTGTAATTTCCTCCAACCATCTTTTAATTTTTCCCCAATAATTCTTTGCCTCTGGGTATGTCCACCACATGTGGTAGAACATCCCTTGGTCATGTTTACACTTCCAACAATTTGCTGGTATATTTGGAGATATTTTTGCCAACCGTGCCTTGGAATTTCTTAATGGTCTCCTATTCAAGACAAAATAACACCAACTCTTTATAAGCTTTCAACTTAAGTGCATGTCTCATGAGTATGGCCATGGAAGATACATAACTTACCCAACTCCTATGAATGCAGTACAAAATATATACCACAGCCCTGATACAGATACACAGATACCAGCCATCTCCCAAGATGTCTTCCTTATCCCCATTCAACAACAATATGTCCACTGGGAAAACTGGAATAATTTGGAATCTTATCACTTTTTTCTACTTAATTTATTTTTTGAAAAGGTTTGAAGTAGAAGGGGTTGACTCAAGATGCATGTTCCTAGTTTTCTCCACTGTTACATTTAAATGCCTTAACAGACTTCTAGTACATGGCAAACTTTGTTTTACAGATGTCTACACAGAGCAATGCAAAAGCCCTAAAAAAATATATTGGAGACCAATATCAATTTGAAGGCAGTATTAAACAATGCGACAGATACTTTCCCAGCATCAAAGACTCTGACTAATTATTCAGTGTCCCAGTGTCCAGGATATCTCATAGTTTACAACTAAAGGTTGAGAAGATAAATCTGTTTTCCCTTTATGCGGGTTTGATCGAGTGTCTATCGAGTGTAAGAAAATGATCACGGCATCCAAAGTGAACAGTTGAGACTCTGATGAAATGGTTGAGGGAGCAGTTTATCAGCATTTGTTGAGCCGGGGAAAATAAAATATGCAAGGTGCAATTTGAATGGAAAGCTGTATCCATGGGCATTGCGTGTTCCATCAATCCGACACAGCAAAACCCCTCAATGCAGATAAATATATAAAAGAAGCATTGTAGCATTCAGCAATATCTGCATGTTGTTGAACAATGGGGGTCCAATATTTTCCCCAGATACATTATTGATATTTGGTGGTGAGGGTGTTTCTCAATTATTCCATCTTTGTGAATATGTGTCTGTGATGTACTGGTAAAATGTTGAGATCTAAGAACACTTAACCTACAAATTGCTTCTATGAAATTTACTATTTCATTTTAACTCCTCCCCAAAAAGAGAAATATATTGCTTTATTCTCACTGTCTCCAGAGATGTTCCTATAACATAACAATGTTTCTTGTTGCCTAACAACAACAACAAAACATTTAAAGGTGTAATCCTAGGACCCACAAAGATGAATATCCTATCATAAATGAATGGTTATTTTTAACAATTGCTGTTTCTATCTATTCCTGAATATCTTTACTTCCTTTGCCAGGATTAAGCCTGAACTTGTTCCTCAAACACCTCGAAGATCAGGTGAAATTTTTTTCTCACTACCATCAGTAAAGTACAATCCTTTTTTTAGATCTTTCCTTTACCTCAGAAACCACTGCCAATGTAAGCATTTACTGGCTTCTCATGGACATCAGCTCAGCACTCACCTTTTTATCATCTACATGGTTCCAAATCATTTAGTCAGCCCCTTATGCCTTCAACATCTCTTAAATTAAAATGTTGTACAGGACAAAAAGAAATAACAGTGTTACCCCCTTTCTCTTCCTTTGACAATCTCTGCTCTACTTCTCTGTTTTTGCTTCTGAGCCCAGATCTCCAATTAAGGCATCCAGGATGCTGCATCTCAAATTACCAGATAACCGATTTTCTTTTCTCTCATCTTCAATGCTAGGCAATTTTAATTTGCATAGATTTAAATTAATTAATTACAATTAGGAATGATGTATTCAGTTCTGGGCACCACAGTTCAAAGATCAAGAGTGAAGCTGTGAGCAAGGCTGCAGAAATTGGATAGAGGAGTATGTGTATGAGACAGCATACACATGTCCACACACAGAGGAAAACTCTGTGTGTGTGTGTGTGTGTTTGTGTGTTCAGCAATAAGTAGTATTATTAATTTCATAGCACTATTGTCTGTGCAAAATACATTATAGGAGTAACAATATCTAATGTGTTCAAAATAGATTCATGTTATCTTGACAGTTTCTACAGTAGCTCTACAAAGTGGGCCTGTAGTGTTTGTTTTGGGTTGCAAATCAGCTGACTGGTTTCAGAAGTCCCTTTCCCTATGATTCTAGAACCACCTCCTATACTTTTCTTATCTCCTTCAAATCCCAATCCAACGTGAAGCCACTTTATCCATACAGATTTTGACAGTGCCTAGGTTGCCACATACTGCTCTAATTTAGCCTGTAAAATGTCTGAACACAGGCAACTAAAGCAAGCATACTTTGTTCTTTCGTTTTCTCTGCATCCTCTCTTCTCTTAATCTTGTATTTTCCTTGTGTTGAAACATAGATTGCAAACTATTCTCAGCAGTGATCTCCTAATAAAATATGTTCATTAAGCCTATCAAAATCTCAGCACAGCTGTTTAATTTCTTTGAAAAATTTGAACGGTAGAATCTTGGGGAATTGCAGGGTTGCAAAAAAGGTAATAGAGTCCTAATAAATGGCTTATACCATTGCTAAAAATCTATAAAGTAATACACCTAAAGGCATCTGCACTTAACTGTCATACACAAGACATGGAGATACTAGTTTTCAAACTTAAATGTACAGAATCAAGGGGTTTCCCCCCCATATTTCTCATGAAATCTGTGAAGGTTACTAAATACTTATCACACAAGAATGAACAAAATTATAATCCATCTCTGTGTGTGTGACTCTAGCTTGCTGGATCTAATGTGCATTTCTGCATCCTACAGATCAGTATATGTAGTTTTAGCCTTGTTATGATGAATTTTAAGAATACATTATAGCAATAGCAATGGCACTTAGACTTATATACCGCTTCATAGTGCTTTACAGCCCTCTCAGCGGTTTACAGAGTTCAGCATATTGCCCCCAACAATCTGGGTCCTCATTTTACCGACCTCAGAAGGATGGAAGGCTGAGTCAACCTTGAGCCGGTGAAATTTGAACAGCTGAACTGCTGAACTAGCAGTCAATTGAAGTAGGTTGCAGTGCTGCACTTTAACCACTGCGTCACCTCGGCTCCTATTATGAAAAAGGTAACAAGGGAGTGGAATTTTGAAAGCAATAGTTATTTACAAGCATCAGAGTTGTGATATGCAATATCCTGTTTTTAAACCACAGCTGGTCGAATGTACCTATAAAGGTGACAAGCAAGTCATGAAAGAGAAATGCCTTCTTTCTTGTCCATCCTCTAGCAAATGAGACTCACAAATGTTCACCTTTCCAGCACATTTTATTCAGTAATCTGAATTCTATCAATAGATTTCTTTTCTGTTGAATTCTTGAATCACAAGAATGGGATGCTCTTGTTAAGGCTGGCCTAAGATCTACTTCTACCTACATTTTTCTCCTCCTCCTCCTCCTCCTAGACTGCCCAACTCTGAGCAGCTCTGGACTTACTATAATAAACTTTACCATAGTTTTCAAGGATGGAGAGTTGTCATTTACACATGGCTTGTCCATGGATACATATGTATCTTATAAATGGCTTGTCCATGGATACATACCTGCATGTGTACACCACAATATTCCTTTTCAAAGTAAACAACATTTCAGATTTAAAATAATTACATAACTGTAGAAAGGGAGCAGGGAATAATAAACTAAAGAAATTAAAAGCATGATAAAATAAAAGGAAATACAGTTTGTCAACATCATTCTGTGTACCTCTTTGAAACTATCATTGCTTCCATCACGACCTTACGCTACCTCATACATTGTTATTCCCGTGCATTGCCTTTTGTTTTTAAGCTTCTCAACCATTTCTTTTTGAGGATTGTATCAACTCTATAGAACTGCAGCTTTTTGTGTCTTCCCCTACCTCTCAACTTATTCTTTCTTGCTTCATATATTTCTTTGTCTATTTGATCCTCATTCATTCTCTTTTTATGACCTAATCACCTCAACCTACTTTTTCATACTGGCCACTCACTTTTGTATTCAGCCTCTATTCATTCAGCACTAATGCATTCTTGACCCTGTCTCTTCTTATTTTTCTATACACACTTCTTAAGTACTCCATTTCTACAACATTCCACTTATTTTTATGATTCTCCCGACATACCCAATTCTCGCTTCCATATAACAAAACAGGCAGAAGCACACTCTTAATGTACAACCATTTTACTTCTTTCAACAAGTATTCATATGTCCTAACAGACCACATACTACTGTATCCTTTTGTACTAGAACCTACATGCCTTAAATTTCTTCCATCCATTTTCCTATCTTTACTAAAGATACACAAATGTATCTATTTGATGTAGTTTTTTGCTATTTATATATGATTTTCAATTGTTCGATCCATTTCCCCCATCAAAAACATGTATTTAGTCTTAATGTAATAATTTTCAGTTTTCAGATCCACCCTTCTTGTTTCATCGAACTACATAACATTCACTGCAAATAGTTCAACGGCTCAGCTAAGAATATAGTGCTACCTGCATACAAAGCTATATGTACATTCTTGTCCTTCCCTGTCATCTTCCATTCATTTCATTCATTTCTGTGTTTTATCACTTACTCTCCTTATGTTCTAAGTTACAGTTTTCTATATTGGCATAGTTATCATTAAATAAGATCATACCCATCATGGCTTGCATCAAGCAAGGCCTTCATCATGCTTTTCTGTAAAATAGAGAAGATATAAGCCAGGTTATCTTCTATTAGTCATAGCCATAAAAGAGGCAGTTTCCCCTTTTCTATAGAAAGGACAGCACTGGTCAGCTGGAACACATTCTGTGTTATATCAAAGTTTAATTTAATTTAATTTAATTTAATAGATTTGTATGCCGCCCAACTCCCGGGGGACTCTGGGCGGCTCACAACATATCCAAATCTATTACAATAAAAACATCACAGTTAAAAAGATATAGAAAAATTAAAAAGAAAATCTCCAACATTCATAACAAGGGGGGAGACCCAGAGATAATATGCTCGGTCTCACTTTCACCCCGCCTGCCGGAAGAGCCACGTTTTTATTGCTTTCCGGAAGGCCAGCAGGGTGGGGATGGCTCTGATCTCCGGAGGAAGTTGGTTCCATAGGGAGGGAGCTCCCACAGAGAAGGCTCTCCCCCTAGGCCCCGCCAACCGACATTGTTTGGTTGATGGGACCTGGAGAAGACCCACTCTGTGGGACCTAACTGGTCGTAGGGAGGTATGCGGCAGGATGCGGTCCCGAAGGTAACCTGTGCTTCCAAAGCCAAATTTTACCCAATGCATTCTTATGCTACTTTATGCAAGCAAGATTCTCTAATCTAGAAACTATTTTCTAGTTTAAGGATCTGTGGTGGCGCAATGGTTAGAATGCAGCATTGCAAGCTTGCTCACTGCCAGGAGTTCAATTCCAACTGGCTGACTCAGCCTTCCATCCTTTTTTAGATTTATTATTAGAGTTGGAAGGGACCTTGTAGGTCATCTAGTCCAACCCCCTGCTCAAGCAGGAGTTCCTACACCGTTTGAGACAGATGGCAGTCTAGTCTCCCCTTGAAGGTCGCAAGTGTTGGGGCTCTCACAACCTCCGCTGGAAAGCTGTTCCACTGGTTGATCACTCTCACCAGCAGAAAGTTTCTCCTCACTTCCAGGTTGAATCTCTCCTTGGTCAGCTTCCATCCGTTATTCCTTGTTTGGCTTTCTGGTGCCATAGAGAACAGCCTGACCCCCTCCTCTCTGTGGCATCCCCTCAAGTATTGGAACACTGCTATCATGTCACCCCTGGTCCTTCTCTTCGCCAGACTGGCCAAGCTCAGTTCCTGCAACCGCTCTTTGTATGTTTTATTTTCCAGACCCTTTATCATCCTGGTTGCTCTCTTCTGCACTTTTTCTAGGGTTTCAATGTCTTTTTTGTGATCAGTGAAAAGAGGACCCAGATTGTTGGGGACAATATGCTGACTCTGTAAACCACTTAGAGAGGGCTGTAAAGCACTATGAGTCTAAGTGCTACTGCTATTGCTATTGCTATTTTGTAAGCCAACATACTGTTGCCCAAAATACAATGTACTGACACATGCATTTCCATTGTCTTTGCAAGGACACACTACACTCAGGGGTAAAATGCACTTACCTTTCCTACCGGCTTGCTAATGTGTGCACGCCATGCCCACGCATGTGCACGCTTCACTCATGCACACACCATCATTTGCGCATGTGCAGAGCCTTCTGCACATGTGCAGAGGGTCAAAACTGGGACGTGACAATGTTCCGGTTTGGGGGGGGTGCAGCTCCCACCGTTGGCACTACCGGCTCTCCGAACTACCCGCCACCGGCCCTACCAGCTCTCGTGATCCAGATAGAGCCAGCTGCATTTCACCCCTGACTACACTTCTCATACCTGGATGGACATATTTCTATAAATTTCATCCGCTGGAGATCTGGTTCTGCTTCAGGAAAAAAGTAATTCAGAAACAATTACATTGTTCTAAGTCATTCTAAGAAAGAATGGTTGTTGATTTAGAGATCTTCTGATTCTGAAAAAAATCTCACTTGTGCTTTAAATGGGTTGTACTACCTTTGAAAGAACAGGCTAATAATCTGAAAGATTTTCCTGGATTTACAGCTTCTGCTTGAGGAACAAGTATGGATCCTAACAGAAGAGCCTTAAGAGCATTGCTCTTGAAGCCCATTTGAAAGCTGTAACTGGTAGAAAATGCAGCTATCCATGCAAAGTGGACAAATCCTACCAGACTGTAATACTACTGCTGTGGGACCAATATTGGCTATTGGTTGCTACAGGTGATACCAGTGCTCTGTAAATTCCTATGTGGCCTGGTATGAGGATTTCTATGAGACTACTTATTCTGACAACCACTTATTAAGTTTGTGTGACACCCCCTCCATATGTGTCTTGTGGATTGTCAAAAATCCAATTCATTATGACTCTCATTTTGAAGAATCAGATTAGACACAAGGCTGTACAAAGAGTAAATTGGTGGTGCAGTGGTTAGAATGAAGTACTGCAGGCTACTTCTGCTGACTGCCAGCTGTCAGCAGTTCGGCAGTTCGAGTTTCACCAGCTCAAGGTTGACTCAAACTTACATCCTTCTGAGGTCAGTAAAATGAGGACCCAGATTGTTGGGGGAAATATGATGACACTGTAAACCGCTTAGAGAGGGCTGTAAATCACGGTGAAGTAATATATAAGTCTAAGCGCTATTGCTATTTTACAAAATGTAGGAGAATTTGAGTGGTGACTTCCAATTTGTTTTGGTCATTCTAGGAAGCACCAGAAAAGAAGTTGAACAACATATTTCAGTACTAATGAACTGTACTTTATAAAAATTAAAATAAACTTGCAATGATTGCTTAACTATATTGCGCATGTTAAAAAGTGAACGTTAAAAAATCTGCAAATGCTTTTGAATGAATGCGCATGAATTCCTTTCTTATAAGTTCTGACAATTTGATTTCAAAGGAAGGCACACAATTATAAATAAATAAGCCCCCAATTCCCTTGTCATTCCCTTTTTTGACTTATTAACTAAAAAAATCTTCAACATTTCCTACCAGAGATGTTTCAGCTGCCTGATAATTTGGGGTGCTTGCATATCTGTACTATTTCTAATTGTACAGTAGGTAATGTGAAATCCAGAAGTGATTGCACCCCCAATTTATATAAAAGGATTGTTATATAACACAATCTGAAGAGAAACAAGAGTAAACATTGTCTTAGTGGTGCTAAGATATGCAGACAGCTAGTGTGAACCTGCGCACAATTTGAGAATTATTGATCTCTGTGCCTGTTTATAGTATTTAGAACAGGGGTGTTCAAACTTGGGAACTTTAAGATCTATGGACTTTGTCTCCCAGAATTCCCCAGCCAGCCATGGAGTTGAAGGCCACCAGTCTTAAAGTTGCCAAGGTTAAACACCTGAATATAGAAAATTAGTATCACTTTTAAAAAAAACTCAGCAATAATTTCATTGTTGATGTTATTATTACCAAAACTAATTAAATGTCACCATTTATTCAGGCACAGTTTTGTCTTTTCCAAAGCTGTGCTTCTCTTTCTCTCATACACACACATACTTCTCATTCCCCAATCCTGTTCTTCCCATGCCTGCTCACTCCTGATGAAATTAACTTCTGAATAATACTCCATATTGCATATAAGAACAGAAAGGGGAGGGAGAAAGGTTTCCCCACCCCCATTTCTTAATACAAGAGTGATTTTTATTATATTACTGAAGAAATAAGATTGCTCTTGCCATCTCAATAAATCACCCATGAAGCCGCTTTCTTCTTTCACCCCCTCCCCTAAATTAAATTTTTATTTAAATAAAAGTGTTATGTTTGTATTTGAACTGACAGCTAAATCTGATAATTAGAGTGCATGAAGTTAGCTTTGATTGGCATTGTAATTGGATTGTCATTGGGCTGAAAACCTATTATCTTTGGATCATGCCCCATGAAATCTCTTGAAGTAACTTTGCTGCCAGTCATTAAAGTCACCATCTTGGCTTACAAATGAGGTTTTGAAAGGCGTGTTTTTTTTTAAAACACACATTGGAAATATAATTTAAACTACTGCAATTGTACTACCATTCATTAAAAGTATATTAAAATTATGGTTCATTTTCTAAATATTTTCCATATTTTATTAAATTTCATTTTTACTAATCTATCTGCAAAAACACATGTTACTCATTATCAACTGGAGTGGGGATTTGTCAATATGCTATTCATCAAAAAGTGCACAATTCTTAGCTTTTCTTAATTAGGATTTTTGTGTGTGAATGGAATGAAATAAAGTTAAAATAAAACAAAGTGAAATGGAAAAGTGAATCAAGTATTCCATACCAATAGATCTATTTCAACAATAGTACAACATGTCTGCAATGAAAGAATTGGCTAAAACCAATTGCTTAAACTGGACATACACTATTAAGTGTCTAATCATTCTTTTATACTTTTAAGAAGGCCTATTAGGCTACATTAGTACATTGTTTTAATGGAACAATTACAAATGCACGGCAGGTCTTTTTATTACTTTAAAAACCTGAACTGAGGAATATGTAGAAAAAACAGCAGCAGGAGACAGGAAGAGAAGCAGGAGTTAGCAAATGCTGATTACCTTGCCAGGATAGATATTAAAAAAAAAACCCGCCATGGATTTTAGGATTGCATTTGTGACCTACACTAGAGCAAATTTTGCTACAGTGTGGACTGTTTTGGGTCTGCTGTGGCCTTTCCCAGATGGAAAATCCACATTGTTTTTAGGAAAACTGATTCAGATTTTTTTAAAAAAAGGTTTAGCTGTTTAGTTAAATTTTAAAAAAGAGATTATGTCTGAGAAATGTATGAGTAAAAAAAAAAGCTGATTCAGAAGAGACTTCCAGTAAGGAAAGGGCAGACTAAGGTCACATAGTCAGCAGAGAAAATGGCAGCCACCAAATCATATCTGGAGAAAGGAGAAATCTTGAGATCACTCATACCTACTCTGGATAGTTGGGCTTGTTGGTGAGTAGGTAGAAGAAAGTAACATTTTTGTGATTGCTTGCAAACATATGCAACAGTGCTTGCAAAATCGATGGGAAATTGTAGAACAGCTCATATTGCACTACTTCTCTACAAGTTGCATTTGTTATCAGCTTGCTTCTGGGTCCAGTTCAAGGTGCTGGCTTTAACCTTAAAGCCCTTCATGGCATGGGACTGGGGTAACTGAGGGATTGCCTCTCCCTGATTATATCAATCCACCCAGAGGCGCGGGAGGAAACAAACCGGCAGCGAGGTAAGTTAGAACCCACCCCTGAATCCACCCCATTAGAACTGGCAGAGAAGGCATGCTGCAGATATCATTAGCTAGGGGCCTACATTTGGCAGGTCCCAAGAGATGTGCCTTCTCTGTTATGGCATCCATCTTCCAGAATATTCTTCTCCCTCAAAATAGATTAGCACCATCCTTTTTGGCATCCTGGAAGGCCCTCAAGGCCTGGTTATGTTATCAGGCCTAGAGCTCTCAGGAAACTGAAGACATGATTAGATGGCTCCATTGCTGAGCTGGCTAGTCTTACCTCTCTTTGCTTAAGATTTATATATCTGTTTTTATAATACCGGTATATATATTAATGTGATTTTTATATTTGTTGCTTTTATCTCTGTTGTCTTATATGCTTGTTGTATGCTGTCCAGAGTTGCTTTTGGTGAGACGGGCAACTATACAAATTTGATTACTAAATAAATGAAAATCATCAGCCCATATTGATGAAAAAATGCAATGAGGAAATTAAGAAGAATTTGGCAGGAGGGGAGAGCTCTAAAAGGTCAAGATAATGGCCAGGACCTTATGATTATAGCTCTGCTTCTTTTTTACATTCTTGTGTAAAAGCTGCCATCTTGAAACATACTCTGATGCCCTTGGATAAATGTATATTGATCTCCTGCTAATTTTCCCTCTTGAGCAGTCTGCAGTGACCGCAAGTAGGAGCAACTAAAATAGCTTGTGGTGAAGTAGGCCTTTTAAAGGAATCGTACCCTCCAACTATTTATCTTGACTATTCATCCCAGGCAAGCCATTTCTCCTCATATTTACCTTATGGAAATACTTTACCATTTAATTTTTCTTTTTGGCTTGGATAATAATTTATTTCTGAAGGACATCTCTTGGAGCCATATTAAATAATGACATTCTGCAACTATTTTTATGTGGGCATTGCTTTTTTGGAACGGGTTATTTCCTTTAGATGTTATTTGGCATGCATTTTTATTTAATGGCATTGATTTTAGTGGCTTTTAATATAGATTAACAGCTTTCAGTTTAGCAAGCTATTGTTAAACTATTCTGTAAATTGTGCAGAGATTAAGAATAAGGTACCAATCAATAGAGATAGGCAAAGAAAGAATTGAGAAAAATCTTCCAGTCAGGCCAAAGCCAGGTCAATTCAGTATACTCTAGATTTATCAAGTGGCCAGCATGACATTTCAAGGAAACAAAGTTCGGGTGGGTGGGTGGGGGACCTTTCTCAATGTCTGCCTCCATAAATTTTTCTGAGGTGCTATCACTCCGAAACTGGAGGTTTCATTAAGTGGATCAGTAATGGACAGACCTATCCCCTCATGAATCAACTGAGAACTTATTTCATTCAGTTATGAGACTTAAATCAAACTTCATGGAAGGGAGGTAGGAATGTTCTTCCCCTTTCATCCCATACCTATTGTATTAGCATTTTGGCCATACATTGGGAAAATCAATTTAGAGAAGATTTCTTGGGAAATAGGAGTAGCATTTGCTACTCATTTGCTTTGCTATGTTGGTACACTTCGTAATAAGCGACTTACTGCTTTTGAGTACTGCACAGCATTCTGTTTGGCTGGCCTTTGACTTAATAAAGTATCTCAATATTTTCCTTCCTTCTTTTCTTCTTAATTATAGCTGGAAGACCTCTAACCTAAAAGCTTTCATTCTGAATTTAGTATAATATCACAGGGTTGGGAAGAAGGGGAAAAATAAAGGAAGGGAGAGTGGAAAATAAAAGTAGGAGAAAGAAATTGCTGTATCCACTTGGGTATTGGATTTATCTCATTTTCCAAGCCATCACTCATATAATCACACTAAGAGAGGAAGATTTTTACAACTGGGAATGTTTGAATGCAACCTGTGCTGGATTCTATAATATTCTTGGTTCCCTTTCTTATAAACTAAATAGTGGCATTCATTTGTTTCCAAATAGAACATAGGTGAGTTACTCTGCCCCATAAAAACATGCAGCCTTCATAACCATAAGAAACCATGGCCGCTTTTTTCACTGGCCACCCAATCAGGACATTTATCTGACCTAAAAAAAAAGAATCAGTATTTTCCTCCTCTTCCATATGGCAGGAAACTGAGCAGTATGGTTGCTGCCAGTTAGTTAGTAGAGGATTGGTGGGGAATACATGGCTGGTTTTTTAATGTTAACAATAGGAGACCAGTAGCTTATTTATTTATTTTATTTATTTATTTTGTCAAGTACGTGTTAGTAATATAGATGTAACATTGTTTATGTACATAAGATTGGTACTGATAAGAGGGAACATTAGGACAGGGACAGTAGGCACACTGGTGCACTTATGCATGTCCCTTACTGACCTCTTAGGAATCGGGTGAGGTCAACAGTGGACAGTCTTAGGGTAAAGTTTTGGGGGTTTGGTGACGAAACCACAGAGTCAGGTAGTGAGTTCCAGGCATTTACCACTCTGTTGCTAAAGTCATATTTTCTACAGTCAAGTTTGGAGCGGTTCACTTTGAGTTTGTATCTGTTATGTGCTCGTGTATTGTTGTGGTTGAAGCTGAAGTAGTCATTGACAGGAAGGACGTTGTAGCGGATAATTTTATGAGCTATGCTTAGGTTGTGCTGAAGGTGACGTAGTTCTAAGCTTTCTAAGCCTAGGATTTCAAGTCTGGTTGCATAAGGTATTCTGTTGCGAGTAGATGAGTGGAGGACTCTTCTCGTAAAGTATCTCTGGACACTTTCTAATGTATTTATGTCCAATATGTGGTGTGGGTTCCAGACAGATAAGCTGTATTCGAGGATTGGTCTGGCGAATGTTTTGTATGCTCTGGTTAGTAGTGTGATATTACTGGAGAAGAAGCTACGTAAGATTAGGTTAACAACTCTTGAAGCCTTGCAGTGGACTTTGGCACTTAGGTGTGAGATAAGAAGAAGAGAAGGCAGGGAGGGAGACATAAAAGAATGAAGGTTGTGTGTATGTTTGTGTATAGTATATGTATATGTAGAATACATATACAGACATATATGAAGATAGAAATGTGTGTTTGGTTTTTGGCTGCCTGCTTTGAAGCTGAAGCTGAAAATATTTCCCACTCATGAGATAACATGTTATTTATCACTCATAGATGATTTCTCGCTGTTGCTTAAACTCAAGACACAGAATAGGCAGTGGAGGGCAATAAGAGGAAGGGGGAAAAGTTTATGATCCTGTAGTGATGATCATATTACTGGGAGATCGTTATCTTGGTTTGCGCTTCATCAGAATTTCCTTTATCGGACGACCACACTTTTTCTCAAGTGACTAGTAAAATTTTTATCATAACCGCTAAGTAGAAAATGAATCTTTGCAAACATTCCGAAACTTTTTTGTCCCAGTAATGCAGCTGTTAAATATAAAAGAGACCACGAATATTTTTCAGTCCTGTTCTCTGATTGACCTCCTTATTTATTTTATTGGAAATTGATTTTCTTCCATGGATTTAAGATAGTTTATTCACAAATCCCAATTTTTTCCAAAGTTCCAGGGCTGCTCAAAAATTCTCAGATTTTCAGCATGTGGAAAAAAGCCACTTTCTTGAGGATATTTAATAAGTTTGAGGAAACAAGTTGGAACCTCAGGTTTCCCAGATGAGAATGAGCTGCTCTCAGTTGGAGTCCTTTAGGTGCTCTGAAAGGGTGTTACATTCTATATGGACTTACATTTGATTTGGAACTTAGCTACTCAGATTTCACACTTCTCTGAATAATGCGATACTATTCTAGGCAGTTTGTATATACAGTATGTGTGTGTACTGTGTACACACACACTTGGAATAACATCTTTCAGAAGTACATATGTGACCACATATTAACATAGGTATGTAGGTGCTATTTTCAGATGAGTTCTTATAAAAGAAATTCACAGATTGATGTGGCTATGATATGAAAACAAATTCTGGGCCAGAATCTGTTTCTGAATTATCTGGAAAACAAAATGCCTCTCTAAAATAACCTTCTGTTTTTACCCTTATTCTGAAATTCCCTGAGGAATTCTTTTCAACTGTGTCTGTCTGCATGTTTGTTTGTTGGTTACAAAGCAGCAGAGAGTGTGCAATGTTTCTTTTGCAGTACACAATTGTCCATCATTCTGCATCCTTTCTGGGTACCAGGTTTCTTGGCCTGAAAAAGCTCCAGATGGAAAGCCCCCCATGATGTTGCCTTTGAGATGCTTGGGATGTGTGGGTAGGTGCAGGGGTGGGTTCCAACTTACCTCGCTGCCGGTTCGCTCCCTTCCGCGCCGCGTGGGCACGCCTCATGGGCGCGCGCATGCACAGTAACAAAAAAAATCTGAAATAAATGAATGAATGAATGAATGAATGAATGAATGAATGAATGAATGAATGAATGAATGAAGCCAAAAAAAAAGATGGCAACCGCATGAACAGTTTTGGAACTCGGCTTCTGCGCATGCTCAGAAGGAAAAAAAATTAAATAAAATAAATAAAAATTCATTAAAAAAAAAAAAGATGGCGGCGCCCACGGACCGGCACTGACCAATCCGGTTCGGTGATGTCATCGTGATGTCACCAGCGGGTCACTACCAGTTCAGGCGAACTGGTCTGAACCAGGAGGAACCCACCCTCTGACTATGGCAGAGATGTTTCCACAGTGAAAGCTATGGCCTTCATCAACACCTTTGGGTCATCTTTTAACTAAGAAAATACAAGCACACAAACACACAGGTTAACAAAGTATAACTGAATGCCTTCCGTTAAAAAAAAGGGGGTGGGTACCCTTCAATTGAAAGGAAGTATTTGACAAAAATGCAGAATAAATTTTTGGCACATCATTAAAGACTCATGAATATCAAATGTACTGAAATAGACAAAATTAGTTCATCCTTCCTTATTTCAGCAGAAGTTAGTCTTTGGAATAATGCAGATCCTTATCTCCTGTTGACTATGTTTCCATGTCCCTCTATTTTATTGTGAAGTTATTTCTGCAAATGAGGCTGAAATTGCTGGCCACAGGCTTGCATTTCATGGAACTGTATATGGAAGAAATCCCTGTGTCTGAAAACCAGAGTAAGATTGCGAGACGGGCCAGCAGGCTTCCCTGAAACATTTTGACTTATTGGCATTACAGATGGAAATATGATTGGCCAATCAAGCTAAAGAATTGACGCTAGCCCAGTAGTATCAACTCAACATTTACAGAGCTATTTTGAAAGACACAGCAAAAATTTGCAATGGGACTCTCTATTGCCGCTCCTTGCTATTTCCATCAGTTATAAGCAATTCATTGGCAATTCCCTTTAAAGTCATGCAGGCATTGAAACTCTTGTGCAGCTCTGCAAAAGTGACCTTTTAATGACGTTCCTCGCTATTAACTTTATTGTTAATCTTTAAATAATGACGTGGGAGGCGTGCTATTCTCCACTTGGTTTGTAAGTTCCCTTATCATCCTTAGGCATCTCTGGGGTAGTGGGGAAATCTCATAGTTACAGATATCCTTCAGTTTGAAATTAAAGTTCCATGTTCAGTTGTAGACAGTGGTGCCACTGGGGTAGGCCTGTGGATCAGATATTACGGTTCACTCAGCAGGATGAGCAGGCAGGGGGCAAACTGACTGCCAGGGCTGCTTTGCCAGTCGAGACACAGTGCATACGATCAACTAGAGTGATGGGGTGGGCAAGAGTGGGCAACCTGCTCTTCAATCAGTTATCAGGCTACATCATGCCTTCTAGCAAACAGGGCCAGGGCTTTCAGTGAAGGGCTAGGGGAATTCAAGAACAGGAATAAAAGCAGGAGGCTTCCACAATGCCATCAGGATTTCAAATTACTTCGCCACTACCTTTGTAATAATCTTCCCCATCAGAGTACCCTTAGAGCAATCTTTTTTTAAATTTGGCAACATTATGGTGAGTGCTGCCTGAGGAATTCTGGGAGCTAAAGTCCACAGATTTTAAAAATTGCTAAATTTGAAAAACACAGCTCTAGCTAAACTGAGATTGTAATCCCAGATTTTCCACATTTTGCCATGCTGGCAGAGTTTTGAAAATTAGCATCTCAAGGCTCTAAGTACCAGACCAGGGACAGATGCTGTATATTGTAAAGATATTTCCTTTTCATCTATGTCCTAGGTGGGGACATGGCCTCATATCGAAAGATCCTCATCAAAGAGCCTTCTTGGTCAATCTCTCCATTCAAGACAGCTCTGAATATGAAACTTTTCCAGAGATTCTCATGGCACACAAAATTAAAAGCATAAGCCTAAAGTATGGAATGGCAACCCCATCATTTTCCTGGCACCAAGTTCAAGGTGGGCAAAGAGATGTTCTACCTGCGAAACTAAATTAACCTTGGTGGTAGGTTGTCACCCAATTGAATTCTTCCCTTCCCACCATCCTGCCTCATGCTGGCTAAAATAACCAACAGCCTGGGGGGAAGATTCCTAAGAGCTTGTTTTTGAGTAATATTTATTCTATTTCTATTTATAATTTTTTATTATTAAGTTACCTTTAATAGTGTAATTGTTAACAATTATTATTGTATAGTTATCATGAGTGGAAGGCTATGCATTCAGATAAATGTTGTACTACCTCTGTTGGGTTTACATGTCTTTCTCCCCCTTTACACATATGCTCCTATCTATTCATAATCATTATGCACATTCTCTTTTTCCCTTTCCTGAAAACATATACAAAATGATACGGTGCTAGTGCTGTCTAAAGATGTGGATTGGGCACTTTCTCAGAGGTTACATCTGTCTGGACCTTTGCTTTCAAAGGAATGTTCCCTTCTTTCAAAAGCCTATAAGATTGTTCATTTTTGTCACAATGCATTGTTTTTATTACTTTTTTTCTCATCATTATTTTTTTTAATAAATAGCTCAATGCAGTGAACATACCTAATACTCCTTCCTTCTCCCTTTTTCCTACAACAGCAACCCTCTGAGATTAGTTGGACTAAGTCAGAGTGGCTGACCCAAGATCATCCAGCCAGCTTTCATGCCTAAAGTGGGACTAGAACTCCATCTTCTGGTTTCTGGCCTGGTGCCTTAACCCACTTCTGCAAACAGTCAATAGAGTTAGCAGAGTGTGCGTTGTTGTTTTTTTGAGGGAGGAATTAAAGAAAAGAAAAAGGAAGCCTCCATAATGTTTAATTTAAAAGACCATCATTCAGAACATTGACCCCTCCATCACTTCCCCTTCAAACTTTTTCAGTTCTTGGACTTCACACCCGACTTTCTGCCTACATGGTCAAGTAAAACATAACATTGAGCAAGCCAACAGAATAGGCATAAGTTTGAATGAACCCAACTCATGTTTTCTCACACTGATTTTATAAATGCAGGAGAATGTCCAATTGTTGGGGTGTGCCTCTGCCTCATGAAACTACCGTAACATTTTTGCCTCATTCTTGTAGGTACTGACTCCATTCCCAGTGGATAGTGAGAGTTGTATGTAATCAACCCTCCACAGTATTCAGGGGTTTTTCATTTATTTTATCTTAAGTATAGAGGCAACCTGATATTATCAACTACATGATATGCAAAGGAACAGGGAACAATAATAACCAACACTGCTTTGGGGTAATAACACAACTGAACTTTTCCTGAAGATCAGGTACAATTTGGGTTGGGTTCTAACAATATTCTTATGTGTTCTCCACTTGTTCTCATTTGTCCTTCACTCAGATAGCCTTGCAAACTTTTATTCAATGCTGATTGCATTAAAGAAAGCAAAAAATCCAACCTAAACCGAAATATCACTTTGTTTGCATGCTCTGGCATCATCATTATTCACCACAATCGGATGTCCATAAAACACATTAAAAACTATTTCCTTGAGCAAGGAAATGGGATGGGGAGAAACAGCTCTCTGCAGTATGTATCATTTGTATACTTGAATTGTAAAATGTAAATTGATATATAAGAAAATGCCCCATTAACTTTTTTCATTAATGACAATAATACATTTTGTGCTGCCATTGGAGGAGGATCTGCACCAGCCAAGAGACTAGAAAGATGAGTGGCAAGTGGTTCTTTTGTACAGGAGAAAAATGAAGGCTGTCAGACAACATATTTAGAGGGCAAAAAGAGAGATGATTGTCTTGTTTCTCTTGGTTATATTTCCTCATCAGATGCATCTTTGTGTTA
This sequence comes from Diadophis punctatus similis, assembly GCA_023053685.1. Lineage (NCBI taxonomy): Eukaryota > Metazoa > Chordata > Lepidosauria > Squamata > Dipsadidae > Diadophis > Diadophis punctatus. The sequence goes on along the minus strand of JALIGW010000001.1, from coordinate 32,610,804 downwards.
TGAGCCAAATGTGAACTTTCAAGCCTCTTGATTCAAATCTTGGTATTCTCCTTAGACCATATTCTCCCCAATCCATTCCAGCTAACCAATATTAACTCCAGTCCACACTATCCCCTTAGGATAAAAAATGTGTCTGTATCTTTTCTTCTTTTTCAGTTCTGGCCCTGCTTACCTTTTATAAAATAGGGAAACACAACCTCTACTTCTCAAAGCCTGACATGGTCCTATCAGAATCCTTCAAAATCTTTGCCAAATAAAAAATGTTCATGTGACGGAGATTGACAATTATGGGACATAATCATAAGGTGTTTGTGCACCAGGCACTTTACCCATAGGAGATAAGCAGCTGAGGCTCTAGTAGGGTCTCCAACCTTGGCAACTTTAAGACTGTGGAGCTTTGCTGGCTGAGGAATTCTGGGAGTTGAAGTCCACAAGTCTTAAAGTTGCCAAGGTTGGAGACCCTACTAGAGCCTCAGCTGCTTGTCTCCTATGGGTAAAGTGCCTGGATATAAAGTTGGCTTAAGAAATCCCATTCCCGATTTAAATCTTTTTCTCCATTTTGCCCAGAATGATGGCGAGGTATTCTGTCTAGACCAGGGGTGGCCAAACCATGGCGCATGCGCCAAACATGGTGCATTGGATGATTACAAGTGGCGCATTGCATCCTTGCGCCTACTTATTTTTTTAAAATAGGTGTCATAACTGAATTCATCTTAATATTTTCAACACCAAAGTGATCTCAGTTCAATTTGTACAGCCTTCGGTAATGTTCAACTTCTCGGTGTCTGAAACTTAGAATAGAACTTGTGAGATGTTACTTTAGGCGGGTTTACAAACGTACATATATTTTTATCGGTGTTGCCATTGCGCGTTACGATCGCAAACACCGCACACTAGCAACACATCATGTGTTTGAAGTCACATACGAATGAGCGGCGAGCGTTCAATATGGTCAGTCAGTTCTGAGTGAGCCATCATGACGTGGATTTTGAAGCAGTGTTTTATTGAGTGTACTAGCGTGGTTTTTGTATTGAGAGTGATTGTAAGACAGATTCAAGATTAAATATATATTACGTTTGTCAAAAAAGAGCGCCACTACTTTTTCTTGACGCGAGCATAGAATTCAAATTCCACATAATTGATATTCTGTGTGATACGACGTACGTTCTTGTGATCTATTTGTTCTTTTTCACTTTTTTTAGTTTGACACTTTTCTATGCTTAAATTCCTGTTATCCATTACAGTGCAAAAGAAAATTGAATTGCGTGATTGAGTTATTCCTTTTCCTCTCTTAAGCAAAGCAGATCCTACCCCTATCCCTATTTTACAACCCCAAATGTGAAAGTAAGAAGGTAAAAAGTGTGCTTGAGTTGTATGGCGCATCTGAACTCGTCTGTGAAAAAATTGGGGCATGGTATGCTTAAGGTTGGCCACCACTGGTCTAGACCATGGTTAACATGACCCTTGACTGCTGGTTTCTCCTGGTTTTTTTTTCTTCCCACCCATGCTAGGAAAGCAAACACCATTTGCTTATTGTTGTAAAAGGACTTTTTTTTTTTGAGGACTGACAAAAATGAAACAAAACACAGTTTTGCAGTTCTTCCTCCCATCTGGACTAGAAGGAAGAACTTTGAAGAACTTTTGTCAATTACTTACTTTTAAAAGGAAAAAGAAAGAAATCTGAACTTATATTAAAAAAAAGAAAATTAAACAGCAAGGATTTTTTCTGTTGTTATTACTGAAGCTGTGAAGAAACAGACAATCAAAAGTCCAGCCTTTCATAGCAGGAAATCTGGAAGCCCAATATAAAATTCTATTTAATTCTATTTTAATTAATTTCCCAGTTATATCAAATTTAGCTTTTCTGTAAGCCCCATCCCTTTTATGAGGATGAATTTCATCAGGCAGCTCAAATGATTGGAAAAAGATTTCATAGCCCTGATTGAAAATGTTTAGTAGTTGGTCTAAACCGGATGCTAAGAAACCTTCTCAGGCAGGACTTACCATATTTTTTGGAGTATAAGACGCACCGCAGTATAAGACGCACCTTAGTTTTGGGGGAGGAAAACAAGGGAAAAAGGCCTCTGCCTCCCAGCAATTTGCCAAACAGCAAACAGCAAACAGCACAGATGATATACACTGTTTGCTGTGTATTTCTGTGCATGTGTGCCTGACCCATAGAAATGGCAAAGAATTGGAGAAATGTACATTATGGCAGTATATTAATCCCAGAAATTTTTCTTAAATGTAATCACACTAACTCCTCCTAATTATTTAAATAGATCTACTCCAAATATGACTAAGTCAGGGTTTCTCAGCTGGCTTATTTTAATACTAATACTTAATACTAATACTTAATACTAAAACAGGACATTTCAGATTATATTTTTACAGATCTTTAAAATTGATGTGGCTTTCTGGAAGTATTCTCTGCTATTTAAAAGAAGATACAATAGCACTGGGCCTCTTCAGAGCAAGCATTTATTTTAAAAAGCTTCTTCATTTTGTTAAGTTGTCTAGAACAATAATAAAGCAGTCTTTAAAAAAATAAGTCTAATAATTAGAACACTCTACAAACATTTAACAAAATAACATATTAACAGAATCTGCTTCTACCTAGGATAGAACTCACAACCTCCTGATTGTGAGGCAAGAGCTCTACCTCTAAGCCAAAGCAAGTATAGCTTACCTCCTTGCAATTTCAGCAGTCTAACATTGCCAGCAGTTTATCTCCCAGCAATTTGTCTCATCACAGCCACCGTAGTTAGTTTCATTTCTCTTTTTGAGGGTAAAAAGGTGCGTCTTATACTCCGAAAAATACGGTACTTTCTTAAATGAAAAGTAATCTCCTTCAACTCCAATGCATGTACGTTACGTCTTATGGATCAGCAGGAACAATCCTTTTGCTTTCTCTTCAGCATTGTCAACAATGACCAATCTATTCTAAAGAGGAAGGTACTCTGAATATATCAATATAAAGGGATAATATAAAAGTTCTCCTATTCAGAATCAAGCCTGCCAGATTGAGTTGGATTTTACGTTTTCCTCTGAATTTTAGATTCTTTTTTTAAAACAGCTTAGTCCCAGGAAACCTGAAAGGCAGTGTACTATACTGCTTGATGTGTTGGACTATGAACGGAGAGGACCAACTTCAAATCCAGTGGTTATGCTCATACAACATGATTAACTTGGTCAGGTAAAGAACACAACAGATCTATTCACATGGTGTCCTACATCTGGTTAGCATCAAAAATTATAGGATTTGGGGGCTTAACGCAGGGGTGAAATGCTCCCGGTTCGGGCGGGCCGGTCGGTCATCATAGAGCCGATAGCGATCGCATCGCGAGGCGTCCCCCCCACCCGCTTTCCCCACCTGCCTGGATGCCGCCATTTGGTTTTTTTTACCCTCTGTGCATGCGCAGAACGCTTTGCGCATGCGCAGAGGGTAAAAGAACCCAAATGGTGGCGTCCAGGCGGGTGGGGGAAGCAGGTGGGAGGACGCCTCGCGTTGCGATCACTATTGGCTCTATCGGCTCTATGATGACCGACCAGCCCACCCAAACCGGGAGCATTTCACCCCTGGCTTAATGTATTGTGAAAACCCAGCTCATTTGGTTAATCCATGACTTAGAATATTGATTAATTTAGTAACCAGACTGTTTATGATGTCTGATTGCAACTGGTAACTAACTCTCAGTCCAAAACTGATGGAGGAAGCTGAGCTCCTTGAACTCCTGAAAAAAAAATGGGGTTCAAATGTAACACATAGAAAAAGGATGATTTTAGTATTTTTTATTTAGAACTAGCTGATTACCCGGTGTTGCCCGGGTATTTATTTATCCCAATCTTGTATTAGACAGGAAAAGGAATGAATTATATCTATAGTGTCAAATCAGAGCAATTTTATTTACAAGGTTTTAAAAGTATAAGGACCTTGTTCAAATCCCAGCTACGGAACTTGTGGACAGCTGGGGGATTTAGCGCCACAACAATGGGTCTAGGCGTTGATCTTTATCTCCAGTTGACTACTGTAGGAAACTGTGTAGTGGATTAGACAGACCATTACCTGATCCAGCTGGACTCTTCCTGAATGGTTCTGTGAGAGTAGATCTTCTTCCCAGGCATTTAACAAAAAAGATATCACCCCACGACTGAAATATAACTGTTTGCTATTGGATGTAATATACAGCTGCTCTGCCAAATCATTTGGATTTATGTGCATCCCTTCAATTTGGGAACACAGCAAGTGCCTTAAAATACAATTCAGTAAACCACGTTGTGTCTTGCAAGACGGCTAGAACTGCTCTATCCATCCTCTTCCTGGGAATGAAGGCATTCCGTTGCTAGATGACAATTGCTGTATCACATGCCAATTGATTAAAACTGAGATTAATAATTTGCCCATAACTGATACATCATGCTCTGAGAGATAAAAGAGCATCTGATATTAAACATGCACGGGGGTGGGTGGGAGGGGAGCTGTGAGGAAGCTGCCTTCAGTAAATTGCATAGAAAAATTACACAGTACATTTAAATTACCATTTGCTTAGCAACATGCCCTTGCTGACATATCAGTGAGGCTATAAAATGATCGATTTACTTTAATTTTCTACTGAATCGCATACGCACACACGCACACACACACACATATATATGTGTGTGTGTGTGTGTGTGTGTGTGTGTGTCCGTCCGTCCCTGTGCATGTATATGTGCATGCATGCGTGCACACACACACCCAGATACACAGCTGTCAGTAACCATCCCTCCCTTCCCCGTGGCATGCTGATTCACTCTGTATATTAAATTTGCTGGCAAGGAGCAAGGCGTTAACAAAAAGTAACAGATAATGTGAACATTTCATGCATAATCTGTAATATGAGATATGTATTAATAGGGAAATTATGATGCATTCAATTATTCTGAAATGCCTTCCAGAGATGTTTTGATTTGGCTGCACACTGATAGCAGAAGCACAGCAGGGAACATGGAGAGTGATGAATAACCTAATCTGGTAATCTTGAAATGGGCACTGTTCACAGTTAGCCTGAAACAGGCCAGGGTGGAAGCAGCTATGCTTTGCAGATACAGCTTGGTTTAAAAGAAAGGGGGAAAAAAAGACCCTCAAGTCTCTTGACAATAGGCATGCTGCTAATTAATAATACACTGACACCTCTGATTCGGCAAGTGATGATTCTTATTGAAAAGGGGAGGCATGCTTTCTCACTGCAGGAGACAAAGCAAAATAATTTCCAAGCAGGCCACTCTTTCCAGTGCATTACCACCAGATTCTGGGTCCACCAGTAGTGCTCTGGGCTGGCATTGTGGAGGTGTTTTGAGATACCTCGTTTTCCCTGCCTTCGGTAAAACTGCTTAAGATGCTAAGCCTTCTCAGTGTAAAGAGATTCTTTTTTTTAGTTACTTGCTTGCATATGGAGATGTTATTCACTCACATATTTATTTATTTAATTTTTAAAAATTAATACAGCTACCCATCTTAAACAACTCTGGGTGGCTCACAACCACAGTGAAACTAGTGAATACAAAACAATCATAAAACCGTAAAACAATCAAATAAAAACTCAAACCCTGCTGCCTTAATCATCCCCTTGGGATACCCCCACAACAAGCTCCAATTGTGCTCATTTTGTGTTTTCTGTTCTCTTCTCTTCTATCCTATTCCAGCATGTCAGTAAAAAGCCTGGTAGCTTTATATCTAAAAAAAAGAATGGACCTGTTGAATTGCCAGGGATGGGTGCTCCATAAGGCACTCTTCTGAGGCCCAACTAGGTGGCAGGATTTCAGAGAAGGAATCTGGAGCATGTCTGCTCTATCTGATCTAGTGACATATCCCTTCTACATCAGATGAGGATGGTCACCATAATAGGAGTTAGTGGTGTCTACCCCACCCCCCCAAAGAGCCTAATACTTCCGATATCAACTCATTCTAAAAAAAGATCATACATCATACCAGGGGATGGTTCCGGTTACGTTAGCTACCGGTGCGCATCGCAAGCATGCGCGGAAGTGAAATCACGTCCCACCGTGCAATTTCACTTCCGCGTATGCTCAGGATGACATTACAAGCCGAAACACAGCTGAGGAGCTTCTCAGCTGTGCTTCGGAGGAAGAATAAAGGTCAGTATTCACACAAGGGCGGGTGGGAGGGCTTTTTCCTGACAGCTCAGGACGTGGAGAAGCGCCAAAAAATGACATCATCGCCGGGCTCCTACCGGAGCTGCGCTCCACACCGCACTGGTAGGAACCCACCACTGCATCATACATCCTAACAAGAAACATACAATACCATACATTCTAACAAGAATCTCAGTGTGACGCTGACATCACAAACTCTGTATACTGTCTGTTTTCCTTGGATGTATTTGCTGGATCTATTTTAGTCCAGCCATGATCCAAATAGATTATTTGCAGAACTATTAACTCCTCTTCCTTTTCAGTGTGGATCAAAACAAAGGGAAAAGGAGTCAACATTAGAGTGCTAATATTAAAATAAACACGTTACTGATAAAGAACTACAAACAAAGTCCTAGCATGCTGAGAAGAGAAGGAGATGGGTTTTGTTTATTTATTTACGTTGTTGCATAAAACATTTGATGACAATTGCTGATCAATTGATAAATTGCAGGGTAAAGTTTCAATGCAATTTGGCAACAAGACAAAATGGTGCAGCTTTTCCTCAGCACAAGGAAAGGAGGTGGGTTTTTATTAGGTGACAGGAATGGGAAACAAATGAACTTGCGGGCTGTGTAGTGGATTGACCCCAAGAGGAACAGAAGATCAAGCAAATCTGTCAAAAAGATAAAACCACTGGGTTCCCTAAGATTACCTGTGTACTTAGGAACTGAGGGTTAAATATTAAACCTGGAGAGACACTGTATATCAGACCCTTTGTTGGTCCTCATCTGGCTGTGACACTTTTTTTTTGTTATGGTAACCTTCCAATAATCCCCATAGCAAAGTTTGCTTCATGTGGTCTCTGGCATCATTTTGATAGTAAGTCTTTTAATGGACATTTGCAGATCTGCTTTCTTCCTGCTGTTTCTTTTCTCGTCTTTGAGATTGTAACTGTTTCTCAGGTACGTTATTATAATTTTCAATTACACCAATATGAAATAGATAGCCTGTGTGTGAAAGCATCCTCTAGTTTTAATGCTATGATTTATCAAAATCTCAGTTTATTAACATCTGTATACTGCTATCCAATATATGAAAGTTCTTCAATCCTTTTGGGCTTGTGGGCAAATTTTCAATTTTGAGAACATGTTATGGACACTGGTAAAATGACTGTTGGGGATATAATCAACCTTTTCTCATAGAATTCTCCCCAGTTCTCCTGCTTCCCTTATCCTTTTTCCAGGCAGGGGGTCACACTTCCAAACAAAGCACTCAGTTGCAGCCACCTTTCTTTTTTCTTTTTTCTTTTTCTTTTTTTTTTTAGGAAAGCTTATATAGCTCAATTGGAACTAAAGGCATTTTGGGAACTAAAAAAAAAAAACGATGCCAGAGACTGGTGCTTTACTTTGCAGCCTGACAGCTTCTCAATTTTTAATTAAAAGATTAATTTTATTTTAATTTAATCAGGTGGAGAAGGGAGCCTGACCAGAACAAAAGAAGTTGGCTGTTAGCCCTTCTATATAATGTGAAATTTACTTCTGAGTAAACATGCATGAGTTTAGTTGTTAATTCTACGTTGTGTGAACTTTCCATTTCAGCACCTTCTCTTAACTGGTCCGTGAATCGCTAAGGGACAAAAAAATATCTGCCCAATTGTGAGATGTTCACCCCTATTCTCTTCTTTTCCCCCAATTGATGTAACTAGTGAGTATTAGAACTTTAAAACTATTACTGAGGAAATTAATGCATTTGTCTAATCTTCTGTGATGATCTTTAGAATAACAGATGTGCGCTTCAGATGTTTTAAGGTGATGCTTTTTAGAATTGCTGCCATTTTAGCATTGAAAGACAGGAAAAGAAGGCAGGTGCCTTTGTTTAACTGGGCAATTTTGTTTTGTGCAGGGCTATCAACTGATTAAGTCTGTCTGAGCAATTCATTATCTGATTTTTATAGTGATTAATCAATGAAAGTTGCATTAACTTGCATTTTATCAAAGTATATTAAGAGGAAGGAGAAGAAACTCCATTTATTTTGTGGAGAAAATAATAGTTTAACAAAATTCTTTTCTGATAAAGCAGTAATAAAAAAATGAGACATAATTCATGTAAAGCTCAGTGTAAGGGGACAACATTCTATTTTATTAGCAAGCAAAGTGTCAAATGCATTAAATCATTTACTGCATTCTGCAGCCCTGGTCACTTGTGCTTCTACTTATATGTCTATCTGTCTATGTGCATATGTACATAACCACCCACAGCACCAATATACATACATATACACACAGACATATGGATATATTGTTGTCCAATTTAGCAAGGTTTGACAGATTGGCTTGGGACAGGAGTAGCTCTGGCATAGTTTGCTCACTGTTATGCCACAGCTGCTTACATATGGATTGCCTTTTGTCCAGTATTTAGAAGTGTGAGTTCAAGGTACTGCAGGCAACTGACTGACAGGGGTACATTAACAAGAATATTTGATTGTCATTATACTGTCTTATCTAGCTATCAGTTTATTTTTACTCATTAGACTCATTATGACATATACTGTATACAGTATGTCTACACATGGATCAAGATATTTGAAATACTGATTGTTTTCCCCATATAAATCTGCTGGTTTTAAGATCTTCAGAACAGGACAAATGGTGGACAAAGTTCAAGGTGGTGATCATGGTTGTGCAATCAAACTCCCATCCCCCTTTTAACATTTTTTTTGAGACCCATTCTCCTTGTGGCTACTCCTGCTGTGCTGGTGCAGTGGTTAGAATGCAGTTTTGCAGGCTAAATCTACTGACTGCCAGCAGTTCGATTCTCACCGGCTCAAGGTTGACTCAGCCTTCCATCCTTTCAAGTCAAATGAGGACCCAGATTGTTGAGGGCAATATGCTGACTCTGTAAACTGCTTAGAGAGGGCTGTAAAGCACTATGAAGAGGTATATAAGTCTAAGTGTTATTGCTGTTGCTTGAGAGGAAGTCTTTCTTAATATTCTATTGCTAGTGGAGTCCCATTTGATGGTAAAGTCTTGGTGACTGCTCTCAATGGGCAAATCACAATTTTATGTCTTTCCACCACTGGACAACAATGTGCTTATTCTGGAAGGATATTATCCTTAAGCTGAATGAGATTTAATTGAAGTAGATTGCATCTGGTAGTGAGTGTCAACTGCTACTGAGATTCTTTTATTCTATATATTTTTATGATTTATGAGAATAGTCACATTATATTGCATCTTGCAGCTAGTTCACTTGAGCATTATTTGTGGAAAAGAGGCACCACCATTTAATAGATAAATATCTTAAAACAGAATGTCCTTTTTGTCTTCTGATGGGTCACATAATAGTGTAGAAGTATGTGAGAAACATCTTCAAAAAAAATATGTTGCTATTTGGGCAGGAGATATTTCTTCGAATAGTGGTGCTTAATGAAGGGAGGTGATTGGATCAATAGTTTCCATCTAATGGGAAACACCTGAGGGCTCCAGAGCTACCATTTTCCTATCCCCTCTAAAGCAGCAATGGGGACATTTTTAATTGTTTAATTGCTGAGACCTGTATTCACATTTTTCTTTCCAACTAAAAATGCAGCATTCCTTTCTCCCACAGTCCTTATTATAAGATACTGTGTGGTCTACAGTATATAATACCAGTACAACATAATAAAAGCCAAATATACAATAGAACTATCTATGCAGAATAGCTATCTATAGTTCTACAATAGAACTATCTATGCATAGCTGGCTGGAGAATTCTGGGAGTTGAAGTCCACAAGTCTTAAAGTTGCCAAGTTTGGGGACCCCTGGCCTAATGGTTCTTGATGAGTGGAAAGATCCACTCTTCTGGCCCCCATTCTTGCTTTGATCAGTTCCTGATGGACTCTGGGTTACAAAGCTGGTAGACACTGTTGCCTTTTGTTGGAGAGATTCCTCAGAGGCTCCATGTAGGTAGTTTCCCTCATGGAATCATCCCGAACAGCAATTTTCGCAAAGGAGTGTCACCCCCCCCCCCCCCGGCCTTTGAAGAAACTTTCCAGTGGGTCGATTTTCAGCTGATTCCAGTCTCTTCAAATTGTACAATTGCTCTGAAGATAAATAAAAAATTCATCTGGGTGCCGCTGGAGAGTGTAACAGCATGTCTCTGGCACTGCTTAAGTCTTATCTGATTTGGATTTGTATACCTCATGGGGAATGGCAAAATATTACAACAGACGGCATGATATTTCTGAAGAATATAGTGGGCTTTATTAGTGCTGATTTTACTCCCAGACTGATGGCGTTTTCCATGTTTCCCCCCACCCTCTTCTTATTAATCCATGCTACTGTATGTAAATGTTATTCCTCTCGCTTTCCATAAGGGAGGAAACCAGCGATTTGTAATAAATGCTTATGAGCGCCTGAGGCTGCACTTAAACTTTAAAACATCTATTATTAAGTTTCCCCCCCCAAAAAAAGAGAAAAAGAAACAAAGAAAAAAGAGATGCATCACCCCCTCCATCATAATGGCCAAATGTGACTTTGGAGGGATTTTAAATGGCATTTGGTTGTTCTGCATGAAAATGTGTGCTCTCTCTCTCTCTCTCTCTCTCTCCCACTCTGTGTATATGAGTACATACACACACACACACACACACACACACACACACACACACACACAGCATATATGATGCAGAACTGTGAACAGTGCTATTTGAACAGCTGTAATCTGATTCTAAAAGTGTTTTCTTTTAATATTTTGTGTCATGATGCTTTATGGTCAGGGATAAGATAAAGGAAAAATGTTTTGCCACGGTTGGTGGCATGATGGATTATTGACACTGGTCAATTGATTTGAAGTCACAATGTGTAAGGTTTCAAATAACAGAAGGAAGCTTCTTTTTTTAAAAAAAACTTTACCAATTTGGCTCTTTATAAAGCTTTCGGGGGTTTTGACAGTTGGCAGTCCAAGGTGCTTGGCGCTCATAATTATTTTATTAATGTGACAAGAAGCCCTACAGATTTCCTGCATAGCCAAGATATATTTGTCCCAGAAATAATTAAAACTGCCAGCCTACAGCTACAAGGCAGCAGCAAACACTTCCGACAAATCAATGCTGAGAAATGCATCCCTTGTACAGGGCCAAAAATTTGCTTCTCTATGAGTTCGGTATTCTTCTAAATTGCTTGTGTTACACAGAGTAATCGACAATCCTTATTGAACTGCTTGGAGGGCTGCGGGGAGAGACTCATTTTGCCAATGCTTTCCAAACTGATTTATCTGTTGTGCCATATGTTGGAAATAGTATTTACATCTTTGATTACCAAAATGTAGCCGTTTTGCTCTAGTCCCCTCTTGATCGGCAGCTTCCCTTTCAATGTGAAAGTTTTCCTATTTTTCTTCCAACTTTCACCCTCCCTTCCTCCCCGTGTTTAAGGGTTAAAATGTAGACATTTCCACATTCATGAATCATTCACGGTACAATTTGAGCAAAGAACTGGGCAACAATGCTGGAATATGGTTTCTGAGTGGCTGTGTGTTAATAAATGCAAACAGGAAAGGGAAAATAGAAGAATGAAGATAAGTATACAGAAAGCGCCAAATGTTTGACAAAGTGTCACAAAGGATTGTATTTGTATGTAGTACCATGGGCAGGACATAATGATTAGTGTGCCGCAAGTCGTTTACCAGCAGTACTTCAAGCTCATTCTGATAACGCAGCAGTTCATAGCTTTGAATATTGTATATGTACTTTGAACATATCTGTGACTGCCTGCACTGTCATTTGCTTGAAAAATGAGGCATCAATGAATGACAATCCTGTTCTATTTTTTCCTCTTTAAAGAAGACAACGTCTCCAAATAATTATTATCATGCTAATAACATTTGTATCCTTTTGTGTATAATTAAGATTTGCCCGTCTGAGCATGAAATGGGGTTGAAATCTCGTGGAAAAAATAAAAAGACTACAACCTATTTAGTAAATCAGTTCTTTTGAATTTTTCCATGTACAGAATCATCCTAAGAGATGCAGCCATTCTGAATCTCATAATTGTGACTTACTAACCTTATAGGAACAATTCATTTGTTTTTTTCAAGTTAACCTAGGTGTGATTTCTTTTTTTTTTAATATGCCATTTAACTCCTCAGTTGCTCCGTTAAAATTCGACGGCATGCTTAGCAGTGACTATTACATAATAAGTGTTTTTAATTAATTTGTTCCATTATTTTGTTTTCAATCCTGCACGGGATCTGTCTAAGATCTATCTTATCTAAGAGTTTTGATAAGGCTGTTTATTAGTAGCTTCCTCTCCTTCTCAAATGCCAGTTCTTTTCTTCGTAAGCATATCTCAGGAATCACATTTCTCATTCATAGCTAATTTAGAATTAAATCCATGGTGTGATGATTTCTTTCATTCCCCACCCCCACCCCCCAAAGGCATTGTCTTCACATTCTTTTGCAAGGATGGATCCACGTTATTATTGGCAGGTAGTTATGCTCATTGCTTGAACATCAAATGTGCTCCTGCAAGTGGGGGAATGTGTCCATTTGCATGATGTGATTTATAAGGTTATTGGAAAACTCCTCCACATATCAATTACACACACACACACACACACACACACACACACACACACACACACACACACACACCTACTTGTGAGCAAATCAAGCAATACCACCTGGAAATAAAATATCTAAAAGGAAGAGGAAGATGTAAGAAATTACCGGTAGCATATTGTATGTTTTGTCACTGCCACTTGGCTCTGGTAAATGCCTAGTGCTCATTATTGCCATTTCAGAATTGCAAAGTGGAGGATTTTTAAAGAAAGGTTGCACGTTAGATTTTCCTACTGCTTATTTATTGACACATACATATGCAGAAGCATGTTTGCCCATCTGCAAAATAATGAATGAAAAAAAAATGCTCCTGGAAAAACAAAGACCATAGAGTGGCTACGCTATTGGATTAACACTAGACAGCCCTGATTCGAGTCCATCCTCAGCCATGGAAACTATACATTGACCTCCTCGCTCTCCCTCAGCTCAATCTACCTACCTTACAGGGTTGATGTTGGGAGGAAAAGTTGGAACACTGAAGGCTCAGTACACCACCATGCACTTTTGAAGGAAGGATATTTATTTATTTAACCAACTAATCGACTGGACTACTGTAATGCGCTCTACATGGGGCTACCCTTGAAGAGTATTCGGAGACTTCAACTGGTGCAAAATGCGGCTGCGCGTGCTGTGGTGGGTGTTTCAAGATACACCCACATAACACCTATACTCCGCCAGCTGCATTGGCTGCCCATTGGTCTCCGGGTACAATTCAAGGTGTTGATCATCATCTTTAAAGCCCTACATGGCTTAGGACCAGGCTATCTTCGGGACTGCATCCTACCTCATACTTCCCTCCGACTGGTCAGGTCCCACAGAGTGGGTCTCCTCCAGGTCCCGTCAGCTAAACAGTGCTGGCTGGTGGGGCCTAGGGGGAGGGCCTTCTCTGTAGGGGCCCCTGCTCTCTGGAACCAACTTCCCCCGGAGATCCGGATCATCCCCACCCTACTGGCCTTCCGAAAAGCCATTAAGACATGGCTCTTCCTGCAGGTGGGGGGTGATTTTGAGACGACTTTCCATCTGACGTCTCCCCCATGTATGTATGATGTTACATGTTTTTTAAATTATTTTAAATTGTTTTTAACGATTTATTTGATGTTCCCTAAAATGTTGTACGCCGCCCTGAGTCCTGAGGGAGTAGGGCGGCATAGAAGAACTTCAAATAAAAATAAAATAAATAAATAATCAATATATTTGAAATCATCTCAAATCTTAGCTGGTTCCTGGATAGGAGGAATTCCTTTATAGTTGGCAGCTATAGTTGGCAGCTGCTTTTAAAGTTATCTATAGCTATTATAGCATTCGAGATTCTGCAACATAAAAGGTAGAGCCCCAGTTCAAATCCAGGGTCAGTACAAAGGGAGAAATATATATGATCTGAGTAAACCTTGTGTTAATCTCTTTTTTTTAGAGAGTAGGAAGGCATGAGTGACATCTGCAGATGAATCAGAATGTGCATAAATTCAAGAGAATAGCATGAAATATAAGGCTGAATTCTAGCACAAATTCCACTGGTAGTTAAAATGGATTTTCTTGCCTTCGAAATTGTGGGTGCTCCATCACTGGAGGTTTATAAAATGAGATTGGACAATCACTTGTCCAGAATGGTGTAGGGTTTCCTGCTTGAGCAGAGGGTTGGACTAGAAGACCTCCAAGGACCCTTCCATCTCCATTCTTTTGATAATAATAATAATAATAATAATAATAATAATAATAATAATAATAATAATAATAATAATAATAACAACAACAACAACAACAACAACAACAACAACAACAACAGAGTTGGAAAGGACATTGGAGGTCTTCTAGTCCAACCCCCTGCTTAGGCAGGAAAACCTACACCACTTCAGACAAATGGTTATCCAACATCTTCTTAAAAACTTCCAGTGTTGGAGCATCCACAACTTCTGGAGGAAAGCTATTCCACGGATTAATTGTTCTAACTGTCAGGAAATTTCTCTAAGTTGCTTCTCTCCTTGATTAGTTTCCACCCATTGCTTCTTGTTCTACCCTCAGGTGCTTTGGAGAATAGTTTGACTCCCTCTTCTTTGTGGCAACCCTAAAGTGACCAGATTTTTTTTTCTTCAAGCGGGACACCATTGACGGGGGTGGGTTTCTCCATTTGAGTTTTGCCCTCTGCGCATGCGCAGAACGCTGTGCATGCGCAGAGGGCAAAACAGCAAATGTCGGCGTCCAGGTGAGGTGGGGGGGAGGGGGAAGGGGGACGCGGGAGGCCACTGTACGTCCTACCTACCTGGGACTTTTCCCGGTAGCTTCAGTTGCGTTCCTTGCTAATAGCGCCCAGAGCAGAGCAGCCCCTCCCAGAAGATCGCGAGACGTTATCTTTTGGAAGAGGCTGCTCTGCTCTGGGCGCCAATTAGCAAGGAATGCGACTGAAGCTACCGGGAAAAGTCCCAGGTCGGACGTGCGCCCCGTCCCGTCCGCCAGTCCTGCCCCGCCCCCCCCCAACCCCCAGCGCGAGACGCGCGTCCGACCTGGGACTTTTCCCGGTAGCTTCAGTCGCGTTCCTTGCTAATAGCGCCCAGAGCAGAGCAGCCCCTCCCAGAAGATCGCGAGACGTTATCTTTTGGAAGAGGCTGCTCTGCTCTGGGTGCCAATTAGCAAGGAACGCGACTGAAGCTACCGGGAAAAGTCCCAGGTCGGACGCGCGCCCCGTCCCGTCCGCCAGTCCTGCCCCGCCCCCCCAACCCCCAGCGCGAGACGCGCGTCCGACCTAGGACTTTTCCCGGTAGCTTCAGTCGCGTTCCTTGCTAATAGCGCCCAGAGCAGAGCAGCCCCTCCCAGAAGATCGCGAGACGTTATCTTTTGGAAGAGGCTGCTCTGCTCTGGGCGCCAATTAGCAAGGAACGCGACTGAAGCTACCGGGAAAAGTCCCAGGTCGGACGCGCGCCCCGTCCCGTCCGCCAGTCCTGCCCCGCCCCCCCCAACCCCCAGCGCGAGACGCGCGTCCTACCTGGGAATTTTCCCGGTAGCTTCAGTCGCGTTCCTTGCTAATAGCGCCCAGAGCAGAGCAGCCCCTCCCAGAAGATAACGTCTCGCGATCTTCTGGGAGGGGCTGCTCTGCTCTGGACGCTATTAGCAAGGAACGCGACTGAAGCTGCTACCGGGAAAAGTCTCAGGTAGGACGCGCGCCCCGCCCTGCCCCGCCCCTTTTGCCGCAGCACACTTAGCATGGCCTCATGGGACAAGTGCAAAGTGGCGCTCCCCCCCAGGGTTCGCTATGCCCCGCCCCGCGCCACCCTGTGAATAGAGGGGACTGAATCGGAAGCCTGTCGCTCGGGCGCGCGTCTGGCTGGAGGAAGAAGCGGGGGCTCAAAAATCGGGACTTTTTAAGAGGGCGGGCGGGACGCGGGACAAAGCATTAAAAAGCGGGTCTGTCCCGCCAAAATCGGGACGTCTGGTCACCTTAGGCAACCCGTTATTCTGGCTCACTTCAGATTTTTCAGTGGGATGTTTCTAACAAATAAAGTCCACACACACACACACACACACACACACACACACACACACACACACACACACACACACACACCACCACCACCATCACCACCACCACCACCAACCACCACCACCACCAAAACAAAACTACCAACAAGCACCCCTTCAGTTCCCTTCAGTTCATGCATAACTTCTGATGGTTTCAGGTGCTTATCAATCACATCCTTGCTTTGTTCCTGTCCCCCCCCCCCCAACTTCTCAGTCAAGCTCATAACCCTGATACCCCTTAGGCTTAGCAAGAAATTTACATCCAAGAATTAACCAGGCCTAACCCTGCTTGGTTGTGTATATTACCAAATTAGTTTGGGCTTTCAAATTGGAGCTGCACAAATACAAATGACCACTAGATGGCAGCAAAGAGATACACTAAACTCTAAATCTGTGCAATCTGGATTTTTTTACAATATAATCCAGGTATGTCCCTTTAAATCTTGAATGTTGCCTCATTATGATGGGAAGACAGATATTCCTGAGAGTAATGAGCAAAGAACACTGGGAGGGTATATAGTGTTGGGCAGTAAAGAGACAGGAAGATGCTGCAGGTGGGTGATCACTTTAGTGCAACAGCAAAAGCATTGGTTCATACTGTGCAGGAGAAGATAATGGTAAACTGCTCTTTATTTTATAAAAACAAATCATATAGATAAACGATGAAAAATGATTAATGATAGAGCTTTGGAAGATGGCCTTCAGATTAGATGCCACTAAACAAGCAATTGAAGAAGAGCTCCTTAAGGGTCTTTCAAAATATAGTGCTGGGAAAGAGGGAAGGGAATGGAAATGGAAAGACCTGATTACAAAAATGATGAAAGACCTATTGGAAGATCTGGGGATACATCAGCCTGCAGAAAGTTAGTAGATGTGGTTGCTTAGCATTGACATCTTCTTGATGGTATCTAATTGATCAATCAGCCAGACAGCAATACCACTTAGGCTTATATACAACTTCACAGTACTTTACAGCCTTCTCTAAGCAGTTTACAGAGTCAGTATATCTGGGTCCAACAATCTGGGTCCTCATTTTACAGACCTTGGAAGGATGGAAAGCTGAGTTAACCTTGAGCCTGGTGAGATTCGAACTGCCAAATTGCAGACAGCCGACAGTCAGCAGAAGTAGCCTGCAGTACTGCATTCTAACCACTGTGCCACCACAGCTCTTAGATATGGCCTTAGTTATATCAGTAAGAGGAAGATAGATAAAAGGCCTCTTATATGACAAGATAAGCCTTCAAAGTTCTAGGCAATGCTTGTGTGTAATCCCTCCCACAAACAAACATATAAAAACACTTAGTCACATAACTAAAAAAGACATATCTATATCGATGTAGATGTTTTCACATTATCAGGTTAAGGGGGTTCTCTTCTCCCAGCCATTTTTATAACTAGGTGTTTCTGTTGGCTTTATTTCAAATGCATGTACCACACAGGGATAATGTATACATTTTTAGTTTGAGATTTATGAATGTGATTTTACATTTTTATTGTTTTTCTATTGTTTTAAATGTTTTAAATGGCTTTGCAATCATGGCCATTACTGGAGGGATTAAAATGTAACAAATATATACATATCTTGACTTTCTTTTCTTCCTTTGGTGACAGCATCATCAACAACAGCAGTGTCATATTATGAAAATCAGATGAGAAGGACTCTTTAACTGGGAAGTATTCAGGGGAAATTAACAGTCAGTAGCCAGCTTGTGTGCCCTCTGGATAGAAATGTGAGATATAAATCAAAGGAAGGAAGGAAGAAAAATATCAACATCATATGAGCCTTGCTAAGCTGTTTGGTAACTTGACCCTGATCAAAAGAGCCCCATTCTTTGTCACCAGACTAACAAATCAAATGCAGGACCATGGAAGTGAGAGAGGTTGGTGGGTGGTTGAGTTGGGGTTGATGGCACTCGGAAATTCTTGATTTTTAAAAAAATGAAGACAGAATTAGCAGGAAGGAGTGTTGCAACCTCCTCTTCAGAAGCCCCATGAAATTTTGTTGTCCATTTTCCAATCTGGCAATGCACCTATTTATCCTTAAACTCTTTAAATTAGAAGCAAGGATGGCAGAGCGACTAGAATTGTTTCAATCCATTAATACCAACAATACAAGTATTTGAATCATAATGATCTTCCTCTGTAAGATGGCAAGTACAGTGCTGCAGTTGAAGCCCTACCTCTTTTGTATGCCTGCCGAAAGGGCATGTGTATGGAACATGCACAAAAGAGGCAGATCTTTG
Organism: Diadophis punctatus similis; assembly: GCA_023053685.1. Taxonomy (NCBI): domain Eukaryota; kingdom Metazoa; phylum Chordata; class Lepidosauria; order Squamata; family Dipsadidae; genus Diadophis; species Diadophis punctatus. The sequence continues at coordinate 32,592,324 of JALIGW010000001.1, read as the reverse complement.
ATTGTATTGCCACACCCACCATCTTTTGGATTTCGATTCTGTCTCTGGGGATGCTATGATATTATTCTCCCTGGACATTTGAAGATAACAACCAATCTTGGTCCAGATTTTGTTTTGTTTTTTGCTTACTTATAGTGCTTTCCTTTTTTAAATGATCTCTATTTTACTTTCACATTTATTTATATTTGTGTGGTTTGTTATATCACAGTAATTTAAGATTTAGTGCTCTCTTATTTAACATTCTGGGAACTTCTAGCTGTATGTACCATGAACACAACACAACACAACACTTCTTTGCCAAAACTGGAAAGAATGAACTGATAATTTTCCTTCCTTCCTTCCTTCCTTCCTTCCTTCCTTCCTTCCTTCCTTCCTTCCTTCCTTCCTTCCTTCCTTCTTCTATAGAAAGATCTTGAAGACAAACAATCCATCCTTGTTCTAATGTATTGTAATCATTACTGCAACTATTGTTGGTTGCAGTAACCATTACAATACATTAGAACAAGGATAGATTTCTAGAAGTAGAATCCATTATTTCCAGTGAAACGGGGCTATTTTCTAAGAATGATTATAGTTGTTGACATGTATCCTAATTACATATACCATAATTAGAAGATCAGAAGAACAAATCGGTCTTGACTTTGTGGATCAATGATACAGTTGCCAAGTCTATGACCTGGATCTTTGGTGCCACCACAAAAAGTCCATTTCACCAGCTGTCACTTGCTTAATTAAGGCTGACCAGGTCCTGAAGAGGAGCTCCTTCTTGAACTTGAAGAACAGAATTTACCTGAAAACTGGCCATTTCTCCCTCCCTTACACTGTGTCTGAGATTTGTGACTGAGGTTTGCATAATGCTCTCCTGTCCTTTGCAGTTCTTCAGCTGGTATCTGGCATGTCATACTATTCACACATGTTGTTTAAATGAGACCAAAAATAAATGTTCCATGCCCATGAATGAATTGCAGATGCTAATTTCACTCCTTTCTACTTCCTTCCTTACATTCTTCACTGCTGAATGTATTCATGAGCTCAGTCTGAACACATCTACTCCCCCTTTTTCTCTCTTATCTAGTTACTGTCTTTTGCTAGCGAGACACAGCTGTCATAATAAAACACTGTAACTTATTCACAAAAGCATAGTCGTTCAGGTGAGGTGGAAATGGAAGAGGTGTTGACTCATAATCTATATAGGGAATGTTGCAGACATCCTGTTGGCGAATTGGTAGCAAGCCTTCAGGAATTTAAATTGGGCACTAAGCTTGTTTAAAAGCAATGCCAAACCATGATTGGGAACATTAGATTTGTGGACTCTCTGCTTCTCTCTCAAGCTGTCTCTACTTTTTCCTGGGTAGATTCTGGTTGGGGCATTGTGGTTTCCATCTCTATAGTGGTTTTTTTTCAAAAAGTTTTTTATTTTTTCCTCCACCACTTTTACATTTTAATGAACATATACCTTAAATCATTACAATAAAATACACAATTTTACATTTATACTCCATCATTCAGAAATCAATATCTTATCCATACGCTTATATCATCAATCATCAGTCTATTCTGCTTTTCTTTCCATTGCACTCCCACTCTCTACCTCCATCATCTCCTCCTACTTTCTTACTCCTTCACTCCTCCTCTACTCTCTGCTCCTTCTCTTCCTCCCCTTCTACTTCCTCTTACACCCTCTTAGCCTTCCCCTGAGTACTCTTTTATCCTCTTATGTTTAACAGACTGATGATAAAGTTTCAAATTTTATTTTTTTGTGGAGGTAAAATGAAATTAGCAGTATATACCTAGAAATAAAGTATTACATATAAAGAAATGATATAACAACAAAAAATATTTTTTTCTTAGAAGGGATATGAAGAGTTTAAATTTGACATCTTTGTAGTGTTTTATGGTCAAATAGTTTTATCACAAAGAAGTAAACATAGGAGAACGAAAAGGATATTTTATTCAATTTTATTCAAACCTGAGCACTCTGCAGTAGCATTTGAATGATTATCCCTGAACTAAGTCTTTAGTGGGAGCTGAAGAACATATTGCAGCAAGAACTGAGGCTATTTGCGATTTCTTTCTACCCCATGCTGTTTCCCTTTTCACTCAGACAGTCAGCATTTCCTAATGCTAAACTCAATCCTGAGTAGGTTTTCTGTTTCCTGTAAGTATTTCTTGGAATTTGTTACTCCACTAAGGCTGATTGTCCATAGGTTTATAAGCAGGGAATGCTTATAGTTGACTACAATCTAATTATAATTATGAGTTCATTAGCAGCTTCGGGCAACTCATCTTTCAGGCTCGGTTTCTATCTGCAGAATAAGTATAATATTAAATTTGCTTTGACAATTATTCTAAGGATGGCAAAAATAACCAACATAAAATTTTTGATTAGCTAATCCATTGTTTTGTAAAGGTTGTTTTACTACCTCTTTCAAAAAGTTCGTTTTTATCCTGATTTCAAATCCCATCTTTTCTCTGTGCCCTAGTCATCTCTCAGCCCGATTACTGCAATGTACTCTACATGGTGGGTCCAGGGTATCTGAGGAGCTGTTTCTCCCTGATGGGACAAGCCCACCCCACTTGTGCCAGAAGAAGAGGACTGCTATGGATCCCATTTGCTAAGGAATTGAAGCAGGCGGGGTCAAGAAGAAGAGCCTTTTCTGCTGTGGCCCCATCCCTGTTGAATAATCTAGAAGTGAGAACTGTGTCTTCTATTTTGGCCTTCAAAAGGGAATTAAAACCTGGCTTTGTCAGTTGGCCTGGGGCCCTGAGTGGGGGCGCTCACCGCTTGAGGTGGCTGATGAGGTAAGAGGATGTCATCCCCATCCCATCTGGCTCTTAGCTTTCTTAGTTCAGTTTTAATATAGCTCTTAATAATATTTTAATTCTATGTTGTTTTAATCTTTTAATTATTTTTTACTTTTTAAAAAAACTGTAAGCTGCCCAGAGTCACCCTTTAGGGGATGTGGGTGGCACATAACTTTAATAAACAAACAAACAAATAAATAAAGCCAGACAATGAAGTGAAACAGTATAGCACAGTGATGGCGAACCTTTTCTCCCTCAGGTGCCGAAAGCGTGTGTGCACGCGCTATCACGCACATGCGAGTGTCCACACCCATAATTCAATGCCTGGGGAGGGCAAAAATGGCCTCCCCCGCAGAGGTCCTCTGGAGGCCGAAAACGGCCTGTTTCCCAACTTCCGGAGGGCCCAGTAGGCCTGTTTTCCCCCTCCCCAGGCTCCAGAGACTTCCCTGGAGCCTGGGGAGGGCAAAAACCCCCCCCGGAGGCCCTCCAGAAGCCTAACATTTTTTCCCAAAGCCTCCGTGTGAGCCAAAAATCAGTTGGCCGGCGTGCACATGCACACTGGAGCTGAGCTAGGGTAACAGCTCGCGTGCCTGCAGATATGGATCTGCGTGCCACCTGTGGCACCCGTGCCATAGGTTCGCCATCACTGGTATAGCATCTGTGTCATAATATCTTAGTATCCATATATTTCTACCACTAAAGGAGAATATTTGTAGCTGAGGATTGAAATGAGGGTGCTCATTTGAATGTTTTCTTGCAGATGCTTCATTACCCAATTAGGTAACATCATCAGTGCTAGTGAGGAATGGGGTTTGCTCGGTTTATATTCTAGTGGCTTGCCCTGTCAGTGTTGGTGGGGGATGGACATACAGTTTTTTGTTCGGGCTGTTTACTGTTAGCTTGTTTGGCAGCTCCTTGATTGGGATATTGTTTACTTCTTGATTGTTGGTTTGATGTTAATCTTGAAGTTAATCTATGCTCACCTAGCTGGTGATGGCTGGTGCGGAGGTGTTTTGGTCTTTTTGTTCTCTTTTGTGACCATCCTAGACCAAGCCAAGTTCAAAAACTCTAGGGGATTTCTAGAGGCCTGGCACTCTGACAAATTAGCTAACAATAGGCACATAGACATAACAATATCTACGTACTAAGAGACAATCAACAAGCCAAAAAGGGAAGTTTCTCTGCAAGAAAATAACCAAGCTCAGAGAGCACCAAGGGCATCTCATGTCTGAATGTTTACTGCCCAGATCTGTTAGTCCTATTTTAACTCTTTGCTTCTGAACTGTTTCTTGTATTTTACATAAGGCAAATCCCCAAGTAGTTTCAGAGACAACGTTTAATATGCTAATTGCAGGTGTGGAAGGCCATTTTGGATTTGGATCACAATAAGGGCAAAATGTTGTAGATTCCTTCTTCTTGGGCTAGGCCAGGGTTCGACAACCTGCAGCTCTGAAACTGCATGCGGCTCTTTTCAGCCCTCTGCTGTGGCTCCCTGTCAGCTGATCCCACCACTGGCTGGCCCCGCTCCTCCCTCCCAGTCACTCCTTGCCTGGCCTGAGAAGGTAAGGGAGACGGCAGAGTCTCGCTCTGTATTCCAGAGTGGGACCAAAGTGCCCCTGTACTTGCTTTTGCATAGCAACAGCATTCCGACTTCGTTGCGGTACATTTGCGCTCAAGGCAGCCCTTGCCTCCCACCACTTTGGGCTTGGAGTTGTAAGCCGCTTCGGGCTCAGAGCTTTTGCTGCCTCCATGGCCTGCCCGCTGCACCCAGTCACACCGGTTGTTTGAATGAATGAATTTATTTATTGATTAGCCCTTGGGCCATATCAAAATGCAGAGTTCCAAAAACAGATCATTACAAAAGTTGCACCGATTGTTTAATTATTGGCTCCCAGTGTTTTCTTTTCTGCTGGAAATGGGTCCAAATGGCTCTTTGAGTGTTTAAGGTTGCAACCCCTGGGCTAGGCACTATCAATCCTATTCTTGAATAGACCTTGGTAATTCCAACAGCTGAAATTAGATACTAAAAGGATTGACAATATGTCACTGTTTCCATAATCCATATAAATTACATGTTAACTGAGGGATAGATAAATAGTGCCTATCCAAGTCTTAGATGGATCTCCCAATAAAGTTGCTATCAAACTGTAATGTTTGAATATAATGGCAGAAATTATAGGATAAAAACTCCTTAGTATAAGGATATGGTTTGTAACAGGGTATACTTTTTTTTTCTGGGTCAAAGGCAAGGTTTGGCCTTTGAAGAGCATATGTGTGTATGTATGTCTGTGGTTGCATTCCAAAGATTAGTGAGGAGGCTTGGATAAAATTTAAATTGATTTCATTTCATGTCCATATAATTTTTTTTAAAAAAATATCATTACTCTTTAGTTATGTAATATTAGGAGTACAAGAAGGGGCCACAGGATGCTTCATACCATGGAAACAATGCAACTCACCTTATAAGACACAGAAGTTTTTGCTTTTCTGCGGCTCCAGGCATGGAAATCAACATTGCCCATATTACTTGAACCAAGATCTGCCACAAATGTTCATGACTGCATTGAATGGAGGATTTTTCAAAAGCAGGCTGGCATATATGTGAGTGATGTCTAATAGTGGCCAAACAATGGATTTCAAAATGGAGTAGTGAATGATGTCACGAAAAACAACCTATTTATCATTATAATTTAGTGCAAGATGCAGTACACAGACTTGATGGATAGCATTTTAAAGTTTCCAACCAATCATAATAATGGATCTGTTGATTAGTTTCTTAGGTGCTTTAAACTCACCCTTCAAGATCATATAAGAAAAATAAGGTAAGGAAATCTGGTGGTTGGGAATAAAGGAGAAAAGTTTAGTATAATTCATTTTCTAAACTTCAGGAGTATCTGAAAACTGCAGTCTTCCAGATAAGTTTTAAAAAGTGAAATTATACTTAAAACTAACACAACTCAGGTGTAGCAGTACTATTACAGATCTAGCTCTCTGGAGAAGGTTTTAATTCTGGAAAAGTTAGAAAGAAAGAAGAGAATAGTATGATCAGCAGCAAGGTTTCTGAATTCAGTTACAGTGCTGCTAGGTGCACTATTCAGTGATCTGAAGGGATAGATTATCTGCGAGAAAATCCATATGGTTACTAAGAATCATCAGTGACTTGTTGGCACATAATCAATCAATCAAAGTTATTTTTATCAGGTGCAAGTAAACAGGAACAGGAGTTTAATTCAAAGCACTTTAAAACAGCGGTCACCAACATTTCGGACCTTAGGGACCACTAAATTCATAATTTTAAATCCCGTGAACCACTAATATGATCTGCCTAATGACCGGCTGGGTGGGCGTGGCTAGGTGGTCATGTGACTGGGTGGGCATGACCAACTCGATGACACTCACGTCAAGGGGTGCCTCGCCGGCCTCTACTCACCCCTCCCCTCCCAGCCACTCCTTGCCTGCCCGCCCGGGCTCCTTAGGGCCCCAACAGGAAGCAGTTGTTGGAGCTAAGCAGCCACCATGAGAAAGAGTTCACAAAACAGCTGGCTCAGTTCAAATTGGATCTGACCGAGAAGGAGGCTCAGCAGAAGCACCTCACTGAGGACTATGAACATAGGCTTTCCAAGCAGAGGGAAGACCTGCGGAAGTGCAAGGCCAGGTACCGGCGCCTGGAGGCTCAGTGGGCTTCCCTCCAGCCTTCGCCCAAAGCCCCATACCAGGAGGCTGAAGCAAGTCGGAATTTCTGCCTCCCTCCAACCCAAACAAAAAGACCCCGAAGGGGGAGACTCTCTGCAGCAACACAAACATTCATTGCACGTATCCGGCCTGGGGCCATAGTTTGAGGACTCCTGATTTAGTGGAATATAAAAAATGCAAATAATTTTTCTGCGGACCACTAAAATTTTTTCGCAGACCACCAGTGGTCCACGGACCACCAGTTGGTGACCGCTGCTTTAAAACATGCTACCTATACACAAGAATCTGATCTACTCATGGTCAAGGCAAATTGGCATAGATAAGAATCAACAGCCAAAAATAAAAAAATTGGAGTATGATTCATATTTTAATACAGGAAATTTTGAAAATGGAAATAAAGATGAAACCAGAACTTTTCCTTTTCGGTCTAATGGAAAAAGACCTGGAGAAAATTTTTTGGAACTTTGTTACTAAATATGTTGACAGCAGCAATATACTATATTGTATGCAGAAAAATGGAAGGACACTTCAATTCCTAACATGGACGAATGTTTAAAGAAGTTGATGGAGTTGGCCAAAATGGCAAAATTGACTATCTTGATTAAAGAAAAGAATATAAGTACTCTTGTTTCCACATGGAGATCACTTCTGAACTTTGTGCTGGAAGCGGAAAAGAATGAAACTTTGATTTTGGGTTTTACCGATTAGACTGATAGATCTTAATTAGAAATAGCTTGTTCATATTATTATGAAAACAAAAAACAAAAAGTTGTGATTTGATGTTAATGCTTTATTTTACTGCAACAGAGAGAGTCGGAAGTCAATGTTTCTTTTCTTTCTTATCCTTACTCATTTCTCTTCCCTCTCTTCCTCCCCACCATTTTCCTATTTACTTTTGTATTTTGTATTTTATTTTATTTTATAACCCAATAAAAATATGTTTAAAAAAACAGAATTCATGGGGGGCTGATGACACTTTTGACCCCACCTTCAGGCTCTGCCTGGTCATCTCCTACAATTGTACTCTGAATTTGCATACATTTATCAAAGTTTAATCATAGTCTAGTCTAGGGCTGTCAAACTCCTGGCCCGCGGGCCGGATGCGTCACATGCTGGCCATGCCCACACTCAGTTTAGTGAAGGGGGGAAAAGTCCCAATATGCCATGTGATGCTGCTGTGACAACGTGAGTTTTACACCCCTGGTGTAGTCACTGATAAGGTCTTTATGTGTATACACATTAAAGGGTTGATAATACATCACTCTTGGACGTGATTACTATTCAGCATGCAAAATTTTATATTTTAAGCAAAATAAACATGGTTGAAATCTCATGAGCTCAGAAAAGCTCATGAGATTTCAGCATTTTCGTATGAGATCTCACACAATTTTATGAGAGAAAACTCTTATACCATCTCATGTGAAACTGCCCTGTGTATAAGTTTTATATAATGGTATCACTGAAATCTTGCCATATTTAATAATGAATAAATAACATATAGTATAGGATGATTACACAGATCATGGCACAAAGTTTATGATAGTATCCACTGGCTGAAATAAATTGCTAACTTCTATTATTTCTACTATTATTACAATATCTAAGTGATCTTTATCTGCATGATAATTTAAAGATGATGTCCTTGTTTGATCCCAGCAAATGCTCCTGGACATACAAAAGCAAGTACCGGTTGTAATGTCCTGGGGCTCCACCAGGGGGCTCCAAAAGGAGCGGGAATTCTAAGCGTTGTGATTGGTTGATGTTATGTTGTGTTCAGTATAAATACAGAGCTGTCAGATCGGGGCCTACTCCTGTCAGACGACTCTAGTTAGGAGGTTCAGAAGTTAATAAAGCATTAGTCCGACTCAAGCCTCAGCGTCGTTCCTCACGAATATAATACTGGCGACGAAGAAGGAGGTCGAATCCACATCGAGTGACTCCGGCACACCTGAACGTAAGGAAAATTGTGAAAGCACTGTCAGGGACGAGTAATGGCCACCCAACATACATTCGCTCCCTTTAACCCACCGAGGGAGACCTGGGCCTCCTATGTAGCCCGGTTCGAATGTTTCCTCATCGCAAATGAGTTCACCGAGCTGTCAGGAGACAGAAAGCGGGCATATTTTCTCGGATTTTGTGGGCCTGACATGTTCGAGACTGCCCTAGCCCTTTTCGCCCCTCGCTCGATTCATAGCGTGCCTTGGGACGAATTTATGGAGAAACTTAAAGATCATTACGCACCCCCTCCTTCTAGATGTGCTAGACGTTATGCTTTTTACCATCGGAATCAGAAGGAGGGTGAGACAGTGAATCAATTCGTGGCTGCCCTCAGGAGGGCTTCCTTAAATTGTGAGTTCAGCAATTTAGAAGACTACCTTTTGGATAGGCTTGTTTTTGGAGTCAGGGACTGCCGACTGAAGAGGCGATTGCTCGCCATGCACAACCTCACATTCCAAGTTGCACTTGATGAGGCTCGTGCTGCTGAACTGTCCAACCAATCCCTCGCTGAGATGGACATTAGCATTAACCCAACGCCCGTCCCCAATGCCTCTGTGACCAATGCCATCGCCGCTCTCCCAGAAGCATTAGAGAGGGAGCTCAAAATTGAAGAGGACGTTTGCCGCATTTCTGAGGGTCAGAATAAGGGGGATGTGAGGCAAAGACCGCCTCCATCTCTCTCTCCATGCAGGGGCTGTGGGGGGGACCATTTGAGGGCCCAATGCAATTTCCAGGACACCATTTGCCGCCATTGCGGCCGCAGGGGCCACCTAGCAAGGGTTTGCCGGATGGGTAGAGCCGCCCCCATTCAGAGTTATAGAGAGGCACCACCTGCAGGCCCACGGAGACAGCCCTGGGGGGGTCAGCCAAGAAGAGGCAGCTGTAATGCGATTTTCCCCTCCACTAGGGGGAATCTTGCTGTCATTCAGAAAACTCAGGTGCCCGCGGGTGAGAAATTCACAGTTACTGTGACGCTTGGCCACAAGCCGTGTCCAATGGAAGTGGACACGGGCTCAGCTGTGTCCATAGTCTCATGGAGCACCTTGAAACGCATTTTCCCTGGCATGTCAAAGAGCCGCCTAGAGCCATGCCCATTATTCCTTAGGGCTTACCAGGGGTCCTCCATCCCTATCCTGGGCAGGGGACTGTTTCCAGTCAGGTTCAAAACTTTTGCTGGCCGCCTGCCCCTTGTAATTGTAGATGGCCCCCTTACCAGTCTTCTGGGACTAGACTGGTTTCCAGCTCTGGGGTTTTCCCTGGAGGGCATTAACGCAGTGAAAGGGGAAGACATGGGGGCCACATTGGAACAGGAATTCCCCGCAGTATTTGACGGGCAGCTAGGGAAGTATACTGGAACACCTGTGACTTTTAATCTTGACCCTATGGTTGCCCCTGTCCGCCTCAAACCACGGAGAGTGCCCTTGGCACTACTGCCAAAGGTGGACGCTGAACTAGACCGCCTCCTTGCACAGGGCATATTAGAAGCTGTAGATCAGGCGCGTTGGGAGACCCCCATAGTGACCCCTGTTAAGCCAGATGGCTCAATCAGGCTATGTGCAGACTATAAGTGCACAGTGAACCGCGCATTACAGTCCCACGCATACCCTGTGCCCATCGTGCACCACCTGCTGCATTCCCTGGGAGGGGGAAAAGTCTTCGCGAAGTTAGATCTGTCCCAGGCTTACCAACAGCTGCCTGTGGACGACCAAGCAGCCGAAGCTCAGACTATTATTACACATCGAGGTGCTTTCCGCTGCCGCCGCCTCCAATTTGGCATAAGCACTGCCCCGGGCATTTTCCAAGGGTTGATGGAACGCCTGTTACACGGAATTCCGGGCACAGTGCCTTATTTCGATGACGTTTTGGTCACTGCGTCATCACGTGAGGAATTAATCTCTCGAGTGCGTGCTGTCCTCACCAAATTCCAGGATGTGGGGCTACGAATTAAGAAATCTAAATGTGTGTTTGCGGCTAGCAGCGTAGAATTCCTCGGGTTCTTGGTGGACTCCACTGGAATACACCCCACAGCCTCTAAGATCCAAGCCATTGTGGACGCACCCAGGCCAAATTGTAAGGCGGAGCTGCAAGCCTTTCTTGGCCTCTTGAACTTTTATGCAATTTTCCTGCCTCACAAAGCCACAGTGGCAGAACCGCTGCACAGATTGCTGGACGCCAGGGCACCGTGGAAATGGGGCCCCCGTGAGGCACACTCATTTGCCGCTGTGAAAGGACTTTTGACAGCAAACACGGTGCTGGCTCAATACAGCACCCAACTGCCACTAGTGCTAGCCTGCGACGCATCACCCTACGGCGTGGGCGCTGTCCTTAGCCACCGCTTGCCGAACGGAGAGGAAGCCCCGATTGCATTTTTTTCCAGAACCTTAGCTGGGCCGGAAAGGAACTACGGCCAAATCGACAAGGAGGCCCTGGCTCTCATCGCGGGGGTTCGCAAGTTCCATCACTATCTGTATGGGCGCCGTTTCGACCTCGTGACTGACCACCAGCCACTTCTGGGGTTACTCTCCAGCAACCGTCCGACACCCCAGATGATATCCCCAAGAATGACCCGTTGGAGCGTTTTCCTCGCCAATTACGAGTACCACCTGATCTACCGACCTGGCCGCAACATCGCGCACGCCGATGCCTTAAGCCGCTGCCCCCTGCCTATCCTGCTGGAGGACCCGGCACCTGCATCTACGGTCTTCCACTTGAACGACATCAACCTACCCATCGCAGCAAGCGACATCGCCAAGTCTACGGCTCGAGACCCCGTCCTGTCAAGAGTACTGACTTGGGTGCTGAGGGGCTGGCCTGGGGACACTGTGACTTCCGAATTTGCCCCATTCAAAACGCGCCAATGTGAACTGTCTGTTTTACGGGGCTGTTTATTGTGGGGTGAGCGGGTTGTAATCCCCACGATTTTTAGGCGAGCCACCCTCAACTTGTTGCATAGGGGCCATCCCGGGGTGGTCCGAATGAAGGCCCTAGCCAGGAGTTACGTGTGGTGGCCGGGGATGGATAAGGCCATCGAAGAAAGGGTGGCCAAGTGCTCCATCTGTCAGGAGAATAGGGCATCCCCGCCTAAGGCAACCCCGCAGGTTTGGGAAACCCCAGCAGGCCCCTGGTCCCGCATCCACGTGGATTTTGCCGGCCCAGTACAAGGCCAGATGTTCTTGGTGGTCGTGGACGCTTTTTCTAAATGGTTGGAAGTCCGCTTAATGTCCACGACCACCACTGACTCCCTGATTAGGTGTTTGGAGTCATTGTTTGCGACACATGGGTACCCCGATGTATTGATCTCGGATAACGGGCCTCAGCTGACAGCGGCCCGATTTGAGGGGTTCCTCGCCAACTTAGGCATACGGCATGGTCTCATTGCGCCATGGCACCCTGCAGGTAATGGCATGGTGGAACGCATGGTTCGCACAACGAAAGAAACACTTCGCAAACTAGGCCCGGGGGATTGGCGAGATAAAGTAGCAGAGCTCCTGTTCACACAGCACACTACGCCATGTACAGCCACGAATAAAACACCGGCTGAGTTGCTCATGGGGAGGCGTTTGAGAACGCAGCTCGATAGACTACACCCCCATTATTCCACAGAAAAGCCTCTAGACTCCTCCCGGCCAGGGCGCTCGTTCCAAGTAGGCAGCCCTGTGTATGCACGCAACTATGCCGGCAGCCCACTTTGGCTCCCAGGGGTGGTAGTCGGCTCAAGCGGCCCGTGCTCCTATCGTGTCCTGTTAGACAACGGCCAGGAGTGGCACCGCCACATTGACCAACTGCGATCTCGGTGGGGGGAAACGGCAGGAGCCAAGCCACAACTGGCAGAGTGCCCCAACCCTATAGAGGGACTCCGACTAGGGGAGGAGGGGGCGCGACGAGCCACGAGCCAAACCGCTCTCGCTGACTTACCAGGGCGGGAAGAAGCAGTCGTAGAGGAGTTCACCCCTCTCCCCGGGGAGGAGACAAGTCCGGCAATAGACCATGCAGACGGAGACCGCAGTCTGGGAGAACAACCCCAAGAGCTAAGACGATCTAGTCGGATCAGACGGCGCCCAGCGTACCTCGCTGAGTACGCATGCTCCAACTAAAGGGTAAGGGGTGTAATGTCCTGGGGCTCCACCAGGGGGCTCCAAAAGGAGCGGGAATTCTAAGCGTTGTGATTGGTTGATGTTATGTTGTGTTCAGTATAAATACAGAGCTGTCAGATCGGGGCCTACTCCTGTCAGACGACTCTAGTTAGGAGGTTCAGAAGTTAATAAAGCATTAGTCCGACTCAAGCCTCAGCGTCGTTCCTCACGAATATAATACCGGTACTTTGTATGTTGAGTCAATTTCCCCTGGCAAAAATAACATATTCCACTTATTCATCTAACAGAGCTGATGCTTATTTAATTCAATATAAACTGGGCTTAGAAAGGACTTCAAGCTGAGGAGGATTTGATTTGTAGCCTTAACCTACAATTAATCTGTAACTTTTTTGGCATTCAAATTTTAGGAGATCACTGTAATTATGTTGTGATTTTTCCCCACTTAAACTTGGTCCTTATTCAGATGATATTCCTGACTAGGTAAGTATAAATCTGGAAATTAGTCATGACACATCCAAAGATGTGTAGGGTTGAACAATCAAAGGTAATATATTTAAAGCATCTGCTTTTGAGAATGTGAAAATGTATGGATTGCAAGCGTTTATTGGAAAATTTGCAAAGGCCAAGAAATGACATAAGACTTAAGTTTTGTTCGCTAACGTTTCAAATGGGGTGTGTAGCTTCCTTGTGGTTGGGCCCTGCAATTCTTAGAAATTGTTATTTTGGTTTTTGGAAAACAAGATCATGTGATCATATTCCCATTTAGCAATGATCATATTCCCATTTAGCAGATGTGGTTTCCAAACCTGTTTTTAAAACCTGTTTTAAAACCTGTTTTGGGGGATGGGAGAATGGAAGGGATTTATTGGGTAAAAATCATTATCAAGATCTGTTTTTGTCCTGGTGCAGTGGCAGATGTTCTGGAATTAGCAGATTTTAATATTAGTCCCTTGTCTAGTTCTCAACCTTATTTTTTTTTTTTTAGGGAGTCTGTTGAGAAGGCGGTTGGATTGCAGCAATGTGGAGACTGCAAAGAGATGCTGGCAAGCACAAGTGGCCACAGATTTTGGTTCTATATAGCACTTAGACTTATATACCGCTTCATAGTGCTTTACAGCCCTCTCTAAGCGGTATACAGAGTTCAGCATATTGCCCCCAACAATCTGGGTCCTCATTTTACCGGCCTCAGAAGGATGGAAGGCTGAGTCAACCTTGAGCCGGTGAGATTTGAACAGCTGAACTGCTGAACTGCAGTGCTGCTTTTAACCACTGCGCCACCTCTGCTCTATATCTACTATATCCACAGTATATCTACTGTGGTAGGAGACAAGAAAGAGGTTAAGCATTATCTATGGAAGACTGACTACTTATTCAGTCTCAGCTTAAGATTTGCTCTCATAAAGCAAATCTTAAACAATCCTGCAGAGCTTGGAGATATTGTAAAAGTAAAAGCAAACCTCTAAAGAGAGAGAAAAGTGAAACAGAGGGTGCGACCCTTGGTCAGGGAGATATAAGAAAAGAAAATTAAACACAAATTGCTACCAAGACATATAAAACAATAAACCTGACTGGAAGGGGACGGGTGGCATCCTCGCAACTGGTGGTAGCGGTGGGATTCGAACCCACACCCCCAAAGAGACTTTAAACATTAGTAAACTTTTTTTGTCATAGGAAGGAAAGGTGAACTGTTCAAGTTCAATTCTACCTTGACTGGAAGGAGAGAGTAAGTAAGTGAGTGAGTAGGTATATTTTTTGTCTTGAAACCAGTGAGTTGTTGGCAGACATATTAATGGTCACAGCCCAAATAGAACACTTCTCAAGCACGCAAACATCATTCACTCACAGATCACAGTCTTATGAAGGAATGTAGGAAAAGATTAGAAGTGGAGCCAAGATACTTTGTTCCCTCTGTTAAAGGCCTGATGTTTCCTCTCCATTGCAACTGTAGAGGTTGACTGGTTCAGCATTTGACTTGCTTTCATTGTTGCATGTGGGCACCATACCTCACCTCAGATCAAAAGTCTAGCTTAGGAGGTTCAAGGCAGATCAACTGACACGAGTAGCTCTTTGCCAGCAGAAGGGAATAACTAAAAGGGCCATTGCTGTTTCCATCCCATCACCTGTTACTTGAGATATTTTGTTTAAAGTGTGGTTGGAAGATTTAGTTGAATAAAATTCTTCTCCATACTGTACAAGTTACACTGAGAGATGCCACAACAAAGAACAGACAAAATGGCCCATGTTCCATTTCTGTGAGTGTTTTTTGGCCATATCTTTAGCCTTAAGCAAAACAACACACTTTTCTTGTGGTTAGTCTAAAGAGGTCTAAGAAACAGCTCATATTTTAATCTCCACACCTGGCAGTCCTATCTGTATTGATCCCAACTAGTGACTCAGTGCACGTCTGAAAATATTGACTCAGAGTTGGGCTCTCTGTACTGTGCACATGAATGAGGCCTCTGCAGGTGAGGAAGGTGGTCTTAGACAGGGAGCAAGAAGCAGCAGCTGACTGTAGAGTGGTAAATGGAGGCTTTTCTTGTTGAACATTTTCATATACACACACATACACTATATATATATATATATATATATATATATATATATATATATATATATATATATATATATATATATATATATATATATATATATATATATATATATATATATATATATATATATATATAGTGAAAATTACCCGAGGCTTTTAGTTTTAAAGGAAAGTAATTTAGTGAAATGTATTTATGGTAATTTTCCAGTAAGTGTGTTTTCAACTGAACAACTGCCAAAGTCCTCTGCTCCCCCTTCTCTCTTTCTCATGTTGAGACATCTTCCCTCTGCAGCCCAGCTTATTTTCATAACCATTCAACTTTCTGCCTCTTGTTTCCTAGGCTGTTATTCAAATTACACACAGTTCCCAGTTATTATTTCCATCATTTAATATGCGTTTGACAGAGATCTTATTTTTATGCTCTCCTGCCCTGCCAAATGTGCTAACTATTCTTTTCATGGAAAAGACTTATATGCCTTTAAAAAAAAAAAGAAAGTAACTGTTACTTAAAAAAAGATGTGTGGGCTGAGGTGGGGGTTCTGGAATAGTGGCTTTTAAAAATATATGGAAAAAAGGGAGAAGAAAACTTGATGTTTTGATTTTTAATATGTTGTTACTCTCAGAGGCAAGATATCCATAAGGGGTGGTAAGGCCAAGATGATGGACACATTCAGAAGTCAAAGTCTCCCAGTTGTTTTGAGTGATGCTTTAATTACACTCTTGTGGTCATCATTTTTAATTTTTGCCCACAGCCCCTTTAGAGGGCTTAATTTATAGCAATAAATTTTGCTGAGGTTCAGAAACCATTCTATGAAGGTTAACAGATCCAACTAGTGTCTCTTCCATTAGGAAGAGGAAAAGGGGGTATGAAATGGAGTTCTGTGTTGGATGACCACAATATTCACCTTTTCTTTCAGTTTGGGGGGGGGGGGGAATCACGAAGGAAGAAATGCCATCTTTAATGTTTTCTAACCTTCAGTTCTGATTTTTCTATTAGGGATCAGCAATATTTCCAGATCCTATCTATCCTCCCATTAAAAAAGCTAATAGCCCAAACATCTCCCTAAAGTAATACATTGAATGTGCATCTTTGTTCTTCCTATCGTAAGATCTTATGTGGGAATGCTGAATATTGATGGACCTTGCATGAGAGTAGACAATATTTCAAGTTGATATTTTATCAAATGTCATGCAAGAAAAAATAAATCCTATGCAATCTAAATCTAGAGAACGTTGCCCTAAGCTGTATTAACAAAGGGATAAAATCAAGTTCCTGTGAAGTGTTAGTACTACTTTATAATGCCTTGATAAGACCATACTTAGAATATGGTTTTGATTGCCTTGATATAAAAAAATGTTGAGACTCTAGAAAGAGTGCAGAGAAGAGCAACAAAGATGATTAGGGCACTAGAGGTTAAAACATATGAAGAACGGTTGCAGGAATGGGGTATGTCTGGTTTAATGAAAAGAAGGACTAGGGATGACATGATAGCAGTGTCCCAAGTGTTCTAAGCGGCTTACAGAATTAGCATATTACCCCCAACAATCTGGGTTTTACCTCAGAAGGATGGAAGTCTGAGTCAGCCTTGAGCTGGTCAGGATCAAACTCCTGGACAGAGTTAGCTTGTAATTCTGCATTCTAACCACTGCACCAATGGCTCTTATATAAGGAGCTGCCACAAAGAAGAGGGGGTCAACCTATTCTCCAAAGCACCTGAAGGCAGAACAAGAAATAATGGGTGGAAACTAATCAAGTAGAGAACCAACCTAGAAATAAGGAGAAACTTCCTGACTGTTAGCACAATTAATTAGTGGAACAGTTTGCTTTCAGAAGTTGTGAGTGCTGCATCACTGGGGTTTTTAAAGAAGAAATTGGACAACCAGAAGCACACACAGATGACTGATTCAGCTGGATATATACATACAATACCACAAATAGATTATTTCTTCAAGCAGGAGAGTTAGTTTCATTTCAGCAGAGCAGACAAGAACAGAGAGGGCTGAGAGTACAGAGTGGACAGAGAGCAGAGAGTGGACTGAGCCACGTCCAGCCTTAAGCTTAAGTTTTAATTTCGATTCTCTGTACAGACTCAGAAGTGGTAGCTCATATTGGCTGACTTAGTTGCTATGCCTATTCATTGGCTGACCTTGTTAACATGGCTCTCCCAGTTCATGAATATCTTAACAATCCTGGTTAGGTCAAAACATTGCCTGAAGACCTCACATGCTGTCCAAGAAGGATACATGAGAAGGCCCTCCATGCCCAAAATTCCCAGAACTGCAAAAATGCATTTATTATAAGGAAACAATCCTAAACCATTCCTTTCCTTAAAGGCATTCTTGAAAGTATGTATCCCTAAAAGGATGATCCGTCTTGAAATCAAAATGGACTTGGTGAAGCTAACGGTGAGACTTTTCATGCTCCGGTGGGAAAACTGTGATTTAAGCCAACTACTCAGCTTTCTGATTTTGGCATTGAGAATGTTGGGGATAAAAACATAAAAAGATCTGTCTGTGCATGCCACTGGATTAACTGGGTGATTAGTAATTTTAGTACATTTGGAATTTATGCTTCCTCACCAGAGCTTTTAATGTGGTTTAGCATTTTTTTAAAGTAAAACAAAATGTTAAAACCAGCCAATTTAGCACAATAAATCCACCCATTAAAGAACAGTGCATCAGGAATCGGCATCTATGACACATAAATCACCCTTAGAAAACTACCATGTAAATTCCATCAAAAGCAGCAGCAACAACAATGCATCTTTACCATTTTCCTGAAAATCTAATTGAAGTACCAGAGGTTCCATATGTAGGTGCCCCAGTCTAGAAGATCTAGATGAAATTATATTTAGGTAGCCCTGCATCCTATTCGATAGAGGACACCTCAACTTTGGCTTTGCATTTCTTTTTCTCTCTGACTACATGGTTTACTATTCCTTCTGACCCATCAGATGTGAGTGTGGCTTGGGTCACTTGTGACTTGTGGTTTGGGTCACCACATCAAATTACAAGCACTTAAACAGATGAAGGGAAAGGCTTCTGTGTCAGTTTTGAAGAGTTACTGCTGGTTACAGCGGATGTTCTTAGATGTGATTTGCTCACATGATTGTGACTAAGTTCTATGAATTTAGTTGCTTTAGATGAAAACCACTAATTACAGAGAAGGATCATCAGAACATAGAAGGCCTATTTGCCAGCTCCATTTTGTGGCTCAGACAAACCTCATGTTGTTTGGCTGGCTTCAACTTGTGAGCCACCCTCCTGGCCTGTTCATTTCCATCCGCATAATAGAAAGCACGCCCCTGTGTGAGAGCTGCCACTGGAGATGTGCCACTTGAAGTAATTACATGATGAAACTATTTAAGGTTGACTAAAACACTCTCCCCAGGTTCTTGCAGAGCTTGTGTCTTATATCTTGTAGAAGCAATTTCATATCATGCCTTTCAAGTAATGTAATGGCCACTTGCACTGACAGAATCCTCGTAAAAAAGAAGACTGAGACTTGGCTCGTGAAGTGCTATTGATTTTCCCTTTTCTGTCCCCTCCCTCCTTTTCCCCCTAAGTCCCTTCTAGAGTTTCCAGAGATGCAACACTGTTGTTCAAGAGAGGAGTTACATTAGCCTTCAATGCTGTAGGAGGGTTCCTGTGTGCACAAAGCATCAATGAACGTAGTGATAAATAGTGCATTTGGGTGATGACTGTCCCCAATCTCTGTTTTGACATTTCTAGCACTTGTTGTCTTTGCTCTTTCTAGTGGTTCCAGAAGATGGTTGCAAATATAACAGTTCTCCCCAACCCATGTAGTTAAGCAATGTCTAAAATAAAATATAGGGGGTTACTTTAACTTGACATTATCTATGAACATTCAGGGGAAACTCCACCACAAATTTAATTCATTGCTATGTTGCACATGGCAGGCAAGTCCAAGTTGTGGTGGGCTGTGCATGGAGCATGCAATGAATCTGTGGTTTCCTTGGTCTCCTGGTCCCTGTCACTGACCTGAAAGGAAACTGAAATTCCCAGAGTTACAGTCAGAGATAATCCCATCGAGACCACCTACAAAGCTGCAAACTCACATATGAGCTTTCATAATTTCTCGCCACTCTTCTTAGACTGAATGAGTGAAAACTGAATATGTGGCATGGATTGGATTTAGATAGATCTGCCTATTTTTGTTAAGTAAAATGCATGCCTCCATATCAAAATCTGAATATTATATTGTTTTAGTCCACACAGTTCCCATTGTTTTTTTAAGTGTACATTTGCTATATAAGTCACCCCATTGTGAAACATGTAAAAGAAAAGAATTCTGTCAATTAGCTGTGAATGAACACTTTTGTGCCTTAAGGTACGGAAAATAATCACTGTGCATTCATCTACAAATGGACCAATTGTTGACATGATATAAAAGCACAAGAGCTTTATGAAAATAAAAGTCTTTCTTTTCCAGTAGTGGGCAGTGTTTGGGGATCAGAGACTACATAACAAAGTGGTTGGGGTCATTTCACAGAAGTAGGTAGCTTGTTGCTTGTTTAGTGGGGGAATTTGAGGAGTTTTGTTAATTCCTGAGTAGCAATAGATCTCTTTCAGGGCCTCCAATAAACTTTTCATCTGTTTCCTAACTCAAAATGACAGGAAACGGAGCTGTCAGCTTTGAGCAATCATTATTACAGAAGGATATAATGGCTGACTTCCAGCCCTAGAGCCATAAGCTGCCTATTTCTGTTTTCTACAATGGGGTACCAGTTGTCCATATACTGTATATATAGATACAGTACCAAATGTCTTTCATGTCTCATGAGAAAAATATTGTGAGGTAATGAACCTGTGAATGGGGTATATTTTACTGAAAACCACTTACTGGACTATTATATTATATGGAATTTCATGTTTTCTGCTATTTGCCTGTAGGGGGTATGACTATTTTGTAAAGACAAACAGGATATGCATTTTTAATAAAGAAAAAATTGCAAGTGCCGTTCCTTTCTACAAAGACTAATTTCAAATTAATGTAATACTTTGCTTTAGATCTAGGCATTAATGCATTTTGGGGGGTTGGAAGGGGTAGGAACAACCAAGAAGTCCCTACTGATAGGAACTATAAGATACTGGGATTTATTTATGCCCAAAATGAGAAAATATTTCCCACTAACTAGGTGATTAATCCAATTCATTCTCTTTTGCAGGCCATCCAAACAGTGAATCTATTGTGGACCTAAGCATGGAAAATGAAAAATGTGACTTCCATTTTCAGAATGATGTTCCGATGTCAGTCATGAGACAATTGTAACCTTGAAGCTTATAAAGTAAAAGGCAAGCAATCATGGAAAAGAGATGGAGAAGGAAGAAAGTAATTTTGGTACAATTAGAGGAATCCTGATTCCACTTGTTTGGGACTACAATATTCATAAAGTGTCTGTCTGTCTGTCTGTCTGTCTGTCCATCTGTCCATCCGTCCATCCACCCACCCATCCATCCATCCATCCATCCATCCATCCATCCATCCATCCATCCATTCATTCATTCATTATTTTATATGCCACCCATCTCATTATCAAGCGACTCCAGCACTATGCACTCTGAATTAGCTGAAATTGATGAGACCTGTAGTCTAATTATAGGGAGCTCTCCAGGTTACCAAGCACCAATTTGCCAAGCTGTGACTTTAATCAGCTGCAAGTAGCAAACAATAGTTAGGTAGCTTAACAGAGTGGCTGCTGGGAAAACAATTGAGTAGCCCAAAGGCGTTGGTTCTCTATTCAGTATTGATTCTGTAGTCATATAAAATACTGGGAGTTTATACTGTAATTAGAAATCCCTGGTTACAACACTGAATTCCAGGTTACAGTTTTCCATGGGCAGAAACATCTTAATATGCTTTGAATATAATTGGCATCACTTGCATTAGATAGGCTCAATAAAAATATATGTTTTGGAAATCCATCACAACATCTCTGTGACATTTACTTGTGAGCAAAGAGCCCATCTCAGCAGAAAGGGCTTGAGGAGATGGGTCTCCAGATTCTCATCTAATTGTTTATATGAACCAACACTACTCTGACAGAAAACCTGGAAGTGAATCCTGGAATACCTTTCTCCACACAAAATATTCAAGGAATTTCAGGAAAATGTCAAAGATTTTTGGTTCAGTGGTTTGATTTTGGGACCTTATCAGTGCATTTGCTCTGGGCTTCTTTAAGGTTACATCAGTACATTTTGTTAGAAGTGACATTCAGTTGGTCAGAAAGGTTTTTATCAGTATAATATTTGGTAGAAAGCTAGTACAATTCTAATGTTGGAACCATACATCTGGAAGGAAGGAGGGAGGGAAGGAAGGAAGGAAGGAAGGTTCTTGTTTGTAGTTTTAATGCTTGCACGTTTTTAATGCAATATTCTCTTGACAATCAGCTCCTGAAATGAATGGATTTTACTTCCAAGTAATTTTAAACAAAACTGCAGCCAATTGGACATTTCTGAGTAAATGTACATATGAGTACAGTCTGACTTACTAGATTGCTGGAAGTTTTCTTTTCTTTTAAATCATTTTTTAATGTGAAAGGCAATGTCTTTTTATTTGAGTGCATTTTATTTTCATATACTGTCACCAACTGGATTTTGAGATGGGTGGGAATCAGCATATTTGAAAATGTTAATATGATCGTATCTATAATGCTAGTTATTTTTCTAATCACAGGTAAAAATAAAGGATTCTGTGTCAAGCATCGATCCACTTTATTGTTCTGTGGGAAAACAACAGCTTTCTAGGGGAAGAAAAATAATAATAAAAAAAATCCATAGCAAAATCTGCCTGTCCTTTTCATTAGATATAGTTCAAATTGTCTACAGGGTGTTTTTTATCCTCATTTTGCTTGTTTTTCTCCTCCTAGAGAATATCCCATATCCAGCAACATTCACCCAGAGTGTGCAAGAATGCTGAGTTGTCGCATAGGATTTTTTACCTCACACTGGGGAGGTATTACTTGATAACATCCACCTTGTTTTGAATTTACTGCTTTAGCATATTTCATGCCCGATGTGTTTTTTTTCCCAACCATCTGCTAAGATTAGCACTCTAGTGGTATAATAAATTTACCTTCTCTGCTCCCATAGTGTAGTCTGGAACTGACTTACACTTTACTTGGTCTAATTGAAAATAGGCGAAGATAAATGATGCACTTTGAATTTCTCTCTCAGATGTAGCATTGTTCATTACTACAGCAAGGGAATGAGCATATCTGATAAGGAGACCAATTGTTCCATAAAAAAAATTTCCATGGTGGAGAATACGGTACCGACAGCTATAATTACTTATGGGTAACTGGGGGAAAAACTCCCAACTCTTAATATTGCTATCATAAAGAAGTGAAAAGTTTCTTTCTGACATGGACACTTTGTTTGTCCTGCAGAAAAGTATCAAGAAGAAACAATGTGGACCTAGATGAAAATTCTGCTTAGGAGTAAAAAATGAATCAATACTGAATTAAATGATAAGGTTGAAATATTGGTATGAGGGATGTCTGTCCTGAAGGGAGGGAATAATTTTTGAGGGTGGAAGTTCATTCTCTGAGCTTGTGGGTTGGTTTCTAAACATTTTGTTACCAGGCTGGATGACATCTTCAGCAGAGCTTCGGGGATGTCAGTGTCAGTGTTCTTCTGCTTCTAAGGCCTTCATGTGTTCAATAGGTCTTGTGATATCCCCTAAACTCCTCTGAAGATGTTACCTAGCCTGGTAATGAAATGTTCAGACACCAACCCATAAGCTCAGAGAATGAACCTCCACCCTCATCCTTTACCCAAGCTATAGATATTCACCATTATCACATGATATTTTTCTCTAAATATGGTCATAACCCAATCCCTTTCAGAATTCAGGGTTTATTTCAATAAGGTACCTCACACAGGGGTGAGTTCTGGATTCTCTTGCTGCCGGTTTGCTCAGGAAAGCACCGCACAGGAGCGTGCTCATTGTGCGCGTGCTTCGCGCTTTGGGTGCGCATGCACAATACTTTTTAAAAACTAAGATGGCGGCGCCTATGTCGCTGCCGAGAGAACCGGCTCGGGGGCATGGCAGGCCTGGGTCGCCGCCAGTTCCAGCGACTCAGGTCGGCAAGTTACTACTGGTTCTATAGAACCACCCCGAACCAGGAGGGACCCACCTCTGACCTTACATGTCCTTGCCAGTTCTCACTTTTGAGAGGTTTGGTATCTACAGTATGTATGTTGAAAAGTGTCCTTGCCACCTCTAGACGAGATGGGCAACACACAAATCAAATCCATCAATAGCAATAGCAATAGCACTTAGACTTATATACCTCTTCATAGTGCTTTACAGCCCTCTCTAAGTTTACAGAGTTCAGCATATTGCCCCCAACAATCTGGGTCCTCATTTTACCGACCTCAGAAGGATGGAAGGCTGAGTCAACCTTGAGCCAGTGAGATTTGAACAACTGAACTGCTAAACTAGCAGTAGCCTGCAGTGCTGCATTTAACCACTGCGCCACCTCAGCTCAATCCATCACTTAATCAATAAATTCACAAAAGTATAATTCCCTGACTTGATTTAGCAAATTGGATAAGGCTGCGGAGACAAGATCCTAGAAGTGTCTCCAATTGTCCCTATAGGGCGAGTCTTAGTCCTGTTATTTGGGAGGAGTTTGAGCCTATCACTCCTGAGGATGTGGACAAGGCCATAGGAGCGATGAGCGCCTCCACTTGTTTATTGGACCCGTGTCCCTCCTGGCTGGTTTCGGCCAGCAGGGAGGTGACACGCGGCTGGCTCCAGGCTGTTGTGATCGCATCTTTGAGAGAGGGGTCCGTCCCGCAGCCCTTAAAAGCTGCGGTGGTGAGGCCCCTCCTCAAGAAGCCTTCCCTGGACCCAGCGGATTTAAAGAACTTCCGTCCAGTCTCCAACTTACCCTTCTTGGGTAAAGTTGTAGAGAAAGTGGTGTCGCTCCAACTCCTGCGGCTATTGGAGGATACTGATTATCTGGATCCCTTTCAATCGGGTTTCAGGCGCGGCTACAGTACGGAGACTGCTTTGGTCGCACTGATGGATGATCTCTGGCGAGCACGGGATGGGGGTCATTCCTCCATCCTGGTGTTACTTGACCTCTCAGCGGCTTTCGATACCATCGACCATGGTATCCTTCTGCGTCGTCTTGGGGAGGTGGGAGTGGGAGGCACTGTTTTACGGTGGTTCTCCTCCTACCTCTCTGACAGGACGCAGTCGGTGTTGACAGGAGGGCAGAGGTCGGCCCCTAGGCCCCTGGTTTGCGGGGTGCCACAGGGTTCGGTCCTCTCGCCCATCCTGTTTAACATTTACATGAAACCGCTGGGTGAGATCATCCGACGACACGGGGTGAGGTATCAGCAGTATGCTGACGATACCCAGTTGTACATCTCCACCCCGTGTCAGTTCAGTGAAGCAGTTGATGTAATGTGCCGCTGCCTGGACGATGTGAGGGTCTGGATGGGAGTGAACAGACTCAGGCTCAACCCAGACAAGACTGAGTGGCTCTGGATTTTGCCTCCCAAGGATTATGTCGACTGTCCCTCCCTGGTTCTCGGGGGAGAAAAATTGACTCCCTCGGAACAGGTCCGCAATTTGGGTGTCCTCCTAGATCCACAGCTAAAATTGGAGCAACATCTTTCAGCTGTGGCTAGGGGGACCTTTGCACAGATTCGTCTTGTGCACCAATTGCGACCTTACTTGGAGAGGGAGGCTTTGCTCACAGTCACTCATGCCCTTGTCACCTCACGGCTAGACTACTGTAACGCGCTCTACATGGGGCTACCCTCAAAGAGCATCCGGAGACTCCAACTGGTACAGAATGCAGCTGCGCGAGCTGTAGTGGGTGTACCGAGATACACCCACGTAACACCTATTCTTCGCCAGCTGCATTGGCTGCCAATTAGTCTCCGGTCGCAATTTAAGGTGTTGGTCGTTACCTTTAAAGCCCTACATGGCTCAGGGCCAGGTTACCTTCGGGACCGCATCCTACCACATACCTCCCTACGACCGGTTAGGTCCCATAGAGAGGGCCTCCTCCGGGTCCCATCGGCCAAACAATGTCGGTTGGCGGGGCCACGGGGGAGGGCCTTCTCTGTGGGAGCCCCGTCCCTCTGGAACCAACTCCCACCAGAGATCCGGACTATCCCCACCCTGCTGGCCTTCCGTAAAGCCATAAAAACTTGGCTCTTCCGGCAGGCGGGGTGAATAGGAAGATCAGATTCCCCCCTTGAATGTTGTTTTTATAATTGTTTTAACTATGCCTTTTAATTTTAAATTATGATAATTGTTTTTATTGTACGCTTCTTATTCTG
Source organism: Diadophis punctatus similis (assembly GCA_023053685.1). NCBI lineage: Eukaryota > Metazoa > Chordata > Lepidosauria > Squamata > Dipsadidae > Diadophis > Diadophis punctatus. The sequence continues at coordinate 32,566,857 of JALIGW010000001.1, read as the reverse complement.
TTGTATGCCGCCCTGAGTCCCACGGGATTGGGCGGCCTATAAGAACGTCTATTAAATTAAATTAAATTAATTCTCTCACTGCCAGTAGCACATCTTTCCCTGATTTTATGAGAACAGGTTTCTTAGAAAATGTGGATGACTCACAGTAAACCAAATGGAATAACTTCCTGACAATTTCAGGAAAAAGTAGCAAGTTCTCTAAGAGAACAATGTCTCAATGTATATGTATTGAGGTGTATGAGGGAATCTTGAGCTAAGAGTTTTAAAAAATTCAAGAGATCTGTCCATCCATACATATCCATCACATCATTCCCTTTCGGAATAAGCAGTATTATGCAAAGTGCAGGGAGAAAATGTAAGAGAGAGAGAGAGAGAGAGAGAGACGATGTTAAAGAAATAAGATAAGAAAAAAAGGGAAATAGAACTAAATCTAGTTTAAACCAACATCATTCATGTAAACATTCTTCATACCTTTTTATTATTGTATACCATGTTTACTTTCGCTAGACCAAATCACTGAAGAAAACACTGCCTTTTATTCTTTAGACTTCACTTTTATCAATGGCATCCAACATACGAGGGTGAGTCAAAAAGTAATGCCATTTTCTTTAGGACAGGTATACTTACCAACACAGGAACATGTAGCATACATCAAAATGAAGCTGGTCACTATCATCTCTTCGGCCCCATGAAAGAGGGTTTGAGAGGCAAACATTATTCCAGTGACGAGGAAGTGAAAACTGCAGCGAAGAAGTGGCTCAAAGAACAGTCAACAAAATTTTATGAGGCAGGGATACATGCTCTCATTCGAAGGTGGAACATTGCTATTGAGAGAAACGGTGACTATGTTGAGAAATAGGGATGTGATCCACAGAGGACCAGCTTCATTTTGATGTATGCTCCATGTTCCTGTGTTGGTAATTATACCTGTCCTAAAGAAAATGGCATTACGTTTTGACTCACCCTCGTACCTTTCTTTGTTTTTCTATTTTCCTTATCTAGTCATTCTCCCTTCAGAGAGAAGGAACACATTTGATCCTCATTGAATCTCTCTATATTGATGAAACCAACACATATTTTTGTATAGTCACTCAGGTTTGATTTCAGAAAATTCTTTCAGCACCCATTCATTTGTCACTTTCTTCTTGTTTTATCCCATTCACTTCTTAAGTGCTTCATTCCCACTGCATTCAATGCAATCGTTATGTTTCTCCCACCATATCCAATTCTCACTTCCATTTTAATGAAATGGAAAGAAGCACCCAGCCATTTTCACTTCTTTTGAGAAAGATTAGCTTAATTCATCACATAGTAGCCATTGCCTTTTCATCAGTATTTAGGTCTTAAATCATTCAGGTTCTCAGCAAACAATAAGATATCAACTTCACATGAAAGTACAGACATGTTCATGTCCCCGACCAACATACCTCTAAGGTTATCATAGGCATTCCTTATATTTGTCTGCAAATATAATAAACAATGGAAGGACAATGCATATCCTTGTCCTACCTATGTTTAATGTTGAATCATTGACCAACCATTAGTTCTATTTTCATGCATTCATTTTCACCATGTACCGCTATCTCAGATTCAACAACCAGGTTTCAATTCCATATTCATATGTTAATTTAAACCTGTATCACATGCTTCCTCCAAAATAATAAATGCCAATTTAAAAAATTCAGTCATGTATTTTTCAATAACCTGCTAAAGAGCAAAAATCTGATGTGTATATAATAAAGCCAGACTGTATTTTTCAAATTTTGTTCATTTGGCACTTCTTAAGAGCTGAGCTGGTGCAGTGGTTAGAATGCAGTACTGCAGGTTACTTCTGCTGACTGCCGGCTGCCTGCATTTGGCAATTCGAATCTCACCAGGCTGAAGGTTGACTCAGCCTTCCATCCTTCCGAGGTGGGTAAAATGAGGACCCAGATTGTTGGGAGCAATATGCTGAGTCTGTAAACTGCTTAGAGAGGGCAGTAAAGGACTGTGAAGGTATATAAGTCTAAGTGCTATTGCTTTTGCTTATATCCTTCCATTCAGAATAGCAATAGCAATAATACCTAGAATTATGTACCCCAAATGATTGCTAGGATCTTTGCCTTGTTTATTGTGATCCATGATCTATATCTAACTGCTGTTGGAAATGAAACTATGAAGGGCCACCTTTGGAAGGATTTTCACCTACCACATCTCTAGTATTCAGGAGATGCCAACTATAATACTTTAGGTGCTTCTTACGGCAGTAACTTTTCTTTAGCATTTGCCTGGGTAGTATATTTTGCATGTATTTGAATTTATAAATTTTAAAGTATTAAACTACTTGATCATAACTGGTTTTTTAAAAAAGTTTTATAATCTGTTTTTTTTTAAAGTAAATGTTACAAAAAACAATGAATGAGAGTTGATGGTCAGAAGAAGGAGCTTTATCATTCTGTTTAATCCCTATAGGTATTTTACTCATATAGGCCCTACAATACATTACAAGTAGATAATTCTGCTGTCCTCTATTGCATAGGCATGGACATTCCATATCATACATCCCAAAGAATGTGCAGAGATTATAGCAGATTTCCTTAATCTGGGTAACGTCCAGAAGCATATAGACAACTCAGAATTCTCCAGCCAACATGGCCACTGCTGATAATTCTGGAGCTTCTACACCAGGAAGTTTTCTACTATAAATAGAGGGTGACTGGAATAGAGGATGAGGCCGAAAAGTGTGATAACTGTTCCCTCCCATTCTTCCACTGTGTATGTATTTAGAAGATAAAATTGGGTTTTGTTTCTTTCTTTCTTTCTTTCTTTCTTTCTTTCTTTCTTTCTTTCTTTCTTTCTTTCTTTCTTTCTTTCTTTCTTTCTTTCTTTCTTTCTTTCTTTCTTTCTTTCTTTCTTTCTTTCTTTCTTTCTTTCTTTCTTTCTCTCTCTCTCTCTCTCTCTCTCTCTCTTTTCCTTCCTTTCATTTCCTTCCTTCCTTCCTTCCTTCCTTCCTTCCTTCCTTCCTTCCTTCCTTCCTTCCTTCCTTCCTTCCTTCTCTGAAGTATTACAATTACCTCATGGAAAAGTTGACTTAGGCCACAGTTGGCGAATCATATAGTTGCATTTACTTAATGAAATAAGACCCTGGGTAATATTCCTATTTCTGCCCAAAACAAACAACTTTTACATGTAGAATTTCATCACTATAAAAATTCTGGCCTGAAATGCACCATTTGTCTAATAAGTAGGATGAGTACAGGTAATTCTTGACTTACAACCATTCATTTAGTGACCATTTTCCACACTTATGACCATTGCATCATCCTCATGGTCACATGATCAAAATTCGGATACTTGGCAGCCACTTTACCAACTTAAGAACTGCAGTGATTCACTTAACAACTGTGGCAAGAAAGGTCATAATCAGGGGTGGGTTCCTCTTACCTGACTACTGGTGCACTGTGCGTGCATCATCACGTTTTGTGCACGCACACGCTCGCTATGCGCGCGCATCCCCTTGCCTGATTTTGCTTCCACGCATGCGCAGGAAGCAAAAAATCACCAAAATCTCACGCGCGTGAGCGTCCCCTCGCGGCATTTTGCTTTTGCACATGCGCAGGAAGCAAAAAAAGGCCAAAAATTCAGAAAAAAAGATGGTGCCGTGTGACGGACCGGCGAAGACCGCACCGGAGCCGTCGCACGCAAATTGCGCAATCGGCGGGTCCCTACCGGAACGGCGCACTGGATCACACCGGTAGGGACCTACCACTGGTCATAATACAGGGCAAAACTTGCTTAACAATTGTCTAGATTAGACATGGAAATTTTTGGCTCAAATGTGGTTGTAAGTCGAGGACCATCTGTATGTATTTTAATGGAATTATTGGCCAAATGCTTAGGAGCACAGTACCTTCAGACGTTACATACGGCCACTGTTCTCACTTTGCTGGGTCTGTTAGCAAAAATTGGTATTGTGTCTAAAACACTTGCTGTTATTAACAGGTTAAGCTGCTAGAATGTTAAGAGAGAGGCTGGCCCAGCTTTTAGTACATTTTGTTGTAATCATCCCCTAGATGCTTTGTTGGAAATCAATTCAGGTTCAAAACTGGCTAGAATTGGGAGGTCAAGGCTTTGGCAGACTAAATATTTTATCTTCTGCTCATGTCTGGAGCTTTTAAAGAAGCATATTGGGAGCTTTCTTTCTCGTAGCCCATCTGGACAAAGATGATTGGGCTAGTCATGTTGCCCGGGTTAGGACAAGGTTAAAATCAATTATAATCAATTATTAAGAGTCTTCTGTGGCAGTACAGCTTAAAAGGAATTCTTGTCCTTTTTTTTTAAAGAAAGCATTGCTGGATGCTGAAATATGAATGTCTTCGTTTCTAGCAAAAGATTTTTTAAAATTTAAAATACCAACTTTACAGCAAATGGTAATAAATTTCTAGGACAACTGCATCTCTAGATCCCCATATTTTAGGATAAAAAGAAACCACTGACAGAAAGAAAGAAAAAGAAAGAAAGCATTGAGAAAGCAGGCAGGGCAGAGAAGATAAGATTGCAGAAATAATTTTTGGTTCTTGGTTGAAAAAAAATCTTATTATTGTGTCTGAGCCATTAGACACTAGGGAACAATTTATAATTTGGCAAGCCCAGTTAGTTTTTCAAGATTTTATGCCAATTTTACTCCCTTGCTCACTATCTAAATGCTAATTTTACAAGGTTCTCTTTCTATCTCTCTTCCTCACCCCGACTTTCTACTTTTTTCTCTCGAGGAGTTCAGTGCTTGAGTCCTAAAATATATATTTTAGAAATGCATACATCATGCATATATCTCTCAGCCTACAGTGTTTTCCTAGGGCTGTTAAAAATATCTTAAGTCGCTTCCTATTAAATTAGGGACGGATGAGTTACTTTACACTACATTATATCTTTCGGTACTAGGAGTGCAGGCTTCAAGCTGGCTTCATCCACTCTTGCTTGACAATCACCACTGCTGCTTCCTTTATGGGGTTTCAATTGATTGCTTTGCCCTTCCTAGGAAGGATTCTTCCTAAGATTCCCTTGAGCCACCCTCATTTTCTCATGCCATTTGGTTTCTACTTAACAAATTCCTGAGACACTTCATGCACTAAGATCAGAACGGTTTCTGTCCACAATATCTCAAGTATTTCCTTCTTGCAGTGTTGGTTTAGAAAAAACAACAACAACCCATGCCATCTTTGCCTGAATGCTTCTAAAGCTGTTTCAGAAAGGAAACGGGATGAAGATGATTGTGATGAAGAAGAAGACGATGATTTGAAGGGAATGTGGCTTTCTCAGATGAAGTGGATCCATACTTGGAAGCAAGCATCTTAGAAGGGTTCCCCAAGGATGCTATCTTCTTTTGGTTTGTTATTCTGAACATCCCTACCCAAATCTGTTTTTTTCATAATATTCTGACAAAGAAATCAAGGACATATAAATACAGATCTGTTCCAAATAGTACTTTTAGTATTCCTTTAGAGTCCCAGAAATTTGAAGACACAAAAGGAGGCTTTTTTGGAGATTCAGAAGACAAGACCTTAATAAATTCTTTTCACACAGTTCTTTAAAACAAATACCTGTTTGTTTGACCGCAGATACTGTCAAGATCTTGGCTTTATATTAAGAGGAGTTCTCCTCTCATCCAAAATAACAACAATCAGAATTACAACAACAACAACAACAAAAACCAATTATCAGTTCCATGTTACCTACAGCAGAAAAGGGAATTCAAATTCATATTTTTGATGTGATTTGTAGAAACACTGAGCTGTAAATTTTAAGGATTAATTACTGAGGTGCACAAGAGGATTCTGTTGAATATATAACATTAAGGACATAGGGAAAAAATACACACAGAGATATGTACATGATTATTTATTTTATTAATGCTCTGGAACACATAGTACAGTTCTTACGTATTCCTTTAGCACCAGAAACCTGAACCAATTACCTGTCCTCAAAAGAGAATTCTAAAAAAAGAATTGTTATTTTTGTTTGTTAGTGTCTAGTTCATTAAGCAGTGTTTTCAAGTTCCGGGTAACAGGATTACTATTGACAATTTCATTAGAACCATAATTCAACCACAACTAAGCTTTCCAAAGAGACTTGTCAATGTCCTAGCTATAATCCATCCACCTGTCTTAGACTAGCATTAAAATGAGGGAATAAACTCCTCATTTCAGGATAAGTCAAAACTACAAAATCACACAAGACAGGTTTACTTCATGTCACTGTTGCAAGATACAGACTTTCATAGTATTGGTAAATATTACAATTTGACCTGCAAGTACTAAAACAATGGTCCCCAATTGTGGCCCATGGAACATTGATATATCATGAGGTTGCTGAAGATGATCCAAGGGAATAAATCAGAGGTGGGTTGCTCCCGGTTCAGACTGGTTCTTTAGAACCGGTAGCGGGAATTTCCCCCTGCTCGCCAAACCGGGAGTGATTGCCAGTTGGCCACGCCCATGAACTGGCTCAAAAAGCATCTTGTTTTTTGCTTCTGTGCACGCACAGAAGCTTGTTTTTTGGCACTGCGCATGCGCGCACACGCTCGTTTGGCATGTCTGCGTGGCGCGGGAGGAAGCGAACCGGCAGCGAGGTAAATTAGAACCCACCCCTGGGATAAATGAAGGATAATGCTGCTGTAATATAAATCAATATTCTTAATTTCTATTCAAGACTGCAGTGTTTTTTCAATGCAATTTGCTTCATAAATTTCCTTGTGTAATATCACTGGGTAATGTCTTGAAGGGATTTGAATTGCTTTGTTACATCTCACATCAAATTAGACATTCTCCATTCTTTTTAGTTGGCAGAAAGCGGTTAGCTGATTAAGCTGGATGGAGAAATTTACTATTGCTAACTATTAGCTATATTTGTATAACATACTCACTGAATTAATCCATTGCATAAAGTTTTCATAATATATTGAATCATAAATCTGGATATATAAGATTTAAATAATACACTAAGTTAAAATACTCTCCCTTCCCCCTACCAAAAAGGGAAAAAAAACCCCATTTTGTATGACCTTAAAACAATTGAAGTTTAGCATGTGAATGTACCTGACAGGACTTAAACAGACATAATAATAATAATAATAATAATAATAATAATAATAATAATAATAATAATAATAATAATAATAATAATAATAATAATAATAATAATAATAATAATAATAATAATAATAATAATAATAATAATAATAATAATAATAATAATAATTGACTATTTCTTTTGAAACTTGGCTCGTGGCTCATGAATTAATTAGGGCATCTTTCAGAAATTTCACAGCAGTTTGTGAACACACCAAAATAATGTATTGTTAATATAGTTTATGGCTAATTAGCCTTTTTGTTTGTTTGTTTGTTTGGTACCTTCAAATCAGAGTTAACACTTGGCCAAGTCAACAAGTCCTTGCAATTTGCTTCACAAGGTTTCTTGGAAATGGTTTGCCATTGCTTTCTTCCTAAGGTTGAGAAAGAGGTTATGCTGCTGACTTTGTGCTTAAGGTGGAACTAAAGTTTCTAGTTGATGCCTTAACCATTAAAACAAACTGGTTCTGTCTTACAAGTCAGTTGCAAGCCAGTTTGAGAAACCACCAAAGTAATGAATCATTATTATATTGTATGTGTTAATTAAACATTTCATAATAATGTCACAGCTTATTTTTCAACATAGCAACTACTATTCAGGTAATTTCTGTCTATAGTTACTGCATTTCAATTCCTGTTGTCATTGTTTGCAAGTACAACTATAACTATGCATTTAAGCATTTTCTTCATCTATCACTGTAGTTCCCAGAGACTTATGCCAATGTTACATTATTCATCTTTGAAGTGCCACAAGACTCAACCATTTTTCTGTAACACATTAACATGGCTATCTCTCTGCATAGAACATTGAGTGTTCCTCAAGTGTTTGATCCTCAAAGATCTAGTATTGCTAAATTCAGATATGTTTCATGTTTGCCCAACTGTAGCTGTTGTAGTCTCACTTGGCAACAGTGGCTCATGCTCTTATCTTCACTTTATTGGACTACAACAATGAGCTGCACCTTGGACTGAAAACAACTTGGAAATTACAGATTCCAACATTTCACAAGTCTTCATCTTGTGAAAATCACTACAGCTGTATTATACCTTTCCTGAAAAATAGGCCCTGCTTACTAATTATTTTTGAAGTGCTGTTTTTAATATATGTGCTGGGTTCTGAGGTGCATCCCAAATTGCTTCTCTCAGTATAGAATCAACCTTTCTGGTATGTCTTACCAAGGGTGGGTTCCTCCTGGTTCAGACCGGTACGTGTGTACTGGTAGCGGCCTGCTGGTGACATAATTTTGGTGTCACGGTTCCGGTACTGTCTGTGCTGGTCTGTGCACGCTACCATCTTTTTTTTGGAATTTTCAGCATTTTTTTCGGGTTTGGATGGCTTCTTCTCATCCTCTGCTTTGGAAAAAAGCCCCCCCCCCGCCCGCCCTCAGGTTAATACCGACCTTTATTTCTTCGTCCAAAGCACAGCTGAGCAGCTCCTCAGCTGTGTTTCAGGCTGAAACGTCCTTCTGAGCATGCGCGGAAGTAAAATCACGCGAAAGGTTGTGATGTGCACTGGTAGCAAAGGTAACTGGAACCCACCCCTGTGTCTTACCAACACTGATTGATGGACTGCCACTACAGAGAGAAGTAATTTGGGCCGGCCAACAGTATTTCTCTATCTTATGGAATAACCTCTCCCTCAAGCCTAGGCAAGTATTTATTTCAATAGCTGTTCATTTTACCTAAAACAAAATTGTTCCACAGGGCGTTTGGAAGTTGAATGCAGATGCTTTAGTGGGGGAGGTATGCTGGGGGGGAATAGATGGGTGGCTGTGAGTGTGCAGTTGAAGTCCTGCTCCTTTTGAATGTGTATTACACAGGTGATGCATGTGAAAAGCCTGGTACTCTTATCACATGGCCATCCTGCCATCTTGATTTTTAGACTATCTCATGGATACCCCTGATTGAGTGGATATCAGTGAATGCTTATGCAGATTGCACTGCTATATAAAAGGAATGCATAAATAAATAAATATTAAAATCAAAACTTTCTTAACCAAACTAATCTAGGAGTGATTGCCACTTCATGCTGAGGGCCTGAGTAGTCGGAAGCCATTTTCAGATATATATTTCCCAAAGACACTGTTCAATTAAACCAGGAAAAATCCCTTCAAAGCCTTTAAAAAGACCACTTGGAGAGCAAGCTGAGTTTTTCTCCTCTTCACCAAGTAACTGTGTGCAAGAAACCACTGCATGGCTCAATGATCAAAACAGAAACACCTGAGTAGGCCTGGGGGCATGCTTGTCTATTTCAGCATGCAATTTTAATTTTCAGCTTTTCCAAACTGTGATTAGTTATTTAATTGTGCATCCAAATTTGGTTGATGCATTTGCACATGTAATTAATTATGATTTATTTAAAACCACTCAGCAAGGCTTTGTTCATCAATTTTCTACAAATCAAATTATAGAAGGGTAGATTTGATTTCTTTTCTGTCTACCCCCCCTCCATTTCAAATATTCACAAATTGTTTTGATTTATTCTTTAAATGGCTGCCCAAGGGTAAAGACAAGGCCTTTCAAAGATAAAAGCTATAAATGGTGTAAAAGATTAGCACCAATCTAGAGGCAACTTTGTGTTCTAAAGCCAAAAGCTCCTGATCAGAATTGGGAACCAGAACAAGTCATCTTATGAACTGTAAATAAGTAAGCTTGCTCCAAAAAGTGCATTTGGGGGGGTACATAGTTTGTTAACAGTTAATAGAGATAAGTATTTAAACTATGCATTCTTATGAGCTACTTTGCAGCAGAAACAATACTGAGTGCTTAATTTTTCACTTGGGAATAATTGGTAGGTACCCTATTCAGAAAAAAAATGTTCTCATGCCTCAATTTATCCTGAAAGCTAGAAGTGAACAAAGCATAGCTTATAAATATTTTGTTTCCCCAACTACATTTGCTGAGAATCCCAAGATTGTGCTCGAAAACTTTATCTAAATTCAGCAATAAAGTGTTATTTTTTTCACTGCGTGATTTTTATAATATTGAAATGAGTTAGTGAACTAAGGATTAATACAGTATATGTGCACTAAACTCCAGTAGACTTGACTCAACTTTTTCACATTTTACAATATCCTGAATCTTGATACCACTCCTAAACACTGTTCAAATGTTGAGTTCCATCTCTTCTGGTGAAACCATTGTATTGCTATCATATCTTATGCAAGCTCTATTTAAAAAGAGAGAGAGAGAAAGTGCAGGTGGAACTACAGAAGCTCTGTAGTTCCTCTGTAGTTCCTCTGCTCGCAATAGAATACCTTATTCCACCAGACTTGAAATATTGGGATTAGACAATTTAGAACTATGTCGCCTTCGATCTAATCTAAATGTAGTTCATAAAATCATATACCACAATATCTTTCCTGTCAATGATTACTTCAGTTTCAACCGCAACAATACACGAGCACGTAATAGATTCAAACTTAATGTAAACCGCTCCAAACTTGACTGCAGAAAATATGACTCCAGCATATCCAACTATCCAGCAACAAAGTGATCAATGCCTGGAATGCACTACCTGCTCTGTGGTTTCCTCCCCAAACCCAGGAGCTGAGATAGCGCAGTGGTTAAAAGCAGCATTGCGACCTTCAGCTGATTGCTAGTTTAGCAGTTCAGCTGTTCAAATCTCACTAGGCTCAAGGTTGACTCAGCCTTCCATCCTTCCGAGGTCGGTAAAATGAGGACCCAGATTGTTGGGGGCAATATGCTGAACTCTGTAAACCGCTTAGAGAGTGCTGTAAAGCACTATGAAGCGGTATATAAGTAAAGTGCTATTGCTATTGCTATAAACCCCCAAAACTTTAACCTTAGACTGTCTACAGTAGACCTCTCCTCATTCCTAAGAGGTCTGTAAGGGGCGTGCATAAGCGCACCATCGTGCCTACCGTCCCTGTCCTACTGTTCTATTGTCCTCATTTATCTGTACTTCTTTGCTTATGTTATGTTTATACAAACACCTACTATCCTGTACATGTTTGACAAACAAATAAAATAAATAAATAAGTTTGACTTCTGTTTAAAGTTTACCCACTCAACATTAAAGTTCGGGCTATTTCCAGATTTACACTAGCCATCTTCTTCATGTATTCTCTCAAAGTGAGGAAAAAATACCTTTTTCTTCAAACAGAAGATGCAATTCCTGTTTCTTCTCCAGCTTTAGCATTGTAAGGAAAGCTGGAGCTGATTTAATTCTTTTATTGCCAAGCTAAATGATCTGGCCATGAATGGACTCTCAGCACTGTGACAGTTCAACACGAGGAACTATTAGTTCTTTTACTGATGACATGGTCAACATTGTGGAGACTCAGAGGGAAATGTTATACCATATAACAATAATTGTTGGAGGGAGCATGTCAAAATGTTGATCTCAGCTCAAAAATGTGAAGACAATGTTCGGCTGAGTGTTGACTATCCCAGAGCAAGCAGTTTCAGATGACTTGTGTTCGGCTTCCTTCATTTTTTGTGCTTCAGTTAAACTTCCCAGGAAATCACCATGAGGGACAGTCCTTTTTCAAATGGGAAAATATGATTAGCCCAGGAACATTCAGACAGATGGAAAGAGATGTTACAGAAAACAGCTACCGCAGTGGCAACATCCTCTACTATTTTCAACAGTAAAGACAACACCGAGAGAAATTTGAAAGAAATGCTGAAGCACCCTGGGAATAAAGTTGAAGAAGAAAACTGTTGAGAAATTGCAGAACACATTCTGGTACAGCCCTAATGTTAATTAGGAATGGTGAACGTACTAACTTATATTAACGAGCTGAAACATTCAAAAGACCTTCATTATGCTGATCACTTGCTATCTCAGTCTCTCTCAGAGTCAGACAGAAGGAATAAAATTATATCTGTCCCAGAAGGGGCAGGAGATACTTCAACATACAATGACAGGTTTCACTAGTGGGGGGTCCGATCTCTTTCCTTGGGAAATTGATGTTCACCATAACCTTTGTTACATTGGACTGAGACAGAACCTCTCAGAAAGAAAGTGGCTTTGATCAAAAGAAAACTGGCTCCACCCTCCCCCCCCATTTTTAACCAAGATTCTCATTTATCTTTATCCAGCACTTTTTGTGTAGCAAGACAACACTTTTAAAATATATGTAGATAGCTGAGGGCTACATGGTATAAAGGTGACACTGGAGAAATGGCTCTAGAATTTTGAGCATTTCCCTTTGGATTTTTAGGGAGCTTGTTAGGTTAAGACAGGGGTGTCAAACTCGCGGCCCAGGGGCCGGATGCTGGCCACACCCACCCCTGGTTTAGAGAAGGGGAAAAGAGTCATGATGCATCACATGACGACAATGTGGCGCCATGGGTTTGACACCCTTGGGTTAGGGAATTTGTGATATTTTAAGTATCTCATTGTATTAATCCTATTGGAGCATTATTTCTCTTTAGTTTCCTATGCTGGTGTGACCTTAGAGAGCCCCAGGCATGGTAGAAAAGAAACGTGGGCAACCAATAGATTATCCAACAATGTTTTCCCTTCCCTTTACTGGAGGGGAAGGCATTTTTATCTTAGATGGAAAGGAAATTAGCAGTAAAAAGTGGAGAACTAGAGGAGAATTAAGAAAAAGGCCCACTTAATTCCGGTGAAACTTGTTTCCACTCTGCTTATAATACAGGCTGCTTGCATCACTAGGGAGCCTTGTCACGAATGTCCATATCCACATAACCATAGTTCCTACATTCACATATAATATTAATATAGTTTTTTAATATTAATTTATTGAAGACACTTGAGCCTGATGCACAACAGCTATAATTGTTGAAATTATTAAGCTATATAAATTATTAGTACAGTGTTGTATGTGAGCACAGTCAGTGTAAGGCATCCTGGAGTCAGCCACAATCTTGGCATTTTAATATGTCACTTCTGTCAACAACCAAACTTGCTTTCCCACAGTCAAAATGTCTAAGGATGATGAATTTTGGAATAAATACCTACATCTAGAATGTGCATCTAAGATGAATAGTGCATAGCTCTCTCCAACATTTCCATTCTTCATCTTTCCTGCATCTGATTGTTCTTCTATTTATATACCCCCAAGAAATTCATACCATTGGAGTTTTGTTATTAAACGCTTGTGGTTACCAAATATGTAGCAGTATTAAAAAAATGAAAGTTGTGCGGAAATAAGGTAGTTAAAATTCAGAAAGAGAAATTCCTTAATTAACTTAATAAAATTACTAATGGAAGCATTTTAGCTGCTAAATTTAATTTACTTGTCAAGATATCCAGCTACAAAGAGTAGAGAAGAGTTGAGACTCTGCTTTCCATTATCATGTGTTCTATTATAGAATAAATTTGCTTAAAATGAAATATATCACCAAAAGCCATCAATGACATCTTAATTTGGAACAGTCAGTTGAAAAATAATTAGACTGTGAAGCAATCAGTTCTAGTAAATCAGTGCTTCCTTTTACACAAACATACATTTCCCCTATGCATCAATAGGAAAGGCATTCAGATAGGTGAGTCATCAAGGATTTGATGAGTTTTGAAAGAAGAGTTAAACCATTGTTTTTTTTAGTTTGTGCTACACATATTTTAGCACCAGGATTGCTGATATAAATATTGGTGGCCTTTGTGTTCCCTAAAAAACTTTAATATTGTGTTGCATTCAAATGCCTGATCCCCAGAAATTGATTTTAGGTCAAATTCTTATAGGGGCAAAGAACTTTCCAACATTCTTTTTGTGAGAATGAGAATAAATCTCATAGAGGCGATGTGGATCTTTACTTGGAATTCAGACAGTTAGAAATAAAGCCGAGATTAAAAGTCTAACAGAAAATATTTATTTCGGTACAAAAACAATAAATCCTGATAAATTATATCTTTGCTGAGAAACACGACCGTTCAGGTCAGAGCCAAGTCAAAAGTGATTAATGGTGGTTTAGGAATGTGGACATGCGTACAAGATCATATCACGTGTTCTGCTTGTAATGGAATGTACCATAATATTAGAATAGGGATGCATCACCCTGCATAGACATACAACTGACAATATTCACACCGTGACACTTTTTTCTATACCACAACAGCCATTTGGCATCTGATCACTCTAGGAAGCCATCTAATGGTGTCAGCTTTGCATCTGCAAAATAGGAATAATTTGACATGACTTAGTAGGACTTATGCTAACAAGTGTAAGGAAATGGAAGGAAAACATAACGAAGACACAAAGCCTGCGATGATTGGTTTAGCTTGAAGGAGTGCTAATAACCACCATACGAAGCCTTTGATAGAAATCTTTAAATGTGGAAGTTTCAGGAAGCTGATGTGTTTTGAAGTGTGATTATAACACATTTTAAGATGTTCTCATGCAGTTCACCTCTTGGCATTAATAGTGGAATAGACATGAGAACCACTGCCATCAGAATATATATTATTGCTTATGTAATGAATTCTCAGCCCAATTAAAAAGCGTATTTTATTTCTAACAAGATTTGCTTACATGAATTTGGAAGACCTCAAAGGAATCCCTCTGCAAAGCTGATTGCAAACTGGTAGCTGGCTAATGGTTCAAGGCATCCTTTCTCCAACTGAGAAATCTTCTGATGATTTGGACCATAACCCCTTGTCATCATGGCTGCAGAGTGTAAAGCACAGTGGCCAGAAGCTCTTCCAAAGGGCACCAGATTAAAGAAATGTTGAAAACTGTAGACTGTCTCTCAATATAACTTTGAGTGGGGGCTACTTTTCACTGAAAGTCTTTAAGCAGAAACAGATCAGCTGTTCAAGATATTTATCAGATGCCATACTAAATTTCCTTCACCTGTATGACTTTATGACTGTGGTTTATGATTTTATGATTGACTTTATGATTATGGGCAGGGGTGTGTGTGCAAACCTGTGGGCTCCATCCCTGGAGGTTTTAAAGAAGAGTTGGTCCTTTCCAACTCTGCTATTCTGGATTCTGAGATCCACGCTCGAAAGAAGAAGAAATTTCCTGACGGTGAGAGCAATTCATCGGTGGAATGGCTTGCCACCAGAAATTATTTGGTGCTCCATCACTGGAGGTTTCTAAGAAGAGATTGGACAATCATTAGTCAGGAATGGTAGAGGGTCTCCTGTTTGAGCAGGGGGTTGGACTAGAAGACCTCCAAGGTCCCTTCCAGCTCTATTCTGATTGATTGATGATTGTATAGAAGAAATGAAATGCAATAATCTGAATTGTTGGTAAGGTGAATAGCGTAATGGTGTTGGGATTCTTTTTTCCATCCTTATATATAGCCATCCCAAATTCAGCTTCCCACCCTCCAGCAATTTTTACTTGTTTGTTTGTTGCATCTTGAAACATTTTGATTCCTGGCACACTGTGGATATGCAATTTACATCTAATGATAGTTATTGTTTCAAATCCTATTCAAGATATTTAAAGCAGTTTAAAATGTTTTGTACTAACTTTTAATAATTTGTAATAATCAGCTGGACAGAAGAATTTTACTCACTTTCAAGTCAGATTATAACTAGGCACAATATTCTCATTGAAAACAACCAAATTTGTATCACTTCCCCAAACAAAACACAACAAAATGCTATTGTTCCTAAGGTAAAATTTAGAAACCTTCTGTCATCATTCTTACAGCTGTTTCTGGACAAAAAAAGGGAGGTCCAACCACCTGCTCATTCCTCCCATTCCTTCTTTTTTAAAATAATTTTTATTAGTTTTTGTCTTTAAAAAACAAACAAACAAACAACATTAAAACATACACATACATAAAAACAAAGAAAAAACATAAATTAGTTTACCATATTGCAACATTTCCGTATCAGTGATATATCTTTTTTCATTTTCCTACCTTCTTATTTTTATATATACATTTACAGTTGACATTATTTCTTTATACTTTCTATATATTCTATTTCTTACAAATTGAGTTTCTTATTTATATCATAATATTCTGCATACATTAATTATTTAATATAATCCAATTAATATTCCAAGTTTCCAACTCATCCTCCCATTCCTTCTAATAGTCCATCTTCCACTGTAGATCAGGCCACATGAAACGATAAGAATCAGTTGGCCAAAGCCAGTCAGTTCTACTTCTACTTCTGTGGAAAGTTTTCATTTTGGTAATTATTTACATCCAATTTTAAATTCAAATATTGACAGAAGAATTCAACAGATCAAAATGGGACCAGGTCTGCATGCTTTCACTTTCTAACATATATAAAAAGTAGTAGAGGGTTATTTCCTGTCTTTTCAGTATTTTAAAAATGTTTTAGTTACTGCTTAAGTGTACACTGAAAAGAGTTTGCACAGACATAGTAAACACTAAAGAAAGCACATTTTAAGACACAAATACAGAGTTCAATATTTGTGTCATCTTCTTTTCTTCTTTGGCAAACAAACACACACACACACACACATTAGAACTACGTCGCCTTCTATCAGATCTAAATGTAGTCCATAAAATCATCTGCCACAATGTCCTACCTGTCAATGAATACTTCAGCTTCAACCGCAACAATACACGAGCACACAATAGATTCAAACTCAATGTAAACCGCTCGAAACTTGACTGCAGAAAATACGACTTCAGCAACAGAATAATCAATGCCTGCAATGCACTACCTGACTCTGTGGTTTCTTCCCCAAACCCCAAAAACTTTAACCTTAGACTGTCTACAGTCGACCTCACCCCATTCCTAAGAGGTCTGTAAGGGGCGTGCATAAGTGCACCATCGTGCCTACCGTCCCTGTCCTACTGTCCTATTGTCCAAATTTACCTATACATACTTTGCTTTTGTTTATGTTTATATCATACCTGTTATCTTGTACACGTGTTGACAAAATAAATAAAATAAAATAAATAAATATACACACCTTTATTTCACTGGACTGATGAGCAACAGAAGAAAACAGAGGACGTATCTTGTAATACTTATTGGGCAGCCTGTGAAATGGTAAATGGTTAATCTTTAATCCTCAGCAAAGGACACAGGGCAGCTAAGTAACTGGCTTTATTTATTGTATGCAAATGTCGGTGGAGCAGATAGAACACTAAGAGAATATGATTTATATTTTACAGTCTTTGAATTAACACCATTTAGACAGCAATCAGTTCAAAGGAGGCCACTTTTATATTCCTGTGGTAATCACTGCTGTCACAAATCATCTGTAGAGTTTTCTGATCTAGTATATGGCTGTGATTCCATTGTATCAGAGAGGCCATGCTATTTGCCCTCAGAGTTAAAGAGCTGCAATTCAAGTTAACACTGGCTTGCTTGTGACAGTGGGTATGATTCATGGGATATAAACTACTCAGAAAGGATATAGAAGTCTGTAAAATAGTGTGTTATGATTCTTCATCTTCTGAAGATGATAATGAGGATGACGAGGGTCATGTTTTCAAAGGCATAGATATGTCCTTCTAAACTCTGTATTACTAATAAAACCATGTGTATAAGGCAATATGTGATCATTTATTTCAGTATAATGAAGTATGAAAAGATTCTAAGGGGTTTTCATTTATACACCTGGTTGTGTAGGAAGTTATGGAGATGAGAATTCTCTTTTTGAACAGAGAAGAAGATATGATAAAAACCTCTCCATGAGGCAAGCCAAAGCAAGGCTTTCAGGACAAGGTGCTTAAACCCTTCATAAACCTGCAAGAATTAACTTTTCTGGCTTTGTTCAGCAGTGGAAGGCTAATCACAAAAGTCTCTCAAACTTTTCTAAAGAAAAACACACCGAATAGTTTACCTTAACTGTTATCAATGTGCTATCTAAACATACCTGGATGTTCCCTTTATCTGATAAGTCAGGGAATGAGGGAGTGTTGCTTTTCAGAACATTTTCCAGACAGACAGGACAGAAACTGTGAAAAATACAAGCAGATGCCAGTAAAGAATTATTAAGTATTTCTCTGAAGAAACTTTTAGCATGTTATAGCATTCATCATTCTGTCACCCAGAGTGAGACTAAAGTCACCATTATAGAGAGGTTTAACTATACCCTGAAAAATAAACTATGGAGATATTTTTACAGCTAGAATTCCCCATCAGTATTCTTTTGCCCTCTGCGCATGCGTAACGCTTTGGGCATGCGCAGAGGGCAAAAGAACGCAATTGGCGACATCCATGCGGGCGGGGAAAGCGCCCGGGGAAAGCTCCCGCTCCGCGAATGGAAGCACCGTCTTCAGCTCTGCGCCGAACTCAGCGATTAACCGCACCGGCAATCAGAGGCAGGAACCCACCTCTGGTATGGGGACATTTTGTCTGCTATTCTTCAGGAGTGCAACAGAAGCATCATAGCATCCAGGCTGCCCCTAATCTTGTAAATTTGTCTAATGAAAAGAAGGTGTGGGTAAGACTATATTGGAAAGATTTAGAAAGTAATAGAAAATAAAAATATCTTCAAGTAGGCAATAAACCCTAGCCCTACTTCCCATGTCAGGGACATGGGAAATAGGGCTAGTAGAGATTCAGTATCCACATAGCTGGGACATAATATCTTCAGCTAGTAATGAGAGATAGAGATGGCACTTTTCTTTGAGGTATTTCTATGCCAGCAACCCACAACTGTTAGAAAATATGAAAACTTATACCAGACAGAAGAATGGGCCTAAGGTGACCCTGGAGTATATCTGGTGGCTTAAAAAATTAATATTAAAAGAGATTGATCACATAACATTCTAGCTGGTGAAGAACCTGGGCATATATCAGGCCTGATCCTCAGATTCTGTGCAAAATAACTACTTCTTTGTAGCAGATGCATCTGGAGGATTCAACACCTTATATGCTTATACAGATATCATATATTCACAGATAGTGGGTGACATCTACGTGCTATTACTGCACTGTGTGTGTCTGTGTATGGGGAGCAAGACAATGATTTCATCACATTGACCGATGACTACCCATATTATATCTTGGACAGCAAGCACTTCATTGATTCCATAACTATAAAAATCAAAACTGACCAAAACAAAAACACCTGTTTTTATCATGGGAAGGTGGTTGTCCAGCTTTATTTTAGGCCTCAGAAAAGTGAAGAATGCTTGTGACCAAGGAATCTGAAAGACTACATGGCTTACTACAGGGCACAAACTGATATTGGTCTTGCAGGCTTACAAATAACCCCCATCATGTCTAGGACGGGTTTAGAAGAACTGTTCTATGGACTTTTTCAAAAAAGCAATGCCTTTTTTGAGGAAACAATTATAGTTCATTAAATCATGTGGGAAATCTGTAGCCAAAAACATTGTCAGAGATGTAACGGGCCAATTTCAATTGGGTTGAGACTCTGGAAAGAGTGCAGAGAAGAGCAAAGAAGATGATTAGGGGAATGGAGGCTAAAACATATGAATAACAGTTGCAGGAATTGGGTATGTCTAGTCTAGTGAAAAAGGACTAGGACTGACATAATTGCAGTGTTCCACTATTGAGAGGCTGCCACAAAGAAGAGGGGGTCAACCTGTTTTCCAAAGCACCAGAAGGCAAGACAAAAAACAACAGATGGAAACTAATCAAGGAGAGAAGCATCCTTAGAACTAAGGAGAAATTTCCTGACAGTGAGAACAATTAACCACTGGAACAGGTTTCATCTGACTGAAATGGTATAGGGCAGTGATGGCGAACCTTTTTTGGTTCGCGTGCCAAAAGTGGGGGGGGAATGCGGGGGATCACGTGTGTGCGTGCCCACACTCATAATTCCATGCATCCCCGCACATGCACGCATGACCCCCCTGCTCCCAGCGTGCAATGGCACGCCCATTTTTCGCTCTCCCCAGGTTCCAGAGCCTTTCTAGGAGCCTGGGGAGGGCGAAAACGGCCTTCCCCACCCCCTCTGGAGGCTGGAAACAGCCTGTTTCCCGACTCCCAGTGGGCCCAGAAGGCCTGAAAATCAGCCGGCTGGTGCACACATGCACACCAGACCTGAGCTCGCGTGCCCACCAATATGGCTCCGCGTGCCACTTGTGGCACCCGTGCCATAGGTTCGCCATCACGGGTATAGGGGGTGCTTGTGCAGGGGGTTGGAGTAGAAGACCTCCAAGGTCCCTTCCAACTTTGTTATTCTGTTAACTCATATCTCATGTTGTTTAGGGATGACAGGGGAACTTGGGTCATGCCAGGAAGAATGAGGCATTGGAATTTCCTATTGCATTGTAAAAGAGAAAGATTATGGGGAAAAACAAACAAACACCCTGTTATACAAAGAGGAGGCATGCAAGGAAGTGGAAGTGCTGTGACAAGCAATAAATATTCTAATACAAAATGGCAATTATCCATGAGGTTTCAGAGGAATATATTAAATTAGAACTGGACTTTTTTCAATTGGCACCTATACAAACCAATCTTGAAAACAGCACATATGTTGACTTCCCTCCTCTATCCATCCACCCAATGCTCCCTTGGAACTTTTTTTATCATGGTTTATAATGAGCATTACATAGATTTAAACAACATCCTGTTAAATATGAATTGCAAGTTTGTAAAGACTGATGGCACAGATATCAATGATGGTACAACGATGGCCCTGACCACTGACCCCATAGCATCAATATTTAACCTTCTAGATATTGCTTGGGAGATTGCCACATTAGACAGAGTCACCATTGATATTCTTATCAAGCCAAGCTGATTCTGAGCTTTGGTGGTGATGCACTGGGAGTCTTAATTACATCTGAGTGGTTTCACAAAGATGACTCAGCACTCATAGAGAGTACCCTGCTGATACATGGAATCAACTCAGGGTTCAGACTGAGAATAATACACACAGAAATCAGGGATAGGCAAACGACAGCTCTTTGAGGACCTGTGGACTTCAACTCCCAGAATTCCTGAGCCAGCCATGCATGCATGGCTGGCTCAGGAATTCTGGGAGTTGAAGTCCACAGGTCCTCAAAGAGCTGTCGTTTGCCCACCCCTGACATAGATGGTCATCATAAATGGACCTGCATGGTCCTTTGCATAGTGACCTGTTTTTTAAGACAAGCTGCTGATTAAACTTTAAGAACTCATTCATTGTTGTATCCCAGTGATGGCGAACCTATGGCACGGGTGCCACAGGTGGCACGCGGAGCCATATCTGCCGGCACGCGAGCCGTTGCCCTAGCTCAGTTCCTGCGCGCATGTGCGTGCCCACCAGCTAATTTTTGGCTCGTGCGGAGGCTCTGGGAGGGCGATTTCGGCCTCTGGAGGACCTCCGGGGTGGCAGGGAGAATGTTTTCGCCCTCCCCAAGCTCCAAGAAAGCCTCTGGAGCCTGGGGAGGGCAAAAACCAGGCCTACTGGGCCCACTGGAAGTCGAAAAACAGGGGAGTGGGGGGGTCGCGCACGCATGCGCAGGGGGGTGGGGCGAGTGGGGAACTTTGAATTATGGCACGCACGCACTCACACACGCACGTACGATAGCGTGCGTGCGCACTATTTCGGCACCCGAGGAAAAAAAGTTTCGCCATCACTGTTGTATCCTATGGAGGTAGCAGTGACAGCTGTTCTAGCAATGTCAGAAATGGCCAAGACCTTTTAGGGAGAAAATGAGATTCAGTCTGTCCTTTTCAGACTCATTTATCTGGTCAGTCTTAGAATCATCTGCATTACAGAACTGTAGAGTTTAATGGTGTTATCCTCACACAAATCAGTTCTCTGAAGAATGGTACACATCATCTAACCGGTTAGTGGTCCTAGTCCCCATAGTAAGCACCCTGCCCTGCAGTTGTTCCATCTGATGACGCTCTACCAGATACATTTTCTCAGCATGATCCATGGTTTTTCCAGCTAATAGGCTAGTCAACAGTGAAATTGTTACCCCTATTAAGGGGTACCCCAATAACTCTCCTGACTGACAAATGATGTGCTTCTTTTTTGAGTGAGAACTTTTTAATGACTTCTTTCTTTCTCTTTGAAGTCAAGAACTATGTAGGTTTCAGAGCAAAGTTTCCTTTTGATGTGTTCAGAGATATTTCTGCCATTGCTCCCACCAGGTCATTATTAGCACTGTATAAGATGGCCTTTTTTCTGTTTGGAATCCTCACTAACCCTAACCCTAATCCAACTCTAACCATGAATGAATTATTGTTAATAAAAAGCTGAGGTGGTGCAGTGGATAAAAGCAGCACTGCAACCTTCAGCTGATTGTTAGTTCAGCAGTTCAGCTGTTCAAATCTCACCAGGCTCAAGGTTGACTCAGCCTTCCATCCTTCCGAAGTGGGTAAAATGAGGACCCAGATTGTTGGGGGCAATAGGCTGAACTCTGTAAACCGCTTAGAGAGGGCTGTAAAGCACTATGAAGCGGTATATAAGTCTAAGTGCTAATTAGTGCTTGACCTGGTTTTTACTTCTCTTTTTCATAATGTAAACAATAGACCAATCAAGTGGAAAGAGGCCTTTCTCAACCTGTAGGTTTCTGAAGTATTGGCTGACAAATCTACCCAAAGTAACTGTGGTGGTTATCAATGTTCCCTGTAAAATTAGAAAACGCCGTGCGGCAGTTAAAAGCTGCCGCGCGGCATTTTCTTTTCATATGCGCGGCCGTGCAGGTGCGTGGCCTCTGCAATTGGAAAATGCCAGGCAGAAGTTAGAAACTTCCATGCAGCGTTCTCTCATTATGTCCGCGGCCGCGCGGCCGCGCACCTTAGAGGGAACAGTGGTGGTTATGAGTGGCATCATGGAATACTTCCAAAAAATACTTTGTGTTTTTGAGGTACATTTGCCATGCCAGTGTGACAATTTGCATCTCATCAGGAGGACAGCAGAATGAAATTGAATATTTAGAATTCAGAGGTATGGTTTTAATTTTCAACTTTGGAAAAAACAGGTTTTGAAGTATGAGAATAATGTTCAGGTTTCTGTAATGAATGTGCTGTGTAACTATCTTCTGTATTTGATTGCTGTTGCTGGTTGAAGACATGAGATCATCCACCACTGCTAAATTGATTTGATTTGACAAAAACAAATCATCATCTTCCAAAGAAAATGGAATAGCCTCCATAAATGTAATATATGGGAATTTATTAAGTTTTTCTTTATACAGACATTGCCAGCAACTGTAAAACTATACAATATTTTGTATTTGTTTATTTGTCAAGCATATATGATTATAAGCAAAGTATAAACAGTAAAACATGATTGAATATATATGTAATAGTACAAGCATGAATAAGAGTAAAAGAGGTATGACTATATGGGTACATTAGGACAGAAACGGTAGGCACGATTGTGCGCTTATGCACGCCCCTTACCGACCTCTTAGGAATGGGGTGAGGTCGATGGTAGATAATCTGAGGTTGAAGTTTTTGGAGTTTGGGGAAGAAACTACTGAGTCAGGTAAAGTGTTCCAGGCAGACATTTGAGACAACACATCATCACCATGTTCTAACATTTGTTTGATAAAAAAAATGATTTGCCAGAATTGGATGGTGTGCTTATAATACAAGAGAAAAAATGTGCAAACTGTATAATGTTTTCTATCATGCTTAAACCATTGGGTACGTACACTCATTCTCACCCCTTAGTGCCCTTTTATTATATATTATCTTTAGAGTTTTTCTGAGTTTCTATGTTTATACTGCCCATTGTTTCTTAGCCCTAACAATCCCGACTTGTTCCACCTTTATCTCTTTCTTTTCTTCTTTCTCAGACAGTAATCATCTACCAAATCTTTAAAAAGCTGTCAAATTTAACCTTATTATAATTAGTACTTTTTAGTTAAATTATTTTAGTTCTATTTAGTTAGAAGAGATTGGACAACCATTTGTCTAGAATGGTACAGGTCTTCTGCTAGAGCATGGGTTCAACTAGAACACCTCCAAGATCCCTTCCAACTCTGTTATTCTGTTAGTGTAAGCTCCTTCAACTCCAGCACTATTTCCCCATTTGACAAAGCAAAAAGGTAAGGTTTATAATTAAAGAAGAAGAATACTCAGATTTCACACAGTAATACAGAATAGTAGTACAGAACTTTAACAGTGGATATTTTTATAGACATTTGTGAACTATTTTTATAGACATTTGTGAATTATTAGAATTATCAAAAATTAATTTTAACAATGTTTAACAACATAAATGGATGGTGTGCAAATATTGCAGAAGAGCAACAAATTATATTGGATAAGACTAAAATTTATTTGGATGTGGATTTAATTATGACAAGTACCGTAATAAAAATGATATGGAAAAAGATGATAGACTGGATATACAAATGCAACCAATTGATGTCTATATTTGGAAAGAATGTATAAGTATCAAAATTGTATCAGAAGAGACATTTAGATAACTTTTTGATTGGAATTACAAAAGAAATCTCTTAAAGTTTTATTTATTTTATTTATTTTATTTACATTTCTATGCTGCCCAACTCCCAAAGGACTCAGGGCAGCTCACATCAGAAAGAAACATAAATAACAAGATTAAAAAATAAAAATACAATAAAAAATGCAATACTAAATTGTAGGATTTGCTGAGAGGAGACAGAGAAGATGAAAAGAAATCAGGCTCAAGGATATTATTTGAAGGGATCAAAAGCAAAAATTACTAAAAGTATAGGGAAAGAATATAGAGTTGACTTACTTGATCAAATTTAAAACAGATATTATTTACCTTTGGTAGTCTTTAATGGACTTTGCTGAGTTGGAATGAATGGCAAAGCTTTAAGATTTTGTTCATAGTTAAGATATGAGTTAAATGAAGAATTAAAGATTTATTTTATTTTGAGAGATGGGAAAGAGATATCAAAATTATTTGTACTTGCGGTGACGACGATTTTACTATTTTAGTTTACTAGTTACTATTTTATATATATTTTTCTTTTTCTAAAATATTTTTGTTTTAGTTTTTATTTTTTTAATTTTAAACTTTATTTTTTTAAAAAAAGCAGTTCCGTGTTGATGTGATTGCCAATCTCCATGCAGAGGCCAGATCCTGGTAGTCAGCCATTTTCAGAAGAAGAAAATGATGAAAGGAGTCATTTCATGTTTCTCCTCCCTACAGAGATGGGACTTTTTTTTAAACCAGGTGTTGTAGCTAATTGCCTGAAATAATTATTTGCTACCTAGGAAGAGACAGCTGTAGCAGAAAGGCTCAAATTAAGTGGTAAAGAGCAGATATATGATCATAAGAGGCTTGCTTCCAGAAAATTCCAACACATGCAAACTAAATGATAGAGCTGTAAGAAACCCTTGCTTTCAAATCCAAGTGATTAATGCTATCACTAGGGGAGGTTCAATAGCCCAAAGATGACAACCATTTGCACTCACATAAGGTAATAGCCACAGAGGTCAAGCAGTGTTTCTGTTGCACTTGTCTGAAGACAAGAGGGAGGTTTCTCTCCTTCCACTCATTGGAAATATGTGTGGTCTGGCTTGGCTGGATGGCTTGATTGAAATCAATCAATCAATCAATCAATCAATCAATCAATCAATCAATCAATCAATCAATTTAAGAGTCTTGCAGCAGCCTAAAAGTATAAGATTTAATGTTACATACACTTTGGATCTCAATATACTTTATTCTCATTTTCTCTCCCACCCTCTCTCTCCCTCTCCCTCCCCCCTCCCATCTATCTATCTATCTATCTATCTATCTATCTATCTATCTATCTATCTATCTATCTATCTATCTATCTATCTATCTATCTATCTATCTATCTATCTATCTATCTATCCATCCATCCATCCATCCATCCATCCATCCATCCATCCATCCATCCATCCATCCATCCATCCATCCATCTATCAATAGCAATAGCAATAGCAATAGCACTTAGACTTATATACCGCTTCATAGTGCTTTTACAGCCCTCTCTAAGCGGTTTACAGAGTTCAGCATATTGCCCCCAACAATCTGGGTCCTCATTTTACCCACCTCGGAAGGATGGAAGGCTGAGTCAACCTTGAGCCTGGTGAGATTTGAACAGCTGAACTGCTGAACTAGCAATCAGCTGAAGGTCGCAGTGCTGCTTTTAACCACTGTGCCACCTCGGCTCCTGTCTATCTATCTATCTATCTATCTATCTATCTATCTATCTATCTATCTATCTATCTATCTATCTATCTATCTATCTATCTATCTATCTATCCATCCATCCACCCACCCACCCACCCATCCATCCATCCCACCTACCCATCCATCCATCCATCCATCCATCCATCCATCCATCCATCCATCCATCCATCCATCCATCCATCCATCCATCCATCCATCCATCTATCTATCTATCTATCTATCTATCTATCTATCTATCTATCTATCTATCTATCTATCATCAACAATTTTATGCCTGCCATATTCAAGCAGTGTGAAAACTATGGATTAGAAATCTAAACAGTTCATGCAATATTAAATCTGTTAGTTTTTAACAGTCTTTAAGGTCTCACAAGGCTCGTGTTTGTTTGATTGGTGTGTCTCCCCCCCCTTTTTTTTTGGCTGCAAAAGGGAACTACATATGTTTTCCTTTGTGACTCAACCCATGTGAAAGATGGTCAGATGACAGCTAGCAGGCTGTTCCTGATAGCCATGCCACATTTTAATCAGGTTGTTTATAGAAGAATTATAACACTTTCACTTATGTCCAAAAAAATGTTTCTAATAATTGTACAATCTCCTCCGTGCTTCGGTGTCACATTCTTCCATCTGGCTCTTGCCACAGGCAATACTTATTTATTGTTGGTGTGGGCTGACCAGTTGATCCATCTACACATTTGGTTGGGGTGTCACCTAGCAGGGGTCTCCAACCTTGGCAACTGTAAGACTTGTGGACTTCAACTCCCAGAGTTCCTCAGCCAGCAAAGCTGGCTGAGGAATTCTGAGAGTTGAAGTCCACAAGTCTTACAGTTGCCAAGGTTGGAGACCCCTGACCCTAGAGAAACAATGCATATGCTAATGACATAGCATGCAGCCGGCAGCTTTTCCTTTTCTGCAGACCAAAGGTGAACAACCTGAGGACTGTAGGAACTCACAAAATCAACCCCTGGCCTAATTTCAAAAACACATTTTAAGAAATCAGTTCAAACTATTGGACTACCAATCAGATTATCACCTTCCTCTTTTGAACAAACCCGTTGCTTGTGGAAGAAGCAAGAGGGGGGAAAAAGAGTATCTGAAAGAGAGAAGAAAAGATACAGTCCTGAGGAAAATAATAGATAGTTCAACCCTCCCACAATTTGCTTTTGCTGCACTCACCATTGACCTGCAGCCCTGTCCAATTTCCTGTAGGACAGCAGACTTCTTACTGCAGGCCACTTTAGCTGACTGTGCCGCAGGTCAGCAGTTCAAATCTCACCGGCTCAAGGTTGACTCAGCCTTCCATCCTTCCGAGGTAGGTAAAATGAGGACCCAGATTGTTGGGGGCAATATAAATATACATTGCTTACTGGTGTAAACCGCTTAGAGAGTACTTGCACTGTGAGGCAGTATATAAATCTCACAAATAAATAAATCTCACAAATAAATCTCTTCCTTATTCAGATTTTTTAAAATCTAGCCCATGTAGGTGAGGAGGGCATTTCTCCCTCTGTTTGCTTTGTTTCCAGAATTATCCTCCTGAGCCAATTTTTTTTTAAAAGAGAGAATTGAAATGGGACTGGCATTAAGTTGGTCATAGCTGTGATGTCCTGCAGCCACCTCGTGCTCCCCCCACCAAGCTACCTGCCATCCTTGTCTAAGATAGAGTGCTCTTGTTAAATCAGCTTTGGTATGTGGAATGGGGGATTAGGGAATTGTTCTTTTGCCTCTGGCAGTCAAGGCTTTACTAGTGGACATGACAGAAGCACCAAATAACTTCCCCCTGTCAGAGATGTTTGAAAAGTATCGGAATTATCCAGACCAGGGGAAACAAAATCACAGAATCAGACATTCCTCTTCAACTGCAAATAAACTCTTCTTAAAGGCAGTTTGGAAAGTATCGGTGACTAGCTGAAGAATAAAAGGCTTTCAGAGAACAAAGTGAGTCTATGTATTGATAAATTGGCAATGTACAGATTCTTCCTCTTCTGATTTCCATAAAACGGATTTTCTGTTTTCTTCAGATCATTTCAGATCACTCCAAACAGAGAAGGAAGTTGTACTGCAAGCAATGTTGCAGTGTGTGGAGGCTTATCTGTCTGCATTACTTTGATTCCAAATTATTTTTTAGCCCAGCTTTTATTATACTCCTTGTTAGATACATAAATTTCAAAATGTAATACATTTCCTAAGAAATGGTCATAAAAATTTACAGTCAGTAACTTTTCCCTTGTCCTTTACAATGATATTCTACTAAAACCTTTAAATGCTTCTCATTAATGCCCTTTAAATGATTGGATAATGACCTACAATCACTTGTAAGTGAACAACCATTAAAGAATTACCCATTCTTAGCATGCTTTTAAGTACAGTTTAAATACATGGGAGGTAACATGTAATATATTAGGAAAGTATTAAAATTGAAAGAATGAAAACAGGATCACTGAAAATGAATGAGCAGGTGTAGCGTTCTACCTAGCAATAGCCACTGTTCACAAGGAGCCTTATTACAATATCACATTGCACATGCATTTTCTATTGTTCCTTTAATTTGTAATCTAGTTTGGTTCATGGAAAGAACCTCCTGGAAGTGAATTCCAATAGAATTCATGCAATTCCTGTTTCAGCAGTATAACAACTGTTGAAATTTGGGGGAGAAAGTTTGCCTTGCAACATTGACTTAGTCATTTTAGTTTTATGCTTCCAGGTACCAATAAACAGGATTTCTTAGCAACATTTTCAGAAGTGGTTTGCCGCTGTCTTCTTCCTAGGACTGAGCAAAAGTGACTGGCTCAAGGTGACCCAGCTGGTCTGTAGAGGAGAAAGAGAATGGCCTTGAAGGAGAGGAAGAAGTGCTGCTCCTGAGGCAATGATCAGATAAGCAGGGCTTGATAATAACAACAACAAAAAAAATTCAGACAAGCCCTTCCCTATTCATACAAACATAAAAGGAGAGGGGATTGGCAAGTCCATTCAGACTTGCAAGATTCTGGTACAGGTAATTCTCGTTTAATGAGGATACAGACAATCCCAGGGTTAAAAACAATTTCAATTCCTAATCCTGTCTTTAACTTGAATTGGTATGCAATTCAGAACTTGTACTTAGAATGGCAGACAATATTATCCTTTCTCGAGCCTAACAATTGCTGAAGCCACACAATGTCTTCAGATACTACTGAAGCCGGCTGAAAACAGACTATAAATTAGAAATGTGTGGTTTCAATGGTTCCTGAAAATATTGTGTGGCTTCAGAGATTTGGAAGTTTGAGAAAGGAGAATACCACACACCAATTTTAGTAATAGGCAGTAATAGGCAGCCTGCTTGCACCTAGGGCAGGGGTGTCAAACTCATGGTGTCACATTGTCATCACATGATATATTGAGACTTTCCCCCCCTTCGCTAAAATGGGTGGGCGTGGCCAGCATGTGACACATCTGGGCCACGAGTTTGACACCCCTGACCTAGGGGCTGTCCTAAAGTTGGATGCTATTAATCTAAGGACTGCCTGTAATTGTATTGACAACTACATCATTAAGTAATGTAGTCATAAAGTGTGACTTCACATGACCTCACTGACTTAGGACAGCTCTTTAGGTGAATTCCACATAGTTGCAATATCCTATGGTCATTTAATCGCCATTTGTAAACTCTTGCTGGCTTCCACATTGACTGTGCTTTTCAGAAGCCAGCAGTGAAAGTCACAAATGGCAATCATTTGACTATGGGACACTGCAATTGTTATAATCATGAGCTGTTTGAAAAGTGCCTGAATTGCAATCACATGTGCACAAGATTACTACCTTGTAATCTCCTCATTTAGAACTGTAACTTTTACTAATCACTAAGTAAGTGGTCATGCAGTGAAGAT
The DNA here is from genome assembly GCA_023053685.1 of Diadophis punctatus similis. Taxonomy (NCBI): domain Eukaryota; kingdom Metazoa; phylum Chordata; class Lepidosauria; order Squamata; family Dipsadidae; genus Diadophis; species Diadophis punctatus. The sequence goes on along the minus strand of JALIGW010000001.1, from coordinate 32,536,923 downwards.
TACCTACAATATACAGTAGGTGCTACAACGAAAGTTCTCCTGACCTATTGGTTTCTTAGTCTACCTTGTAGGGCCGACAGTACCTTCAATTATTATACAAAACCAGCTCTTGAAATATAATGCTTATAATAAAAATATAATACATAACTAAATAACAGGGATGGTATAAGAGGGAATATCTCAAGGCTGGGGATGCCATCAAAAGCATAGTCCTATTTGTAGCTGTTTCCCACTCTATTCAGGGCAGGGGGACACTTGGAGTAGAACTTCATTTATTTATTTTTATTTATTTATTTATTAAAATTTCTATGCCGCCCAACTCCCGGGGGACTCTGGGCGGCTCACAGCATGTATAGAAACATATAATAAGTGAAAACAATTTTAAAAAAGCCATGTTAAAATACTATCCATAATTTTAAAAACTTTCATTCATACCCCACCTGCCGGAAGAGTCAAGTTTTTATTGCTTTATGGAAGGCCAGCAGGGTGGGGATAATCCTGATCTCTGGAGGGAGTTGGTTCCAAAGGGAGGGGGCTCCCACAGAGAAGGCTCTCCCCCTCGGCCCCGCCAACCGGCATTGCTTGGTCGATGGGACCTGGAGGAGACCCACTCTGTGGGACCTAACCGGTCGTAGGGAGGTATGCGGCAGGATGCGGTCCCGAAGGTAACCTGGCCCTGAGCCATGTAGGGCTTTAAAGGTAACGACCAACACCTTGAATTGGATCCGGAGACTAATGGGCAGCCAATGCAGCTGGCGGAGAATCGGTGTTACGTGGGTGCATCTGGGTACACCCACCACAGCTCGCGCAGCTGCATTTTGCACCAATTGCAGTCGCCGGACACTCTTCAAGGGTAGCCCCATGTAGAGCGCATTGCAGTAATCCAGCCGTGAGGTGATAAGGGCATGAGTGACTGTGAGAAGTGCCTCCTTCTCCAAGTAGGGTCGCAATTGGTGCACAAGACGTACTTGTGCAAAGGTCCCCCTAGCCACAGCTGAAAGATGTTGCTCCAATTTAAGCTGTGGATCTAGAAGGACACCCAAATTGCGAACCCGTTCTGAGGGAGCTAATTTCTCGCCCCCAAGAACCAAGGAGGGACATTTGGTCAAGTCCTTAGGAGGCAATATCCACAGCCACTCAGTCTTGTCAGGGTTAAGTTTTAGCCGGTTCTTCCCCATCCAGACCCCCATCCAGACTTTTCATGATAAAAAGACAATATTTTATTCGTAGTGATAAAGATATTAGCTCAGGAGTCTTCGTGTTCAACTCCACTCAGTGTCAGAACCTCACTGAGTGATTTAGCATCAGTTACTAACTTTCAGTTCAACTACCTCACAGGACTATTGTGGGAAGAAAATTGTAAGATATTACTGCAGGTTGCCTTTAATTCCTCAAGTTAAAGGCAGGCTATAAATCTGACAAGCAGACAAATAAAAATAAAATAAAAATAAAAACGACCTCACTGAATGACCAGTTTCCTGCAGGAGATGGGAACACTTGACTTACTTAGATATTCTCAGAGGCTTATATTGAAATCTGATTCAAGTCTGTGGAAGCTCTATTAAATATCAATGGCCCTTCATTGCCCTACAATTTATGCATCCCTAGAGACTCCAGAAAAGGAAAAGCATAGAGGGTGAATTCTCCCTAAGATAGGTCAGGTAGATTGAGTTCCTTGCAAAGATGATCAGACAAAAAAAAAAAAAGCAAAAAGCCTGTCTTTTCAGGGGACTAAACTCCAGGATTTGAGGCAACCAGTCTCTGAACATCTATGGCTGGGGAATAATGACAGAAGAGTGGCATTACCTTGTCTCTTCTTTGTGGGTTTTAATTTGGCTACTACGAAAATAAGATGCTGAATTAGAGAGGCCTTGATATCAAACAAAATAGCTGTTTTTGTGCTCTAGGAAGCAGATCTATTAAATACCTGACTGCTGAGCTGGGCAGTCATGCCTGCTATGTCAGCTCAACTTTTCCATCTACATTTAGAGAGGGGGAAAAAAGAGAAAGGTAACATTAAAATAAAAGTGAAGAGTCCCAGCTTTCCCTAACTTGGTGACCTACAGATCAGGGGTGGGTTCTGGATTGTGTTACTGCCAGTTTGCTCAGGGACGCGCCCCCCGCACGCGCATGCGTAGTACTAAAAAAAGGTTTCTGCGCATGTGCAGAAGCAAAAAAACAAGATGGTGGCACCTATGGCGCCACCGAGAGAACCAGCTCGGGGTGTGGCAAGCCTGGGTCGCTGCCAATTCCAGCAACCCAGGCAGCCAAGTTATTACCTATTCTATAGAACCGGTCCGAACTGGTAGGAACTCACCTCTGCTACACATCAGAGGTGAGTTCCTCCTGGTTCGTACCAGTTCACCCAAACTGGTAGTGACCCGCTGGTGATGTCATGATGATGTCATGGAACTGGTTCGGTCAGTGCCGGTCCGTGGGCGCTGCCATATTTTTTTAACTTAAATTTTTTTTTTCTTCTGAGTATGTGCAGAAGCCATGTTTTCAGCACTGTGCATGCGGCCGCCATCTTGTTTTTAGCTTTTTTTCTGAATTTTTTTGGCACTGCAAATGCGCATGCGCGCAAAGTACGCACGCGCCCACATGCCCATGTGGCGCAGTCATGCGGCATGGGAGGAAGCGAACCGGCAGCGAGGTAAGTTAGAACCCACCCCTGCTACAGATGTGTTGTAACCTCTGCAAATTGTCAAGTGTCAAGTTGCTGATGTCTATGGGGAGGGACAGTTTGAAAAGGGTTCACTTGAGTGAAAGTGGAGGCTATCTACAAGAATGCAATTCCTATTAAATTGGGGTTTCCTTCTCCCATAAGAAATGAAAATTTCCTTAAAGACATTTAATAAAGTTTAGCAACAAGATAACAATATTTCTTAAAATTCAAATCCACATAATTTCCCCCTCAGAATTTATTATTTGACTAATTATTCCCCCCCCCACTTTGGAATATATAGCAGTCAGTTATAAATGTTTTCTTAAACTGTTTTATCCTAAATCTTTGGTCTATTCCACTCTGGAGGAGTTCTTACAAAAGTTGAAAAGGGTAATCACCTTTATTAGTAATGGTCTCAGTGGGACTGTAAAAGTCAAAATGGAAACAAGAACACAGCTCATCTTGTCAGCCTCGAGGTAATTTGGTTGAATCATAAAGGAAGAAGCGGGCCTAAACCCAGAATGAAGCTGAGGGCCAGAACAAACCTTTTCACAAGTCTTAGAAGGAAGGACTCACCCTTTACAAATAGAGCACACTAAATATTTATACTAATGTGTAGGCACAGGATATAGTTATGAATACTAGCAGAAGGTTTTAATTTTAGGATTCCATGACTACAGTTTTGGATGTAGCCTGTCAGGGTCAGTGGTCAGTTCTGAATAATTTTTCCATGCGCGTGCGACGCTTCTGCACATGCACCGAAGCATCCCTAGTTTAGTTTAGTTTATTGGAATTTCTATGCCACCCAACTCCCAGAGGGACTCTGGGCGGCTCACAGTAAGGTATAGAAACCACAATCAATAAAAGCAATTTAAAAGCATATTAAAAAGTACAATAATTATTTTAAAAAAACTTTAACTCCGACATGCATACCTGGGCCGATCTAACAAGACCATATCTTCGGTGGATGGGTGGAGCCTTCCGGCACTGCCGCTACCGGTTCTAAGATCCTGTCTGAACTGGGAGCAACCCACTGCTGGTCAGGGTCCATAAATATGTAATGATATGTAATGCAAAGAGGCTGCTGATGTCAACATTGGATTTTTAGGTCGAACACACTTGGGGTTATGAATTTTGTACCAGCAAAGTTCCTTCCTTTTCCTGAGAGGAACTCTTTCTAATGGAGATACTACTTCTGTTGGAAAAGGGCTCTTCCTACTGGGAAAACTTCTTCTTCTGAAATCAAGAAGCCTTTGCATCCAGCGCAATGGCTGAAGTGGATGCATATCTCAGGTACTTGGGAACTTGATGGATAAAGATGCCAATTCCAGTCTGACTGACTGTGTGACCAAACATAAGAAGAATACAATTTTAGTTGAGAATGGTGCATTGCATGATTTTGGCCAATATTTCTTATTGGAATTAATAAAAAAAATTCTGAAGAATCTGACAGAATGCAGTGAATTTTGTTAATATAAATGGTAATAGTTTATAAAGATTATTAAGTGTAAGCAGAAATATACTGTACATTATTTCCACAGCAAGGAAGAAAAAGCAGAAATGGTTAAACTGATTGCTTTATTGAAAAAGGAGAATATATTAAATTATGTTTTCTATATGGAAATCAATTCTGGATTTTGTGCTTGGAAAAAAGGTATGAAACTTTGATTTTGGTTTTGCCGATTAGATAGATTTGTTGTTATAGAAATGGCTAATATATACTAATGTGTAAAAGTAAAAAGTTGAGGCTGCAATGTTGTTACCTTCTACTGTGTTAAAAAGAGTTGGAAGTCAATGCTTTTTTTTTCTTTTTCCCTTTGTACCCCATATTTTCTTTCCCTCTTTCTTTTACTTTCCCCCATTTCCTATTTCTATTTTTCTTTCTATTTTACACTTCGATAAAACAATAAAAGTTGGAATTAAAAAATTCTGATGTCAAGTCACTGGAGTGACTTTACTTAGCAATGAATAAAATCCAGCAACGATGACTCAAGCTTGTTTCCTCAAAATGTTTACCCCTCTCAAATACAGCAAGTTTCCTTTTATTCTCAATTAAAAGTCTGAAAATTAAAATAATGTATGTGAGATACATGATTTATGATTTGCTATGATCGTGAGTTTGGAAACAAGGAAACTGAGGACTGGAAATAGAAATCTTCAATCTTTTTTTTTTATTCAAAAAGTTTTATTAGTACAGACTTACATAAGTAGTAGCAAAATATTAAATATAAAGTACAAACATTTTTGTTTTTTTCTCCCCCCCCCAAACCCACCCCCTTCCCTCCCCACCTCCCCCCCCGGACTTCCCAGAGATAGTACAGGGCATAATAATAAATTTAAATTGTTAATAAAAAGAAAAAAAAGGAAAAAAAAAGAAGACTATTTTTAAAAAGCTTCAACTCCAGATTATACACTAATAATATATCGCATTTATATACAATAGTAAAGATACAAAAAAGAGAAAAAAGAAAAAGAGAGAAAGAGAAATCTCTTTAACAATACAAACAAACAAACCTTCTACCTCCTCCCTTCAATCCTCTATCTTATACAAAGTAAGTGTTATATAAATAATAACTAAATATAAAATACAAAAATCTTAAAGTAATATTATTGACATTAAAAATAACCTCTAAGCTAAAACTTAACTAAATATTACATAAGTAATCATCAAATATTAAATTTCATCACAATATTAATAACATAATATTATTCTAAATTAACTTACTAACTTCAATAAACAAAAAAAAGAAAAAGAAAAAAGGAATAAACGAACAAATCTTCAACAAACTATATATATCTAATATTATTAACATTAAAAGTAACCTCAAAATTATATAAAACTTAGCTAAATATTGTATAGATAATCATTAAATAGGGAAAAGGAAAAATGCAATCATATTAATCTCCATCCGTCCAATATATTTCAACATCACATCGTTTTGTATCTTGATAGTTCATCTTTTAATAGTTCAGTAAATTCGAATTTGTCGACTCGTCTCCCATCTGATCCCAAACCTCCATCTCCTTCTCCCCAGCTGTCTGGTTCTGGCACTCCTTTTGGGTTTTTGAATCTCTTTCCTTTTGATCCAGCAAAGATGGCTTCCCCTCCTCCTCCTCTTTTATTTTCATACATCCTTCCTCTGGAATCTTGGATATATCAGCCTTTAAAACATTGACATAAAATTCAGTAGCTTTTTTTATCGTGTTGAGCCGGTATCTTTTTCCAGAAAATTTCACTGCAACTCCAACTGGCGCTTCCCATTTATATTGTAAATTTAATCTCTTAAATTCATCAATCAAAAAAGTATAGCTTTTTCTGGCTTTAAGCATTTTAGAGGGGATTTCTTTCCAAATCTTTAGTTCCTGACCATTCACCATGAGATTATTGTTAAACGTTGCTTGTATAATTCTATTCCGTAAAGCTCTTGTGGTAAAATATATGACAATGTCCCTTGGTAAATGCTTTTGTTTAGCGTACCACGAATTGATTCTGTATATTTTATCGATTTGTGTAGCCAATTCCACTTTAGAAATTCCAGACACCTGATCCAATACATCAACCATCCTTCCTTTTAAATTTTCATATAGTCCTTCTTGCAAACCTCTGACCCTTATAGCAACTTCCATGGACCTGAACTGTGTCATCAAGACCTTTTTTTCAAAATTTGCAATATCATTTTGGATTTTATCTATGTAATTCACCGAGGTTGCCAAAGCTTGTTTATTTGTTTCAATACGTTCTGCCAAAACTTCAATATTTGTTGCTAAACCTTTGCAAACCTCTAACACATCAAATCTGAGTTGTTGATTCATATTCTTCAAAGCAGCCTGCATTTTTTTGTCTATCTCACTTATTTTCTGATTAAATTCCAGAGTAAGTTCATGTTTCATAATCTTTAAATTATTTAATAAATTTTTAGGTGTCAAAGGCTGTGGAGGTATTAACTCAGTATTAAGTTGCATTTTAGAAATATATCCAGATGGGTAGTCATTTCTTTTAGTCAGAACAGTCTTTCCAGATTTTGAAGCCATTATGGTGTTTCAAAAGATTACAAAGAAGAAAGAAAGCCAGGTGCCTGATTAAAATTCTTTCCAGTTTAAAAACCAGATAGTCTTTTATTATTGAAAGTTTTTCAATTATAACTTTAATCCAGGGTTAGGAGACAGAGGGAAAAAAAAAACCATTTTTCCAAATTGAAAGTTTCCATAAGAGAGAAAGAAAGAAAAAAAAAAGCCTCTGGGAAAACGAAAGTCACTTTCACTTCTCAATCGCCATGTTGTTACTTTGTTTCCTTTGTTCCCTTGCCGAAGTGAAAGCTTGCCCAGGAGTTGAAAAAAAGAGAAAAAAGAGGTTTCAGTACTTGCCCATCTCACGCCTGTTTCTCTCTGTCTGCTTCTGTAGTTTAAATATAATTATAAATCCCATTCTTGAAGCAGCGGCTGGTCACGACATCTAGCTCCGCAAAGGCAGAGGTTTCCTGATCTTCGGAGCTGGAGACAGGCTGCATGGGGAGCTCTCCCTTCGCGCCCTACCAGATGGCTCCTAGGGCGCTGGGGGGGCTCTACCCCACCTGTCAGGCTCTCATCTCTCCCCTTTGCCCGGGGAAGAGATTTCAAAGCTGCCAGACAGCTGTTCTGGCGGCTTTTAACGAAGAACGGAAAGGCGTCCGACAAGGGGACGTCCGCGATGAAGCGCTCCAAACCGGAAGTCCCCAGAAATCTTCAATCTTGTAGTTGTTAGAGTAACATCTATGATTTTTTTTAAAAAGTAAAAATGGTCAGCCACACTCAAAAGCCTATAAGAACGTTTGACCAGTGGTGGGTTCCTACCAGTGCGGTGCACTCTATAGCACCGGTAGCGGCCCGCTGGTGATGTCACAGTACCGGTGCGGTCGGTTACCGGTGCCTGGGCGCCGCCATTTAAAAAATTTTATTTATTTATTTTTTAATTTTCTTCTGAGCATGCCCAGAAGCCGAGCTTCCGGCACTGCGCATGCGCTGCCTTCCTACCCCATAGTGAGTCCAAGCAGGGGAGGATGGCTGAGGGAGCGCGTGAGACGCTGAAAGAACGGGCGGAATCTCCATTCCCCTCCCGTCAGCAGTCCGAGAAGCCACGAACGTGCGGTGATGATCCTAGGCATTTTTGCACATTCGAAGCTTCTCGAGCTGCTGAGGGGAGGGGGAATGGGCGGCAGGAGCCTAGGATCATCGAATGGGGAGAAGTATTCAGGCTGGACAGAGCCTCCTAGAAGAACCGCTGCCGCGGTCTTGCTGCTCCCGCTGCGGGGGGCTGCATTGTGGGTGGGCAATGCCCCCCACTTCTCCAGCTGCTGCCAAGCTCCCAAGGCCCACGCCCACCCAGTCACATGGCTGGCAAGCCACACCCACAAAATAAGCCATGCCCACAGAGTGGTAGTAAAAAAATTAGGAACCCGCCCCTGCATTTGACCATACATTTCTGGACACACTTTGCATTTCTGACCCCATGTTTGGAGAAAAGATGAAGATAAGCTTCGGTATAAAGCAGGGGCATATCATGTAAAAAATAAAAATAGACAGAGCTATAATTATGGCTGCCATCTTGATCTTTGTGATCATATCTTGCAGACAATTCTGCTTATAGAGGATCTTATTTATTTATTTATTTATTTATTTATTCATTCATTCATTCATTCATTCATTCATTCATTCATTCATTCATTCATTCATTCATTCATTCATTCATTCATTTATTTATTTATTTATTTATTTATTTATTTATTTATTTATTTATTTATTTATTTATTTATGAGATTTATATACCGCCTCACAGTGCAAGCACTCTCTAAGCGGTTTATACCAGTAAGCAATGTATATTTATATTGCCCCCAACAATCTGGGTCCTCATTTTACCTACCTCGGAAGGATGGAAGGCTGAGTCAACCTTGGGCCGGTGAGATTTGAACCGCTGACCTGCGGATCAGTGTCAGCTAAAGTGGCCTGCAGTACTGCACTCTAACCGCTGCGCCACCTCGGCTCATCTTGTGGGAAAACATTTGAAGAGGTATCAGGTAGCATTCGGAGAAAGCAGCACTTTGTATGATTGTTAACTTCCCCCTATATGGTAATTTCATTAACTTCCAAGCCCTCATCAGTCATTTTGTAATATGCAATCCAATTCCAAAATAGTTGGAGGCCCCTTTCATAAAGCAATGGTGTGTTAAGCTCTTGAACATTTCTGAAGGATTCTGTAACTTTCTGGTTTTCAGAATTTCAGGAAGTTTCCATTTCAAAATACAAAGAAAAAGAAGGGGAGGGTAATGTTCAAATTCTGCTGTCGCCACTCAAATTCTGTCAACTTTTTTGAAAGAGAAAATAATCATAACCTACAACCCTCATTCAAAGGCAGACATTTTTCTTTCACTGAAGTTGAATTGGTACTGAAAGATAGTTGTGTTTGCTTAAAGCATGGAAATATGCATGTGAATGCTCTCTCTCTCTCTCTCTCTCTCTCTCTCTCTCTCTCTCTCTCTCTCTCTCTCTCTCTCTCTCTCTCTCTCTCTGTGTGTGTGTGTGTGTGTGTGTGTGTGTGTGTGTGTGTGTGTGTGTGTGTGTGTGTGTGATGAAAGCAGTTTCTAGTATTTCAAAGCCCACGGTATGCAGTAAATGGGCTCTTTGCCAAATGGGAATTGAAACGAGTCTACGTATTACACTATTTGCCTTAGAAGAAATTAATTTTCAGCCAGAAGCAGATAGGCTTATTTAATATTTATCTTTAGCTGCAGGTAGATGAATCTATTATTTTATAAGTTTATTTTGAGGCTGCCTTTCTCCTTTTCTTACTGCAATAGACTTCTTGACTATAGGATTCCTGCAGGAGGCGCTGAAGTATTCTTACCTGGACTTTGCTAGGGTTAAGGAAATGGATGACTAATACCTGCTGGAGTTATCATTCTACAAGCATTATGTTCTCCTTTTCTTTCTTTCTTTCTTTCTTTCTTTTTTTTTTTTAAATCTGTACCTGTTACAAGTCTCCGAGGTGATCAGAAGTTTAACGAGTTTGGATGGAAAGAATGGAAGGACAGCAAAATCTCTGTAACACCCTGCTGTTCTCAAAGTTATTAGCCATGAAGTTAATGTATTTACTGAAATTAAGCAAAGGGAGTGGGGGGAAAAGGCCCTCGAAAATGCTCTGTATCAAAGGAAATGATTTTATACGAACAAAACTATGAATTTCATGAGAAAGCTGTTGCAAAGCAGAGGTCTTGAAAACAGATACTGGCTATTGCTTCCTTTTAATCTACCAAATCTTGGACAATTCATTCATAAATTTATATAAATGTCTTTCTTGCTTTTCCTTCAGGAGCTCAAGGCAATAATCATACTATTATCCTCTTCATTTCATTTCTTCACAACTCTGGGAGTAGGTTGGCCTCAGCAAGAGACTGATGGCAAGTCACCCAATAATTGTTCACCAAGAATAAAGTGAATGAGTAAAGAATTGTTGGGAGCTGGTTGGCATATAATTTTTATTATTGTGATTTGTCACCACAGGCAGCCAGATATTTTTGGCATTTTTATCCTATTGATTCCTTCCCAAGGACCTGGGATTCTAAGATGTCATTGTTTGATGGTGTTAAAGGTATTGTCACTGGATGTGAACTGGTCTAAGAAAAGCTGCCCTTTGCAATTGACTGATGATGATTTTTGTCAATGCTGATGGTGTTCAAGTGGTGCTCCAGATGTTTCAGGATTGCACCCAAGGCATTTATCACTATTGATAAGATCTTTGCTTTCTTTTGCTACAGTAGCTCTACTTCTATTTGCAGGTCTTTGTATTTTGTGATTTTCTTTAATTTAGTAGATGTACTAAATGGCAAGCACTGCAACATCAACTAAATGAGACCTATTGACAATTGTT